>JAZGUH010000005.1:1486982-2230474 GCA_037893225.1 Hippasteria phrygiana
CCAAAAAGTTTCACTTTCTTTTTGGTATTTTGATTTTTGTATTTCTTGTATATTGTCTTGAAAGAAGAGCTAAATCTAAAAACAAAAAAGTAGCCAAGTCTTACACTCCTTCAAAAAGGGTCGGCAAAATAAGAAAAAACTCGGCCAAAATGAGCAGAAAACAAGAAAAGGTGATTAATGTGAATTGATGTAGTGGTGTACAATATTCATTGAAATATAGGAGCTTCCATTTTTTTCAGAAAGTTACTGCCTCAAATATAACAGTTTTCACTGTGTAATGTTACCTGATCAGAATAAAATAACATCCATCGGTCTACTTATTTGTAACATTTCTTCATGTCATCATTTTCTCACACTCTCCATCATTTCTCTTGCCTTTTTTTGTCTTGTCTATTTTTCCTCTTAAAAAAAAAAACCTCTTTGCATGCTGCACATTGGCTATCCATTGGGTGCAGATGAGCTCAATCTTGGCCACGTTAAATCCGGCATTGGCCAAACTGCAACAAGTCCATGGTGCTACCAAGGTAATGCATCACCGGTGCCCCTCATCTCCGGTTCCCCTCATCCCTCTGTGGCATGTTGTATTAACCCGCCTGATGCCTCCTTGCAGTTGCCATGGTGCATCTGGAACCCTGACTTCTTTTCATAGATGTCATAGTTTTATCATATTGTGTCTGTGGGTTGCATCCCTCTATTATGCTGTATTAACTCGTTTGGAACCCTGACTAATTGCAGTTGCCTTGATGTGTCTTGAACCCTGACTTCTTGTCATAGGTGGCATACATGTAGTTTTCTGTCTGTGGTCCCTGTCTGTTAATTGTATTCCTTTGTGGCTTATAGTGAGCGCGTTCGATTAGCTTCCCTAAGCTTACTCGCGCTGGCATGACACCGTTCGATTTATGTTTGACGTCATCATTCGTGCTTACTCGCGCCATGCCCAAGAGAGCGACCCGCTGAGCCGGTTACTTCGGGAAGTATCCCACAGTGCACTGCAACATCTGCAGTAGCACAACGCACTCAGCGTTAAGGCCGGGAATCCATGTGTCCGTATTGCGTTATGCGTAAAATGAAATAACGCGGAAAGCAATGGATCATCCGCAATGCGCATTGCGTTATCCATTTTGCGTGTTCCATTGCTCTTCATGTAATTTCATTTGTAAGCATAACGCAATACGGACACACGGATTCCTGGTTATTCTCAAAGCGTGGTACTTTTGCACGCCGACCAAACTTGTGCGTCATAAAAAAGACATCAACCTCAATGCACCGAAGTATAGTCTCTGTAATCACGGTTACCTTCCATCAAAACTAGGGCAAGCATCGTCAGCTTTCTCTGTCTTTCTTCTAAAAGATCCATGATTTCGCACATTTCGCCCGTGAATAATTCATTTTTGTACGTCGCAATGTGTCAAAGTTCACATAACTTTCCCAGAGTTTGCGCGAAACCGTTCAATTTATTCTGCTCCACTGCGCATGTCCGACATCGCACGCAGGGCAAGCGCGAGTAAGCTCAGGGAAGGTAATCGAACGCACTATATATTTATTCGTCTGAAACCCTGACTCCTTAAAGTACATAGTATGTGTCAATGTGACTTGAACCCGGACTTCTTTTCATAGAAGGCACGGCTGTTTCATATTGATGGTTGCTGTTCAAAGAGCTTCATTTATAAACTAATAATGCAATTCCTAGAATATATTTTAACAAATAGCCTCGGCAACTACATTCAAAACTTCATTTTGGTTTGCTATTACAGCCTTCTTTATTAAAAAAAATGCCGATTTTGTTTTGGACACAACTGTTTTTAACACATTGCCCTAAAAACCCACAAAATTCAATCTCTGTTGTTAGTTACCTAATTCCAAGGTTTGGTTGTGAAATGTCTACCATAATGTTTAATATTAACGGAGAAATGACGGAAAAATACAAAGCATTGACAGCTAGACATTCAGACTGGTGCCGCACACAGTGCAGCATGTACACAACCAAAGTGCCAAGGGTACCACTCTGAATCCCAGTGGTTCGACTTCTCCGAACCAAACTGGCGTCCCCCCCAATTATTTTTTTTTCATGATTTTCAGACAAAACACTATTTTCAAGGGATGATCGTGTGCATTATTAGTTTCTTCTTTTGAATGATCCTTCCAATCATAGGAATTTCAGGACGAACACTTTCTGTAGCCCAATGAGAAACTTTTGAGATGCGTGGTGGCAGCAGACATACTGGTACTTTTTCATTGGTCTCCCCAGTCGTGTGCGTGCCCAAAACTACGCACACATGCTCAGAATTAGCATTGTAGTCTCCAAGGCTACGTGTCCTTTTAACTCACAAACTTGTGTTGTTCCGATACTGCTGTAATTGAAAAAAAGAATAATGCAAGCAATGATTTTTCAAGTTTATTTAGCACTTTAAAAAAATATATATTTGTAAAATATTATTCAAAATTGGCCGGTCGAAGCTAAAAATCATAACTCGTAAATTATCAATTTTTAAACTTGTTCAGGTGGCCCTTAGCATTGTAAATTTTTTGCTGTTTCAATATTTAACTTGTAAATACAGTCTTATTAGAAATAGATAACCAACTTGTAAGTGTTGCATGTATTAGAGGTTGAGACTTTGTAACTTGTGCCTGTGCTTGAACACTATTTTATGAGCACATCATTGGCAATTTCTGAGGCTGCACAATTCTGTGCATACACAATTATAGTGACTCACATCGTTTTGTTGTAGCAAAACACATCATAGCCTACGAGCGAAGTCTGAAAAAAAATATGCAAGTTATGTCATCGGTACAATAGTTTCATGTTTGTGAAAAGAGGTTGTACAGACTACCGAGAGAGAGATGCCCATCATTTGAAAAAACCTTTTCAGACTACCCGATACGCATGTATGCATTTAACAATTCAGAACTGGTGTTTGAGATAGCCCAGTAAACCCGCCCGAGTAGAAATTCTACCAGAAAAGTGGGTGATTGTTAGCGTTTCATGTATATAGCAAAGTTCAAGCCAACGATCTCTTTGTATCTTTGAATAACGAATCACGTCGGTGTTTGATAAATCTAGGCTTTACTCTGTCACTAATCCCAATTTTTTTTAATAGCTTTTGAGATTCAAATGTAGAAAGGCTTTATTTGTTTCATACGCAAAGTTGAACATGTTTTTAAAACATTTTGATAACGGTTTATGCGTTATTTTTGCTTAATTGAAATTACCCCTTCAGTGTCTGCCCGTTTCAGCAAAATTGTAAAATTGATTTGACACGTTCGCTTCAACAATCTCCAACTTTTGCACCTGGGTCTGCTCGAAAGCCTGCTACTGAATTTCGGCAAAATGTGTAGCTGATACTGTTCTGGATGTAATTTACCATGTACATGTACATGTATAGCCATATTATTACCCTAACCCCTTGGGTAACTTTACTAGAAAGTATCCTGAATCCGCCAAAATCCACCTATTTTGTCATGCACAAAAAGTTGGTTTTGGTGACTGCTCAATATGGAGGTATCCTGAATCCATCAAAATCCTGCAGTACCGCTAGGCTTACAATCCTCAATCCATCAAAATCCCCCAGTTTTCAATATGGAGGTATCCTGAATCCGCCGAAATCCTCCAAAACGGGTATGGATTTTGATGGATTTTGATGGATTTAGGTAGATTTAGGTAGGTTAGGGTTAAAGAATGTTATTGCCTGTGTTTATGAGCACAATTAGTCAAAGCTTTAGTTCAGATCGACATCAAATACGGACATGGGAGTGACCATGTTACGAGTGAGGCATGCTGGGATATGGTTGGGCGATGTACTGATTATCACGTACATCTACACATGTTCAAAATCTCAACTGATAAAATTGTCTTTTTCGTACCTGTACGGGAAGAATGCTCACACGTCCAAGTACATACAAGTTACAAATCTCAACCTCTCGATTGTCGTATTTTTATCGTGTTATCACCACTCGAGTAGTTAATTGTATTGTAATTACACCAGCAATGTGGCGTGTCTGAATATGTTATTACTGAGATAGTTTTAGATACTGATAGTAATGCTTTCCTTATTTGAAAATTACCATGTCAGTTTCCTTTGTGGTATGTTTGGTGATAAGTTATATCCTCATAGACCAGTTCACAAATAAATTTATATTAAATGCACGTGCGCATATTAAAGCGAGAAGTGATCGAAATTGATTTTTTTGGAGCATTGGCCGAATGTGCTAGATAGAATTGATCAAATTTAGTCTGTAATTTTGCGATGTAGAAAACCTTCTGAATCGCGCTACGGTATACATTCGCAGGACAAAATAAGGAGTTAAAAGAGAAAATGTTTATCCGACCGCCTGTTGCCTACATGATTGTATACGTCATCAGATGCAGGTGGGAGACACATGGAAGATCTAGTGTACAATACCCCTCGTCCGCCAAAATCCTCCGACAATTTCCGTTCATTTTTTTAAAAGAAAATATCCGTAAATGTTTACCAATATCAACATGTGAACCTACTCAAAATTCTTCTGGGTTAAGTAGAATAAAGAAAAAAGTTGCGAATGATCACTTGTGTAGAAAACAATGATTTGTGAAATGACTCCAAAATGGCTCAACTGTGACATTGGGTCCGTCACTTTCCTTATAATACACAGTTTTTTCTCTGACAGAGGAAGGACTACTTTTTATGTCCGGCCGCTGTGTATCCAGCTCTCATCTACTCTACAGAATTCTGACTTGTTTATATTTTCATTTTTTCATCTTTATTTGTTTTGACAGGAGGGCAACAGGGAAGAAAATAAGAACCTAACGCCCAAGCAGTGTGCCGTCCTCGACATGGCACTCGATCAAATCAAGGTAGGGTGTCATTAATGAAACAGTGTTAGAACATTTCTCTGTGGGTCATTCGACACTCACGGTTACAAAAGTGTGACATTTGGAGGGAAACCAAGAACAGGAGTAAATTAAGTACATTGAGTAAATTGCCGTGTGCACGGAGTTCGATTTTCAAACCGACTACTTTTTTTTTTGTTTTTTTTTTTTTTTTTTTTTTTTTAATGTTTAGAGTAAAAGATTTTATTTTTCTAATTCATGGTTTGGAGAATTTTTTTTAATGAGAAAAAAAGAGAACCTGTCTTGCAACTCCCATAGAAAAGTACACGGAATCTCGCTAGCCAATCACAAGATGCCCACAAGGCTACGAATGACGAGCAGTCTCAAGTTGAACAATTGTGCCACTGGTTCCCCGCTTCACCTGTCACAGATTACATGAAAACTTTGCTGTCGATAACCAGTGTGATCTTGCCCTGGAGGCTGGTTCCAGATGGTCGATTAGACACGGCTGACCAGACAGTGTTTGAATGAAGCTAGTCATAAATATCAACAACAGTCAGGGCTGTCGTCGAGTCCATCACAAGTCCATCACAAGTCCATCACAAGTCCATCACAAGTCCATCACAAGTCCATCACAAGTCCATCACAAGTCCATCACAAGTCCATCACAAGTCCATCACAAGTCCATCACAAGTCCATCACAAGTCCATCACAAGTCCATCACAAGTCCTAATTCCAATCACAAGCTATTCAAATGAGCTTTGACAAAGGCATTCCTTTGTCATTGTTCATCCAGTTACTTGTGATACTGGCTTTATTAAAGGACTTCTGACTGGACTTGCAAAAGGACTTGTGAAAGGACTTGCAGGGACTCGACTACAGCTCTGACGACAGTTAACCACAGATCTACATATGAACTTAATACACCATATGTTTTGTGCTTGAGGCACTGTAAACATATTGCTTGGGGAACAAACAAAAACAGTAAATTAATTCATGGTTTTCAAAGTACCGGTAACTTCAGAACAGCGTTACTTGTAATTCCCAAATTGCATTTTTACAATCTGAATTTTTAATTGAAGTAAGGTTACACAATTTGAAAACGGACTGCCATAAACATAAAAATGCTATTCTTTGTCACTCCAAAATGACATTGACAGTGCTCTTGATCACTAAAAATATTGTCTATTGGTGATAGAAATGATGACAAAAGCAATGATATTGATGATATAATACCGAGTTACCAAAACCAAAGTTATGGATGATGGCTTCTTTTTGGTTAAATGATTGTTTTTTGTTGAATTCTTGCAAATTATAGCAATATTTCCACGCCTCTGGTAACGGTCTGAAGAAGGCTTTCCTTGAGAAGAGTGCAGAGCTTCAATCGCTACGCTACGCTCTCTCCCTCTACACGCAGACCACCGACATGCTCATCAAGACGTTTGTCCAGAGCCAGACCTCACAAGGTTGGTCTTGTAAAATTTAACCCCTTTTGGCTGGCTATTATCAATGCGGTGCTGGTATGCCAAGACGGATTTGTGCAGCCAATCGTAACACAAACAATGGATTGAGTATGCGCAGGAATGCACGTATGGACGACAACCAGCCAGGTGGTCTTTTTCAAACTGCGGCCATGGCCATCGTCCGTATTCAAGAGCTAAATGAAATTCTGTTTGACATTGATTTCCATAACTTCCAAAATAAAGAAATACAAGAAATGATGAGCATAAAAAAAGTATACAAGGGTAATGCGTCTTTTGCGTCACATTATCGTCTTACAAATCAAATACATCACAACGGCCCGTGTATGCATGTGGATCAAAATTTAAAGGCAGAGCACTTCAGATGTTTAGTGTGTCGACGTGAGAGAGCAATGCCTGCTCGGAACCTTTTACATGCTTGAGACGGCAACTCCTCAACCTCACATCCAGCAGAAAAGCTCACTAGTCAAACGTTACACTGAAGCTGATGTAAATCATTTATGGAAGATTAAGTCACAGACATGGGCGTAGATTCTTGGGGTATCCACCCACATTTTGATCAAGAGGTTGGGCCATAGGATCACACCCCTCCCCCCCCATCCTGATTTTTGTAAAAACAAACAAATATGAAAGTGGAAGGGACAAATTAAATACAAGAGGCTAGCAGCTAATACGTACAATTTCCAGTAGAATTGTCTGAAAGAGGGTTAAAATCTTGGACAAGATTTAGTACATAATGTGTAACAAACAATGCTCGCTAGTGTTAGATAATGTGTGATGCCTGCTTCCCCCCCCCCCCCCCCCCCCCCATCCCTGCTCTTTTTAAATTTCCAAGATCAGCGAGTTTCTGGAATTTCATCATTCCCCCACTTGCAGACTCAAATCTACGCCCTTGGTAACAGATTTTATTGTGTACTTCTTAGCACAATGTAACGAAACAATTGTTGGATGCAGCCAATGATTGTTAAATATCAGTCTGCAGCATCGAGCCTTTAGCAAGTCCAGTATGAATACACTTTGAACATGCTCATGTTTGTTTCTTTTCTTTTTTCAGACCAACCAAGTTTAACGCACTCTGTGGGTGAGGTATCGATTCAGGTGGACCTGTTCACTCATCCAGGGACAGGAGAGCATAAAGTCACTCTCAAAGGTAACCAAAAATCATTATTGCTGCTGCTTGCTGCTTGCTTCCTGCTGCTTCCTGCTGCTGCTGCTTGCTGCTTGCTGCTTGCTGCTGCTTGTTGCTGCTGCTTCCTGCTGCTGCTGCTTGCTGCTGCTGCTTCCTGCTGCTGCTGCTGCTGCTTCCTGCTGCTGCTGCTGCTGCTTCCTGCTGCTGCTTGCTGCTGCTTCCTGCTGCTGCTGCTGCTTCCTGCTGCTGCTGCTGCTGCTTCCTGCTGCTGCTGATGCTGCTTCCTGCTGCTGCTGCTGCTGCTTCCTGCTGCTGCTTGCTGCTGCTTGTTGCTGCTGCTTCCTGCTGCTGCTGCTTGCTGCTGCTGCTTCCTGCTGCTGCTGCTTGCTGCTTGCTGCTGCTGCTTGCTGCTGCTGCTTGCTGCTGCTGCTTGCTGCTGCTGCTTGCTGCTGCTGCTTGCTGCTGCTTGTTGCTGCTGCTTCCTGCTGCTGCTGCTTGCTGCTTCTGCTTCCTGCTGCTTGCTGCTTGCTGCTTGCTGCTGCTTGTTGCTGCTGCTTGCTGCTGCTGCTGCTTGCTGCTGCTGCTTCCTGCTGCTGCTGCTGCTGCTTCCTGCTGCTGCTGCTGCTGCTTCCTGCTGCTGCTGCTGCTGCTTCCTGCTGCTGCTTGCTGCTGCTTCCTGCTGCTGCTGCTGCTTCCTGCTGCTGCTGCTGCTGCTTCCTGCTGCTGCTGCTGCTGCTTCCTGCTGCTGCTGCTGCTGCTTCCTGCTGCTGCTGCTTCCTGCTGCTGCTTGCTGCTGCTTGTTGCTGCTGCTTGCTGCTGCTTGTTGCTGCTGCTTCCTGCTGCTGCTTGCTGCTGCTTGTTGCTGCTGCTGCTGCTGCTGCTGCTGCTTGCTGCTGCTGCTTGCTTGCTGCTGCTTGTTGCTGCTGCTTCCTGCTGCTGCTGCTGCTTCCTGCTGCTGCTGCTTCCTGCTGCTGCTGCTGCTGCTGCTGCTGCTTGCTGCTGCTGCTTGTTGCTGCTGCTTGGTTGCTGCTGCTTGCTTGCCTGCTGCTGCTGTTGCTGCTGTTGCTGCTGTTGCTGCTGTTGCTGCTTGCTGCTTGCTAGCTGCTGCTGCTTGCTGCTGCTTGCTGCTGCTTGCTGCTTGCTGCTTGCTGCTTGCTTGCTTGCTGCTGCTTGCTTGCTGCTTGCTTGCTTGCTGCTTGCTTGCTTGCTTGCTTGCTTGCTTGCTTGCTTGCTTGCTTGCTTGCTTGCTTGCTTGCTTGCTGCTTGCTGCTTGCTTGCTGCTTGCTTGCTTGCTGCTTGCTGCTGCTGCTTGCTGCTTGCTGCTGCTGCTTGCTTGCTGCTTGCTTGCTTGCTTGCTTGCTTGCTTGCTTGCTGCTTGCTGCTTGCTGCTTGCTGCTTGCTTGCTTGCTTGCTTGCTTGCTTGCTTGCTTGCTTGTTGCTGCTTGCTTGCTTGCTGCTTGCTTGCTTGCTGCTTGCTTGCTTGCTTGCTGCTTGCTTGCTTGCTTGCTGCTTGCTTGCTTGCTGCTTGCTTGCTTGCTGCTTGCTTGCTTGCTTGCTGCTTGCTGCTTGCTTGCTTGCTTGCTGCTTGCTTGCTTGCTGCTTGCTTGCTTGCTGCTTGCTTGCTTGCTTGCTGCTTGCTGCTTGCTTGCTTGCTTGCTGCTTGCTTGCTTGCTTGCTTGCTGCTTGCTTGCTTGCTTGCTGCTTGCTTGCTTGCTTGCTGCTTGCTTGCTTGCTTGCTGCTGCTTCCTGCTGCTGCTGCTGCTGCTTCCTGCTGCTGCTGCTGCTGCTGCTTGCTTGCTGCTGCTTGTTGCTGCTGCTTGGTTGCTGCTGCTTGCTTGCCTGCTGCTGCTGTTGCTGCTGTTGCTGCTGTTGCTGCTGTTGCTGCTTGCTGCTTGCTGCTTGCTTGCTGCTGCTGCTTGCTGCTGCTTGCTGCTGCTTGCTGCTTGCTTGCTTGCTGCTGCTTGCTTGCTGCTTGCTTGCTTGCTGCTTGCTTGCTTGCTTGCTGCTGCTTGCTTGCTTGCTGCTTGCTTGCTTGCTGCTGCTTGCTTGCTTGCTGCTTGCTTGCTTGCTGCTGCTTGCTGCTTGCTGCTGCTGCTTGCTTGCTGCTTGCTTGCTTGCTTGCTTGCTGCTGCTGCTTGCTGCTTGCTGCTTGCTGCTTGCTGCTTGCTGCTTGCTGCTTGCTGCTTGCTGCTTGCTTGCTTGCTTGCTTGCTTGCTTGCTTGCTTGCTTGCTTGTTGCTGCTTGCTTGCTTGCTTGCTGCTTGCTTGCTTGCTGCTTGCTTGCTTGCTGCTTGCTTGCTTGCTTGCTGCTGCTTGCTTGCTTGCTGCTTGCTTGCTGCTTGCTTGCTTGCTGCTGCTTGCTTGCTTGCTGCTTGCTTGCTGCTTGCTTGCTTGCTGCTGCTTGCTTGCTTGCTGCTTGCTTGCTTGCTGCTTGCTTGCTTGCTGCTTGCTTGCTTGCTTGCTGCTTGCTTGCTGCTTGCTGCTTGCTGCTGCTGCTTGCTGCTTGCTGCTGCTGCTTGCTGTTCATTTCCGAGATACTTCACTGTTGGGTCATTCTATAAATTTGAGGGCCAAAGGTGTGACATTCTTGATATCCCTGTTAACCTGACCTGTGTAATTTCCCATCAAATATAATTAAAATTGACTTCACACTATTTTTTGACAGGTACTTTGCTATTAAAGAATATATCCTGAATTGCAAAATCTTATACATGTCAGATGTAACAGAGACACCAAAATTGGACTCCAAATTTATGGAATGACCCTCTCGTTGGCTTTGCCATCATGTAATGACACATTTTGGATATTAAAGCTATCATTGTTTTGTGTCAGTGGTTGCCTCTAATGATCTGAAGTGGCAGACTACCAGTATGTTCCGGCCGTTTGTGGAGGTGTACATGATTGGCCCACACCTGAGCGACAAGCGACGGAAGCACAGCACGAAGTCTAAGGGGAACAACTGGGCACCGAAATACAATGAAACATTCCAATTGTACGTATCTCTGTTCATTCTGGATGAGGAATTTAGGATTGCAAACCTGGTACTTGTGGGTGTGTAGCCACACTCTTTATTAGACAACTCCGTGTAATTTTCTAAAGTAATTTTTTTTAATCACATATTCAGCACCCTCTGTGTCAAATTTATTTGATGTGATTGGAAATAGTTTCATTAACTGTGTCCACGAATTTCTTCCATTATAGGTCAAATGTCTATCTACCATGATCATGTTCTCAGGGTACTACATTATTACCCCTGCTCATCAGGCTTATTAATCATTCCTGAAACCTCATCTCCCTGGGAAGTAATCAGCCCTGGCTGGGGATAATCAAACACATAACCATCACTGCCCTCACTGGTAGCCATTTACTCCTGGGTGGAAAGAAGCAACTTGTGAAAAGGTGTCTTGCTCGGGGACATAAGCACCATGACTCCTGCTGGTCTTGAACCTGCGATCTTGAGTTTGATATACTAGACCGCTAGGCCACAGAGCCCCACTATTAGATACATTATCAAGATTCATAGATCATTTTCTAGTCCGGCAACCAGACTAGGCTGCTTTTGTGATGTGAGGCACTGTGATCTCTGGTTAAAAGTTTCATAATGCTCGGGAAAAGCCCTGTAACAATCTAACCTTCCTTCCCCTTTCAGCATTCTGGGCAATGAAGATGAGCCTGATGCCTACGAGCTCCACATCTGCGTCAAGGACTACTGCTTCGCCCGGGAGGACCGCCTGATTGGCGTTGGCATCATGCAGCTGCGGGACATTGTGGAATGCGGCAGCTGCGCGTGCTGGTGCACGCTGGGCCGCAAGCTGCACGTGGACGACACGGGCGGAACCATCCTGCGCATTCTGTCACAGCGGACAAACGACGAGGTGGCCCGGGAGTTTGTGCGGCTCAAGTCGGAGCGGCGGTCGGAAGGCGGCGACGGGTAATGTGGGCGGGGCTTAATCCAGTCAAATCAGAAAAACCTAAGCTGCCATTGTTTCATTATTGAGCAAAAGTGCCTCCATCACACAAACACACAACCTTCGTCAAGCCTTTCCGAGGGAAAACGCCACAAAGAAATTCCAGCTTTTCAGGGATTTTTTTGATGGAAACACAGAGCACAAGACTGCGGATAACGGAAACTTTTGATCCGATGACACCACGGCCGAATGCACATTGGGAGATTACTCCAGTGGATTTTGTGAAGCTGGTTACCAGGCAAAAGGGGACCAGCAAAGTCTATTTGTAAAGCTATACTCAGAATCTTTCAAAGATTGGTATTTATAAATATAAAGCAAAAATAAAAGTCAATTTTTTTCTTTTTCTCCTTTCTTATTATGGTTGGTAACTTTATCGTTGGAGACATTTGTCGCATTTCTGTCGTGTGAACCATTTTTTCCTCACCTATTTTTGTGTACGCTGTCTGTCTTTGTACCTGGTAGATCTTCAGCGTTGCTTTGTGATTTTGAGAAAGGAAACGTATCAATTCAAAATGTAAAGATGAACGGTTGAAAAAGTCGATATTTCTGACGGTTAACTTGCCATTGGCTTTCTGTTCTTTTGGCATCTGTACTCCTGTCTCATGATTGCCTCTGAAAAATCTAATGTGCAAGACTTCCTTCCCAAATAATCTATCGCTGATCCTTTTCAGTATAACATCCAACAGTTGTTACAGTGGGAAGCAACAATCCAACAGTAAGAGCAAAAGGCTTTTTGTTCACTTCTCAAATCAGCAAAATCCCACAGAATCAGTGCTGGTTACACCTGTTGCACTAAACCCCTTAAGCCGGGGTGCCATGTCGGCTTTGCAGCCAAGCAAAACAGGCACAAGAGGCTTGTGCAGCCAAGCGTAACGAACACAATAATCCGACAATGGATTGAAAATGCAGAAAATGGCGTATTATAGACGTCATCTGGCCTGGTGGCAAATTTTTGTTTTTGCGGCAATTGCCGTCATCCGTACGCAAGGGGTTAAGTAGGACTCGGGATGTAATAGTTTTGTTTTCGGTGAGTGCACATTTTTTTACTTCTCTGACCATTTAGATAAAACCATTCCCAGATTCAATTCAAAATATTTACTTTCACCAAGAATTAATTGAGTTGAAAATAAAAACAAATATGGGGGCATCGCACAAAAAATCAGAGCCTTGTGGGGGATATGCCTTCTACATAAACCAAAATAACAAATATTAACCGTAACAGTCCTGAATCCTCCAATTTTAATAGGATTTTCCACATACCTAAGGGAGTTAAGGGAGTTAAGGGAAACGGGGAAAGGATCACCGGATCAACTTTATTTTATGCAGAATGCCATGTGTTACAAAAATGCAAACTGATCTAATTTCCTGTTGTCATTGGCTGTGAAAAAATGGCAGTTTTTCAGTTCGTAGAAAATCTATCCCATAAGTTTATGCAAAAAAAACTATTTTTTTTAATTAAAGCAATAAGAACAATTGATCCTTCGAAATAACCCACCAGCATAACAAAAAACTGGGTGCTGCTGGAGGACAATTAGGCTGTTTATCATGCAAAAATCCTGAAAGTTTGATTATATATTTGTACACAAAGCTAAGGAGGCGCTGCTGTATGTTGGGCCTTGGATGACATCATCGCTTGGCTTATGAATATGGAAAAGTTCATTAGCCTAAAAACAAAATATTGTAATTACTCCTTAGCATGGCAAGAAAGCTTTCCTGCATGTATTCCAGTCATACAAATCCTATTGCATAATTCCTTTAATATCACATTGATGTAAGTTTTACATTGACTGAAGTGTCCTTGGCAGTTTTTGTTTTTTGTTTTTTTTGTAAGTCTTCTTTCCCCTCACAAATTCTCTGGTCTGCCTTCATCATCAACACATGGAATCGAAATTCATGTTCAGAAATATTGTGGAATCTTTTTTAAATGTCATACATGCAGATCTGTGTTTGATACAAGCAATATTTGCAAGAAACTGATCACTGCTCTGCCTACAAAAAATTCTGAGAACAAAAACCTGTTTCGTTGTGTCTTTCCCCACTGGAAAATAAGAAATGGCTCAATTGAAAATTAACTGTGCTTGACTGTGAATTACTTATGTTGTTTTTGTATGCATTGCTCATTTCTGCTGTTGACTCCAATTTTTTACTGGTTGTTTTCCCAACACACTATTATCTGTTTGTATATATCACTTTTATATGAAACATTCTCATTGGAAATCTCACTTATTTAACCCTAAATACTTCAGCATTTTTGCTGATAACTTTTTTGCTGAGAATCTACCAAAATCTAACACTGTGCAGTGAACCAATGGTGCATTTGTAGTACTTCAAATAAATTGGGACCGCAAGACCCCGAACGTGTACAGCGACACCTCATACTCCATAGTCAAAAAGACAGGAGATAAAATTAGGACGATGTGATTTTGATAATGAGCGGCCAAAATCACATCCTATTCTATTCCAAATCACACCTGAAGCCTGTAAACTGTTTCCCACTTTGACAAAGAGTACATTGGGACTTCGGGGTTTAACAGCTTAAACCTCGTGATTCTGGGCTCTGATGTGATTTTGGACTCTCATTGTTGAAATCACATCTGCCTAATCTGCCTGTTCATTTTGAATAGAAAATCACATCCAAGGCTTTCGGTGTAATTATACCAAGGCTCTGCAGTCCTGATTCAATCAAAATCAAATGGTTGGATTTTGAAGGATTAGGGTTAATCCAGCTTGTCTACCTTAAACAACAAAATTCTTTTTTTCTGTTGGTGGAATATTTAAATTGATTATACAAAATCTTACACACTCCGCTGTTTTTTGTCAACTGTCGGACACATTTGTGTGGGAACATCCTGCTTTTTTTCCTGGGCCTTGTTTAGTTATTGAAATGTAAATGAAATATATATCAGAGTATATTATGAATAAGACTATTTATTTCTATGCCGTGTGCAGCACATGCTGTTTTGTATATTTGTTCTTTTTGCATAAAGGATTTTTTCTCTGTTGCAGATTGACAGGTTATTTGTAGAATTGCAGAAACTCTAAATGTAAATAGTGTATTTCTTTACACATCATTGTTTATGTGAACACATTTGTGTTGCGACCAAGTGCAATTTGATATCAAGTAATACTCAAATATAATGGTGCACGTTAAAAAGACTACTTGAAGTTAAACAAAAAAGATAACAGGTTTGGTAAACTGCTTATTTGTTTACCCATTTACTCTTAAAAATATCGAGAATTATACTCTTGTTTATATTTGGTATGTAATTAAGTATGGTATTATAATGTAACAACACTGTTCATGGGTTTCAAGAATTGATTAAAAGAAGATGAATCTTGGTAATTTTTATATACCAACTTGATTTGCAGTTGATATGTCGAACTTTTTGATAATGATTTAACAAAAATCTCCAGAATATTTAAATTGGATTTTTCGATTTTTGTGTTGTAGGATTCTCATGTAGGCATAGACTTTTTCTAACCTCCGAATTAAATTTAAAGATTGTATTGCGATTTCTTTCCTACATAAATTGGGTCTTTTTATCAAAGTTTTATACTGAGATTTAAAATAACGGTTCCCTTAAATGTCTTTTTTTTTCTTCAAGAAATGTATGAAAGTTTTGATTTCTGATATGCCAAAGCTCGCATTCTGTAATCGAAGTTTGTCAACAAAGTCCCTTTTTTACAGTTTCGCCAGAAATCTATCTTGGCCTATTTTTTCATGCTTTGTCACTTGTCAATAAGAGTGTTTTTCTAAGAAAGACTGCATTTTCAAAGTTTCGTCGTCTGCTCATGCATATTCAAATGCGATCTGATGACCTCATTCGGTTGGGGACTTATGGGATTTCATTGCTATGTGCCGTGACGTACTTGCTCCTCGGTTGTTGATTTGCCAAAATTATTACGTAATACACTTCGAGGGGTCAAATCGTATCTAAGCACTTACGTGACGTTACACACGCACGTAAGTGCTTCGATACGATTTGACCCCTCGAGGTCATGAGAAGAACTGTTGTCCATATCATGCATATCACGTTGGCGAATGACGTCGAATTCTCGTCAAAAATGCGTCATTTCTAAGACGAAACCATCACATGTGCACAACCTACCCAAAGACAAACTATTAGTAAGTTGTAGCCTAGCGGCAAATTTCCATTCCTGATACAGATGTAGATTTGTAGCAATAATTTTAGAGTAAATCGACTGTTTGTACAAACCTGTGTTTAATCATGGAGGTAGTAAACACCTCCATGGTTTAATCATGGAGGATGTCTTATTTCTCCGTGCTTTAATAATGTTCCTGTTGTCGTTTAATTTATTTGGACTTAATTGCACATTTTCTTTTCGTTTTTCAAATTAGCATTTGATACATTCGTCAGACCAAATCATTCCGATCAAAATATTGAAATTAAGTCCTGTCATTCCACCGCTATGTAGTATTGTAAAACAATAGAATTTGTACAGCTTCAGATTAACATAGTATTTAATATTAATACCCAGTAGTCTATGCACGGATTAGTAGGGTGCGCTGATGGAGAAACCATACATTGTTATTGCGTTCACAATACAAGTGCATACTACCATATCTGCCATTCTTTCTTTTTAATTTACAGTTCGATTCAAAAGAAAAAGCGTATGAATAGTTTCACGAGAAAGGAGATAGCCAGGATGTTTATATATATATATATGCAAAGAAAAAAACAATGGATTGTAAAGTGTGTATAAAGGGAAGCATTGCAAAGGTTGAAGCAGATGTGATATATTGTACATTTTCCCCAAAAAATTTGGTCTGTATTTTTCTTTTCATTTTGGTATTGGGCTTATTTAAAGTATCAAGAAACATTTTATCAAACGAGAGATTGAGCAAAATAAATCGGTTGACCGGGGTGCAAACCCAAGACCTCTCGATTACACAACCAGTGTCCAATACGAGAGCACATACCTAGTTCCCCAGATGTACCTGGTTCAGTTTCCGCTTCAGGGGATTTTCATGTACTCAGTTATGAAAATAAATTAAAAAACATTAACCCGCCCCTAAAAGAAAAAGAATCTTTGTTTTTCATTTGATACAAAAAATGATTTCACCGCAGATGGGTTTGTATTATAACCATGTTCTTTTAGCGCAATGTTGATCCAATGTTTTGTACACTTGATACAATTTTGTAGCGCCCTCATTTGTCAAAAAATAACCATGTTGACTTCTTTGTACACGGTAAAAGTAGTACACACACGAAAGGTGCTAAACCATTTTTACTAGAGATGTTTCAGTCTGTAGATGATGGCCATATTTGGCAATCGTAGAAACGTCATCCGTAAAGTACTTTACAGTTTTATGATTCAAGGAAATACGGTTCATGAGTGATATTACACTGGTATTCGAACCAGCGATCTTCTTATTACTGGTGCAAACGACTTAACCACTCGGCCTCTCAGCTTGTCAGTAGGCGTATCCAGGTCATAGGTTCGAGTCCCTCTGGAGTAACCCTATGATCTTATTCTCGCATGCTCTCCAAAAAAGCACTAAGCACACAGTGCTGATCACACAATGTTGGAAAGTTCAAAACCTTGTTTACAAATTGCATTACCAGTTGCAGACCATCTTTGTCTGCTATACTCAATTATGTTCGCATTCGTCAAAATTATTTGGAACCCGTTCAGCTATTACAGATGATTTGCCAAGTTCACAGTAGTCAGGAAAAAGCCGACACATTTCTGAGTGACACGGTTGCAAAGCCATGATGTAGCGGGTCGTTGGTTGTTAGAGATATTCTCGACAAGTATAGATTGGTATGCAACGCTTTTGTGTAAACATTTTTGTTATAACACCAGAACTACAAATTAAAAATACAACTCCAAAACGCAAGGCGTTTTTAAATCTTTCATTTACCATCACCTGGCGGCATTCTGGTTTTTTTAACAAACGAAAAATTCCAGGCAGGTTTAGGATGCGCTTTCCATGCATACAAAAATTCAAAATCAACATTACCTATTTGTTAGAACAATCTGATCTATGCATTTCCCCTATACCAGTGCGTAAGGCGTACTCCATTCGATCATTTGTACTCAGTTACACTGCACTTCCGGATCCACAATGACGTCACACTTACGAATAGGATGGATTGATGCAAGGTCCAAACTGTACAAATGTCGACACACATTCGTACAAAAAGTGTTCGACATGGTTGTAATCCCAAGGGATAATAAATTCAGCGCCGACATGCATTTCTTCAGTAATGTAATTTGTATGTGTGTGTGTGTGGGGTCCCCTGGTTTATCAAATCATTGCATGTTCTGCCTGTGGCACGTACCGTACGTAAATTGTACATTGTAAATATCAACATATATAATGTGTTCTCATTCCTCCTAGATCCTCTGCAGTCTTTCTTAAAAACGAAGTGGGTTTTTATCACACATTATGGTATTTTTTCAATTGGATGTGTAATGATTAATGTATAACTGGTTTGAAGGATTCGTTCAATTCTTCGCTGAATCGCGACGTTGTCGGTTTGTGCACTATTTTCTAAGCAATATCGTCCTTTCACTGCCCAAGTCCGGGCAAGCCTCTCTCCTCTGGTATCTTGTTGTATCATTACTGGAGTCAATAAATCAAGAAATAACCGACGCATTTGTTGACGATGTGTCAAATTTATTGCTCCAAAAGGGCGTACAGGTCTTGTGAATTCACGAACAATTTTTTTCACTTTTTACGTCTGGGACGTCTTGGTGCTGGAAACGACCTGTTCAGTCTGTCTGTAGGGCTATATAGCAGATACCCTGCACGATATGGGGGAAAGGGGTACCTCCCCCCTTTTTTAACCCTATACCCTAAGCACACTCCAGATTATTGTTATCTAACACATCCCCCTAGATTTCTGAATAGAATTCCTGAGATTCCGGGAACACAATGACCAACGCAAAAGAGGGGGGGGGGTCCCCTTTTTCCCGCATATCGTGCTTCATATGGATATAGCAGTATATAGTTTTAGTCAACTTGCCCCCCTGGCGGCATTTGAGGCGTCATACAAAACAAAAGGAAATTGTGTTTTTGCGACGGTTTGAAGACGGTTCAGACGTTGTTTGCCCTCCCTGGCACAAAAAGCTGGATACGCTACACTGACAGTAACGTACATAGCTGGAGGACGTAGAACGCATTGACTGAGCTTTATGATGACACACTTTGGCGCTACACCGGGCTGCGTTCCACTCACGCGAACAATGCAAACGTTCGCCAACGTTATGTTAATTATTTTTGCACATCCAATGGAAAATTGTTCGCGTAGTTGGCAAACGTTCGCGTTGTTCGCTTAGTGGAACGCAGCCCTGATGATATAATTTCCGGGTCCACCTACACGGTGTTCCATGGATAGCACGTGAACTGACTTTCGTCCAAATGTGGCCGTTCATAAGGTGTAGTGGATCAGCGGGGGCGGCTGTTTACCAAAAATGTAGCAATGCGCAGGCACAGATGTGAAATCCGCCATGTTTGGTCCAACGTTTGGGACTCCTCACGTCGTAGCTCTACGGCTTTGAGGGCGTCCTCTCTTTTGGGGCGGGGGGGGGGGGGGGGGGGGCAGGTTTTGTTATTTAAATTAAATGGCATTCAAATTACAAAACGTGTACTTGTGCCTGTCGCAGAGGAACAAAGATACCTTCATTGTGATTTGTGACGTCATATGCACGGTCTCTATTCCTCTTACGTAGCGTTCACAGTCCCCATTGTGGGGACTGCATATCGCAGACTGCATTCATTTGCATTCCACTTCCAGATCCAAATGACGTCATATACTCACGAAGAGGATTGAACTGAATAAGGTATTAAGGAATTATAATGAATCGTGTTGTAATGTCCTATCTCATGTCCTATCTCCTGTCCCATCTCCTCCATGGATGCAGCCTCTACCATAGACATGTGTTTAATTTCAAGCCGCATGCGCAGCCAAGTAATCACGGCCTACGATGAGACGACGTCTGTGCTTGTGGGAGCATCTTCATGGGAAGCTCCAGGTGGCGCCCCACAGGAATTCATGACACGGGCTGCTTTCCCGAACATGTACAGCTCCCAAACTTGTGTTGATGGACATATCGAATGGCAACGACGAGGTTTTGGATATCGGGCATTACTGTCTCGACTCATAAGGTAAGATGTTATGAAAATATTTCATCCTTACTTACATTTATTACGAAATCTTCGTTAATACCCTAAAATACAACGAGGCCTGTAATTCATGATGCTCGGCTGTGAACGCAATTTACCGTCTTCTCATTATTAGGTGCCTATAATTGGCTCAAAGTCTTGGTTAAAGTACTAAGTAGGAACATTCATGAATTTCCTACACGACATCGCAAATCACTTTTCGCCATCGCGAATGTCTTGTTTCCGACATCGTGAAATTTCTCCACGACATTACTTAGTAATGTCGGGAAATTTAAAGTTGCTGATGTCTCTTCAGAAGCACCATAAGGCCAAGTAGAAAAAAAAACATGTTTAGCGCCCGGGTTTTGTTTTTGTTTTTGAAAAAGGAAGGAGGAGGGGCTTTAATTTTTTTATTTTCAAGATGGCCGCCATTCTTTTTAAATTTGTTCGACAACCGTAGGTTTTTGCAACTGTTCAAAGATACAAAAGAGGAAGAGACATGATGGACAAAAGATTTGAACATGGTTACAGTGGTTTGAATAGTTTTAATAAGCTTGCATTCTATTTTCCGATGGGTCGGTTGACATTTTGGGGTTTTTCCACCTCATTTCCACTGGTAAAAATATACTAAGCCTAACGTTAATTCTTGAAAATTGTACAAAACAAGCAACTTTTATGCACCAATTAAGCACCAATTGTGCACCAATTGTGCACCTTATGCCATTTTCTTATGCGCCATTTTGTTATTTTCTCTCAATATTTATAGCATTTTTTTTCAATATTGTGTCTAGTAAAAAGTAATGTAACATTTTAAATGCTTGATGTAAATGTAAAGCTATTCTATGACATGCAATGTGGGTTTTCTGACGTAACTGAATCTTGCAAAACATAGGTACATGTCTCTTGAGGGCGCTGTGCAAAATTTATTGCCGCTTTCACACGGGTCATTAGGCCTTGAAGATTTGCTATTTCTGCTTAAAATACGCGCTACCTGAAATCAGGCTCGACTTTCATAAAGTCGTTACGGCGTCGCTGATGAGTCACTCTTGTTTTGTTTGCATCGTAGTCAGTCTCAGTTGGCGCAATCGCAATCGCAGACAGTTGACAACCAGGTTAAATTGTCTGCGATTCAATCAGTTGTTGCGATTCTGTATTTTATAACACATGGAAAGTTTGAATTACAGTCACTCTCAGTCGTAGTCACAGACATTTGACAACTAGGTTAAATTGTCTGCGATTCGATTAATTGTTGCATTGCTTTCTACCTTTATTACGATCTCTGAGCTTGTTTGTAGGCCTTTAGGATCTGTTTGTTGACCTCATTGAATATTGAATTGACCTCATTGTGATTACACCTATCGGCTATAGCTGTCTTGTTCTTAGTGAAAATGCATGCAGCAAGCATTGTATGCCGTTCTGTTCCACTGCCATAGCAGAAGTCTACATAAGAGTCTCTTGATCACCACTGCTTCACCATTTATATTAAAATTACCCATACGAAATACCTGTAATAATATTTCCTTTTATCCTTCGTACCGAAATAGGCCTCTAGCTAGGATGATGAAACTAGCGTTAATACTTGCCATAACAATGGCATGGTGACAGCATTGACTATGAAAGCCTCTCAACTATTCTTCTAGTACCAGTATTAAAAGTCTATACCTACGTTAACCTTGTATTGAAATTAGTCATCTGAAAAGGACCCCGAACGATGAAGAAAAAATACCCTGAAGAACGAGGAAGAAAAAAATATACCCTGAAGAGCAAAAGAACGAAATAGGTCAAGCTCTAGAACTCACTAAGGTTCGACGGTCTTCCTATCAGCCGATTTGTTTCTGACTCACTTTCCTTTCACTCTGTCTGGCGAATAGTTGGGTCGGTATGTTTTCCGAATTGATGGGGCTCGAAATTGAATGAAAACCATTCTACGTTTTATCCACTTCAAAATGTGTCAACTTTTAAAGGGCGTTAGAAGAATTTTTGGCATTGTATTTCATGCTTTCTTAGATTGTTTTTGGTTTGTATAATTTTAGGCAGTTAGTTTTGGGATTTGGGATTTTGAATTTGGGGTTTGGTTTTGTATTTATCGAATAATTTTGGGGCGTGTTGTGGTTTTCATTTTGTGGCTTTTTGGTCTTGGTTTTATGTTTGTTTATTTGTCGCATATTTATTGAGGGATACCATTGATAATGCTGGTTATACGGAGAATATTGTTTTGTTTTTTTTAACATTGCTGCAGTGCCCAATTGGTTATCCAGGTTGTGGATTCAGGGAGTGCTTAAAATTAGAAAAAAAATGTTTAAAGGTGACTCCAAATTGTTTTTTTTCCCACACGAACAAATGTGTTTAAAGTAAGGAGTGGAGTTTACGGGTTGTGAAGTGGTGTCGGTTAAATATTTGTTACAAATTGTCGCTATAGGGGTGGGGCATTTCCCCCACCTTCCCTCTGCCCCTCCCTTCCCCAATTCACAATTATAGTGGCCATTTCCCCCTTTTCCTGATTGCCAACATTATTTCAAAAATGTGTATGACTTTCTCTCATTTTGTCGTTCCCCCCTAAATATATATACTGCAGACACGGTACGAGCTCCTAATAGTGTTAATGGCGGCTTCCGTTACGGAAGTACACAACCGGATAATAGTCAATAAAACAGTATGTCCGTCTCATACCCACGCTGCTTCATTCAGCTCCGTATAAATTGTAATGTTCGCTGTAGCATCTATTTGCGTCTGTAGATTTCTTGGATATATTACGGCGGCCTACGGATGACAGCTGGTGGAACGTTCCCCCGTTCCCCCTCCCCCATTCCCCCTCTCCCCTCCCCCTCCCTCGTTCCCCTCCCCATTCCCCCTCCCCCGTTCCCCTCCCCGTTCCCCCTCCCCATTCCCCCTCTCCGTTCCCCCTCCCCCGTTCCCCCTCCCCCGTTCCCCCTCCCCGTTCCCCGGCCCTCCCCGTTCCCACTCCCGTTCCCCCTCCCGTTCCCCCTCCCCCGTTCCCCCTCCCGTTCCCCCTCCCCCGTTCCCCCTCCCCCTTTCCCCCTCCCCGTCCCCCCCCCCCGTAGTTACGTCACTGATTGGGAAACGTTTTTAGCTAGTTATAGAAAAGTAAGTATGAAGGTATTGATGATTGCATGTTGTCGCAGTAGAACTGCTGTGTATGTGGACTTTAGACCGCAATTAATGTATGGCTGTAAACATTCCAGTCAGTTGCGTAGCCATGGCTCTCTCCATAGGGGCGAGTGGGTGGGGGGGGGGCTGGATGTTACGGAAGGGTGGGGGTGCAATTTCCATTAAACCAGTTAACCAAGGCATTTAATATAGGACTAACACGGGTTTCATGCAGAAGTATTTTTCTTAATACTATTATTTTCTCCGTTTGCGGAATTCACAGTGTGGGAGGGGGCTACGATACTCTAGACTGAAAACCACAACGGCATTGACACAGTTTTACAGGAATTTTAGTGGGAAATGAGGCAAACATCCTGTTTTCTCCTGTCATTATCCACTCGCTGCCGTTGACAAGTTTATTTTTGGTGAATTTTCACGTCTGATTTGTTATTACAAAGGGGCAATTTCTCGCATCGCGTATAGACAACATTAACGAGCGCTACCTTAAGCCTATTTAACGAGAAAATGCGCGGGGGGGGGGTATTTTTGTGTTCAGTTCAATCATAATATGTAGGATTAGTTTTGGCACTTGACCTTTATAGATAGTTCTACTACGAAGATCGTTATGTAGGATTATACCCGAGCCAGTGTGGGCCGGCGGCGGCGCGGCCGTTTATCCCACGAGAGACTAAACCAGGGAAAGGGTATATATCCTGTGCGGAAGCCACACACATGCAGTGGCATTTTCAGTAAATACAAAAAATAGGTGTTACATATAACAAATGAAAACATTTTATTGTGAGCTTATTTGGCGTCGAGACATCGTTATAATCGAAGTGTAGGCTTATTTAAAGGCCTACAGTCAACAGAAATTGAAACATATTCGACAGGCAACAGTTTAGGTATACATAACTAGGCATCAATGCTTTTGAGAAAAAAAGAGTTGAATGAAGTTGGGGGTTTTGCATTGAGTGAAAAGGATATTAAACCTGTATATACCTGTTATGACAGATGCACCGTGAGAATTTGAATCACATTTTGGTTGTCATGCATCATGGATAAAGAGTCCCTATTTTACGAAAGTCCACATTTCATATGACTCCTTTTCATGTAAATAATTTTCTTTTTTTCTCCTTTTTGAGTTTAGTAATATAATATGCATAATCTAATGCTTTATATTGTAGTAGGGATATTGAACGCACCAAAGCTTCGCAAGTTGTAGGCCCTAACCCCCCCCCCCCCCAAAAAAAAAACCACGAAACCCCCCCCCCCCCCCCCCCAAAAAAAAAGGGGGAAATATTTCACCAACAAATCATCTTTTAGTACAACAAAACCTGAATATACACCCCCCATATCGACAGTCTTGCGCAACGGGCCTGGATGTTACAGATACATCGCGTTAGGGTACCAGTCTGAAGCCATAATCAGTTACATGCCTCATGGTCTGATATCCCACCCCATGAGTACCATACATGCAACAAATCATCAGACTGGAACTCGCCACGTGCAACACAGGCAGCGACGCTTTGATTTCATGTCTTTGCAACGCATGCATCAAAATAACTTTGACAAAGTTTGACTAGCGAAGAGAATAAGGCTTAACTCGGACTTGAATTGGAGAAAATAAATCCTGTAATACGTTTATATTTTGATAGTACCAACCCTCCATTACTTTATGCAGCATAACATAATTATACGCAGCAGGTCACTCGAAGGTCTATTTATAGAAATATAAGTTTTATTTTTTACAAGTTCTGATTACTGTACATCTGGTTATTATATCTATATCCTTACCACAGCTGCAAGTGTCTGGAGAACTCAGCTTCACGATCACCGATTAAAACAAGATTCTTTTAAAACAGCATTTCATTAAAGCTATATAAGCATGCCTTAGAAAACGCGATTAATTTCGTTGTAATGGTTCATACCAGTGGTCGCTCGTTTTTTTGTTTGTTTTTTTATTGGTTTTTTTTAAATAGTCTCCATTAAAACATATTATTTTCTTAACTCCAACTGAAGGTTATACCAATACTTCTTGGTCCTACGATTCTGAGTTATAAGCTGGGTCGTGACCTTTTAACAATCTATTATAATTTTATGATAATGTGAATTTCCATATTGATAAACACAACCGTGAAGTCATCTCTTCGGCAAAAAAGATAATATCTTTTGCGGGTTGTTTGACGAATCATTTATTTGAGTTATACATTTGTTAGCCTGGTTTTCCTGAGGTAAATTGTCTTGTTTGTGCTTCGTTGTTAACCACTGTGTTGGAACCCAGTCGGTGAGAACAAAGATGAATATTCAAATGAATACGGATTTGCGTTTCTTGTTCTGTACATTGAGTACGGAAACTGCCGCAGTGGTTGTCTTAATTTGCATAACAACAGCGCTATCATGCATCATGAACGAGCGTGAAGATTTCAACTCTAAACAAAAACTAAAAACTTTCATAACAAATTCAATATGATAGCATTCAGAGGCATGGGGTAATTATTTAATAATGATTGATTTCTATAACGCTCATTATGCCAATTACTTTCGTCAATATACATATACTATGTAGAACATACCTTTTCTATATACATATTTTATATATTAAAAAATACCGGTTTATAACAAAACATACAAATAGTACAGTCCGTAATTTATGATTTACAATAGTTACTAGACATGCATTTACATCCCTAATGTAGTGGCTTATTGTTGTATTTACTTCAGCGGATTGAAATATCCATACCGGGCATTAGTGCGCCCCTTCCATAACCACCAAGCCCCAAGACAATCGTGAATTTTCAAAAAAGCTTCGTTTCCTTTTGTATTTTGAATTCTGTGCTCTCAACAACCCCTGATTATCTGCAGCAATCTCTTTCACATTCTCCTTTTAAAAAGACGCTCTTATATTTTCGCACAACCATCTTTTGTCCTTAAACTTCCAGCCACGGAATCCTGTATCCAACACTGAATCTCAACTGCATACGTAAAACACACATAGAACATGTACACACAATTACAGTTGTATATTTTTACACGAGTCAGTCAAAAGGACTGTACATATTAACGTCGTTAATTTTTCTTTAATTATATGAAAATTGTAGTGCGCTTATAATTAATTACAACCTCTTTATACACTGGGAGTGAAATTATTTCTGTCCCTAAATCATTGGGATTACGTAATGCGGACATGGCGCTTTGGATTGGTCCTCGCTTGCGCAAACGCTGTACGCTTTACCATTTCTGAAATGTTGATGCTGTTGTCATTCTCGTGAATGTCGTTACATATATGCCATCTAAACGTTTACCTTTTGAATGTACATATAACTAAGTTTCCACGAAGGATCATATAATTGCAATGTATATTAAAACCCGAATTTGCATACGTCAGGCAGAAAGCTGTTTCTTTGTAAGAAATGATAGACAAGGGACTGGACATCAGTCTAGTAGTGAAGTAAGATTTAACCAAAAATGAACAAAAAAGTCCTACAGTATTAACAAAAAATAAGTATTAAAGGTCTTGGTGTGAAAGTTGTACTAAATGTGTAATACTTACGGAGAAATGAGGAAAAGAAACGAATCATCGACATCCGGACATTCAGACTGGCGCCGCACATAGTGCAGCCTGTACGCAACGAGAGTGCAAGGGCACTACTCTATATTCCAACGGTCCGAAACCAAACTGGCGTTCCCGAAATTATTTTCGTTAAGGATTTTTTAGATAAACGGCACATTTTCAAGCGATGGTCGTGTACATTATTATATTCTACTTTTAAATGATCTTTCCAACCATGGCAATTTTAGGACGAACGCCTCCAAGGCAATGTATCATTATATAAATGGAAACACACTGATTGATTTGTGTGCATTTAGAAAATTGTCGAGCGACAAAGTCGCGTATTGGGACTTTACGCTCACTGATTTGTGCGTATTTCGAAAAACGCGCGACAATGCCGCACGACAAAGTCACTTATCATTGGCCTCTAGTTTCTGTCTTTCTATCTACGGGTTTTTCATAACACTGCACCGAAATCCGCCGGTGTGCGTTTCTGATCGTTGATCTGCGCGTATATCGTATCCACGGCATCCACTCCTGACCTACGCGATGTGCCACTTGTTTCTCCCGCAGAGCCTGACGCGGATTCAATGTCCAAATCGGCATAAACCAAGCTAGGGGCCACAGCCCCAGACCCCGCCGGCTTCGCTGCATCGCAGCCATTTCTGTCCAGATCCCACGTTACTGTGCGAGATTTTGTCTTCAGGGATCGGTTCGGTTGGGCGTACAAGGACGTATCTGTTGGCAGGTGATTCTGGGGTCTCTTCAGCGCCGGTCTGGTCTTGATGCCATTACGCCTTCGTTTCCTGGATGCATCTTTCAGAGGAATCCCGGAAGTCGACAAGAACTCATCATCCTCGGGTTGTCTTGGCTCGCCTCGTTTGGGTTTATCCGGGACCGCGTACAGCGGGCACTGCGTGGTGTTGTCTACCGATTGCTCTGGGGTAGGCGCGCTGGTCTTTTTGGTCGAGGAAGATACGGAGGAGAAATCTTCGGAGATATCTCCCCCGCTGCTGCGCCTAACTTTGTCGTATCGGAGGCTTGAAGAGAGCGGTGTCCTGTTCTTTTTCCTGCGCCGTACGCAGCAGATACATGTTATGACGGCGAATGTGGCTAGGCCTGCCAATGAGGCGGCAACTATCGGGATTATGGGAAATGTTGCTCTTGTCGGCACGGCTGTGACTATCGGTTGCCGTGACTTCGCCCCAACAGTCGGCGTTGATGAGTTAGTGGTCTTGGTGCTGGCGTTTGTCGACATCAGACTTTCAGTTGTTGTCTGATTACTTTGTAGAGTGGGGGTTGTTAGGAGAACGGGCTTAGCAATCATGTTGATCCTGGCTGTTGCGTTGCCTGATAACCCGCTGGGGGTAGTGACGAAGCAGGTCGCGGTGATGTTCTCCCGCACCGACACGATTTCCAGGGAGGGGTCGTTGTGAGTCAGCCAGTACCGACTAACAGGCAACTGCCTTCCCGTTGAGGTATCCTTGATCTCCCACCTGTAGCTCGTGATGCTGGGCTCGCCAAAGCCTTCGCAGGTCAAGGATGCCGCGGAGCCTTCCTGGACTATCAGCCGCGTTGGTGTCACATGGGCTCTTGGGACGATCTCCAAGGGTTTGACGGAGCAGTTCCTCGGCCCGTCCAGGACCGGGGATGTCATGGTACAGGTGAAGTCCATGCCGTTGTCCTGTGGTGTCAATCGCCACTGAAGGGAAACGGGAGACGCTGATCTGGCTAGAACCTCCATGGAGTTTCCTCTCCGAAATGTGACCAAGGGAGGGGGAGTACCTGACGAGATACAGCGAAGCATCACCCGGTCTCCTACTTCGAAGCTTCGCCCCCCAGGATTTGGATCCAGCAGGCATTTCGGTGACCCTGGCTCTGGTGGGACATACACTTCTAGGGAGGAACTCGCGATCGATGTGGATAGTCTTCCCGGAAACGCGTGAGTGCAGCTATAAGTTCCACTGTCCGACAGCCTGACGTCTTGTATCCTAAGACTAAACTGTTGTTGCTCCAGATCGCCTACAATCGCTAGGCGTGTCTCCAACCCATCGTCGAGTCGTCTGTAGATAACCCTATCCACACTGAGGTATAATTTGGCCTCCTCCAGGTACCAGTGTATTCGTTGAGCGCCCACATCCCTCAAGTCGCAGGTAACCACGATTGTGTCGCCAACATTAGCAACGATCTCTGCCTCTGGGCCTTCGTCTAAGCTAATCGAAGCGGCACACCGAAGGCCGACTATCATCAGCACAACGACAGAGCTCGCACGCTTTCCTCTGTTAGTCTGCATGTTCCTAAGAAATGTGTATTTACAGTCTCGATTCTGCAGACAAGCTTCAGCACAGTGTTATAGCTTCAGACGAATGCAGTCTTTTGATCGAATGCGCTTCGAACGAGTCTCCTTATGGCAACACGTATAGGTTGATTCAACTTCCGGTTTGACGCTGACTCCCAGCCCCCATGCATGATCTCACAGCTTGGATCGGTTTCTTGGGTATTAGTCACATCCAAGAATGCAGCGGTCCCCGAGTGTTCAAGTTCAATGCACCGTGCTAAGCGGCCTGGTGTAGTGCGTCATAGCCCGTTGGATGGCATTGGTGGCGATATGCCAATTGCGATAGACAGTGGTGCCTTTACGTCACTCGTCCGTAGGGTCGAGTCAACATCTTACATAACTTTAAGTAATAATAATATAATTATATGCGCCAATCAGAACGCTGTTTGTAGTTAACGAAACCACAGCGTTTACAATTATTACCCCTGCTCATTAGGCCAAACAATCATTCCTGAAACCTCCTCAGCTCCCTGGGGAGTATACAGCCCCGGCTGCAAGTTAAGCACAAATGGGCTAATCAAACACCATCACCGCCCTCACAGGTATACACATTTACTTCTGGATGGAGAGAAGCAACTTGTGACAAAGTGTATTGCTCAAGGACATATGCACCATGTCCCCTGTTGGACTTGGACCAACAATTTGTAGTATCGCCAAGATCTTGAGTTCGGTACAAGGCCACAGCTTCCCGCAAGCTAATTCATTGGAACTGACTTGTGTCATCGTTTATACAGATTCTACCTCAAAAACTAACTTGAATCGCCCTGATCTTGTGTGAAAATGAATCATCTAACGGTTGGGGGTTTGTAATTTTTTTAAATCAGAAATGCCAAGTCAAATTGCGTCACTAGGGTTAAATAGAATATGCCTACTATTAATCAATTAAATGTTCTCTTCTATTTATTTATTTATTTTATTTTCGGACGTATGAACCTGAACTCGCAATGCCTGCGTGATGGAGTTAAAGCCAGTTAAAGCCATCTTACCGTGCCAAAAACAATACGTTTGACAACCTTGTACCTTTACATCCTTTCATCTTGACTTACACCCTAGTTCTCAATAGTACACGTTAATCACTGTGGGCACGGTGATATGGCTTTAACTGGCTTCGGTAGTCATACAGCTGTACATGTATAGACGCATTGCGAGTCCAGGTTATTTATATACGTACGTCGTGTGTGTACCCCATCCAGTGGCGTAAATCCGTGATAACCTAGATATCCTAAGATAACCTAGAAATCAGAATTTGTTTTGTTTCTTACCACACAAATGGGGGGGGGGGGGGGGGTGATTCAATTGCCCATCCCCCATCGTCAAAAAATGGGGGATATATTTGATTGTACTGGGCAGGAGATTTTCGAATTTAAGCAATAAATTCCTACAGTTTCCGCAAATTTCCGAACTCGTTTTCTTTAGCATTCGCAATTCACGTCCCAAATACCTATCGAGAGAAAAGAAGAAATTAATTGGCAGTTTTTGTTCCTGTTTTAAACCACAAAAGTATTTTGTAAACCATAAAATAAGAGTTCCATTTCTATATTTGTTTACTGTGAAAAGTTGCTTTTTGAAACATAAAAAGAGACATTTAGTCGCATGACGTTATTTGGTTGCCCATTGACCGCATTGACGTATGTACCGCCCTGTATCGGCTTGTGCACAATTCATTCACACCCAATTACAATTCTCCGGAATTACTAATTAATTTTTTTTTGCCAGAGCCTTGAAGGTTCATAACGAAAAAAGATAGGACAAGAAACTGTAGAATTAATCTTCTTTAATTGTTGGAGTTAATAGTTTCGATGTATACAATTATTGTTCAGTCTACCCTCCACTGCTAACCTTATTTACCGCCCTCTATCTGTCTTTGATAAAACGTTTACTTCAAGTGACGTAATCATGAATATGCATGAGAAACAGCTTCATTTTGCAGACTTCCCTTGATGCTATGGAGGTAGTAAACCATGATAAAAGAAATTCGTTTCCACAAGGTTCCGTTTGCCTAACGATACATACCCCATACCCATTGGACAGAGTATATATCTTGTGGACAATCCCATTCGCTTGTTTCCTACTTAGGTAATTACCGCTCTTCTCCAAAATCTGACCTTACGAGTTTTCTACTCACGTATCACGCGCCAGTTTCGGCTTATCTCAATAGAGGGCGGTATTATCTTTAAATGGTTGTAGTGAAGCCGAATTTGTGATAGCGTCGCCAGCTTCATAAAACACTTTCTTTCAGAGCCCGCTCTGTGCGTGCATTCTTTAGGCGTTTTAACTGCCCAATTTTCATACCTGCTTTAATCGTTTGTATTTACCTGAAAGATTCCAATCTCCCAACCCATTTTTTTCAGATCCTGCTCTGTAGGCCTAGCCTATGTGCATCAGGCCTTCCATTGTCCCAGCAGTCGCGGCTATTATAATAATTAGTATTTGCATGGAATATGTACGGAAGCGTAGAAGGGTCACAGGAAAGTAAAAACAAAAATTGCTACTATCTCGCCTCGTTGAGTTACCGTATCTCGCCGCGGCTTGTGCCGGCTGGCTGCCACCGTTTTATATTTTTCTTGTACGAAACTGTTAAAAGTGGGGAGGGGGTTTTCCCTCAAGTGGAAAAGTGGGGGGAGGGGGGGTGGCCCCCTGTTCTGCCGCCTATGATGTAAAATATTGGCGAGAAAATTTGAATCTCGCAAAATCTTTCTGTTAGAGCCCGCTATCCGTGTGCAAGTTCTTTCTTTGCAGTCTAGTCGGGCCTGCTTTCCTCATGAATATTTTACTTGAAGTATGAACCAAATCCATTCTAACTTACGGTTAGCATTTAGGGCCTATCTAGGCATCTTCCTATAGAGTTCAAACTTGGACTCGCAACAGATTTCAGAGCATGCTTTACTATGTACATAAAATACGAACTGAATCCAGTAATTTGTACATGTGTGGATAGCTTTTTGCGACCATCGCCAGTTTCTCAAAGTTAAAACTGTCCAATCTCGCAAATTCCAATCTCGCAAAAAAGAGTTCTCGGAGCTCGCTCTGTGTGCATTTTTCCGTGTTATTACTGCAAGCACCGGGCCTGCCCAATTTCTGTCGCGCCTGCCTTACTCATTAATATTTATATAAAATTTAAACCCAATTCAATAATTTGTATATGTATGTATAGCTTAGACAAGGCCCTAATTTTCGAGACCATCGCCAGCTTCTCAGAATGACGACTTGCCCTGAAAATGTCAATCTTGTGAGAAAATTCTCGCTCGCTGTGTGAATTCTGTCGTGTTGTTACTGCACGAAGACTGCCCAATTCACCGGCGGTCGTGTCTGGTTTACCCATTAATATGTACATGAAATGTGAACAAATCCAGTAATGTTTACATAGCGGAGATCTTGCGCAAATTGTTGCGACCATCGCCAGCTCCTCGAGTTAAAACTCGTCTAGAAAATGTCAATCTTGCAAGGCTTTTTCTTTTAGAGCCTGCTCTGTGTGCATTTTACCTTTTGTCCATTATTAGTTAATCAAAGCTCACCACTTTAAAGAATTTAAGTTTCAACTCGGTACAACTTTATACACATATAAATACATATAAATACATATAAATACAACTTTAAAGGTAGATTGCAGCATTGGAAGATCTCACAAAATAATAGCAGGCAGTGTTCGTATTTTGTGAGATAATATACATAACATAACAAACCTGTTAAATTTTGAACTTAATCCGTCATCCGAATCATGAGAAAATAGTGAGAAACAATGAATCTTGACCTAGGCCAATCAGAGACCTTCGGTTTTTATCTGAAACAAACATGAAAGTGAAAACGGAAAGTAAATTTGGTTAATATATGCGTGTGGCTGGTTTCAAGTTTCACCACACGTCCAACGGCCATTGACATCGGTTGTGTGCATTGGCGGGAGTGACGGGGGACGAGTCTACCACATGAAGCCTTCGAATGAAGCAAGAACAAAACGGGAAAAATTGGAGGAGGGGGTGGGGCAGAAAAGAGTTCCTTCCATAAATAGTGGTAGTGCTACTGGATGTGTGATCATTAAACGAAATCTGCATAAATTTGGGAATATTCCCGATGTCGCATGAATATCCGTCTCCCTGAAAAGCCGACTTAGTGGTTCTACTGCGCATGCCTAAGTGAAGATAATTGGTACAGTGTCCGGTCACGTGAGAGGGTTTAACCAATAATAGGGAACGGAAGCCAACATTTCATGGGAGTCGGTGACGCCAGCCGATTTCGGGGAAACTCCCGAATTGCGCCAGTTGTGGCTGGTTGTATTGTTGATGAGGTTATACGTGAAGCCGCACCCAGGCATGGCGGCCGATTATGCAAATTAAAGAGAAGGAATGAATGAGGAAATGGTACAAAATCCTAAATATTTTGTTTGTTGTCGTCAGCAAGCGTTTTTTAAGAAGATCAACCCAGTATTGTGGTCAGGTCTGTGCTAAACTAGGCAGAGGTGTAAAAAACCATGCCCGTATACTCTGACTGAACATATACATGCATTTCCTGCTATTGCCGAATCGTGAATGTCCGGTGTCCCGCTCCTTATTCAGAATTAGAAACTTACAATATATTTTACTTATCGTCGGTCGATTATTTTCTGGACTGTCCCATTATGAAAGCTCAATCTGAAAATGTATTTTTCAGGATAATACACACCCCAACGCACGGACATGATTATCAGCTTTAAGGTTTTGATACATTTTTCTCACGATCTAATTATGTACGTATCGCCTTTACAATTTGACAGAAAGACAAAGGATTTAATTTTAGGTTTGGTTTGATCTAATTCATACAGAAAAACAGCATTATGATATTTGCTTGATTTGTCAAACTTTCCAGCGGGAGTAAAACAAAATGACGTGTCACCTATACTTATAAAAATAGAAGGATGTCGCGTTCTTGTTTGTACAAAGTGACTTCGCATTTTTTGAAATTATTTACGAAACAAAATAGTGATATAAAAGTATATGTATAATGGTAATATACACGTCTGATTGACGTGACGCGGTTTTGGCTGGTAAATTGATTTCTTTTCTGTGCTGCGCAATATTTTGTGCTGACTAATGTTGGCTTTAGGGATGCGTCACTGAAATCCCCTCCACGTGATGCCTAAACCAGGAAGCCAAATATTCAATGGAATGATTAAATAATAAACATAAACAGCTGTCAATGAAGTAAAGAAACAGATGAGAAATCTTCTCAGTGTCATCCACCCACCCCACAAACAAAATAATAGAAAGTGAAACCAAAAACGTAAGCATAAATTGGTAAAGGTGCAGTCTGTTTGTTTGTAATCTGTCTCGAATTTCAAGTCAATCAGGGAACCTAGCCGCCCAAACTAGACGGAACTTCAGAAATACTAAACCGAATCTCGGGCAGATATTTCCGTTCAAATGAGAAAGTCAAATTCCGGACAAACTTAACCGCTCGTTGAGCTAAATTTAAACAGAATTTTGTATTTTTATTACCGGCTGTTCCCCATTTATTACCGGCATTTCCCCATTTTAAAGTCATCTGTCTGCAAAAGTTGAAAACAAAAATCGGTATATAATATGTGTAGCACGCTGGTCTTCTGACTGTTTTTACATTAAGATATAAATTCATTTGAAGAGACATTAGGTTCATTGAATTTTCATGATGAAAAGACAAATTTATACCATTAATCTGGTTTTCTTTCATAAATTCCACAGCTTTATAAAAAAATCACTTTATTGCCTGTGCGGGTATAAAATGACCATTCGATACCAAAAGGTTTTAACCAAAGAGAGGACAGCATACCCAATGAAATCTGGTAGCGGGGGCTGACCGCTGGAGAAATAAAACACACCCTGTCCCATTTTTACATCCTCTTCACTGTATTTCATAAACAAAAAGTCCGGCACTAAAGTGTCTGGGTACGGTTAAAAAAATACTATGGGATAGGAGGAAGTCGGGGCTCTATTCCTGAAAAGTGCTTGTCATCAATGTGCGGAAACATCTGGTGCTCACCATAACCACACTGTAAAAAAAAAAACATACTGTTCCTGATTTTTAGAGAAGTTATGCTGTTAAAATTTTAATTTTCTAACAGAATTGTGTTTGTTTTCAACATTCTTTGTTGAAAAAAATTGAAAAATTACAGTGGAATCTCATTACGCAGCAACTGACAAATCAATTGAGGAAATTCCTGTTCAAAAAAGCCATGTTAAAATGCACCTTTTAGCACAAAAATACACTGTTGCTTAGTTGATAATTTGCGTAGTAGGTTATCGTAGCATTTGTACACCCTACACGAATTTAGAGTTTATTTAACTGAACAGAAGATATTGTGAATGGAAAATACATTTTGACGTGCAATGAGAATTTACGAATTCGGTGTAGAGTATAGACGCTGCTACCTTTACTTTTGATTTTTTTTTTTACAAACCACAGCATTATGGGTTTATCACTTCTAACCAGCCCCCCCCCCCCCCCCCCCCCCGCTCCAAACAAAGACAATGAACATGTTGGACACCACCAATTTAACACAGTGCAAGATCGCTCACAATTGTTAGTGTGACTATATGGTATTCGGGAGATCACAGGTTCAAATCCCGCTCCTGCCAGTTTTCTTTGGTCACTTTGAAAATTCTTTTTTTTTACAGTCGCATTCTTTTAATTAAAAGTCCAACTTCATACACTTGCGATTATTTCTATGACCAAATTTCCTCATTTGTTAACACTGAATATTTCTAGTCTAGTTCTAGAATAGTTCTAGAGTACAAGCTCAGTGTGGTACAGATTTTATACTGATGCTCTTTGGACACGATTAGGTCTTGAAAACATTTTTAAATATTTCCATCACATTCCCGTAATGATTGAGCAACAAGACTCGCAATTTCAGCATTTATTTAAAAAGTCTTACAAGACATCTATATCAACATAATGTAATACAGCTATGTACAATGAGTTTACAAAATATTTCGGATCAGAATGTTTAAACGGAAAATGGCTTATCGATTTGTATTCTGGATTACACTGTAGTATAGTGAGTTAACCGACTCGTACGTTTTTTTATGGTACCAAGAACAGATGAAATAAAGATAATCAATCACAAAGATCCTTTTGTTTTCACTGAATCCATACTTCCCTCTTAATTCAGTCTCACAAATTCAAAGAACAATGACATGTCTCGTAATTAGAAAGACAATTCACGTAGACATTTCCAGAATTCAAAAATTCAGTCACTCCTGTGCAGATAAACACGCGGTTTTCACCAGATTTCCTTGTTTGGCATCAATACATCTTTTCCGTTTACCCTCTCAAACGGAAGGGAATTTCCTGTTGAGTATAGCCAGAAATTATCGGTTCTGTAGAACTACATACAGTGTACTCACTACCACGATCAGGTTTAGCCGAGGTTAAATTTATGCGCCTGCGTGTCCAGCAATTATTGTCTCAAATGTAAGCACTTATCCAGAACCACCAAAATAACATCGTCGCGCGCATCGCGCCTTGTGCCTATTCAATAAAGCCTTGTGCCTATTATATTAGCCTTTTAGAGGTATGGCGGACACAAAAGGAGGGCGCTATTTGATTTGGGTATAAAACATTTTGAAACCACAAATTCCAGTGAAAGTCAGAATCAGATATTGTTTTGAGTTAAAGTACAATCCATAGTACAATCCATAGATCATGCCTAATCTTCAACTTTGAAATTTCCTGTGGTTTAACAAAAGGTATACCCAAATAAAATAGCGCACTCTCCTATTGTGTCCGCCATACCTCAAAAAGGCTAATTCAATAAGGCCGAGTGCATTTTCAGTAATACATGACGATGTCATTTTGGTAGTTCTGGATAAGTGCTTACCAGTCTCAAAAGACTCTTTTTAAATTAATTCTGAGTAGGCCTACAACTTTTTTTCAAGACGGACGCTGGCACGAGTGGGCCTCTTACAAACATGAAACGATTGCAATTGCCATAACTTGCATTTTCTTTCAGACTCCGTTGTAGGCTACGTGTTTGCTACAACTAAGCGATTTGAATTACGTATGCATGGACTGTGGAGCACCGAAATTACCTACCCCCGTACGCCATGAACAAAATATCATGTATACACGTATAGGCATATATACACGCAAGCGTACAAGTTTAAAAATCGCAACCTCTCTATATATAATGGCAAAAATACCGCAGCCAAACTATAAAGTGTTCATAAAATACGTCGGTGAAGGGCAAAAACCAATATTGAATTTACATCACCCTGACGCAAATTTCATCTTATGAATAGTTTGGCTGCGGTATCCGCCGCTATATCAGATTCGAACCAGCCGATTGACTTCGGCAAGCGCGGTGGTCGGGTGGTAAGACGTCTGCACTAGGAAGCAGGAGGGCGTGGGTTCGAGTCACACCCGAGTAATTGTTTTCAAATAATCTCTCGGGACAACACTGAGTATACGGTGTTTATGAAATACGTCGGTGAAGGGCAAAACCCAATATTGAATTTATTATTAAATTTCTTTGTAATTATTATGTTCTTAGTTTGGATTGCATAGTGTTTTATATCTATTCACCTTGTGATCTGTGGGTGCATCAATAAAGATCGTAACTAGACAACCAATCCATCCCTTACCTGAAGGTCATAACTTACTCTCCGACCATCGGAGGCTCAGGCCCTATCCCATCCATATAGGCTGGTGTTCGCGCGCCCCGCCACTACAACAGAAAACTCCCCATGATTCAGACCAATTTACGAGAAAAAAATCAGTCTCCAACTGCTATGGATGGAAAAGCATAAACGCGCTTGCGCAATCGAGGACCAAACAAAATCACCATATGATCCACTTGTTTTTGTTTTTGTTTTTTGTTGCCTTTTCTTTCTCTCTCTTTTCTTTTCTTTTCTTTAATTTTTTTTTAGGTGTGTGTGTGTGTGTTTCTTTTTTTAGGGGAACCAGATTTAAGACATTTTGGCACAGTTGCGCCATTGTCAGACTTTTTTTTATTACAGGAGTGTATTAGTTATAGTCTCCACTGCAGCGTAGCCAAGCATGTAACAGACAAATTGTTTGGAATTACATTTTTACGCATGTTGGTTTAGTGGGGAAAAGGGAACTGACTTATAGAAGTTAGTCGTCATGTCTTTCTCTGTAGGCCTTGTAAAATTGTTTTGCTTTTAAAATGACGAACCGCACCTGTCACGATGTTGTCGAAAATCAGTGGGTCGTCAGCATTAAGTTTTCAGATTTTCGAAAGTTTATTAATCAAACAGCAAAAGCATATGTTGTATACTACATTTAAATGGAAGTCGCCCAATGCAAGGCTAAAAGCCACCCTATGTATAGGGGCACAGCAGAGGTGGTGGGGTTGGCCACATTTTAGGTTGCCAGCCCGACCACCCATACTTTGAGCTGGACGAGCTGATTCGTGAATAACGATTTGCACACTTTACCCTGCGTATAAAAAAAATACAAGTATACATATAAAATCTTATCAAAAATTTCGGCCTATCACTGAAATACAATGCTTCAGGAATTTATGCAAATATTGACAATGGGTCTGTTTGTCCACTTTCTACAGCAAACTTATTTTCTACGGTACTCTATAATTGAAGTTTGACACTCAGATAACCAGGTAGCACCAACAATATTAGACATGAAAAGAAAGAGTACGTTAATTTGCATTTCTCCCAGTAAATTGCGAATCCAATGCAGCGCACGGAGTTCGCCTTAAATTGGCAATGACCTCAATTTTGATCTTGGCACATTCCTTTTGGTAGTATATACACATAGCGCATATTTTTGGTTGTTACAATATCTACTTTTCTTACGATATCTGCGTTTCTACTATCAGTTTACTTGTCCATAGCATTTAATACACAAGTGCGATAGTAAAAAATAGTATTATACACGTAATACAAGAGTATAATGTTAGTGATAAATAATACTTATGTAAAAGTAATCAGGACGAGTGAAACCCCAATGTATATTTCTTGTGATATGTTTAAGCAATATAGGCACAAAATTGTATGATAGATATTTTTAATAAAACAAAAGTTTAACTAAGAAAAAAAAAATTCTGCAGGATATCTTATCGAAATATAAGAAATTATGTGGATTTGTTTTTTTTTTATTTGTTTTGCACTCGACCTGTGTATTAAATATGCAATAATTGCATTTTAGTTAAAAATGTAAAATGTTGAAAATGTTCAATATTGACAGATTTCAGATTTATGATAAAACTCTTCGCTTGAAGCATCACAGGAACAATGGACATTCAAGCTTTGTGAATAATACATATAATAAAAGCATGATAGTATCAAGCAGCATTATAATATGAGTGTGGTATCATTGGCAAGAAAATAATTAGAAGTATATATTTAATTTCAAATAAAGCTGTTTATTTACATTTTATAGACCATTTTCAGTCGTTAAGAAAATATTTCAGATGACCAAATTCTTCACTTAACACATACACACTTAACACATACACACTTAACCATACACAATCGTCATTCCAGTTTTGTAAATAAGGCACCGTTCGCTGGCCATGGGTGCTAAAATATTGCCGTTTCAATTTAAATTATTATCACCTATTTTAAAGTTATCAACTGTCAGTTCAAAGCCAAAATATTATTGGAAAATGAGGAAATAGCATATCAAATATACATCACTCGGCAAAGGTCATCCATTATTAGCGGTATCTGTGGTAAAGTATAACTCCCAATGCATTTTAGTCGAAATCCTTCAATTTATTTATTTTAAAAAAAATTGGTGCACGATAAAAACATTATTCTTTATGTTTATTATTAAACATTATTCTCGCTGACAAGAGACGTTATCATAACAATTACATTTTCTTCATGAAACAACAGCCCTAAACGTAGCCCCAAACCCTATAAGACTTAGGTACCACTGCGGTGTAGGCTACATTTAGGTCTGGGGCTTCATTCAGGTACCTCTCATGGGCACGTTGGTTCATCAATTACGAATCATAGCGTAGACTGTCCTTTCCGAAGCCGAGTTTATTCCTGTGTTGCCCGTGGTTGCGCCCGGTGTGTCCAGGTTAAGATCGGCGTACACCAGCCCCGAATCGGCCTCCACGGGTTCCTCAACTTGGACGGTGCTGTACTCCTTCCCGCTGAAATCTTCACTCTTTCTGGTTTTCTGGGGTTTATTCGGCTGAGCGTAGAGAGGGATGTCTTGGAGATGCGCCGGTGGTCCGTCGGTGTTCTGAACGCTGCTTCTCTGGTCGCTGTTAGCCTTGGAGCGTCTGTCCGGTTTCGCATACAGGGCTAACTCGCCCGGCGAGGTCTTAGTAGCACTTCCGGACCCTTGCTCGTTCTGTCCGGTGTGTCCTGGCAGAGTTTCTGCTTCGGTATTCTCTGTCATTCCAGCGGCCGCGGCCGGGGTACGGCCGTTTTGTCCTGGTCTGGAATCTTCACCGTCATCCATCACATCACGCAGATTGTGCCCGTCTTTCGGGTCAGTCTTGGACTTTCTCTGCTGTTTCCTTCGCCACAAGAAAAGGACCAGAAGTACTATCACCAATATAGCTAGAACCACCACCACGGCAATGATGGGTACAACAGGTGATGTCGACGTTTGGATCGTGGTGCTTGGAACCTGTGTCGGCCCCATGGTGTGGGTTCCTTCCTTCATGGTAGCTTCAACCCTTGCAGTGGCGTTACCGGACAGCCCAGATGGCACACTGACTGTGCAGAGCAATTCAAGATTCTCCATCACTGCTATCTCCAGAGAGCTACCATCCCGAGATACTGCGTACCTCTCTTGGAGTAGAATTTCTCCAGTGTCATTATTTGTCACTGTCCATCTGTAGTTGGCAATGCTAGGCACACCCTGTCCGGAGCATTCAAAAGATACCTGAGACCCCTCCTCAACCCTGGATACTGCTGGTAGGATGGTGGCATTTGGTAAGATGCGCAGAGGCATCACGGAGCAGTTACGTGGCTCATCTAGGGCAGATGTGGTCATGATGCAAATAAAGACCACACCATTGTCCTCTTCTTTTATTTTATACAGTTCATGTATCGAATGCATTTGCGGTCCAGCCACCTTCTCATCTTTCTTGTAATATGTGACATTTGGAACTGGACTTCCACCTTCCGACTCGCAGTAAAGATACACAGGGTTTGACTCACTTAACGATGCAGGCAGTACTTTGCACTGTGGTGACTGTGGGCTAGGTGGAACCAATACTGTTAGTTCAGCCGTACCAAGATCTTGTGGTGGGTCACCTTCTTGAGTTGAAGCATATTGACAATAATATTTTCCTTCATCAGTTTTGTGTACATTCTCAATCCTCAAAGTGAATTCTTCCTGGGTTACATCACCGGTGATAGACAAGCGTTCTTTAAGCCGTTGGGGTAGCGGGTCAGTGCCTACACCTCTCCCAATGCTAAGATATCTGTATTCTGTCCCTTGTCCCATATAATACCAGCGGATATTATTGTCACCAACATTTTGCAAGTCACAAACGAAACTGACAGTTTCTCCTTCACGAGCAACGGCATCCTGCGGCCCTCTATCTACGGTTGGTTGTGCTTGACTCCAACCAATCATCAATAGAAGACAGACGCACTGAAGAGCAGACGAAAAAACAAATCTCCCGTCGACGGTAAACATGATGGCACTGATAATAACTCGTTCCCGAGAGTCTCAGCAGTGCAGCGGCATTTAACGTTCACTATCCGTGTTGCAGCAAAGTAGACAATTAAGTTTCATGTCATGAGTTCCCGGTGTAACCAAAGACATGCTTTATATAGACAATTGATTTCGACCACAGGCATGACACTCTCGACAGAGCAGTCCCATTGGTTGTTTTTGGGGTTGTACGCAGCCTGCATTGCTTGTTTTCGTTTCCCTTTTGTTTTTATATCTTCAGACCAACATTTGCCACCCCTATGTCTGCCGTGGTTTCCTGTTTGTCATGACTGTAGGCCTACGTGTCATGCTCATGTTCCATTATAATAAATCGCATTTGGGCGAATAAAGAAGTTGTGTGGAATATATTTACAAGTTGTTCGTGTAAACCCATGTTGTGGCTTTTACATTCAATGGTAGCCATGTCATGCAAACGATTATAATAATCGACGATGGGTCATTTGGGAGACATTGCCATAGACGCGTGCACAATTTTTTTTCAACTTTCATGAAGCCTAACCCCACTTTCCCTTATCCTACCCCCACGAATTTTTTGGTATATTTATGTTTTGTCCATTCTCTATAGATACAACTCACTTTCGACAGTAAAATTCTGCCTCTAAATAGGAGCTGTGACATTAGGAAGACACTGAAATGTCTCCCTAATTCCACTTGTCTCCCTGAGGTATAAACAAATTATGACAAAGTGTCTCCTTAAGGGTACTTTTGTTGTTATTATATTGGATATTACAAATCATGAAAGCTATACAATTACAAGGCTAGGAGCTACTCTACTTCTTACGGTTTTCCAGGGTCCATCTAATTAGAGGAAACATTTTCAACAGATTCCAGAGAAATTATCCTAGTTTTCAGACCTATAGACCTGTAGGTTTTGTACAAGCTGTCGCCATGAGTAAAGGAGCGCGCTTGGCACCAGTGGCCGGATGGTGTTTTTCACAAACATTCTCGGAATTCAACAGTAGCTCATTTTTCTGTGAATGAGGGTATTGTGGCGATGTCACATTTCGGGTAAATAGAATCGAATTACCGGAAATTGACGTGGGTCTACATTGCTTGAATTAACACAAAATTACATTTTTGAATTCGTATTTTTTATGAAGGTTACCAAATCGAAAATCGTACATGAAATCATTCGAAAAATGAAATCGTTACAGCGCCCTTTCGCTCTACACTACATTTAACCCTTAACCCCTAGGGTGCATGCAAAATCATATTGGAGGATTTAGGACTGTTAAGGTTAGTGATTGGCCTTAACTTAATATATTTGTACATCAGTTGACAATTTGTATGCAATTTGTATGTTTTTATAATACGCGACGAATATTGTTTTTTCTATTCGGCAAGTCTAAGAATTCGCGGGCATGGTACCGGTAGTGTTTCGTATAGGACATTCAGTAACCCTCTTAAAACTGTTAAGATTTCAGTGGTTTTTTTATTCTAAGGTTGGGGATCTGCAAGGATAATACCCACAAAGACTGTATGTGTTGTTAGTGCTTGGGATGATTATGTAATTACCGAAAAAGATCCTGTGTTTTATATGGGACTGCAAGGTGCCCTTTTCTTGGGCCTGCCCTCTATTCTTTTCCCTTTGCAAATAGAATTGAAATCTCTGTGTCTGTTTAGACATGCAAGTCTGAAATGCTGTTGTCGAAAAATTGTCTCTCTGCTTTGCCCAATCCCACTTGAAAGGTTAATACGAAATGAAAATATGTTTTGCTTTATGGATCCAATGACTGCATTCCCGCAGTGTGAATTCTTGCCAATCCCACAACTTCCCGGTAAAGTATTTACTTTCCATTATCAATTTACCTCTGTAGAATTTTTGGAACACTTATACAACAAGTTACAAGTCTGAAAACACCGATCATAGTCATCAACTTCACCCACCGTCCCATATCGCGCGTTCCAATATCGTTCAGGTGGAACTACTTTCGGGATTTTCTGGGTGATTTCGGGAAGAAAATCGTCAGGTCCCCCCCCCCCCCCCCCCCCCCCATGGGGAAGTGGCACCAAGGCAAAAACATTGAGAGCGCCATTTATCTTATACATGGCCCCAGCACTGATCTCTATATAAACTGGATAGCTCATTTGCCATCGCGCGCTGTACATGCAACTGAAGCCAGCACCCGCCATATTACCGCTCCCAATTTACCACTGATAGCTATGTAAGTAGAAAGAGGGTGAAATGAGACCCCGGGGACAAGGTTGAAAACCTGTTGTATTAGGAGTGATAACATGGCGGACGGTGGCCTCAACTCGTAAAGCCGATGTGCTATCCAGTTCATATAGAGACCAGTGGGCCCCAGTGGTGTGTCACGTTTTCTCATTAAGCTAAGAGTGTACCCAGCACGGGGGGTCCCCCCCCCCCTCTTGTCCCCATACCCTATACACATTTCAGACTATTGTTACCTAACACCCCCCCCCCCCCCCGGGATGTCTCAAAGGTATTTCAGAGATTCCGGGAACACAATAACCAACACAAAAGTGGGGTTTGGCTCTGTCCAATATCTTGCTTCTAATGATCAGGAGGGGTAGAGCCGTATATGTCTTTTAATGATTGACGATTTCTTCATGCTGATTATATTTAATCTCTTTTCCTCTTTCAACATTTATATTCATTAAACATAAAAAACATAGTATAAAACGTAATTGTAAAACATATAGGTCTGCACATACACTCTTGATAAAAGCTTTTACATTGCTTTGTTTGTCCAGACACAGATGGCACAGTGCAAACAAAAGTACAGATAAAAGTTCCTTATTTGATCTACCCCATATACTCCGACAAATATTCAAATTAGCTGCGTAATGAAAAAAAAACGTATAGTATATACAAAACAATGCCTTAAGAATAATCACATCAAAGAACGTTCCAGGAAGTTGTCAATTCAAGTAAACAACCGCATCTATCAATACACTTTCTATATGCACATCATTGTTAAAACCCATTTTGCCACCGGTTGACCCACGTGCAGATTGACAATTGCCAGCTGGCCGGTTGACGTCTATACACGCCAATTTCTGCATTTTCAATCCATTATTGGGGTATTGTGTACGTTATGCTTGGCTGCACAAACCTCTTGTTTCCGTTTCGCTTGGCTGCATAACCCGGCCTGGCGCCCCGACGCCCCCATGAAATACCCGGGATGCCCGCGTTCAAGGGGTTAAAAATAAAGTCGTCTTTCGTTTAGACAGCGCAAAGTGATGCCGATTTTTGTACAGCCAACCAGCAAACATCCATACCCCATTTTCAACCGAAAATGCCTTTAATTCACAATTTCTATCCTGATCTGCCCCTTCCCTTTTGTGTGTTGATAAGCCCCACCCCCATTATGGTTGATGACAGTTGTTTTCATTCACCGTTGTTTATGCACACCAGTACAACAGTCTGAATCACTACATTCCCATTGTTTTAAACAAGTTCCAAATTATTGTTAGATGATTCTATAAACTTGATTCGTTTTTTAAGATATACTGTCCGTGCCCTTCAATAAATTTGATCTTTTTCTCAGTACTCCCTTCTTCCTTTTTTTTTTTTTTTTTTTTAACTGAAAAAAAAATGCTTTTTGCTATTTGGGGGCCTACTTTCGTGCATCTAATACACAGAATAATAGGCCCGAATTATTGTCGGGTCGCACACAATTCGATATTTGTAACGTAATTATTCGATAAGTAAATTTGGGTGGTTTTTTTTTCCGTTCTCATATCTCAGTAGAAAGTGAGACATATTTTGTATCGCTGGAATAAAACATTTATTCTTTTCGGGATGAACCTCGAAAAGAGCACTGACAGTATATGTTTTCACTTCAATGCACATGAAGTGAAAAAATCAGTGTTCGTGTGCAAAAGGCAACTTAACTCTGTGGATGCAGTTGAAATCATTAAACTGAAACAGCTTGTTGCAAGTGCCTGAAATAGTTGTACAAGATTTGAGTTATCTTTCACGCATGAAACCCGACTTTTTAGTGTGGGCCTTTAATTTTTATGTTCTACCTTAACATCGGCATGGCGATGATCGTAAAACATGATGTAATGATTCCATGGAGTCATTCAACGATTTTGAATAATTTGGAGTAATAATATTCAAGCCTTTTTTACAAATGCAAGCTTACAGAACGCGCTCACAAAAGCTCAACATTTGGAAGTATACATTACAACTCACTACATTTGAACTGTTTACAGTGGGAAACGTTTGCTTGTGGCAGCAGACATACCGGTCCTTTTACATTGTTCTCAACAGTCGTGCGCATGCTCAGAACTACTCGCGTATGCTCAGGCGCGAATTGGTTCGGTTGCTTCTTGTCGGTGAATTTATTTGGGAATTTGAAAGAGGCGAAAATTACGCATCATAATGAAATCCTCAAATCTCCAAAGTGATTAAACAAAGTGAAACAACAGAACCAGTTTTCGGTTATGACCGCCAAAACGCACCCACAGCAAAAGGACCGGTATGTCTGCTGCCACTAGCGTCTCGAAAGTCTCCCATTCCTGGCTCGCCCTTCTGTAAAGCATCCTAGCTATTTGAACACACTAAAGGTGTGTAATCTTAAGACTACGGGTTCTGTATTGTTAAACAAGTAACGTCCGTTGAACGTTCGTAAAATAAAAATACATTTTTCTGTGTGCGCCCAAAACACCACCACTGTTACCACCACCTAACCATCATCAAGTTCTTCTCTTGAAGTCACAGGCCCCCATAGATTGTTCAAGTTTGAATCACTGCGTATATTGTCTTTTCTGGATTTGCGGGTGGGCCTGTGTTGCTCGTGGCTGTGCCTGGTGTGTTCAGGTCCAGATCGGCGTACACCAGCCCAAAATCATCTTTCACGGGTTCCTCAACTGATACAGCGCTGTACTCACTCTCGGTGACGTCTTCGCTCTTTCTGGTCTTGGCTTTGTCCGGCTGAGAGTAGAGTGGGATGTCTTGGGGATGTGCCGGCGGTCTTTTGGCGTTCCCTGACCCTTGCTTGTCTTGTTCGGTGTGCCCTGGCAGAGTTCTGTCTTCGGTCTTTCCTGCCGTTCCAGCGCCCGGGGTACGGCCGTTTCGTTTTGATCCGGAAACTTCATCATAATCATCCTCTATGTCGCGAAGGTTGTACCCGTCCTTCGGATCAATGGGAATCTTGGACTTTTTCTGCTGTTTCCTTCGCCACAGGAAAATGAGAATAACGAGAATCACCACTACAGTTAGAACCATCACCACGACAACGATGGGTACAACAGGTGAAGTTGATGGTTGGCTCGTGGGGCCTGGAACCTCTTGCGAACCCACAATCTCGGTTGTACCCTCCCGCTTAGAAACTTCAACCCTTGCTGTGGCATTGGCAGACAGCCCAGATGGTACACTGACTGTGCATAGCAATTCAAGATTCTCCATCACTGCTATCTCCAAAGAGCGACCATCCTGAGATAATGTGTACCTCGCGGGGGGTAGAATTTCTCCAGTGTCCTTATTTGTCACTATCCATATGTAAATGGCAATCCTAGGCACACCCTCTCCGTAGCATTCGAAGGATACTTGAGACCCCTCCTCAACCCTGGGTACTGCTGGTAGGATGGTGGCATTTGGTAAGATGCGCAGAGGCATCACGGAGCAGCTACGCGACTTATCCAAGGCAGGTGTGGTCATGATGCAAGTAAATGACACACCGTTATCTTCTGCAATGATGCGGTATGCATGAGTGATTGTTCGAGTAGAAATAGCCAACCTTTCATCTGCCCTGTAATATGTGATGTTTGGAAGAGGTTTTCCACCCTGTGAATTACAGTAAAGATTCACAGTCTGTCCCACAGCCCCTGGTGCAGGCGATATACTTGTACTGCACCATGGTGACGATGAGCTTGGTGGAACCAGTACTGTTAATTCTGCAGCTGTGCCAGCAATTACTAGAGATTCACCGCTAGCCCGTGCATATTGACAAGAATACGTCCCTTCATCAGCTTCTCGCACATTCTGAATCATCAGTGAAAACTCTTCCTGCTCCTCATCACCGACAATGGACAGTCGACTTATTAAGTCTCCAGACAGAGGTGTACTTCTGCCAACCTCCCGGCCAATGCTAAGATACCTCTCCGTTACTCCCTGTGTGTAATACCAGTAGATAATATAATCACCAACATTTCTCAAGTCACAAACAAAAGTGACAGTATCTCCTTCGCGAACAGCAGCATCCTGTGGCCCCCTAGCTACGTCTGGTTGTGATTGGCTCCAACCAATCATCAAAAGAAGGCAGACACACCGAAGAGCGGACGAACGAACGAAACTCCCGCCGATGGGAAACATGATAGTTCTCCCAGTGAACTACCGGTACTGAAAGAGATATGCGGAAAGTTATCAGACTCGCGTCAGGCATACAATCACTCCAGCAACTCGTTATGTAGAGTTTTTACAGTCCAGTAGCCTGTTCGTTCCCTCTCTTTGCTGTTACACAGGAGACAGGGTACGGTAATATTTCATATAAAAAGCTCCCAGTGTAACCAAACTCAGCTTTATAAACTAGAGATTGTGATCCTATGACACTTTCGAAAGAGCATCCTTGTTGTTTGCAGTTGTGTATACAGCATTGATTGTGTGTACAATTTATTTCCATACATTGCAATGCTCCGGATAACCTTTGTCACTCGTTTCTGCTATTCACTTCCTGGATGGATGCCATTGTGCCAGGCAGTCATGCATGCGTACGTCATTGTATGCGTTCAGGCGTAAGAGGAAGTTGTTTTCGGTGTATACAAGTTTTCCTCATGTGCATGCACTGGATATTGTTTTCCTTATAAGTACAGGCCAAGCAAAATTCAACGCCAGTCAGACAAGAACCACAGATTTGAGAGAGATTACGATCATGGGTGTAAATCCCGGAGGGTGAGGGTATTTATCCCCCACACTATTTGACCAGAGGGGGATGAGCCATTGGATCACCCCTCCCTCGCCAGGTTTGTGTGGTAACAAAAAAATGCCGATTTCGGTGTTTCGTGTAACTTTCCAACAGTCAAAATTTATAAAAAACGAAGAACAAACAGTACACAAGCTTTCACCGTTGTGTTGTCAGGCTTAGGGACATAGGAGTGCAAGTTTGCATTAGATGTGCACAGCCTACACGCGGTGACCAGACACAAATTCTGCTCGATGCATTTCAAAATTCTGCTAGTCTAAGATTTGACAAACATAATGCTAAATAGCTAATATAATTACTCGAAATAAGCACTCATGCAGATGTAGACCTGATAATATATTTACAAAAATTCTTTGTTAAAAAAAGTTAAAACATTTCCCAAAAGGATTGTCTGGTATAAGTTCCATGTTTTTTCCAAAAAATCTGCCCGATTTTGCAGAACGTCTGGTAAAATGGTCACTCTACATTTTATCATGTATATTTGTATCATGAACAGCACAGTATTCACCCCCCCCCCCCCCCCCACCTTCGAATTTTTTTTGGCCGGCCGGTTTTTGGTCATACCCAATTACCCCCTACTCGCCAACACGGATTTACGCCACTGGTTATAAGATATAGAAATAGGTGCGGGCCACGGATATTAGGAATGTCAACAGTGAGCGGGAAAAGTAGCCCATCTTTGAAAAATGATGAACCATGCATCACAATTCTCTCCGTTTTATTGTTATTATTTCACGTTGAATTTTATTGTTTAATGTTTATGGTAATATTTTACTTTTATGTCATTATTGACGTTATACTTTGTTTAGTTTTAGTTGTGTTATTATTTGTCCTTAATTACAGTGTAATCTTAGTTGTTATTTTCATAGATAGTGGGATTAAGGAAAATGATAAAGAAATGATGGAGAGATCCCGTTTTTCTGCCAATGAGGGCACGTCCAAAATAACTTAACCAAACCATTTCTCCCTATTATTATTGAGAAATCCTGCTTAAAGTTTTGTGTATGAATATTAAAGCCCGATCAGTAAGCTTCCTTTGGGTACAAAATCATCCATAAAACCCATGATTATGGTGCGTTATTGACTTTTCAGCTATCTATCGGGGTTTGTCCCTGACATCACCGCAGCATGTACGGCTGGTTGTTTTCAGCAAAGCATAAAAATAAATTCTACAAATTACTTTGGCCCATCTCTGTTTTCACTTCTATTTCAGTTGTCAGTGTTAAAGTAACATGCTTAATGCCCAAATTCAAAGCAATTCCTTATCTTATGCGTGTATACCCTGCACAGTTCAGCTTTGCAAATATACTCCTAATAGTAATACATTGTAATACGTCCGACACCAGCCCAACTTGACAAAGTCCAGAAGCACTAAAGTTAATAATTCGCCACTAACTTGGGTGAATACGACGGTTTTGTGACGACTCGGCGTCTGACTCGGGTTTTCGGCCGTTAACTTTTAAAATGATAAACGCAAGTTTTCTTAGCAATATCACATCATATCATGCGAATTTCACATAAGGCCCGTCTGCGCAGTTCCAGGTTGAAAGCGAGGCTCTGAGTACTAATTAGACAGTGCTTTTCAACAAATTCATCCGTGACGATGACAATAGATAACAGATTGCGTAATAAAATAAGTCAGCTCCCTCGCACATCGACCATGAAAGAATAAAAGGGAACGAGCGGGGAAAAAGGTGGACATGCCAGCAACGCATATAAACTTTTGCTAAATAAATTGGAGATGACTTAGGCAATATTTGACGGTGGTGACTATTTTGCCTTTTTGAGAAGAGGGTTAGCTTTTGTAGTCTTCTTGGATGATTTTTTTTCATGACGTCACCTCAGAGCAATCTGCAGGACATGGAAATGTAAAAATCCTCACCAAGCAGTCATATTAAAAAAGGGACGAATTTAAAGTTTTGTTGTTTTGTTTTAACAAGATTGCATTGTAGTTTTACGGGACAAGAGAGTGAAATCATGTTGTACATCGTTTGTTGAATTGTACAACTGTCAATGGGCATTTGTAATTAGATTTCGTTTAGTTCGTGATATCACTAAACACAACTACAGTATGAAATAGCATTACAAACTGCAAAACATATGACTTTATTTCAAGGCAATTTAGCTGCAAGGTACTTCTTACACTGAGCAAATTCATTCCTAAGTGTCCATCACTAAATTTCTTTATAATTATAAGCTTTGTTCAAATTATCTGCATCATTTAAGCATTTAGTTCAATCCAAATTAAAAATATATTTCAGAAATACCTGTATACACACTGTATTTTTGTACAGCGTGTATCAGCTGAACGGTTGCCCAAGACATGGGCGCCTTTCTCAAACCATTCAACAGTGAGCGCTGTTACAAAACTGTTCATCATTTACATCTCAATATAGCTACAGTTCAATGCAGCATTACGGTACATTACTGGTTCGTCAGGACCTGAACATAAATATGTACAGATTATTTACTCATTTGTAAGATTGTCCATACTACTTTGATTATTACATGCTTAATTCAAATTATTATCAAGTTGAGTTGCTCACTAAAAAAGTAAAATGCATAATTATTTTAAGCATGTAAAATTAGACCAACAATATTTTAAATTTCAAAAGACGTTGCAATGCATTTCCGCCTCTGAAATATTTATACTTTTTCGGTATCCACTTTTTAAAAATGTTTTGCCGTTCGGCTGACAAGGTTTTTATTTGTTTGTTCAACATGCACAAATCCGAATTGTTCATAAGATAGTATTTATGAGCACCCTCAATTTTTGAACATTTTTTAATGTAAGTTCGCCACGAACAAAGCTAAAAGTCGCTCGAGGAACGGAGCTGCGAAAGAAAAAGAAAGAAAGATGTCAGAGAAAACACTCAAAGATGGCAGAGGTAGGACATTAAGATTCCTCTTGAAGCAGGAAAGCTCGTAAGATGAAGGGAAACATGCACCAAGCAAATAATTCCATAGAAAAAAAAATATTTTAATTTAAAAAAAAAATGTTTTCAATATATAGTTCTTAGACCAAGTTCCACACGCCCTTGGTTGTGTGCCTTTTTAAGCCCCGCCCCGTTTGGTTGTGTAATATTATGCCTGGTCTGTTTAGTGTCGTTGTTGTTTATGTCAACAATTGGTATAATGATCATAGGCCTACTCCCCAAACACCCCCTCCCCATTATCTCGGCGGTAGGTTCCAGCCCACCAAGACAATCACAATGTTAATGTCCGTGAGCAAGGCACTGAGCCGCAATCAGTGCCTCCATCCAAATGCCAATTTCATGAGCTGCTTACCAGACAACTGTGCTTAGCACGGGGGAGTTTTACTAAGCAGTTTTGTTTAGCATTGTTTGTATAGCTGATTGCGTGATAGTTTTCATGAGCAATAATTACATGAGCTCATTATTATGCGAATTGCGAAGCCGTGGTTGCCCAAGGATACTTATGTCTCGTCACCTTCAAAGATTTTCCCTTGACATTGATATAGCCGCATGCGTTTAGCCACTAAGGTATTTAGTGAATTCTTTTTCACAACCATTTTGTACAGCTAAAAAAGCGTTGTTACAGCGCTCTCAGTCGGCCAAAATATAGCTTATTCCTGGATTGCTCGTAAGGAGAAATTAATGGTTTTGTCAGTTAAGAAAAGTGTATAAAAAGGTGTTTAAATCCAATGCTACTTTCATTGTTAAAGGTAATATAAAACATTTGCAAACATCAAAAAACAAAACTATTGATTTATCATGAAATAACTTATTTGACTGTAAGTGAACAATAGTCTCAGACATCTCAGAAATCATGGAACCTGGTGTGCTGTCATTTTCAAGAAAAGTGGAATTTTTGTATCAATTTCCAGCGATGGTCGGCCGATCATCGTTGAAAATAGTCTAGTTCCCCGACCTGATAATTCCCTGGCGTCTGCAAATTGCTCCGTTTTGTCTGAAGTAGGGTCAGGGAACCAGACTATAATATATATTTTTCGGAAGGCCTCCCATTATGTTTTGTACACGATTTTCAATCGTGGACGTTCGGTCAATCGTGGACCCTTTGTCTACGCCCTATACCCTTTTGTCCCTAGTCCACGATTGCCGGTATTTACATACTCACACATACTGTGATTTTTGTATCGCTATACACGTGAGGATATTCCTTTGTTTCCCTTTGATATAACCCATCCCCATAGACTAACCACTAGTTTGCCTGTCCTCACATTTTCCCGAACAAAGAAAACAAATGTGAGGACACTTTTTTTCCCTTTGTTATACCCTCTTTTCTGTTCTCACTTTTAATGCGATACCATGACTCACACAACCACCACCAATAGGAACACGACATGTTCACGTGCGAATGGCTGCATATACAGTCTGTTCTGAGCCTTTATGTGGCTTCGTGTTGTCCATTGCTGTGTCCGTTGTGTCTAGGTCCAGATCGGCATAAAGAAGCCCAGAGTCTGCCTCCTCTGTGGGGTCCTCTTCCGGTACGGCACTGTACTCGCTCTCATTCAAGCCCCTGGCCTTTTTGTCTGGTAGGGCGTACAGCGGGATGTCTTCGGGCGGGGTGGCGGGTCTCGCGGTGTTCTTAACGGCGTCTGGCTGGGTTCCGCCTGGCCTCTTGGCTCGCTTGTCGGGTTCTACTCTCGGTGACGGGTTCCCACTGTGATTCACTGGTTGGTCTAGCGGCTGGAACTCCGTTAGTCCGTACAGGGGATTGTCAGTCAAATGGCTAGTATCTATCTCTGATCCCGCATCGGTCTGCTCAGCCGTTCCCGCGCCGTTTGTTTGGCTTGTTGGTCCCGGTGACGTGACTTCGTCCAAGTCGCTCCCGTGTTGGGCATTCGTTTTGTAGCCGCCATCAGTGGGAAGATTTGGCTTTCGGTGCCGTTTTCTTCGGCATAGACACAACACGATGATGACGAGTAACACTAGCGCCACAACCGCCGCTACCGCTACCACAAGTATGAGCACAGTATTCGACGATGTCGCCGGAGAATTAGTGGTGCTTGTTTGTACTGCTGACCCAGTAGAGTCCGGGAGATTATCGGTCGTCACATCCAGTTTCAGAACTTCAACTCTGGCTGTAGAATTACCGGACAGCCCAGACGGCACACTGACTGTGCAGAGCAATTCAAGATTCTCCATCACTGCTATCTCCAAAGAGCTACCACTTTGAGTAACGGTGTACCTTTCTGGGGTTAAGATTTCTCTAGTATCAGCATTAGTTACTGTCCATCTGTAGTTGGCAATGCTAGGCAAGCCGTCTCCCCGACATTCAAATGATTTGTTGGAGCCCAACTCATCCACCCTGGATACTGCTGGTAGGATGGTGGCATTTGGTAAGATGCGCAGCGGCATCAGGGAACAGTTACGCGGCTCATCCAAGGCAAGTGTGGTCATGGAGCATGTGAAGATCACACCGTTGTCTTCTGCAGTAATGTCGTATCGGTGAGTGATTGTTCGACCAGGCCCAGCCAGCCGGTCACTACCCTTGTAGAGTGTGAGATCAGGAATGGGATTCCCACCTGACACACAGCAGTAGAGATGCACTTGATCACCCACTTTAACTGGTTCCATTGCCACGGCAGGGATTACCTCACACTGAGGTGACTCTGGGTTGGGTGGAATCAAAACCACAAGCTGGGCTTGGCCAGCATTGCTGCGAATACTAGTCACAGATACAGCATACTGACAGTAATAATCCCCACCATCAGCTTCCTGTACATTCTCAATCCTCAATGTGAACTCTTCTTGGTCCTCATCACCCGTAACGGAGAGACGGCTCTGCAGGTCTGGTAACAAATTTGTGTAAACTTGTCTGTTAATGGTAATATCTTTATTTCTCTCCTGATGAAACCAAAAAATCAAATAGTTAATAACATTTCCCAGGTCACACACAAACGTTACATTGTCCCTTAGAAATACAGCAGCATCCTGTGGCCCTTCATCTACAGAGATCTGTGCACAAACTTGGCGGCCAGTCATCAAAGAAAGAAGATACCACAGCAGAACCACAGCAAGGGAACGTTTCCAATCCATAAGAACCATTTTGGTTGAACCAGCGAATGTCCGAAAAAAAATCTAAGGTTTTTATACACACAACGAGGGTCCATTAAATGGCGATTCAACCAGTGCACGCACAATTCTGATACCTTTAGCAAACTCAAGGGAAGCTTACTCGACAGCTAGTTGTGACATTTCGATTTCAAAGAATGGCAGTATCCGTTTTGCAATAAAAAAAAAAATATCGATTTGGTTCATTTCGCACGCGCATTAGGTATGAGGAAGAAAAGTGTGTGCAACTAGTTGTTCGGCTCCCCAAGGACGACCAAGCCATTGACACAGCCCACGCGGAAATGCCGGCACGTTTGTTGTACATGTACTTTTCCTGACACAACCTTTGACTTCACAACCCGGGTGCATTTTGCTTTTGAAATACTGCTGTACGTGGCGGCCTCATTACACAGCGGTAATTAGAGAGGGCTGCGACATGACAGGTCCCCAAAGCTGGGCCAAACATGGCAGATTATGCAGCAGTGCCCATGAACAGTAAGCCATTGTTTTGTAGACCATTATTGCCATCATGCATATTCATGATTAAGTTATTTAGCATCGCACGAGGGCGCTAGATATAGTGACGTCTTCAGACAACTGTAAAAAGTTGCAAGTGCACAGAAACACTCTGGCAATTCTGGACTATGAAAAGAAAATCGCGAACAGTATAAAATATTTGCCACATTCTCCACTGTGAATAATAGTGAGCAGCCATCTTTGGTCCATAGTCTGGAGTTGTCGTAGCAGTTCCACCAAGCTGCTCTGTAGTTAATCACATCAGTGGTAATTTTCATGACTTTATGTATTTGGTAGTATGGTGGTCGGAAATATCCAATTTAATTTTACCAACTTTCCTAATTTATTAGTCTCAGTGTGACTTCAGACTGCGTATTTCTAAGTTTGATAATTCATGTAACTGTATTTGTATTCCCCCATGTTGTAATTATGTCAGACTCGCACTTAACTTGGTGTGCTTTCTGTGCCCCCTTTATCTCTGCACTGTTTTGCATGTTCAGTCCTACTTTTGTTCGTGGCTCAATTTTCCATGATGATACTTTTTGGATGCAAGACATTCTTTTACTGGTTTCTTTGAGTTGGCAATAAAGTCAGACGAATGAGATTAAATTATTCAAATGTATGTAAAGTGAATTATACACAGACCGTCCGCGGCCCATATGCTGTCACTATTTGTTGGCCTATATTTAAAGGAACTTCGTGCATGATACCACGACTCGTCGATATACTCAAAATAAACAGGTTAATGTAATGTGTAGCACATCTGCTCCCTTCGTACTGTAGATGGCGCCACATGGACTAGCAAGAGGTATAACACTATGAACCCCTTGGATGTGATTTCCTATTCAGAATGGACAGGAGGATTAACCCTGCGAGCTGCCGCTTGGAGATTTCGGAAGGCACATTTTTTTCTTGTTCTAATTTCCGTATGAAGCCGTCGGTCTATTCCATTCATATTTTTTGAAATCTTCAATGATACATTGTATTTTGAAGTGGTATAGTCGCTTTTCAAGAAGGAGTTCACTTGGGGACACCCCAGTCATGAGAAACCTGGGCCCCAGCCAAAAGCCCATTCAGTTGTGCAAAAACCATGCGAGGAGCCACGTGGTGATTTCGGAAGGCACATTTTTTCTTTTTCTAAAATTAGTGATAAACAACATGCATATTTCCAGAATGATTAAATCTTTTGTGTGTATGTCCAAAGGACCCCTATTCATCTATTTAGACCATTAGAGAAAAGATTGTGTGCACAAAACATTGTTATTAACGGCGCGTAAACAAAGGTGCCTTCCAAAATCACCCCATGGAAGAAGCGCGTGATTTTTGTGCACGCGCAGCTCGCAGGGGGGTTAAGAGAATGTGATTTTAACAATAAGGGTCGAAAATCACACCAAGAGTCCAGAATCACAATGAGGTTTAAGTTGTTAAACCCAGAAGTCACAATGTACTCTTTCTCAGGGTGGGATAATAGTTCAGATGTGATTTTAAGTAGAGTAGGATGTGATTTTGGACCCTCATTGTTCAAATCACATCCTCTTAATCCTCGTGTCCATTTTGAATAGGAAATCACATCCAAGGGATTCACATTATAATGTACCTTGGTGTGCTTGTTTAGCTTGCTGAAATCAAAATACGCACTTGCGTTTTTGGTGGTCTTACGGATGCAATTTGCACGAAGACGACAGCATTTCAGATGGAAATAGTTCTCATGATTGGTACTGGTGCCATCGTTATAAATAGCAAACTTTCAGATTGAAAACTTATTCATAAATGCCTCAGCGAGTTTCACTATCCCAATTGGTCGAGAGCCTGTCACGTGGGTGTGTTTAAACGGTTGTTTAAACATGGCTAGAAGTTGTTTAAACACGGCGCGGTTTTAAACTTGTTTCCGGTGTCACACGAAATGTAGAGTCCTACAAAATCTGGTCCATTTTATTGGTTGAACACTCGAGCGACCAGTCACTCTCCTAATAACGCAAGCGCAATACTACCGATGCGTCCGTATTTAGAGTCCATAATTTCACGCTACACCGGCACTGCTGCGTTCTACACCACCTGGCGAGCGCGTCGCGCGCGCGTCAATTTCCATATAAGGAAATGTTTACCACTACTCGCGCGTGGCACGAACCATTAAATAGCTGAAGGGGTGTTTTACAAACCAAGGTAACACACAAATTGAACAAAATCATTGGAAATTTATAATTTTCGGTGGTTTTTGCCTTCGGCTCGGGTCATTATCAAGCGCCCAGGCCCCAAGGCGGTTTTAAACGTACGTTTAAAACCGGCCCAGCACATATTTATTCCCTTATTTGCGATCATTACCAAAGCTGTGTGGTAGGATTAAACAAGTACTTTTATGATGTAATTGGCGATACGCCTTCGGAGGAAAATAGAAGTGGCACACGCAGTCCTTGAAATCCTTGTTGCGGTGTTATTATGAACTTATTGGGGAATCGTGAGTTTTGGTTTTTATCTTAAAATGATCTGTGTTCTATATAGTAAATGACGTGCAGTAGTTTTTAATAAAGCTATATACCTCCGTGCAATTTAGCATGAAAGAAACAATGTGAAATAATTCTTGTAAAATAAACTTGTTTATTATCAGTTAAGTTAAATAACTGAACTTTAAAAGAAAACTTGTTTTGCTCTGTTGTCCATCTAGTGACCAAACGCTAACCCAAACAATTAAACTGTGTGAAAATGTTCAAGGATACAGCCCTATAATGTTTTAAAATGTACAGCCATTATTAGTCAACAATTACAGTGTTCAAAATATTACTCTTGGACGCTTTTTCAGCAGTAAATTCTACCGCGTTTACGGTCCCTTTTATCTAACTTCTCACCCGTTTTTGAGCAGCTACACACTGAATCGGTGACTGAAGTACGTCTAACCACACTCTAAAAACTGAAGTGTTTAATCCAAAACTTACATGTGTGCGGTCAGTGACCACACTTTGAAAGTGTGAAATCCAGCATTTTAAATGTTAAATCCAGCATTTTAAAATGTGAATTCAATGTTTAAAATGCTGATTCAACAATTTAAGTGTTCATTCAACATTTCCCCAAACTTGTTGTTGAAATTGTTAAATCAACATTTTAAACGTTGAATTAACAGTTAGTTTAATATCTTAATTTAAAATTTAAAATGCTGGATTCAACATTTAAAATGCTAGATTCCACACTTTCAAAGTGTGGTCACTGACCGCACACATGTAAGTGTTGGATTCAACACTTCAGTTTTTAGCGTGTAGGACTTCGATCGTCAAAGCTTTGATGCTCGAAAGTCTTTTTGTCAAAAATATAATAAAATGCCACAATTTCAAGGGATGGTTGTGTATAAATATATAATATTGTACTTTTCACAAATATTTTCCGCCATAAACATTATATAGGTCTAAACGCTTTTTGTTGTCCGATTAGGCGCATCCAAGATAGTGTGCCAAACGCGCACCGCAATAAAGTCTCCGTTATGAAATTATAAGGATATATAAATAATAAAGCGACTACCATATTAAAATCTTTTCGGTCTTCGTTTACTTGTACTCGTACCACTGATCTCCATGTATAAAAATCTGGATAGATCATTGGCTGTTCAAGTTGACGACACCACCCGCCACCTTTCCACTCCACGCGATGCGCGAACGTCCAGTGCAAGCGTGACGTAAGAAGCAGGCGCTGGGCCGGGCAACAATGATTTATGAATTTTCCAGGAGTGGTAAAATGGCGGCTGCTGGCGACAGTTGTTCGTACACCGTGCAACGGCCAATGAGCTATCCAGATTTGCATACATGGACATCGGTAATTGGTACTGGCAGTACAGTTAAAAAAATTGTTTCCCATTACTATTAGTATTTACAACTTTGGGCTTTTCATTATCTCGATATTTTGAAGTGTCCAGGGATAAAAAAGAAAACGGCCTCGCTCAAAAAGTTGTCCGATTTTATGCGGATGAAGTTACTTAAATCTGGTTTACTTGTGGCACTTATCTCAAGTGCCTTAACTACAGGATTTAGTTATCTTCACGTATGAAATCAGACTTTATAATTATTTGAAACTGCTGCAATATCGTCCAGTAAAGCAAACTTGGAACTATGGTGCGCCTGCGCAGAAATAACAAGAAATGGACAAGCAAACTTTGTCCGTGTACAAAGTGATATGAGGTTACCAGTAAAATTAATTTAAACTACTCTCTAAAACTCGGGAACTCTCTTTTTTTAAATACTGATATGTACAATTTTGGAGGGGGAACATTGTGAGAAAAAAAATCCTAATTAAATCAAACCGTATTTTATCACAATGTGGCTCTTGTGCGGCCCACTGCACACGTGCAGTACAGGCGTATAATTCCGATGTTCAATATTAAGTTACATAATTAAGGAATTGGAATCCAGATGTGTTTTTTTAATTGCATCAGTTGGAAATCGAGGCGTATACCGTCTGTTCTGATGCCGAGTTTATTCCTGTGTTGCGAGTAGCTGTGTGCGGTGTGTTCAGGTCCAGATCCGCGTACACCAGCCCAGAATCAGCCTCTGCGGGTTCCTCTTCCGGCAACGCGCTGTTCTCTCTCCCGGTGAAGTCTTCGCTCTTCCTGGACGTCTTGGGCTTGTCCGGCTTGGCGTACAGCGGGGGTTCAGTCGAGAGAAGACGGGCCAGATTCTGGTCGGCATCGCTGACGGTAACTGGCAGCGATTCCCTGTTGTTATTCAACGCTTGCTTGTCGGGTTTCGCGTACGGGCTCAAACCTTGAGGGCCTTCACTCGCACATCGGACTATCGGTCCGTCCCGCCGGCGGTTCTCTGGTAAGGCGTACAGGGGATTGTTCGCCAAAATACCCATGTCTGTTTCAAATGTCTCGGCAATCATTCCTGTGTGTGATATACGACCGTTTTCAGCTGGTCTGCCGACTTCGGCGTACTCGTCCCCCAAGTCGCTCATCTTGTATCCGTCTCTGGGATCAATGGGAATCTTGGATCTCCGTTGCTGCTTCCGTCTCCATAGAAACAAGACAACGGAGAGAAGGGCTATCGCAATTACAGCTAGGAAAATCACCACAGCAATGATGACAAAAGGGGGTGATGACGATAATGATTTGCTGGTGGGGCTAGTCTTGGCCGTCGAGCCCACGGTCACGGTTGTCCCTTCCCGCTCAGTGACCTCAACTCTTACGGTAGAATTGCCGGATAGCCCAGATGGCACACTAACTATGCAGAGCAATTCAAGATTTTCCACCACTGTTATCTCCAATAAGCGACCACCTTGAGAAACCGAGTACATTTCTGCTGATAGGACTTGTCCAGCGCTCTCACCTGTGACCACCCATCTGTAGTTGGCAATACTAGGCACACCCTCTCCGTAGCATTCAAAAGATCCTCGAGATCCCTCCTCAACCCTAGATACTGCTGGTAGGATGGTGGCATTTGGTAAGATGCGTAGCGGCACCAGGGAACAGTTACGTGGCTCATCCAGGGCAGGTGTGGTCATGGTACAGGTGAATGACACGCCGTTGTCGTCTGCAGTTAAGTGGTACAGGTGGCTGATTGATCGGCTCAGCATAGTCATCATTTCCCCTCTCTTGTAAAAGGCGAGCATGGGAGGAGGACTGCCGCCAGACGTGTAACAGGACAGATTTATAACTGCGCCCACCTCAAAGAGATTAGGGGTCCCCGATAAGCGATTCACCAAGCAAACTGGTGAGTATGGACTAGGTGGCACCCACACCGTTAGGCTAGCCTCGCCAGCGGTGATCAACGAACCTCCCGGGGCGGCATACAGGCAAGAATAAGTCCCCCTGTCAGCTTCTTGTACATTCGCAATTCTGAGGTTGAACTGTTCCTCGCTTTTATCACCGACGATGGACATGCGACTCAGCAGCTCAGTGGTGAGAGGGGTGCTTATGCCTACCACTCTCCCAATGCTGAGGTACTTCGCCACTGATCCCTGCTGAAAATACCAGTAAACTCTGTAATCGCCAGCTTTGCTGAAGTCGCAGACGAAAGTCACTGTTTGTTCCTGTACGACGGCAAAGTCCTTTGGTGCTTCATCCACGGAGATTTGAGCCGTGACATGTCGGTAAGCCACGGAGGAAAGGAGACACAACAGGGTAAGAACGTTTCTTACGGTACTGGTATGATACATCACGTAATCCAAGTGGACAGTCGCTATGCACGTACAGTAAAACAGACTTTTAGGCAAGACACGCAACTGGATCACATACAAATTATTACTCTTATGCAGCCTTTGCTCATTGTGAGGATTTTTGCAGACGTAGATTTCCACCTCTCCTTTCCAAACCAGCAAACAGTTCTGTAATGACTGTGTCTTGACTTCGCGATGGTGTTTCCGTTTCCAAACTTTATTTATTGTCACTAAACAAGGACATGCTTATGTTATCAGCAGCAGCAGTGCGTCATCGTTATTTTGGACACTGGGTTGTCCACTAACAAAGGCCCTGTAAGCAGTTCCATGCGGAAGTGTCTTTTCCGGTTATTGTTCTCTAAGGCCGTTTCCGAAATGGGCATCTAGAGCTACAGCTACGGCTACGTCACGCGTAGTTGTAATGGACGAACACCTAGACAATAGCCCTAGACAAGCGATTCGGACGCAGCCTTAACCTTCTACATTTCTACAAGGGGTTTATCGAAAGGTTTCCGGCATTATGGATGCCTCTAGCTCGCGGTCGCACAAGTTACAATTAGGCCCTATCTCGTACACACACGTTCCAAGAGATGCATATCTTCAGCATGACACATCATTGACCAGGCGTTTCCATACAACAAAATCATGATAATGATGGTGGTCGTGGTAGTGGGATAGCGCCCATCAAACTCATAAAATAACAAAATGGCGTACAAGTCTCGCGACTTCACGATCACCTTTTCTCACTGTTTTTATGTGAACGTCTTGGTACCGAAAACCGACTATGCTATAGATGTTTAGCTCTTAAGTTTATTCTGCCTTTATCGCCCCCATTGCAGCGCGACTGAGATATTGATCAGAGACCGGGGTCAAATTGTTCGTTATTATTTTGAGTTATCAATTTGCAGGATTTTTTGTCAACTGATATGCTCGTTTTTGTTCCAAAGATAGCGCTCTTATGTGTTAATGAAGGCAAATATTAAAATTAATTTTCGCCTGAAAAATAATGTTTAAATGGAGGCGGGATATAATATTATGATCAATATGTAGGTCATCTTTGAATTTACCGCTGCGTTTTTCTTCACTTGTAAAAAGGCTTTGAATTCATGATTTGTTGTAATGGTACACGGTATTGGGATTACTGGCTGGGCAAGGGGATGGATGGACCATCCCCTTGCCCGGGATTTAGACGCTTGCAAAAAAAGATTTGAAATATTTTTCTTTAAAATGCAGGATTGGCCGAGCCATCTCTGCTTCAGACCAGTACCACAGCGATTTCTGCTCGACAAGAAACTGATGTTTTTTTGTTTTTTTTGTGTTTTTTTTTGGGGGGGGGGGGTCGCAGAGGCATCGCTGATAGGGGTAAGTTGAAATCCCAAACCCCCAATTTGTCGTTTTTGTTGGGGAAAATCGTGCCGCTGTCAGCAAAAAGTGAAGTTTAATAAAAGGGAATGAAATTAAATAAATCTGTCCTGAGTGCAGCCTACAAAAGTATTAGTAGTCTGGTTACCAGACCTGATGAATCTGACTATTCTTTCCCGGGTTCGAAGCACTGATCTCTATAAACTGGATTGCCAAACTGCATCCATGCATGCAGTTTGTGAATGGGCTGAAGTTTGAGACGGAGCTGAAGCCTGGAGCTTGGAAAACGGCCATTGTTTTGAATATAGCAAGATGGCGGCGTGGTGGCTTCAATTCACGCATAGGCAATCACTGCTGCGCTGCCAATCCCGTGTATAGAGATCACTCCGATAGTGATTCGAAGTAGGTCCGCCAATGTCCTCGTGACCAAAATACATTTCTCGGAAGTTTTCCGAATTCGTTTTCGGCAACATTCGGATGTTATCGTTCATGTTCGCCATGGCATTTAACACTGTCAAGTCTTGAATTCTCATTTAAATCAAAGCTCAAATATCAAGGCTATTTTCCGAGTCTTGCCACTGATGTCACTTAGACCATGACTGAGACAGGTAGGCCTACTTTAGGATTCATTTTTAACCGTGATGGCCACCTGACCTCAGATTTTATCAAGAGCCGTCAGGGAAAGTTTAGGTCAGGGAACCAGACTAAAGTATTGGTAGACAAAAAGAAGGCCGTGTCCGAATTACTTGGCTGCGGCGTGAAATTACACACATGTCTGTGGTAGCGGCTGCAGCCACATCACATAGACTTGTAATTTCGGTAGATGTTTTTCTCAAACGCCACAGGAGGTATATATAGAGACGGACATATGAAGCTCAATTCTCCCAATTAGCCATACACGTTTGTATGGCAATAGCTGGTACTCAGATGCTATGCGTGTGTATGCATACGGCGTGAAGCCCATCAACTATACACGGTTCTCCTATATCCCCATCAACCACGCTCAACCCTTCATACGGGGTGAAGCCCATCATGACCATACACGGTTCTCCTATATCCCCATCAACCACGCTCAACGCTTCATACGAGGTGAAGCCCATCAACCGTGCACGGTTCTCCTAGTACCCATCAACCACGCTCAAAGCTTCATACGGGGTGAAGCCCATCAACCATACACGGTTCTCCTATATCCCCATCAACCAAGCTCAACCCTTCATACGGGGTGAAGCCCATCAACCATGCACGGTTGTCCTATATCCCCATCAACCACGCTCAACGCTTCATACGGGGTGAAGCCCATCAACCATACACGGTTCTCCTATATCCCCATCAACCAAGCTCAACCCTTCATACGGGGTGAAGCCCATCAACCATGCACGGTTGTCCTATATCCCCATCAACCACGCTCAACGCTTCATACGGGGTGAAGCCCATCAACCACACGGTTCTCCTATATACCCATCAACCACGCTCAATGCTTCATACGGGGTGAAGCCCATCAACCATGCACGGTTCTCCTATATCCCCATCAACCACGCTCAACCCTTCATACGGGGTGCGGTGAAGCCCGTCAACCATGCACGGTTCTCCTATATCCCCATTAACCACGCCCAACGCTTCATATACGGGGTGAAGCCCATTAACCATACACGGTTCTCCTATATCCCCATCAGCTATTAAAGGGACACATTGCTTTGGATTTTGCGATTTGGGCTATAAAACTGAAATGGATATGGTTAGGAAGCTTTTTTTAAAGTAGAATATAAAGATTTACATAACTATCCCTTCAAATTGCGTGGGTTTTGTTTAATTTCGTGACAAATAACGGTCCGCCATTTTGTAGAACCACATTTTTGACTCCACAAAATGGCGGACTGTGTTCACCAGTCGTAATTCCAGTCGCATCTGGTTGAAGTACGTTCTGTTGATCCATTTTGATGTACTGTCACGGCGCGCAGCACTGGCGATATGTGTCGCGAGGTAGAGAATTGTACCTGGCGATCATCTGATAGGTTCACAAGGCCACTGCGGCGCCAGCCTAAAGACTCTTACAGCGTATTTTGCGCATTATTTAGACGGTGGTATTTAGTACTGGAAATAAGTCTATGTTTCGCGGGTCAGATGTCAGGGGTAAGCGGCCAATGTTTTGTTTTGTAATCACTACTAACTAATTACAACACATTATACGTGTTTTTTTGCATGAACAAGTCTTATCAAAGGTAAGGAACATTTCTAAACAGCAACATTTCATGACATTTGAAGGCAATGTGTCCCTTTAAGCAAACAAATTTGGCCCATGACACACTCGCCCCATAACGACTGGTCATAGGAACCACGCCTTCAGAAAAATACCGCACAAACGATAACGTTCACAGTTATAACAAAGCTAACCTTCATTTTCCTTCCTCCATGCTTAAACGTACTATACAGCGTTTGCTTTGTTGTAATTTTCAGAAATGGATGGATTTGGGGATAGTATTTTATAGCAAATACCTGGGAAAACAAAGAGAAAAAACTGTTCTTGTAATCTATAGTTTCCTGACCCTACTTCAGACAACACAGAGCAATATTTATAGACGTCAGGGAATTATCAGGTCGGAGAACTAGACTAGTTGGCTTGCACCAGTTTTCACAGAGGTGTAACCAATTGCCAAATAAAAATGTGGACTAATTAAAGTTTGTAAATTGGGTAGTATTTGAAGAAAGTCAGTTAATCCCAATATACCCAGCACGATATGAGGCAGAGGGATACCCCCCCCCCCCCCGCTTTTGTCCCGAAACCCTATAACGAAAACGATGCGAATAAACGCTCCATATTGGTGAATGGAACGCGCGCGTATTACACGCGCGACAATTCCACCAATCAATGCCGTTTATTCTGACAATTTTCGTTATCGTCTTCGTATCGCGGCCAGTGTGACCGGCCCATAACCAATATATTTTTAGTTATCGCAAACACATTCTGCACCAGCAATCCTCGGTAGTATAGTGGTGAGTATCTCTGACTGTCACTCAGAAGACCGGGGTTCGATTCCCCGCCGGGGAGGATTTTATTTTGTTGGTTTTTTTTTGTGGCAATTTTCTTCTCGATAAAAGTTCGCAAAGTTGGCGAACAATCCCTTTCACCCTTTCCTTCTTTCTTCACAGATAAATACATAATAAAAATGAATTAAACTTCTGCAAACTGCTAACGGTTGTCCTATATCCCCATGTGTTCAACTTTAGCGAATTCGCAGCGCGAATATTTGGCGTTGACGTCATAAATTCGCTTCGAATTCGCATTCGCATGAAGTATGAACAGGGATTTACACTTTTTCATGGATGGGAATATGCTGTTGTTCATAGTTTGAAGAGAATCGAATTGCAACACACATAGTCTAGTCCTTGTTCAAGTTCCTTGGTGCTATCCAACACAAACCGTTCTCTGTGGTTTGGGATGGTTTGCCGTCAGATGGATACTCATCAGTATGATGAAAAAAGAAGATGGTGCCGGGGAATACTGTTTGAAATTTCCGAAATTACAACAACATAATCGGTGTAGCGGTAGAAAACACAAATCGACCTGTGGCGTTTGAGATGGTACATATACATAAATGCGCTTGACCGTTGAGGGCGCTGTGCAATTTAGTAAAAGATGGATAGCGGGTAAAGCACTTATCCAGAACCACCAAAAAGACATTGTCATGTATTACTGAAAATGCACTTGGCCTTATTGAATAGGCACAAGGCGCGATGCGCGCGACGATGTCATTTTTGTGGTGCTGGATAAGTGCTTTATACCTGGATAGCGCCAGTTTCTCAGTGCATGCAGCGGTTTTGGATAAATTTAAATAGCCACTACATCTGCAAATTATTTCAAGATTTCCTGTCATTTAAACATTGTATGTGGCAACCTCCGAATTTTGCGAATCGACCTGTAGCGTTTGAGATGGTACTTTCTAGAGTTGTGTTTCCAGTGTCTAATCTCGTCGCATTTCCGGAAAACTACGTTTGTCTAAACTGACCAAAAACTACATTGCAATCGAGCACAATGTTCACAGACTGTCATGGCTGTATTGACAAAAATATCAACGACGAGGCTCGATTAGTGCCCATTATAAATCGACCTGTGGCGTTTGAGATGGTTTGTGTATGTACACTAGATACATAGTGCAACGAGTCACATTTGTTGACGGAAAAACAGCAGAATATAAAATGTCTGCCCTCTGATGGACAAACTTCAGTAGTAATCAATGATTGTTTCTGTGACTACAGTATTGAATTTTCAATGTTACAACGATAATAGGTGTGACGGTCAAAAACCGTACATCGACCTGCGGCGTTTGAGATGGACATTATACGTAGATGTACTTGCCGTTGAGGGCGCTGTGTAATAAATGGCACATTATTAAAAGCACCTCGTCCATGCAGCGGGTTTTGATAAATTGAAATAGCCACTAAATCTGTAACTTATTTCAACATTTGCTGTCAGAGTGATCATCGCGCATGCCGTTTAATGAAAATTAGCTATTTTATACTTTTTCATTTAAACATGGTGGAAACGGTAACCTCCGTATTTTGCGAATCGACCTGTAGCGTTTGAGATGTTTCCAGTATCTTATCTGGTCGCATTTCCGGAAAACTACCCGGTATCTAGACTGACTAAAAACTACATTGCATTAGAGCACAAAGTTCCCAGACTGTCATGGCTTTATTGAAAAAAATACCAACGACAAGGTCTGGATTAGTGTCTACTATAAATCAACCTGTGGCGTTTGAGATGGTTTCTGTACATGGCACATAGTGCAGAGAGTCTTGTTTTCGATCAAAAACAAATGTCCGATTAATTTCTGCCTTCTGGTGGACAACCGTCAGTATTAAACAATTATTGTTGCAGTGACTACAGTTTCAAATTTTCGAAATTACTACGATATAATAGGTGTGACTACTGACGGTCGAAAACACACATCGACCTGTGGCGTTTGAGATGGACATTATACATAAATGCATTTGCCGTTGAGGGCGCTGTGTAATAAATAGCACTTTTTGTTTTAAAAGCTTAACTTTTTCAGGGGCATCTGGTTATACTGTAGTCGATTTTTTATTGATTAAAATAGATTCTTTTCTTTTGTAGCGCTTCCACACTGCACATATGCATGCAGCGCAGCCGCAGTATTTATTTCAGGATAAATCTTAACAATTTTGTGCCAATTGAGGGCGCTACACTACAACAGTGATTCAGGCACCGCACAGGATTCAGGTTGTCGACGCTGAGCTTAAAAGACGTCAAATTCCGAGGTACTTTTCACGTTATTTTACTGTAGTTGGTAGTACTTGAGAAATAAAAAAAAATCTTGAACATGCTGAGGGAAAACTGTTTAGAAACTTGTTTGATAGATTGCTGCATGTATTAATACTAGCATGGAGGTAGGAACCTACCTCCATGATACTACTAGTAATATCCTCGATGTACCGGTTTTCGAGGGTGTAAGGATTTATGCCAAGCAAGAGAAAAACTCACAGACAAAAGCAAACTTTTGACGTTGCAGTTTCTTTCATTTAAGTATTCTCCCGACTGTCACCGAATCTCAAATTATGATCACGCCTGTAGTTGCCACAAGTGGCGATCGTTTCAACTCACCGAACGCGCGTCATGCAGCAGAAGCGGTACCTGTTTTCGAGGTTAATGAAAAACCATAAAAATCTACGGTGTCCCATCCCGACTACCCGAAGAAATCGATATTTTGGGCACCTTTCATCCCAAATGGTATATTCCGGACATTTTAACTGAGAAAACAAATAAACAATCAAAGTTTAAGCGGCTTTTTCTAATGTTTAATTCTTTTCACTTCCAACGGTTGACAATTCTGTTTGGAAATAATTTAATATAGTTATTTTACACTTGGGCTTTTTCTTAGATGTTATATTAAGGAATAAATATAATCCCTTCAACGTATACATGTATATATCCGCTGTCTTTTACACAAGTTTCCATTCATTAATTTCAGTTAAGTTTAGTGCAATACTCCATTTTTAATTACCCACCCCTACCTTCCTGCTCCCACCTTCCCATGCCCTTGCCCACCCACAAATTCTGTAGCTACCTCTCCCTTCCCCCTCCCCTCATCCTTACCTCAGTGTTTTTCTTTCCCCCCCCCCCCCTCCCCTCCCCGTCACATTCCCTTCCCCCATCCTGGCATCCTTCTATTGATGTCTTGACTTTTTTGTTCACCCACCTCACTGTGACCACTCCCCCACATTGCCAGGCATTCTCAATGTTTGCCCACTTGGTTTTATGTCTGTTTCCTACGTACTAATACAAAATAGTTTTCTTGTGGTTTTGTATTTTGTAATGTCCTGTTATTAAATCCTTTGATGCTACATGTAAGCATGGAGGAAGGAAACAGAAGGAGATAGCACACATCGACTTCAAAAGTCCATGATGGTCGCCGCGGTCATAAACGCAGCGGCGGTCGCACTGATAACAAATGGATTAAGCCGCTATGTAAACACTGCGCGCGTGCGGTCAGCAAAGCCAGTTTCTGTCGCTTGGCATGGTGGGAAGGATTTGGTCTCTTCGCGCATGCGCACAACAAGCGTTACTATGCAAAATGGCTGCCTTCGGTCCCAAAGATTTCGCGTTGAGCGATGTTAATTTCGAAGATTTTAGCGATTTTTCTAACGTTTCTGTAAACGAAACGGAATCAGTGGTAGCCGTCGACTGACGACGACACCGACGAAGACGATGGTCGCGAGTTTTGCTTCTGTTAAGGGTTGCCGACGAAAGAAATGATCGCGTGTAAAAGTTTCCGCCGTGGTTCCATTAATTTGGCCTCACCGCGGCAACTATGAATCACGGCAAATGGTTTTGCGAGAGGGGGGGTTAATAACTTAGGTTAGGTTTCAGACAATGTGCATCTCTTTTTTAGAGCCAGGGAACTTGTAAGTTGGGCCGTCTTTCGCATAAAAATCTTGTGAAACTACAAGGATTTCATATTAAATTTGTACTTGCCAACAAGATCTTATAAAATCATCTTGTTCAGGAGGACTACTGGAGCAACTTGATACACGAAAAACTAAAATGCACCTTTACCAAAAAATGTTTGATGTGGTGACAAATTCCGACATAAAAATTTGCTGCAAAAAGGTGCAAGGCTTTCATTAAATGGACCCTAAAATATTTCAAAGAAAGCCGAGAAAGCCCTGCATATAATAAAAAACCTGGATAGGCCTAGCCCTTATACTGAGAAAAACGCGAGAAATGCATCTATAACTTTTTAGGGGTTCTGACTGAATTTCACACTCACACAAGATGACTGAAGGAGCCCCTGGAGTGGGGCAAGCTTCACAAAGGAATTAACTCAGGGAAAAATAAATTGAACCCTTACTTCATTATTGAACAAGCCATTTTATTAATCAATTTTGTTTATTTTAAAAGTCTCAAAACTAATTTTACAATGGGAAACTGTTTTGAGTTTAGCGAGAAAGTCCTGACGTTAGAATTCCATGTAAAGTGACCCCCCCCCAAACAAAAAGGTTGTTTGGCTTACTATAAAACATTGTAGGCCAAGTCCCCCGCCCCTACCACCCCCCCCCCCCCCCCCCCCCAAATAATAATAATAATAATAATTTGAATTTCAAAGGTTAAAAAAAACATGTAAATCAAGACTGAACATGTAGCATCGAAAGAAATCAAAAAAAACCAAAAAAACATTTTCGATCGTTTTTTTTTCTCCAACTGTCCAGACGTCCCGTACGTGGCCATTCATAAAACCAAAATATTCGGTTGTGTATCGTCTTGTGTATCGGTTGTGTATCGTATCATTTTTAAATACTTTTTGGCTGTTGGAAACAGTAGGCAAATGCAGTACATTACGATACAAAAATATTGCCAAGAAAATACTTCAATCGCGTATTCAGCCTCGAAAATCGAAAAACACAACACATTTTCGATCGTTTTTTTGGCCAATTGTCCAGACTTGGCCCACCATAAAACCAAACTATTCGGTTGTGTATCGTCTTCGTCCCCATTATTAACTACTTTTGGGCTGTAGGAAACTGTCGGAAAAATGGTTAAGGTGAGAAAATGATATTAATACATTTTCAGTTTTGTAGGTTCTCGAGTGAACGGGAAAATGTTGAAACTTCACAAGTTTTTAGCCGATTTTTTCGCGCAGACCATCAAAACGTGTGGAATTCAGCACTGAAGCCAACGGGTTTCCGTGAGTTCGAGCAGGGGCTATACAAAGCAACTGCGCATGCGAAAAGTGCATTCGTTTACACGTATCCAAGTAGCATCGCTGCAGTTTCTACAACTTGAGTACGTTGGTTACCAACGAAATCGCGGCGATGGTCATGGTGTTAAAAGGGCCGAGTGCGGTCGTAAAACTTTAAGACAGCAGCGGGTGGGCGCAGTGCTGAGCGCATAGGACGTAATCAGGTGATAATTAGTTCGACCGATAAGGGGATTCTGTTCTGTCTCCTTCTGTTTCCTTCCTCCATGATGTAAGTACTGTCTAAGGACCGGTTCATACTTCATGCGAATTTCTCAAACTGAACCACCTCAGAAGCATTCTCACTCTTCAGGTGTGATGTGGCAGGGGCAATAAAATGTATCACTCGCCCTCAGCCTGGCAACCTAATTCGTATAGTATTTTAGATGAACCCAGTGTCTAGAACTGTCATACATGCACTGTCCCCAAGATGTAAAGTACAGGGAATTGGCAAGTTCCTTTGGTCTAAACTTGAGACAGACGCAGCAGCTTTCGCCATAGTCACTTTCATCACTAGATTCGCTTGACAGATTTTGCCACCGAAGACTTGTAGCTCCGGAGGTCGAAGGTCCAGGTTGTACTGTGGGTGACACATTTTTGCAGGCTGATTTCTTTTTAGGGCAGCACCTGACAAAAAGAAATTGTAACATATTAAGATCGTAAAAAGATTGGAATCTTCATTTCAAAATTGTAAGAAATATACAATGTACAAAATAGAAATTTGCCTTTTTTCAAATTCCAGGATCAATAACCACAAAATGTTCCAGTTTACCATCACATTCAATAAGTAAAATCCACGAATTATCCATGACTTTAACATAGGTCCATGACAATGCCCAGTAGTAAATGACAGTCAACAGTCAGTTGTCCTATAAGAAACATGTCTTTTAAGGGGCTCCGTAGCACAGTCAAGGTTCGACCTGACAATAAATGGTCACGTGATTTGGTTTGCTTGGATACTGACAAGCAGACGGCACACTGTGAACATTTTCACTGACATTAAATACACTTTTTACGGGCTCATATACGTCCCTGAACATTTGTATCTAGTAATATTGACAATTAAATAGCTGATGACGAGTTTTCATTCAAAACTCACCGACATCGCCTTCAGTTTCCACATTTTTGGGGCTGACGGTGGAACACGTACCGTACACACGACAAATCAACTGGTTGCGTGGTACAAATCTGCGCGTGCGTCGCTACCTGTGACGTAGAAGGTCAACCCTCGAAAACTGGATGCCTCGGAAACAGGTACACGGACGATACTATTATATTATGCAGTAATGGTCTGACTCTGAGTAAATTGACCCAGTGGACCAACTGTCATTTTGGGACATGACCTGGCGATAGGATCCAATGCAAATGGTTGCCAGCAACCTTCAGTTAATTAGAAAAGTCTGTAGACCTAACAAAAACATCGGATTTAAAACTGCCCCAAAATACTACGAAAGATTTTACATAAATACCCCCCATCAAAATCAGTCAAGTCATGCAGGAGCAGACAAATCTTGAAAAATAACCAAATGACAAATAATGTACCAAGTCAAAGGATTATTTTTTCACAGAATTCTCACTGGAGTTTTATTCTTGGTTTCAGTATATTTTTGACAAGTTAGTCATGTGAACTGTGGATGTGTCTGCTAGTTGGTCACCTTATTAGCTAGCTGTACGATGGTTTCCTCTGGTTGCCGTCTTCATACATTCAACAATTTTCAGTGGGCGTTGGCCCTCCGTTGTGCCTTCCGCTAAATGCCAAGAGAGAAAAAGCAATCCAAAGCCAAGAAATTCAGAGGTGAGCTGAGATGAAAATTGTTAAGTTAGTTGTGTGTTGGTACTTGTACGTAGTGTTTTGTATATTAGCAGGAAGCAGATCCAAGATGTGTGAGTATGTAATTTGTAAATACTAGCAATCGTGGACTCGGGACAAAAGGGTTAGGGCATAGACAAAGGGTCCACGATTGACCGGACATCCACGATTAAAAAACATACAAAACATATGGGAGGCCTTCCGAAAAAGTTAAAGTTCAAACAAAAGCGGGACAATAGGGAGTCCGCGATTGCCGGTAATTTACACTCTTGTGTGTGTGTTGGGGGATCATAAATATGCCCAAAAAGTTTTCTCTAGATTTCTGCTGGCAAATTAATTTTAAAAGCAAGGATGGTGTTGGGTGTCTGGGTATGGTACTCTTCGTTGACATCATTCAACCTTAAAATAAAAAAAAATGGGTTGCTGGTTTCTGTCTGTTAGCATAAAACTACGCGCACATGCTCAGAACTATGCGCGAATGCTCAGAACTACGCACACATGCTCAGAACTACGCACACATGCTCAGAACTACGCGTACATGCTAAAATGACTGGTACACGTATTTTATATGCTGCCCCCAGCAGCTGAAAAGTCCCCAATTGTGTTGTTATACCATGGTTTTATTTTGTTGATAAAATTTTTGGAGAGAGCTAGTCGGAAGTCATAAACCCTTAATGATGCCGCATAGCCATGGATTACGCCCCAACATATTGATACAACCTGGGAACCAACATTGTGGGGATCACTCAACGAGGATAAGATTTTTTTTCTTGTAATAATTAATATCTTCAAACATACCAAAAGGGTTGGGATGTGCACGTACATGTATGATGATCTGATTATTATATGCGAGTTCTTATCAGTGATGTAGTCGAGGCCATCACAAGGCCACACAAGACCAGCAGTCTTAATCCAAGTCTCAAGCTATTCAAATGAGCTGTAATAAAAGCATTCCTTTGTCATGGTTTAGGCCTGTTACTTGTGCCTGTTGCAAGCTGGCCTTGTGCCTCGTGCCTGGCCTCGTGCCTGGCCTCGTGCCTGGCCTCGTGCCTGGCCTCGTGCCTGGCCTCGTGCCTGGCCTCGTGCCTGGCCTCGTGCCTGGCCTCGTGCCTGGCCTCGTGCCTGGCCTCGTGCCTGGCCTCGTGCCTGGCCTCGTGCCTGGCCTCGTGCCTGGCCTCGTGCCTGGCCTCGTGCCTGGCCTCGTGCCTGGCCTCGTGCCTGGCCTCGTGCCTGGCCTCGACTACAACACTTGTTCTTATGAGGTATGTTGACATTGATTTTGTGCAGCTTCTTCAGATAGTGATTTGATCAGCCAGACGGAGAGTGAGCATTCTAACACCAGCGAACCCTCTAGCCCCAGAAAGAAACACAAGAAGGCTTCTGCTAAGCAGGTTTGTAGACTGTTAGCACATTACAGGGCGAGTCTAAAAGTCACATTTATAATTAAAGTTATATCACAAAATTAGTATCATTACGTAGCCTCTTAAAGGTAGTGTACACGATTGGAAATTTTTTTTACTGAATTATTATGAAATACCTTATAGTAGACAGTAAGTTAATACATGTAGTAGTCTCAATCATCCTGTGTAATGGTGGCACCAGGTGTGCTGTTGTTGTCAAGAAAAGTAGAAATTTATAAAATGTATATTTAACAATTGCCAGCTAAAACAAATGTAGCCTTTAGTCAAGGCACGCGTGGCACGCCCCTAACATGATGGCATCGGGGCGCGTGCCTTGACTAAAGGCTATTATCCGCCCGACAGTTGAAAACGAACGCCGTTTTTCTGGGGTTTTTTTTCGCCATCCAACAACGCAGAATTTTGAACAGGTCAGTGGAACGATGTTTCCTATAAAATACTAAACCCCAAATCCGCCCATTTCTGGAAATTGCAACAATGACCAATCATGTACACTACCTTTAAAGATCTTCTCTTTAACCCCTTGAGTACGGTTGTTTATAACCGGGTGCTGGGGCGGCCTGTGCAGCCAAGCGAAACGGACACGAGGCTTGTGCAGCCAAGCGTAACATATACAATAATCCAACAATGGATTGAAAATGCATAGAATGGCATGTATAGACGTCATCCGGCCTGGTAGTAATTTTTTTTTGGCATCTATAGACGTCATCCGGCTTAAAAGGGTTAAATGGCAGGTCACGGATTGCTGAGCATAAGGTGTTGACTCAAAAACTAGTCAAAAACTTCCATGTCCAAGTTTGTGCATGCTTGAGAGATGTCAAGGGTTACAATCGGAGATGGTAGGGTTGGTGACATTTTGATTTGCCAACCCTACCACCCTTATGGTTTTCCTGGGCCCAGATATAAATTGAGGATAATTCTTCAACAGATTCCAGAGAAATTATCCCAATTTCCAGACCTATAGACAAGGTCATCGGCATATGAATACATGTACATTGGCCTTGAGTGTTGAATTAAATTTTGTTCTCAACTCTTTGAAGCCGGATGACGTTTATGCATGCCATTTTCTGCAGCTTCAATCCATCGATTATTGTGTATGTTACGCTTGGCTGCACAAGCACATTGTGTCTATTTCGCTTGGATACAAACGCCGGCCCGAAACCCTGGCACCTCACTGTAAATAACCGTACTCAATAGGTTAAGGTTGTCCTTAATTCATTTTTTTTCCCTGATTTATTTTGATTCTAAATTGTTTTGTCCAGACGGCTGCTAGCGGTAGCACTCCTGATCTTCCCCAAGCCCTCCTGCCTCCACAGCCCCTCCACACCAGCCACATCAGTGCTGCCAACCCCTTTGACGACACCCCTAACCCTGCGCCTCGCGTCCCCTACCCGGGTTTCATGGCACGCCGCATGAACCCCCGGGGCATGAACGCGGCACCCTTCCCCCCAGGCATGATGAACAGTGGATTCCCCCGGGGCATGCCGCCAGGCGGTTACCCCCCAGGCCACCCCAACGGCCCACCCGTCCACCCCTCGATGTACATGGGTGGCCCCCCTCATCAGGGTCCGCCCATGTTTGTCTGTGGGATATGTCGTCAGGACGTGCACGACAACGAAGACGCCATACTGTGCGAGAGCGGTTGCAATCTGTGGTTCCATCGCATATGCACGGGGCTGACGGACGCTGCATATTCACTCCTGACGTCGGAACAGCTAGCAGAGTGGGCTTGCGACAGGTGCATACGTGAGAAGAAGATCCCGTTAGTCAAAATTAAACCACAGGTCATGTTTTCTGCCAATAATTGACAATCGGCATCTTGGTGTCAGATGTTGTTTCCCAGAAGGCCATGGTTGGATGAAAAACTCTTGAGTGTATCATTTCATTAGAATGTTGAACTGAATGCAGTGTGTGTATGTATATGTGGCCAAGCATCATTGTTCATCAGCATCAGGTCTTTTTAATGTAAATGGAAAGTCTAAAGAAGTTCCCCTTGCAGTCCAATATGTAGTTCACCATGTTTTCTTTGACCCTAACGTCCTAGGCATTCATTTTGGGGTAAAGTACACTATACTACAAAATACTACATACTTTCTAATATGCCAGTGTAGTGGTAGTACTGCATGCTGCAGTTTACTACTAGCTTTGGGTGAGGTTAGGGTTAAAGAAATTACACAATTATCCCAAGGACTAATACAATTTTTGTGGGTATTCTTGCAGATGCCCAACATTAGAATAACAAAAATTGCTTCTAAAAGAGGCTCTGGGTTTTAAAAAACGGAGGCATTGATATACGTTTAGAAAAAGTGTCCCAGATCTAGCCACATCTTGGGGCTTAAAATTAGAAGCGGGAGCAGATAAGGCAAGGTTTGAGAAATTGCTGTTAAGAAAGGAAAACTGAAGAGCAAAAGGTGGTCCATGTTTGTGTGTCTGTCTCCATCACATTTGTGACATGCATGAAATATGGAAAATCTCATTGCTTTCCGAGGTTCCAAGCAGAAAAAATTTTAACTAAAAAGTTAATTCAGGGATTGTAGCATTTTTACATTTGAAAAGCCCTCTTTTTTTCATATCCTAAAGTTTTACGAACTAAATTCAATACTACCTTGTGTTTTGTTCGACGAATTAAAAAAGTTGTACTCCTCATTGAGTGATCCCCACAATGTCGCTTCCCAGGTTGTAATCCCTGGCTATACGGCATTCTGGGTTTATGACTTCTGACGAGCGCCCACCCGAACAAAGATACTGACAATTTGGGAGACTGCCAACATAGGGCAAGATAGCTCAGTTGGTAGAGCGCCGGTACGGTATTCCAGAGGTCGCAGGTTCGAATCCCACTCCTGCCAGTTTTCTTTGTTCACTTTGGAAATAAATTTAATCTTGTTTATGGTGTGCACAGGTGACAGACTTCATTTTCTCAAAACAAGGGGTCAAGTATCCAACAACTTCAAAAGTGTATAGCAGGGCCCAAGAACGAGTTACAGTATTAACCCCAACTCCCTAGGTGGTGTGAAAAATCGTATTGAAATTGGAGGATTCAGGACTGTTAGGGTTAACACAATACATCAAATTAAAGCTTATTCCATTTATTTTCAGGAAATACATGTACCATAATCAAATTGTTCACATTATCGGCCTGTTTCATGGTGCAAATTAACATTTAAACATTGCAGGGTTATTTCAGACATTCAACAGTTCGTGTAACGAATGTAATTTGTGATGAGGGCTTGGCGCACCCCCCACTGTTTGCTCTGAAATGGTTTATGTATATGAGTCACATTTTTATGATTTCTGAAATGTATTATTTCATTAATTGATAGTATCAGTTGTGCATGTACATAAGTCTGCCAAGACAAGGATGTGAAGTATTGTGTATTTGAAAACAAAATGTTAGTGTTTTTGTACATAGCTGTGACTTGATCCAAGAGAAATAAGTCACATGTTGTTCGGGATTTGTGTATCGGTTTGTATCAGTCCGTTGCCAAGTTATAACTGATGACCTTGACAAGAACTAAATTCTGAAGAAAAAAATTGTTGCAAAGTTTGCACGTTTTTATATGCACATTGAAAAAAAGTGGGAAAAGTGTCCTCGTAGATTTCCGTATATTTGGCATATTTGGTCGATCTATTTTTTGTTTGCCCGTTTGCATGCCAAGACTGAACATGTTTACTGACCAATAGATAATTACTTCAGGATTTGGTAACTGGAAAACCAGTGCGTTGATGTTTTAAATGCTGCTAAATTATGTTTTAAAGTTCAGGACAAAACCTTGCATGCTTTATCAATTAAAGGCACGCATTGCCCTGAAATTCCCCCAAATTTAATCTCTTTGGTTAGTAATACCTATTTCCAAGGTCTGTGTCTGAAAATTCTACCATAATGTGCAATATTTATGGAAAAACCGAAGGCATTGACATCAGCAAACACCACGCAACGCCAGTCGCTTCGAAGTCAAGGACCAAATCGACAACAGATTATGCATTAGATGGACGATCGAGGGAAATTGCAAACTTGGGTAAGTCAAACAGTCTTTCCACTTAGTACATAGGCTTCTGCCAGGGCCACTATGGCCTATAGAGTACCGAAGTCTGCCGCGGCAATGGTTCCAAACACGTGCAGTTTAGAATGTATTCTGGTTCCAAACATTGCATTGATTGACGTTATCACTTCGGTACTCTATACAGGGTGGTCCAAAAAAAAAACAGAACGGCATACTTCCGCTACATTTAGAGTCCAACCACCTGTACCGATGGACGGAGAATCTTTCTAGGAGATGCAATGAATACTAAGAGAAAAAGAGAAAAATGATACTAAGACCTCCCGATTCAGTCCAGTAGTTTTTGCTGCAGAGGCTATTTTGTGAAGCAAAGTCGGGTGTCGGTTGGTCCCGAGATGCTATCATCATCCTCTTTTCTGCATGGAACAAATGGCCAGGTGACCCGACTTTGCTTCACAAAATTGGCTCTGGAGCAAAAACTACGAATCGGGAGGTCTTAGTATCATTTTTCTTCTAAAAAGATTCTCCATCCATCGGTACAGGTGGTTGGACTCTAAAGGTAGCGGAAGTATGCAGTTTCAGGTTTTTTTTTTTTACCACCCTGTATGTGACACGGACCATCGAAATGAGCAGAAAGTCACATGCTACAGGCAATGTTGCAACTAGATACCCAGTATTTTCGCAGTCTGCTCAACTCGTAAGCGACTCCCTTTGCCGATTTTGCAGGAAGTTGGTCTGGGCTCCAACAGTGGCGACTCGCCATTTACAAGTATCATACATTTGGGATATGGTACAATGGAGGTTTTGGATGCGAAAATGCTCAAATCCCAAAATTGACTTTTTAGTGGAAAGTTTTGTTTCTGCTTGTAACTTGGAATGCCATAGCTTAGATTGTGAAAGGCATCACATTTGTACAAATTGACAAATAACATACTTTATTGCTCTATTGCTATAATTGCAATTATTTTGTATTCAATAGTCGGACCAGCTGATTTCCTCGTTTTCCACTTCATACTCGTGCCATTGAAAATTTTAAAACACTGTACAAAGTCTTGTAAAGATTAGAATTTCCTCGTTTTTTTTTGTTAATTCCAAGTTTCATGCCTGTATAGTATGTACTGAGCATACAGTGCTTCATATATTACATCGGGAGAGGGCAAAAGTGAAAAATCCGTTTTAATTTACATCATCACCCAGCAAATTCCATCTTCATATTAGACATTCAGCCAGGACAGCCTACAAAACTCTTCCGACTTATTTCCAGTGGGGGGTCCCTTGGTAGAAGGCAAGGAAGATGATTACAATTGCAGATATGGGAGGAAAACACACGGAATCAGGTAGGTACTGAAAACCCAATCCACATTTTTTAAAATATATTTGATTTTTGATTTTATGGAAGTCGCCCAAGGTTAAAGGGCTACAACAGAGGTGATCCGGTTGGCAACATTTTAAGTTGCCAGCCCCACCACTCGTAGTTTTCCTGGATCCAGATCTAAATAGAGGATAAATCTTCAATAAATATCAAAGAAATTATCCCAATTTTCAGACCTACATGTATAGACCTATGTTGAACGTAGGCGGGATTCTAACTCGGGTCACAGCAGTGGCGGGCAAGGAAAGTGCCACTGTGCCAATCTACATGCACAGCGCCCTCAGTCACTCAAAGAACACCAACGAATATATTTTTAATTTCGTTCAGCTGGATTCTGGGTTCAAGCGGCACCACTGCTCGATGGCAAACTTGGTGCCCGTGCTTATCCTCTCTGCATCCTTGCCAATAGAGGGCGCTGTTTCAAAAAGCACCGAGGATGGGATGTCTTGTTGGACTTGTTCGTGGGTATCCGGATGAACAACTGTTGCTCTGTAAACGAAGGCATACGAGATGAGATGGGATTAGACAGTTTGGATGTTAAGAGGGGCGTGTCATGCCGCTGGGAATTAGGGCGGGTGTTTGGAAATAAACAGCTTACTACGTATGTCTGTTCTTAGGCATTTTAGTTTTCAATTTAACCCTCCCTCTGCAGGTGCCAAATTGGAGCCAACTACCCTATCTATCAAAACCTTCCGAGTGACAGGTTGAAACACAAGCTGTGGGAGAGGAGAGGAGAGGATTTGGTTTTTCGATAGGTTGTGATAGTTATAATAGTAGGAGGGTTAAAGGCACACATTGCCCTGAAATTCTTAAAATTCCACCTCATCTTTGATGTGTTACCAAACTATTTCCAAGGTTTGAGTGTACAAACTCTACGGAGAGGTGTGGACAAATTCAAAGCCTTGACATCCAGAGATTTCAGACTGGCGCCACACATAGCGTGGCCTTTACACAGCCAAAGCCCTATACACCAAGGGCACCAGTCTGAATTCCAATGGTCCAACTTTTCCAAACCAAACTGTCGTCCCCGAAATTTCAGGCAAACGGCGCATTTTCAAGGGCGGGTCATGTGAATTATTATATTGTATTTTTGAATGATCTTTCCAACTACAGCAATTTTTAGGATAAACGATTTGGCAGTGGCTTACATTCTAACTTGAAAAAAATTTGAGTCTTCCAAAGTTGAAATGAATACCTGATTGAAAGAAGTGGTCAAACTGACAAGCAGGTAACACAATGGTCTATCGTACGTGTCAAAGATAAGCCCAACTCCTGACTCCAATAGACTTTTGTGTCCATTTGAGCATGGTTTGTTTTATGTGCAAATGAATTTTTTTTTAAAGATGTATTTCGTGTATAGAGGATTTGAGATGGAAGAATCACAGGGTGTGCCCCCGCCCACAAACAGTACCCTCTTTTTGGTTGTGATGTCATCGCTGGGAAGAACGCTACTTGTCACACCCATGATGTCAAGAACTTCATTCAAAACTATGGGAGTCTATGTAAACCTTTATTAACCCTAACGTCACCGAATACTACAAAATACTCCTTGAGTAAACTGTATGCAGTACATGGCCTATGAGAATTGAGTAGTATTTTGTAGTACAGTGTACTGTACTCCCAAGTGAATGCCTGCGACGTAAGGGTTAAAACAACTGAACTCAAGATAAAAACCTTATAAATTTTGGCATTTCGTCCGGTACACTTCCCCCATCACACTCTTCATTAGAGCCTCTGGAAGCGATGGTGCGGACGATACCCTCACTCAGCCATGCCGATGCTCCCACCTCGCTAACTTGGAGCTGCAGCCGCTGCTGCAATGCATGATGGTCCTCCGACACCCGCACTGTCTGGTAAGTGACCACGTGGTGGCGCTGTGGGAGTCCGTGGGACAGCATTGGGGGATAGGCAGACTGTCGGAGCAACGAGAACTTTAAGTTGGGCATGTAAAGAAATTGCATCTAGATTTTAAAGGTTTAAGGGAGTATTCATGATTCTTTTTCCTTTTTGTACATGCAGCTCTGCACCTTGAGTGGCAATTGGCCTAGTTCTAGGTAAACTTGCATAAAATAAAAAAAATAATGTTTCTGATTTGACCTAATTGACTCAAACTCACAATGTACACATAAATCTGAAAATGAACTGTGAATGCTCTTTTAAAGTCAGTAAAATTAAATATACCTTTTTTTTATTTTTTATAAAGTCACATTTGGAGTTAAAATAGGAGTCAGTTTGCAAGAGTTACAAGCAATACAACTCAACATGCAACAAGAGTCGGACTCCAGTTTCACTTGAAAAAGCACATTTATCTTGCTCAGCCTAGAAGACCATTGTTGAGATCAACAATGTTCAGAGTTGTAGTCCAGTCAGAAGTAACTGGATGAACAATGACAAAGGAATGCCTTTGTCAAAGCTCATTTGAATAGCTTGTGATTGGCATTAGGACTGGAGGGTTTGTGATGGACTCGACTACATCCATGACAATGTTGTTTTTTAACCCTAACCCCCTAGGCCCTTATTGCTAGGAACCATTCCCAATCCTCCAAAATCTTCCAAAATCCTCTAAAACCACCATGAGGATTTTGAAGAATTGAGGAGGGTTAGGGTTAATGCATGAAAATCACACAAGTTGGCAATTACATGTATGTACTTTGCTTTGAGCTAAGTTTGCATAAATAGTCGACTTTTGATGAGACGCTGGTGGCAGCAGACATATATACCCGTCTCTTTTGCTAGTTCTGAGTATGTGCACGACTGGTGAGATCAATGGAAAAGGACCGGTATGTCTGCTGCCAACACGCGTCTGAAAGTCTCCCAGTCTTGCTGAACATCCTTCTAAATATTTAACCACTATTGAAAGACTTGTACCGACCTCCCACAGCGCTATAGTCTGTGTCTGTTGGCAATCTTCAACCTTCAATTCCAGCCCAGTCTCCTCTCTCAATTCCCTCAATCCTGCCTCTGTAAGCTAGAAATAAAATATTACAAAATCATGGTTGGGTATCGCTGTGGGGAGAGAACATGTGCCCCTCCCCGCTGTTATACCACTACTTCCAATTGTGTCAAAAGATTAGTTCAGTGATGCGCAGGGATGTAGTCAAGTCCACCACAAGTCCCTGCAAGTCCATCACAAACCCTCCAGTCCCAATTCCAATCACAAGCTATTCAAATGAGCTTTGACAAAGGCATTCCTTTATGAAAGGACTTGTGAAAGGACTTGCAGGGACTCGACTACAACTCTGGTGATGCGACAGAAGGTATAGGCGGCAGTAATACTCTACCCGGCGCGACACAATTGGACAATATACAGGTCAACGTTCCAGCAACGTACAGCATGTGTCACAGGCGCGTATTTCTCGCACAGTAGATGCAGGCCGAAAGGCTTTTATAGAAGGAATAGCTGTGTTGGTGAGACACATGCACATACATGTAGAGTGTGACTGGTGTTAGTGCTTTTAAGCAGGTAACATGGGGGCTGTATTGGTTGAGCGATAAAGGTACCATTTAACCCTCCTGTTCTCAGGGCCAAAATCGACCCAGCTGCTGTACAGATCAAAACCTATCAAATTTCAGATTGAAACACACACAAACTGTCAGAGTTGGTGTTTAGAGATTTTGATAGGCTGTGATAGTTATAAGTATTTAAAGGATCATGCGATCGTTTGTTACCGTAACTCTTGCTGTGTCTATTGCGTGGTGCGAAACCCCTGAATTAGCCTCTCAAGCTTACACAGGCTCATATGGTTGCACTTGTGAATTTTAATTTACTATGTTCAACAATTGACTTCGTGTCAACCGGACCCTATTTATACTGCTGCTGGGAAACCGTAGGGCATTTGAAAGAAAACATGTTTTTTGGACGATGCCTACCGTTTCGTTCAGCTCAACATGACCCCCTGGCGGAACCCACACGCCCGGGAATGTCCTCAGGCTGGCCGCTCGTCTCGTCAGGAGCAACTTGCGATCCGACGACCACAGAAGGGTCGCGACCCCTACATCAATCCCACGATTCAGTATCTCATCTGGAATATTGCTGGCTTGGTCAGGTTGGAGGTTGTTCAGCGGGCAGAAAGGCGGATGCTGTGGAAACAATGAGATCCTGGATGACGGAATGACAGCTTTCATTCAAATCTTTTATTTGATTAAGGGTCGGAAATCTTCTGTCAAAATCATCACTTTTAAAAAATATGTTCAGGAAACCTGTAATACTACTACTAGACAGGTAATGGTTACCATCTATACGAACCAACAAATCAAACAGGTGATCCACTGTGTGTCCGTCTAGTATCCCGAGTTTCCCTTGTCCAGTTTTCAAACAAACCACAAGGGAAACTGACTAGGTAAACCTGATTTTCAATGTGAAAAAAAAACACGGCAGGAGTGGTGAGACCGCCAACATAGGCCAAGATAGATCAGTTCGTAGAGCACTGGTACGGTATTCCAGAGGTCGCAGGTTCAAATCCCGCTCCAGTTTTCTTTGTTCACTTTGAAAAGTTGTAATTTTGACACAAACTGTTCAATTCTTTGTTTTGAGGGTTTATTCAATACCTTCATGACAATTCCATCGGATTTATCTTTAGGCTGAGACACCAGAAATTTGTTGTCCTCCAAGTAGCAACTCAGACTCAGTGTGTTTTCACATGCTCCAAAATAATCTAGAATGCACTGAAAAACAAAATACAGAGTACACATGTACATTGTATATCTTCTGTACAAATATTTTGAAATGTTGTTTTTCAGAGGGGTGGTAGGCTTGACTCAAAGTGGGATTCTGTCAATTTCTGTGGTTGTTCATGCTTCGGTCCATGTTTATACATCCCATGTGACAATCAGAATCTCAGGTGATAATAACAGATGATAAATTTAAGGTCAATTCAACAGATATGATATGACATCACCACAAAGATATGCGACAAAGTATATGCAATAAAATTCACATCGTAAACTTTATTCGCTTATAAAAAATATAGTTCACAAAAAATGTCAACATATTTGCAAATCAAATAAATAAATGCTACACACACATTGTAATATACGAATTTGCAAATATTCACGACATCATGTAGTTCAAGAGCTGGAAAACTCAAAAATTGAAACCCTTTCCTCTTCACAAAATTTTTGAAAGTATAGTCGTAGGACTGGGAGACAGTTCAAACCCCTTCAAGAATGCTATAATTGTTTTCTGTAGAGGAGTCGGATACAAAATACTCTATCTACAGAGAACTCGTCAAAATCGTCAACATGCCTATAACTACTGCCGATTATGGAACGGCCGCCATGCGTCCATGGAGGAAGGAACACTGTTCTTCCCTCCATGATGCGTCTGACGCCGATGTAAAATTCATGTCTACCATGTAGTTCGTATCAGATATCGTGCCCTAGTTGTTGTCCGAAGCGCAAATTTAAAATTTGCGCGCGCATACTTTAACTAAAAAAATCCCCACGCGCATTTTTTAGAAATTGCGCGCGCAAATTTAAAAATGCGCGTCTTTAAAAATTGCGCTAAACACATGCACACACACAGCAGACAGTAATTCAGTGCTCATTAAAACATCCCCCGCGTTTACGGTAAACCGTAAGAACAATTCGTCAATCCAAACTGACGCACCGATTGCTTTTCTTTCCTATATATACATAATACAGCACAAACCTGTGTAAAATTCGCCTTTTGCGGTACAGCGTCTGCACTTTTCCGCAAAAACACCAGCAGTCGACAATGTGAAGTCGCCATTTTGAAATGAGTCCCTTCTGGCCGCTTTGCCGCAAACCAAACTTTAGTTTTAATCCGCGCAAACGTAAATTCTTATCAATAAACTAAAGTGTATGAACAGAAAGAAAAAAAATATCTTTGATAGAAATCTTAATAAGGCATATTTTTTTAAATGTTGATTTTAGTTACTTATAATGCAATTAAACTGCACGACTGGGTTTATATTTCTACGATGCGGAGGAACATTAGTGTGTTGCATGGTTTCACGCGCATGTGTTGAATATTTGTAAACAAACTTGTACAGCTTGTCCGCAGAATGTCTGTTTGTCAAATCCACATTTCCTCTCGTCTAATCAAAGAGCACTTTGGTGACATTGTCGAGAAGGTCTGCACGCATCTGATCAAGAATGGAACCAAACCTTTACGGGTGACGGCCCAGGAAACTGGCCTCAAACTTGACCAGGTTGGTAAACTGTGCATCTGTGTGTAGAGCCATGCGATATCTCTTGCATTTCCGACACTATTGCAATTGACTTTAATTAATACATGTATATATTATACTATAGGCCTATATATATTTTTTTTTTATATATAACTGCCCTAGTCATACTAGTCTTAGTTCAAGACGGAATTCCTGACAAATGAACTGGTAAGATGATGGTACTATTCCTCCATGGTGGTACCATGTACCAACGCGAAGCGCGAGCGAACTATCCAAATCCAATCTTGGTAACTTCGGCCCTGCACTGCGGGGACCTGGAAATGAACCTTTTCGACATTTTCAATGCATTGTGGGTTTGGATGACAAACAAACCATGTATTTTATACACAAACCTATGGCACTGTGAGCCAGTCCAAATATTAATTGACTTTATTCTAAATATCTGTCATGAGTTGAGAGACACTCTTTTCACATCATCTTTGCATGGAACATAAGGAAAATAATAACCAGAAAAATTGATTTTTAATGGCAAGAAAAATCAATTTTTAATGGCAATAAAAATTATGAAATAATTGGTGAATCCCTCTCAGTCTCAGGGTACCAGTTACTGATGAATGCAACTGCTCTCGAATTAGCCAATCAGAATAGGATTTTACAACCAATGACAACCGATATGACCAATCACATGCATTCTATATGTGCATGCTCTTCTTAGTTCTATCTAATGCCGTACTGTTCGTCATCCAATACCATGATGCATTGAGAATTTTGAAAAGGTTTATTCCGAGCTAACACCTCATGTACGCACAAACTAATGACTGCCCAACCACACGGTCTGCAGTGTGTGCGAGCTGAGGTATGCTTGATAGTTGCATAATTAGTATAATTTTGTTGTTTCAGGTACGTAAAGCATTGTGCGTCCTCATCCAGCACAATGTAGTCTCCTTCGTTCTCCACAAGCGAGGCTTCGTGGAGTATGCAGCCAGCGTGGACCGGGTCCTGTTGTTGGTGCGCTATCCGCGGTATGTCTACTGCGCCAAGACGCTGTACGGAGACGCGGGGGAGCTGATCGTGGAAGAAATCCTGCAGCATGGCCAGATGAGAATGAGCATGGTGGTGGCGCAGGTCACACACAGGTTGTCGGAAGGTAGTTGCGGCAATAGTGTACTTCAGAACCTCTGTCCTATAAGAGAACACAATTACTGATAAGTAGGATGACAACATCCTGAGGTAATTAATCATGGAATGATGACGTCCTGAAAGTATATTTGTAGGATACCTACCACTTCAGGCAGTTAAAAAAAAGGTTGCTTCAACTTGGAAAAGGTTTAAAATGTACATACACACATATGAGGACTCTCATCAAGACTATAATTTTGGACAACTGAGAGCAGGAGAAGCTATCAATGGCGGCCTATAGCTTTGTGCCGAATATCAGGGCTGTAGTCGAGTCCATCACAAGTCCCTGCAAGTCCACCACAAGCCCTCCAGTCCTAGTTCCAATCACAAACTATTCAAATGAGCTTTGACAAAGGCATTCCTTTGTCATTGTTCATCCATTTACTTGTGACCGGCTTTATGAAAGGACTTGCGAAAGGACTTGCGAAAGGACTTGCGAAAGGACGTGCGAAAGGACGTGCGAAAGGACGTGGGAAAGGACGTGGGAAAGGACGTGGGAAAGGACGTGGGAAAGGACGTGGGAAAGGACGTGGGAAAGGACGTGGGAAAGGACGTGGGAAAGGACGTGGGAAAGGACGTGGGAAAGGACGTGGGAAAGGACGTGGGAAAGGACGTGGGAAAGGACTTGGGAAAGGACTTGGGAAAGGACTTGGGAAAGGACTTGGGAAAGGACTTGGGAAAGGACTTGGGAAAGGACTTGGGAAAGGACTTGGGAAAGGACTTGGGAAAGGACTTGGGAAAGGACTTGGGAAAGGACTTGGGAAAGGACTTGGGAAAGGACTTGGGAAAGGACTTGCAGGGACTCGACTACAGCTCTGCCGAATATCTAACAAGTTTTGACATTTCTCACTCCACTGGATATGTATGAGGTATAGTAAAACAAATATATCATGGATGGGCAGTCGATATTAACTCCCCTCAGTATTGGAAGCCAAGATTGCAACAAACTAATCCACCCTTATAAAAAAAACTACTGTACCAAGCTGATAATCTAACCTTTGACCTTAGGGGCGCAGACAGTCACCTCATCAGACCATGTGAAAGACAAGATGACGGACCTGATCAACACCCACTTCCTCCAGAGGGTGCCAGCCCCGCCCCCCGACACAGAGGATGCCAGTGCGACCATTCCTGACCTGAAGGTCAGTGAGCAGGACCTGTACAGGGTACCAGTGAGCATCGAAGTCACACGTAAGCGCTAAGCTTGAATTGTTTATCCTATGGTGGATGATCATAGCAAATGCATTTGAAGGAAACATTTCTCAATTTTTAATATAAGGTTTTAATGGAATTTGCACTTTAAATAGACTTAAAATACAATGTCACAATGCATAATCCACCATGTTTGAGCACTGTAATGCATTCGGCCTTGGCAATCTGTCATCATTTTTCAGGTAAATGAAGATTTCAAGGCGAAGTGAATCACATTCGAATAGCATGGTGCATTCTTAATAACGGGAACAGTGTACCCACAGAGAGAAATCGCAAAGTGAACTTTTGATCCTTAGACATTTTATTACTGAAAATATTATTAATAATATATATTTATTATAAATGCATGGTTTACTTTACTTCTTTTAGAGGAAGAAGTTGACAACATGAAACGGAAAAGGTCAGCAGAGGACGGTGACACCCAGAGGTCATCCAAAAGACTTAAAACAGAGGTAAACAAGCCATTTTATAAAACATTCTTTTTAGACATCCATGATTCAGGATTTTTGTGTGTTTGGTTGATTTGCGTTATTAACCTACCTGTACACGTAGCGCTGTTTATAAAGCATGGGCCAGTCATTGCATCTGATTATCACATGACGTTCTACGTGTGAGTCTTAAACAAAAACTTCAAAATTTCCAAAGTGAACAAAGAAAACTGGCAGGAGCGGGATTCGAACCTGCGACCTCCGGAATACCATACAGGTGCTCTACCAACTGAGCTATCTTGCCCCATGTTGGTGGTCTCCCAAATTGTCAGAATCTTTGTTTGGCTGGTGCCAGTCATTATGCCGTATAGCCAGGGATCAAGTTGCAATGTCTTTGCTCAGGCTGAAAATTTCAAGACAAATTTGGAATAGACCGATCCGTTAAGCTTTGCCACTTGATGTACTGACTAATCAAAGCCGTGCGCGCACACGTACGCACACACAAACGTGTATCCACCGTCGAACGCGGACGTCCAATTGTTCCCCTTTTTGTTTGTACTTTAACTTTTTCGGAAGGCTCCCATAGGTTTTGTACACGATCTCAATCGCGGACGTTCGCTGGGAATCGCGGACGATATTGTTCTCTTTTGTTCTCCGAAATTTTTCATCCGCGGTTTGGATGCCCCAAAATGTTTACACAGTCGTGTTTTCCTATACTAGTGATCCTTTAATATAACACAACCCATAGACTAAGCACGTATTTTTATGTCCGAGGACCGACTTTAAGACCGACTCCCGAGGACAAGTAAAGATTCCTTTGTATTTTCTTTCTTCTCTTGTCCTCAAACGTATATACAGTATATACATGTACATGCATGTCGGACTTGCAGGACACACATAGATGTGGCTGTGATCAGTACGTAAAGGGGGTGGGGCTTAATAGATTAGTTCATTGCTATAAACATCTATGATTTGTGGTTTGTTTTCTTCTTGTAGAACGCAGCTGATGAGGGTATCCTGTGGTATCTAAACTTTGACCGTTTCCACAAGTACCTACAAGACCAGGAGATCATGCAAGCCATCAACCGTAGGATAGACTGGGTAAAAGTCTCAAATTAGCAGGGTTTAGAGGGGGGGGTGAGTTTGTCTCATCAACGGTGGAAGTTACCCCGCCTTGGTCTATAGGTCTGAAAATCAGGATCATTTCTTGGGAATCTGTTGAAGAATTATCCTCTATTTTTTGCTGATGGAACCCTTGCCCATTTCATAGAGACTGTAAGAAGTAAGCACCGCGAAGAGCCCGCTAACTTCAGAAGCAGGATTTGCTTAAATTAGTGATGCAACAATATAAATCTCCATGCAAGCGCAAGCGACTTGGCAATGAAATACGCTAATGCTTAAGCAAATTTTCCTGCTATAGTAAGCGCAACTTTCCTGCTTACCGTTAAGCAGCGCTATGAAATTGGGCCCTGGACCCAGGAAAACCGTAAGAGTGGTGGGTGGCCCTTTACCTAGAGTGGCTTTTAGCCTTGAATTAGGTGGCTTTCATATATTAATGACGTCCTGTTGTGAAGTTGATTGTGTTTTGTGTATGCATCTCAAACACCTTCTCCAGTGCCTGAGAACAGGTTTCGACCTGTTGTGTTCAAACTCCCGAGTGGTTTTAATCACACTCCATGTGACGGGCTCTCGGCCAATAGGAATACTGAAACCTTATTTTCATGTGTGTATGGTATTTATGAATATTATTATCATAAGGTTTCTTTTTATACAAGTTTGATCTGAACAAGGATAAAAATACTCGATGTACGGAGCTACAAAAAGAAAGAAAAATCCATGATGCAAGAGGTAGGAATTAAGATTCCTCTTGAAGCAGGAAAGATCGTAAAATGATCTTGAGACAACAGGCACAGGCAAAAGTCGATCGGGCGGTCCATAATATCGATCACCGCACGTGAAACACCACCGTGCTTTGCGTGCAACTTTTTACCGGCGCGGCATGCAGTTGCAGCTGACGTGTGAAAAACGTGATCGACGAGTATCGAATGTATGCGAATATTCGGTCAAACACAGTTTTGAATAATCGAATACTAAATTATTCGAAAATGAACACCCCTGATCAGAATGCAGCGGAAGTGGTTCGCACTATGCTGAGAATCAGTGAGCTGTCTACCGGCCTGGCTGATAAGATGTCCGATCCCATCTCTCTCAATGACCTCATGAGGGGCCTACCCAAGGCCAATCAGATGAAGTTTGGCATCGTGGAGCAGTACTTCAAGCTTCTTGCTGACGATCAGGTAAATGGGAAATCACAGGTGTGAGAAGTACTGCCGAAAGCCGTGTTCGCATTCAACATTTTTATTGTGAAACTCACAGCGACACTGGTTACTTTTCCCATTTCGGAAAGATTTTACTTTAATACCCCCACCAAAATCATTCAGGAACAGTAAAATCTTGGAAAATAACCAACCCTCCTTTATAACAACTGTCTAAACATGTAGCACAACCTGTTATTTCAAGATTTGTCAGCGCAAGGATCAACTTATCATTTGCTTGACAATATTATAACACAATTGTATTAACTTGATGTATAGTTCATAAGCTCTTGTGTGTTTAATAAAAGGAATGTAACCACTTTTCTCGTGACATTTGTATGCATTTTCTTTTAGACTAGCATCGTGACCAAGACGGGTGAATCGGGAGGCGGGACTTATATCATCGGTATCCTTTTAAAAAAACTTTGTTAAATACAGCAGTGAGTACAAAGGTATACTGCACGGTGTTGGATTTTGACAGGTTGAGGACACTTCCCGGTAAAAGTGCTACAGGAGTGAGGGTTAAGGCATAGTTCAGGCAGTCTGTCTTAACAGAAGTTGACTGTTTTTGTGCCGGAATGGCAGAAACGAGACCTGTGTTTGTGTTTCTGCTTGATTGAGTGCTTAATACGCATTCGGTAAACAAATAATTGCCCGATGTCTATAAATTGCTCTGTTTTGTCTGAAGTAGGCTTAGGGAACCAGACTACAAGAACAGCAGTTTTTTTCCAGCATCTATGCACACAAAACTTTAAACAGGGCAGTGTTTTACAGTATTTGATATAAATTACTAACCCCTAAATCCATTCATTCCTGAAAACTTCAACAAAAGCAAATGTTTTATTCCACCTTAAATAAATATCCAGGGCCTTCAATCCAAGATAGCGGCACCCGATGTCTGTGAAAACTTTGATGGAGGCAAGAAAACAAGCTCTCTAAGGTTTAATAACTATACAGAGGTTATAGAAATAATTCTGTCTCGACAATATCCTCAATTTGATCTATTTCAACGTTGCTGGTAAATTCTCAAACCACGTGCCAAAGTCATGAGCCGTGTCGTGCGTGTACAACTCCGGATTTTCACTGTGCTAAGTTCTGAGATGTGCTAGTATGCAGTGTGGATGGCAATTTTAAAATTTCAGAATTAAGAATTGAAGTTTCCTTGACTAGTTATTGCCAGATTTCCAGAATGCCTGCCGAGCCCTGGTCGTCTCAACCATCGAGTCGGTCGTGCAGGAGCGCTTTGGCTCCAAGAGCTTTCGCATCTTCAAGACGTTGCTGCTTAAGAAATACCTCGAGCAGAAACAGGCAAGTTGAGAAAAAACTGCAATGCTGTACAGCAGCATATTGCCAAATATTTTGTTGAAAACAAGATTTTCTGTATTCACTACCTTATAGATACAGGGAAATAATAGAAGACGAAAGGCTGAAAAAGTCTCAACAAGGAAATTCTAAAGAGGAGGATGTCTCCACAAGGACATTTGAGCACAAACACAAAGTCTATGGGGGAATGCTTAAGTACAGGAACACAGGAAAGGAGTTTTATTTTCATATCTAGATATGGATCTAGAAAAAAGGGATGGGTAAATATATCCGTGTAGTTTCCTTGTCAAGTAAACTTAATGTTGGTAAGCAAGAGGGGTAGTTTGTCGTGCCAAGTTAACTCTGGATGGGCGGGACCTGGCATCTTCCCTGGAACCCCTTCATGTCCGAACCTCTGTTGCTTCAATGAGCTTCTTTTATCGATACTATCATGGAAGGTGTTCCAGTGGTCTTTTATCATGAGTTCCCCGTCCAAACTTTCAGGCACTCTACTCGCCTGGCTGTCTCATCACATCCTTTCACTGATGTTGTTCCAAAGGCTAGTACTGTGAGATACTCTTCAAGTTTTGTCCCTCGTACTGCCTCTCTTTGGAACACCTTGTCTGTAATCTGCTTCCCTTCCACATATATTCTTTGGAAATGTGAATAGGTATATTCTATCTCTCTGATTTCTGTGGGTTTTTTTTGGTTGTCTTGTGCAGCCCACACCTTGAGTGGCTTTTTGGCCTTGTGTTGGGCGATACCATAAAAAGAACTCAACGTTGATATTGAGGAGGGCTAAATAAGACGCGTCACTGTAAATGATTAATCTCACACACAGGTGGAAGAGTTTGCCCTGATCCCAGCCAAGGAAGCCAAGGAACTCCTCTACAAGATGTTCTCGGAGCATTTCGTCACGATGCAGGAGATCCCCCGAACCCCGGACCACGCCCCCTCGCGTACCTTCTATCTCTTCACGGTAGACATCGGTCAGGTCAGCCGCATGCTACTGGAACACTCCTACAAGGCGCTGGCCAACCTGATCAGCAGACGCGCGTTTGAGACCAAGGAGAACAAGTGAGTCGATGTTCAGAATAACTATCACTAGGCCACGGCACTCTATCCAGAGTGATTACATAATATAACAAAACAAAAAACTCTGAACCAAAATGTTCCCATTTGTGTAGTGACGTGAAAGCGTAAGTCATCATATTTCTTTAGGCACAAAAAAAATCCAGTTCACCCAAGTTGTTGGCAAATTATTGACCTCACGCAGAACTGAGAGATGAATTGATAGCACAACTGGTCCTTAATATATAGCAAAGGGGACGCGTCGCTTACCCATGCTATGTAACTACAGTGCCAATAACAATAAAAGATGTGCTAGACAACTACAAGTCTACTTCCTGTGTTCTGTATCACTGAGCCCATTAAACACCACACTGGCCTACAAGTGTTGTATCTCAAAAACCGCTACATGTACAAAATACATGAAACAAGGCAAGCCAGGCCCTATGAATGTTTTATACTTGGAGTGTTTGATTTTTATAGGAGTATATGATTTTGAACTCAGTCGGTCAAAGCAATTTTCATGCCTTTCTCAAAATGATGAGCCGTAGATGTTACGGTGATTTCGTGGACAAACTCCAAAAGCAGAGTCTTAATTGACAATTAAATAATGCACCAGCAGCATGAGATTTTCAGATTTGTTTTGGTTTTTTTTTTTTGTGTTTTTTTGTTTTGTTGTTTGTTGTTGTTTTTTTTGTGGTTTTTGTTTGTTTGTTTGTTTTTTTTTTTGTTTTTTTTTATTATTATTATTATTATTATTATTAATTCTTTCTGGTAATGAAACCAAGGATTCCTCAAAAGCGCCCTGGACACTGTAGCTCGAAAGCCTGAAGAAACCTGTAGAGAGAAGACAATGAGAAGAAGTTACAGTTTTAGAGGTGGGAGGAAAACCCCAGAAGAATATTCTTGGGAAAACCCACGGAATCAGGTAGGGACTGAAAACCCAATCCACATGTGGACCAGGGCAGGAATTGAACCCGGGCCACAGCGGTGAAAGGCGGGGACAGTAACCACTGCGCCAACCTGTTTGTTTGTTGGGTTTTTGTTTGTTGGTTTTTTTTTCTGTTTTTTTTAAATAGTTTTTCTGGCTTTTTGTTTTAGTTCACGCTAATTATAAACAAGGCTAAAAGCCACTCAAGGTACGGAGCTACAAAAAGAAACTAATAGAAAATACAAGAGGTAGGAATTAATATTCCTCTTGAAGCAGGAAAGATAAGGTTAGGGGAGATGACTGAAAAAGGACTTCAGAGAATTAGTTGGTGAAATGTCAAGAAAAAGATACTTGTCTCATCCCCTCCCTCACATTTCATTGTTGAAAACTTAATTTCCTAAATTCTCCACGATGCCCACCTGTCATGTCTCATTGAATGCAACCATTTCATGTTACAGACGTCTGATTGAGAAATCCCAGCGCGTGGAGGCCATCGCGGCATCGCTTCAGAGCCACGGCGCCGACCAATCACAGACAGCCGAGGTGGAAGACATGATCACGCCGTTGGAGAAGAATCAGCTGGAAAAGTACCGCAGCAGAATTTCAAAGTAAGCTCCATGTGTATACAAGGGGCCATTTCATGGAAGTGCTAATCACGCACTTTATACTGTACCTATGGGGTTAGCGCAGAATTCCTTTGCTAGCACAGAATATGTTGCCCAGTATTTTCTGAGCAACAGCCCGGATAGCTCCACAAACGGAAGATGCGCGATTGCAAAATATGATTTTATTTATGTCCAGTTTGGCTGACACAGAATCTTTGAAACATGCTCCATCCTAAATGGACCCTACCATTTTATTTGCAGGTTGGAGCAGAGTGAGCTACAGGTGGACTGTACCGTTTTCACGTTGGGTAACTTCCTTCGACAGGAATCTGGAAGCTGATAGCGAGTAGGAATGCGTTTTACCCATCGTCTTGCCCTGTTATGTTGTTTGTGTCGGTTCAGATAACACCATTGACTCTGCTTAAATTGAGTGATTTCTAGGAGTATGATCAAGGGATCTCAAGTCACAAGCTAAAGACAAAAAGCATCCCTGGATCGTTGTTCATCCCCTGTAGCTTGTGAGCTGACTTGCGATTGACTAGGAAAGAGTTGTAGTTGAGTCCCTGCAAGTCCTTTCACAATTCCAGTCACAAGTCCATTCATAAAGCCAGTCACAAGTAACTAGATGAACAATGACAAAGGAATGCTGTTGTCAAAGCTCATTTGAATAGCTTGTGATTGGAATTAGCACTGAAGGGCTTGTGATGGACTTGGGATTTAGCTTCTGATTACAAGTTGATTATGACTCTGGACTGAGCTCCCATATGATACACGGAAATGAGCAGTTCTGCTACTGTGAAAGTTACTTAAAATGTGTATCACTGGCTTTCCTCCAAATGGCTGCTAAATTGACAGAACAAAAATGTATGGCTTGTGACGGGTACCGACTTATCAAAAAGCCATAGACAGAGACTCCTTTTAGTTTTCCTATTTTGGGGGATTTTCCAAAGCATAGTTTGAAGGACTTTCCGAGGTATGGTTCATGAAAAGTTTTGCAAAGCTGCCCCAAGTTATTTTGTTTTTCATATTGAAAACGTCTGCAATTGTCTACACAATGCTCAGTTTAGAAGATTCTAAGATGTCAAAAGTGGGTCAAATGTTACTAGTATTACCTTTAAGATTGACCTTGGACTATTATGAGGCCAAGTTTCATATAATGAATTTATCAAAGAGCATACTTTGTACTAAGTTATGTGCAAATTTATATTGCCAATTTGAGATGGGCGATTGGCAGAGGTAAATTTCTTTTGACTGGAGAGATTTTGAAAGCAAAATCAGATTAATCAGTTTGATTTCTGAATTTGGCACGTAACTGTAAAACTGAAGTCTTGTTTTTATTTGTTGTACAAATCGAGGTTAAGTATTTGTTGGTAGGAAGTATGTCAAAAGGAGGAATATGTACATAGCATACCAGAAAATTGTTATAATAATCTCTTAATTTCAAATATGAGTTGTTCATTTAAACCTGTTACATAGTGATGTCTCTCGAGTTTTAAAAAAATAACAGAAGTACAGCAAAAAAAGACCTACCGGAATTCATGATTTATTTGCAAGTGCAAAACAAACCATGTTTAAATTGCTTAACAATTTGTGGGAGTTTACAGAATCAAATTTGTTTGAGAAACAAATAAAGTTATCAAAGCAGTGATGAAACGCATGATTTGTATCGGTATTTATTTCTAAAATGTGTAGAGTGAATAGAACCACTGCAATAGGCATGGTGATTTCATAAAATAGAAAAGATTTCCTTCGAGACACTGCTAACTCATTCTTGAATTTTTTCTTGGGGGGGGGAGGGAATACTCAAAAAATGACCCACAATTGGGACAAGGGATAGTCCTTGATATCTGGAAAAAAAAGTGCGGTGAAGTTTCTTGAAAGAGCCAATAGGCATCGGAAAATCAGTATTTTAGTATTTGTAATAATTTTGACGAAATGGTTTCTGTATCGTAGGAATATCAAGAATGATGACTTGTAAAGCAGAAAATCAACTTTTAGTCCAAACAAGAGTTTGTTTTGTTTTCCATCCTTTTTCCTGGGGGTGGGGTGGGGTGTAGTTCAATCCGTAATTATTAAGATTTTTTCCCCCCGAAACTGCAGCTAGAGTGCGTGCATAACATCGTCCTGTAGGCAATGCCTGTTATTAATAATGTGGCAAGGAGAATGATTAAAACAATAAGTGCAGAAAGAATTGACTTTTTTTTTATTCCACACTAACGTTACAACTGATAACTTCCGGGACGAGACGTGAAAATCGGGTTTTTGTGGGATTTTTTTCTTCTTAAGCAATTCTGTACACACAGGGTGCCCTAAAAAAAATATGTCCAGGCAACCTCAGAATCTAGATTTCGACAGATCCTGATGCGGGAACTTCTTACATGAAAAATAGTCTTTATTTCATCAAAATCAGAAGTTATGCCTTATTCTTTTGCAGCAAGGTCAGCCCCAACTTGGAATAAGGAGTAACTGACTGTGACTTTTTTACATTCCAAGAAGCTGTCCGTCTGTGGTTATAGCAGCCCAGTCATGAAGGGAATCTCTCTAATCGTTTCTCGAGTCTGTAAACTCTCTGGGTGGATGGTCTTTTGCTGATATGCTCTAGTGTTCTGTTTGTTGATGCACCCGTTCATCCAGCGCGGAGGATGCGGTATTCGAGATGGTTCACTGCTGTGCGACGACGATTTACCTGTGGTGCATCAACAAACAGAACACTACAGGGCGTATCAAAAAAAACGCAACAAAATAATCATGTCGAATTTGGTCAAAATTGTGTTAGGTACATAAAAGTGCCTAGTATCATCTTAAAGCCACATATCTCCTCTTTCCAACGATAGGTCATTTGTTTACAGGCGGCAATGCTTGGCTGAACAGTCATTGTTTTTGCACAATGGGTCAAATTCAGCTTGGGACCAAGTTTTAGTGCAGTAAGCAATGATAAGTGGATGCAGTGCTATTGAAAGAAATTAAGTTAACACAAAACAGACTAAAAGTTAATACTCACAACGTTTGTCCTCATCTCATTGTGAAGAAATGGGGGCCATGTTGAGGGGCATGGGATGTAATAATTGCTGAATAAACTGCACAATGAGATGAGGACAAACGTTGTGAGTATTAACTTTTAATCTGTTTTGTGTTAACTTAATTTCTTTCAATAGCACTGCATCCACTCATCATTGCTTACTGCACTAAAACTTGGTCCCAAGCTGAATTTGACCCATTGTGCAAAAACAATGACTGTTCAGCCAAGCATTGCCGCCTGTGAACAAATGACCTATCGTTGGAAAGAGGAGATATGTGGCTTTAAGATGATACTCGGCACTTTTATGTACCTAACACAATTTTGACCAAATTCGACATGATTATTTTGTTGCGTTTTTTTTGATACGCCCTGTATAGCCAATGCAGCTAAAGACCATCCACCTAGGGAGTTTACTTCAGACTCGAGAAACAATCAAAAAGATTTCCTTCGTGCTATACCACAGACGGCTTCTTGGAATGAAAAATGTAAAAAAGTCAGTCAGTCACTCCTAGTTGGGGGAGGGGGGGGCTGACTTTGCTGCACAAAAAGTGACATAACTTCTGATTGGCTTGACAGATTTTGATGAAATAAAGACTGCTTTTCATGTAAGAAGTTCCCGCATCAGGATCTGAGGTTGCCTGGATACCCTGTATTTATGATTGAACTGAAAAATAAATTAATGTTGGATGATCCTTGAAGTGAAATGAACAACACTGTTTTTTTTATGATTAAGCCAGAACCTGTTCAATTTACATTGTTAAATGTAGAATTGTTACAATCTATTTGGTATTTTATAAAATGTATTGTGCATTTTTTTAAAAATACGTTGTATCCCGAGTTGAAGATGATTAAAATTCGTAATTTGTGTTTGTTAAAGGACAATGTAAGAATCGATCCACCCTGTCTTTTGAACCTGCCTTTGGATTTGGGAGCCTTTAGTTTAAAGGCTCCAAGGGGTGAGCACCCCTCCTGGCGTAATACCAGGTCGTGCATGTCTACCTAATCTTTCGACCGTACACTTTCGTTGTGAAAGTGTGTTGTCGTTTAGTTGGCTGATGGCGAGACATGGTGAGGTGGTTGAATCAATACTGCGCTCCCTTCATGGTTATCACTCTAAAATTATAAAGTTTTCTCTTCCTAACCCAAAAACCTTTTTTCACAAACTAATTTAAAAAATTAGCAGAACAATTTTTTGCAAAAAAATGTGAAATTCTGTCGCTGTTTTGGGCTTTAAGTTTGACATACTCTGTTAATAATAAATTTTTCACTCTGGAAATGTGCCCTTCGCTAAGGAATAATTAATTATTATTCAGTCTCACGGAGTGAAATTTACATCATAAAAATGACGGAGGTGAAACATTACATCATAAAATGAACCAAACTATTTTCGGCTTTGGACTTAACATAATTATTGCAATAATTTGTTTTCCTTTCAAACGATTTATTGAAAACGTATTTTTGTTTGCAATGTCATTTCTAAGTAACATTTTGAAAACCATGCATGTGTGGGCACAGTAATTAATTATTCAGAGGAGGGTCATAATTTTCCGACTGATACATTTATGATGAACAAGGTATGTCAAATTTAAAGACCAAAACAGCGACTAATATACAGAAAATGAATTCCTGAACAGAATTCCCAGTATCATTTTGCAAAATGTTGTTGTTCTCATTTTGTTTTAATTTTGTTTAAAGGGTTTTGTGGGTGGACAAGAGAAACATTTATAATTCTTTAGCGATAACCATGAAGTGAGATCAGTATTGATTCAACCACCTCATCTGTCTCGAGGTTCGTCAGCTAAATATGCAGTATCTATCTTCAGAATTAGGCAGATGCACGATTTGGTATTATTCCAGGAGAAGTGCTAACCCCTTGAAACCTAAAATAAGACTCCAAATTCAAAAGCAGTGGCTTTGGCATTCATGACGTCATCATGTAAGTACTTTCTAATTAGGCGTTATTCTTGTTGGTAACTGAATCGATTGAAAATATACACATGCAAACTGGATGCTATTAGCCTTTCAGAGGTATGGCAGACACAATAGGAGGGCGCTATTTGATTTGGGTAAACATTTTGTGAAACCACAAATTCCAGTGAAAGTCAGAATCAGATATTGTTTTGAGTTAAAGTACAATCCATAGTACAATCCATAGATCATGCTTAATATTCACCTTTGAAATTTCCTGTGGTTTCACAAAAGGTATACCCAAATCAAATAGCGCCCACATTGTGTCCGCCATACCTCTAAAAGGCTAATGGAGTAATCGTAATGTTTACTATTCTCAAACGACTTGAATAAATGTTGATGGTGTTGTAGTGAAAGAGATAATGACACGCTTTGAGGTCAATACTCGATGAAATAGGCGGATTTGCTTAACATTCGTGGAACACTTCGAGAAGTTATGTTTTCAAAATTAGAGTTAGGACATTTTGTAAGCATGGGTTGTAGAAATTCAGGCCTACGTATTTCCGACCGAATAAATGAGCATTCAATAGATTAACAAAAACGGGACTGGTCTGAGAGTTTTGCGGTAAAAGAAGGGGGTTCAATCGACCCCCCCCCCCCCCCCCCCCCCACCTCGATCCGCCTGTTCGCTTTTGTTGGTCGTTTGTGGATTTTGTCTTCGTTGTATTAAACGTGATCGATGATTGATGTGATCGGAAAGGTAGTCTCTATATCTTTTACTGATGAGAAGTCGAAATCATTATCATGCATCGAGTTCTCGTGCCTTTTTGTGAGTTATTTTGAGAATCGAATTCGAAGTCTGTTCATCAGAAAAGACCTTTTTCCCCATTAATTTAGACAACCGAACAAGTTTTGCCTAAGGAAAATCTCTTTTTCTTTTTTTTAATGGGGAAAATCCGTCCACTGAGTTCAAGCAAAATAAAGGCTTTTAATTATTTTTTCAGGTCTCGGGTACCGTACGGGTCCAAGATGTAAATTAATAAATGAAAAGAAAGTCGTGAATTTTCTAATTTTGAAGCCATCTTTAAGTCCCTCTGTCCTCTTCCTTTTTTTAAAACTGGGGGAAACTTTCCCCTCCCCTTTCTTCCTGTTCGTCTTGTTAGCGGGGCGCGGCCCGCAGGCGGGGCGGTCCGGGCGCAGGGTGGACCGAATCCGGTGTGGACGGTAATTGGTTGATAAATAGCGCCACCAACAGTTGATTAATAGCGGATAGCGCCCCCAACAGTTGATAAAAAGCAGAAAATCATGGCGCATCGTGGTAAGATTTTTAATTTTTAAAACAAAAAGTGCCCATTGTTTTACAAGGATTAAAACACAATGAAGATATTTTACACAAACCGTATTTCCTTTATGCATTCCTGGAGACTATAGAGCTAAATAGACGCAATGAATTTGTACATACTAAGTAAAAAGTTCAGTCGCGCATTCCTTTATCAATACCGCTATCGATATGTATCCCATTTCCGACACCACAGCATACATGGCGATTGTGTAGTGAGTGTAGGGAAGTGTGCTGTTCATTTTCGAATAATTTAGTATTCGAATATTTGAAACTGGATTTGACCGAATATTCGAATATTCGATACTCGCCGATCAAGTTTTTCACTGCGTGCTGCGCCGGTAAAAAATAAAAAGCACATAAAAACACGCCGGTGTTTTACGTGTGGCGATCAATATTATTATTATGGACCGTTTAATAGGCATTTTTTTGCATGCCCCTGTTGTATCGAGGGTTTTACGGATGGGAACAATAAACTTCCGTCCACAAAAAGTTACAATTGACAAAAATGCGGCATTTGACACTGCTAAGCGTTGTAACTTTTCTATTATAATACCATCAGAGTCGTATCTGTATGTCATGTGCATACATTTTGTATATATCTTTTCGAATATTCGAACCGGCAAAATGGTATTTGAATATTCGGTATATTCGGGACAGCCCTAGTGTAGGGCCTGTTCTTTATAAGGGAACAAAAATCCACTTTTAGGTTATTGGAATTGCCAAGCTAGTTAGCGACATTACAATCCAACAGGTATGCCGTAGATAAAGGGCAGGGTTTTAGTTTTTGATGGAAATTTTGAGGTAAAGCGGCGATGAAGACAACAAAATGCAACGCGAAAATAACAGTAAATAACTGCACAGTAAACACACAAAACAATGTTCATTCGCATGACAACTGCCGTAAAGCGCGTAAGAATATTGCATTTTCTACCAAAATAAACTGTTCAAAATTACAAAAAACGATGTCAATAGAATTAACAGAAGTCTGCTTTAGGTTGAAAAAGTCATTTTGGAATGAGAAAAAATACCCTTGAATCTAATTTCATCAAAACTAAAGAGGGGCCCTACACTACACAATCGCTGCATACATGGCATAGCGTGATTGGCGTCAGGGAGTCCGTCGTGTTGGACCGTACAATGTAGTTTACATCTATACGGACCCATGGAAAATTAGGGGTCTTCAAACAATGATGATTAGTATTTTAAACGGTCCAAAACACAAAAAGTGAAAAAAGTTTATAGGCGCACATGGTCGTCACTTTTTACAGACACTGGCACCCAGAAATTACAGTGCCATAACTCTGAAATGCAAGTAACTATCAAGCTTATTTTCATACCATTAAATTTATCTTGAAATTCCCTTTCCATTGATATCAAATTTGTGACCAATTGCTCAAAAAACACCAAAACGCCGGACTCCATACCGGCGGTGTGCATGTTCATGATGTTAGATATTTTCCAGCTAAGGGCCTTGCCTACATGTACTTGAACTGGTGAGATACATGTATGAAGATTTTACTCCCCCCCCCCCCCTAAAATAGTCCGATCTTGGACCCTACTTATAATATAAGTTATAGCGAGTCCAGCGTTAGGGCAATTTTTCGCCTTTTAATATATCTGTCACCACACTAAAATCATGCTTTTTTAATCTTTGATTTTTGGTATCAAATGCTGCCTGATAGTCACAAAAAATACCAAAATGAAGAAGAGGATTTGCTTGTCCCATTTATGAAACTTACATGTACCCGCAATTTGATTGAAAAATTATGCGATAAACTTTTATTTATCGCACAAAGTTTTTCGCCATGGGCGTGGCCATTTTGGCTTTTTTTAAACATGACACCGAGTTCTCATTTTGCCTCGTATGTTTTTTGCTTTATCTTTTTTTTTGCACAATTCTTTCGATGATCGATGTTTAACATGGATATTTTGACTCGACTTTAACTAGTAGAATAGCTAATAAAAAGCTTGCAGTCATTTTGAAGTGAAAATTTGGCAACCATTTTGAATTTAAATGCTTGGCGGCCATCTTGGAAAAGAATAAAAAGGCCCTCATCCTCCTATTTTTGCAAAAAAGCCTGGACGATCAACTGGTGTTTTTTTACATGTACTTGGCCTTGAAGGTATAAAAAATAACTTTTGAAATTTTTTTTTTTCATCGTAACTCGAATTTTATTTCAGAAAAACTTGATTAACCCCAAGCCTTACAAAATGATGGGTTCATACAGGACTGTACAACCCAGGAGCTATGATGCCCCAATTTGACTTAAGTCCAAAGAATGTGCCATAGGTATACTGCACAGTGTAGTGTTGGATTTTGACAGGTTGAGGACACTTCCCAGTAATGCCTAGGGGGTTAGGGTTAAAAACGGCTTGAGCAAACTGGTAAGATTGAATTTGGGAAAGTTTAGAGCAATACCAAACTGACAGTACATGTACATGTATGAAATTTCTATGTCGCACAAGTGCCGCAAAGGACTTTTTTTTATAAAGTGTTTCCAGTTTGATGGCGGCCATTTTGGCCGTGTATTGGGCGATTGTGTAGTGTAGGACCCTGTTCCCTATGAGCTCCGTGCACAACTACCCCCTCAGCGGAAAGAAAAGGCGAGTTGGGGGGTCAATATCGACGCCATCTTACCTGACTTTAATTTAAGTGTCTGGTTCCCGCTGTGATATTCTTATTGAAAACGCAATTATCGAGAGTCAGCGAACAGACAAAGCAATCCCACTGGTATACGAGTATCAAATGAACGAGGAGCGCGGTGCGTAATACCAGCGACATACTCCCCATGGAAGTGCGGTTGCTATGTGGACAGCGCCCTCATTCGACGGCGCACGGAGCCCATAAGGAAACAAAAATCCACTTTTAGTTTAATGGAACTGCCAAACTAGTTAGCGACATTACAAACCAACAGCTATGCCGTATATAAAGGGCAGGGTTTTAGTTTTTGAGGGAAATTTTGGGGTAAAGCGGCGATAAAGACGACAAAACGCAATGCGAAAATAAAGATGGCGATTACCGCGACGCAAAGTAAACGAGCAAAACCGCGTTGATTCGTATGGCAACTGCCGTAAAGCGTGTAAGAAAATTGCATTTTCTACCGCAATAAATTGTTCAAAATTACCAAAAAAATGTCAGTCGAATTAAGAGAAGTCTGCTTTAGGTTTTAAAAAAGTCATTTTGGAATGAGAAAAAATACCCTTGACTTTATTTTGATCAAAACTAAAGAGGGGCCCTACACTACACAATTGCCATGTATCATGCACTCTTGTATGTACGGTGTACATATGCATATATATCTGTTCCCTTCTACAATGCACCAGTGGGCCCAAACGCGGCCAAAGAGGTTTAAAATGATTGCAAAAAACTTACAGAACTCAACCCAAACTTCGGAATTGTAAATAATATTTGCTGCATAAATATATATTCTTTTACTTCTTGAACCTATCAAAAAACCAACCCCCTTCCTCTCTCATACAAATGTGGCTTGTGTGTTACAACCTGTCACTCGATAGGTTTTGATAGGGTAATTGACTCCATTTTGGCACCGAGAGAGGGAGGGTTAATAGACACTTTTGTGTACAGTATTTGCTAGGACTTTATACTGGCTCATGCCAGTTTATGAGTCCACGTTTCGTGTACTCGGACTACTGTACCTCCATACTGGAACCTCAGCAATGGCAACATTGTAATTTTCTACAGAGGGATTTCACCCAATCTCGGCACAAGGTTGAATACTGTTTTCAGTGCCCCGTCAACCCCAAGATTTGTTTAGTGTGAAAAGGCCTTTAAATACTTGTGACTAGGCCATATTGTTCTGCGTCTTGCAGTTTTATTTCCATTACAAAAATACAAGTAGCATGCTTGTTTTCTACGAGCATCAGAATTCTTCATGGCCTGGTATTTAAAGCAAGTGTTGTATTAAATCGTTCAAATGTTTTTGATCTCCACAGAGAAACCACAAGCACAGACTGGAATCTGTAGAATACAGCCTACTGCCTGATCGCTGAGCTGCAAGGAATCCACACGAGGGGGCAGGCGGGGAAAGCCAATGCAAGTAGGAGGGAACCAGAGCTGTTTCCATGGCCTGGCGAACTCTGCTGCAGACCCTGAAGGAAATGCTGGTGAGTGTGAGTAAAGCTGCAGACTTTCAGTCTGTCTCAAGTCTGTCATTCAGTCATCTAGACTGACCTCATCCATTCATCATAACTTTCTGCTCTTGACTATTCGTTTTGTGGTCAAGCAGGAACGCGATTCCTCTCAGAAGCGACTCCATATATGTGACCCGCTCCAGAAAAAGGTAATATAAGTCGCGCTATGCATTTACGTGTAATGGCCCTTTCAACATTGAGAGGGTAAAATTTTTCGTCAAAATATATTTTTTGTTTTTGTCTTTAATGACATCTTAAATATCTAAAGTTTCAGGTTTGGTGCACAACAATGTTGATTTCAGTGAATAAAGTGAAACAATAACCTTTTTAGAGTGCATTGTTCCATTGCATTGTATTAGAACTAGCTATTTCAAAGCCTGTTTTCTCTGTTGTGTCATTTGAACTCCATAGAACTAATTAATATGCAAAAACGCGATATCTCCAGAACGGAAAGGGCTTTGGAGCTCTGTCATGTACCAAATATAAGCTTACATTACGGGCTTTCCAAACATGCATGGAACTCATTTTTTATATTTTGCGACATAATATACCTTTTTCCAGAGCGGGTCACATATGTGACCCACTCTGCAAAAAGGGCAATTATGTTGCAAAATTTGAAAATATTATTTTATATATAGCTGGGAAGGCCATTTTATAAGCTTTCATTATGGTAAAGACCTGTAGCATTTTGCATTCACGAGATATTTGGAAATTTGAATGTTTGTTATCAGGAATTTCTTGAAATGACTTAAGGAGAAACAAGCCATAAAAAAAACAAAAAGCAAAGCAATAGATTGAAGCACTCGACACAAACACATTCTTTTTCCAACTATATTCTCTAAAATCAAAGATTTTGGTTATGAGCTAGAATAATATAGGTATCAGAGATGCAAAAAAATCCCTCCCTTAAAAATCACTTGTTTAAAGAATTGTTCACCCTCTTCACATAAAATGCTCCATTACACGTAAAAGCATACAGCGACTTGTGTGCCCTTTTTGCAGAGCTGGTCAAATGCCACATTTTAGTAGGCAGAGGTTTATTGTTTCCGCCCGTAAAACCCTTGGCACTTAATAAATAACTGCTGCAAAAACGCAGGCTGGAGTTTGGTTTCTTGATATCAGAACATTTTACATACTCGTAATGATCTTGATACAACAGGTGCATGCAAATAAATGTCCATCTGGCAGTCTGTAATATCAATCGCCGCACGTAAAACACCGGCGTGCTTTGCGTGCAACTTTTTACCGGCACGGCATGCAGTTGCAGCAGACGTGTGTAAGACTTGATCGGCGAGTATCGAATATTCGAATACTGACAAGCCCAGTTTTGAATAATCGAATACTAAATTATTCGAAAATGAACAGTCCTAGAAGGTTTGCGGTAACACCATGTGAAAGTGATCTCTTTTGAGTTGTGTGATTCTGAGAAGAACCAATAACTGGACGTTTTGAACAGTATGCTCTGTTCGTCATCAGGAGACTGCCGGACCTTAGCTGATGCAGGAGCTTAAGTAGTGCTCGCAGAACCACACAACTCAAAAGAGATCAATTCTACATGGTGTTACCCCAAACCTTCTATAGTCTGTTCATGTCCACCATGCAAACCTTCTAGTCCCATTTACACCATGGTAGTTTAACCCTAACTCCCTACATCATTTCCCCCCCCCCCCCCATGTAACCTGAATCCTCCAACATCCTCTGATTTCAAAGTGTTAAAACTCCTTATCTTCAAGCAAACTTGAATCCTCGATCCTGATTGGTCGATCCGTGGCAGCTGAGAGTGTGATAAAAACCCATATCACATGGCCCATATACACACTCCGAATTGCGCTGTTCTAATTCTGCGAATTGCGCGATACGCAAAACGCAGTGCTGCACAATCCATTGGTAATTCAAAAGCTGCGCGTTTGCGTCCCATGTGGATCGTCACGTCTTCGGCGCACACTTGTTACGTTTTCCAGATAGCTCCCGTTTCTCCTGCAGGATAGTGCTGGCTGTTAATGATGTGTGCGTGTACGTGGTACAGGTTTCGCACACAGCGCCGTGCGTGTTCTATCTTTACTGCGCGTCAAGTTTGCTTGAAGATAAATTCGTTATCCCACTCGCGCTCGTGGAACACGGAAAATGTAGTGCGTCCGTGTCCCATATGCCAATTTTTGTTTTCCTTACAGTGTGTCATTTGAAAGCTAATAACTTTGGCAATGCTACATAATTAGTAATTTTAATTTTAAAATTAAATTTTGGGGTGCCATACCCAAAATACATGGACACAGCATTAATTAAGGTACATGTACGAGACAGAGGGTTGCATTCAAGTAAAGATTTATCCGGGTAAAAACCTGTCAATGGATGCACTCCTACAGACAATTACATGTAAGGGAGAAAAACTGTATTTTTCAGGAAAAAAATGGTTACTTCACTCTGCAACAGTCTTATCGGTCTCAGTCTTGAGACTTCTTTTTTGCGGTCTCGGTCTTGGTCTCGGTCTCGTCCTAGCAAAGTCTCGGTCTTGGGAGGGCTGGTCTCAGTCTTGAAAGTGCTGGTTTCGTTCTTGGTGTCAGTCTCGGATGCCAAGGTCTGGGGTTTTACTTTCGAGACCCGTCTAGACCACAACAAAATGTGCCATCTTGTAATGGCTTTATTCATTTGTGAGTTGATGCGTACGAGTCTAGTCTTTATTCCAAACAAACGACATTGTAAGTTCGAGTTTTCATGCTGAAGAATGAGATTGAAGCTGAAATAGAGACCATTCAACACAGCTTCTTGATTCGGAATACTGGTACCAGCGGACTTATGTATTTCACTGGTACACATCGTACAGGTTTCAGCAAGCACACTTGCAACCTTGCACGTTGCAAATGAATAGCATATTGTTAATATGCTAGTTTCTTTTAACATACAACTGCACGTTAGTGACTTCAACAACAACTTGAAAAACATCACTAGTTACCCATCCCGACCCTATTCATACTGTGAAGAGATCCGATTATCTTGTCGTTTCAGTGTGAGGGGCTGGTTCGTCCACACTTTCCTCTGTAGCCCACACCTCGAGTGGCCCTTGACCTTGTGATGGGAGACTTACATAAAAAAACAAAAATCACAACCCTGCCAATTCTAAAAAAATCGGCAGTGGTGCTGTTCGGTTTCAAGAAAAAGGCAGAAAAGAGGTGGAAAAACAATGTGCAGAATACAGATTTTTCTTGAAGATAATTTAGGACCCAAGGCCATGAAAAAAAAATAACGATTACAGCCTTTTTAAAAAGGTCAGCAGGGTGGAAATTTTACCTTCATTTGATTTATGAGAAACATTTCAGGTTCAGATTCTTAAAAAGTAGTCGGCAATTTTAAGTCGTGCACAGTGCACACCACTGTGCTCAAGTCATGAAGGCCAGTGTTTCTGGCCATACCGTTTGTATGCCACGCAGCATCATTATACATGACTGAACTGTGTAGTGTGTAACAAATCATGTACTACTGCAGACAATTTCGGGAAATGATGTTGTTTTTTTTTTACTTTTTTAAAACCTGTCGGTTAAAACTATTATCTTCAAGCAAACTTGAATCCTCGATCCTGATTGGTCGATCCGTGGCAGCTGAGAGTGTGATAAAAACCCATATCACATGGCCCATATACACACTCCGAATTGCGCTGTTCTAATTCTGCGAATTGCGCGATACGCAAGACGCAGTGCTGCACAATCCATTGGTAATTCAAAAGCTGCGCGTTTGCGTCCCATGTGGATCGTCACGTCTTCAGCACACACTTGTTACGTTTTCCAGATAGCTCCCGTTTCTCCTGCAGGATAGTGCTGGCTGTTAATGATGTGTGCGTGTACGTGGTACAGGTTTCGCGCACAGCGCCGTGCGTGTTCCATCTTTACTGCGCATCAAGTTTGCTTGAAGATAAATTCATTATCCCACTCGCGCTCGTGGAACACGGAAAATGTAGTGCGTCCAAGTCCCATATTCCACGATCCACCATATTTACCTTTAATATGAGTCATCGGCACAAATTTAAATCTGCAGAAAGTTAACTTTTTGAACATGTTTTGATTTAAAGCAGGTCATAACACTCCATAAGGGAAATCAGTTTCAACACCATATAACTTTTCAAGGGGAACAAAGAAACTGGCAGGAGCGGGATTCGAACCTGCGACCTCCGGGTTACCGTACCAGTGCTCTACCAACTGAGCTATCCTGCCCTATGTTGGCGGTCTCCCAAATTATCAGTATCTTTGTTCGGGTGGATTGTTTGACCATATATTTTTATTCGGTCTCGGTGTCGGTCTCGGAAGTCTTGGTCTCGGTTTCAAAAGAGCTGGTCTTGGACTTGGTCTTAGTCTCAAAAGCCTCCGTCTCCGTCTCGGACATGAAGGTCTCCACTACAAGACTGCTCTGCAATTTATTTGGTCTTAACTTTATGCCTGATGAATGCCCCGTACATTAGCACTGTAAAAATAGTGTCCTCAGTGTTTCTATTGCAAAAATTCAAACTGAACTGCGCTTCTTATCTTCAATTTGAGAATTAATGTTTTTGGGACACAGGATCTTGAAACACTGTATTTATTTGTTCTTGTCACAACAGGCAAGCCAAGTCATTCAAGACACCTGAGCGAAGACCACACCCCCCTGATGTCTGGCTGTGTGTTCCCCATCAATGGAAGCTGAAAGGTTCTGGTGAGTCACCCTACTGCATAATTTGTGATGCGATCGAGCAAAATCAGTCGGAACTTGGCAATCCTTGTTTTGAGATATGGGCCAAAATATGTTCGTAATGGTGGAAAAATCAAAATTGACTTTTTTACACAAACAGAAGGGAAAAACGTTCTTTCACATGAAAATATGACATGTATTATAAGTGTGCTAAAAATGACTCAATTAAAGTACTGTAACTTTAAACTTGATTTTCTCTGTTGTTTTTATTTTGTTTTTTTGCCGGTGTTCAAATATTTGTATTTTTTTAACCAAAGGTCCTATCCACATGGGGTTTTCACTAATTTGGAGCTTGAAGTATGCTACAAATGAATATGTAAAAATCCCAAAATTGACCAGGGCTTAGTACTTCAGACTGATTTTGCTTGAGTGTATCACATTTGTGATCAATCCATTTTAGATTTCCTGGCCTGAAAATGCCCACAAAATTAGCAAGATTTCTCAGGATTAGTGAATTCAGAGACAAACTGCAGTGTCAGCAAAGCTTTACCTGGTCTTGGCTCAAGACGATAGTCATCGTTGCATAAATTTATTGCACGCAGTGCACCCTCTGTGCACAATTAGACCAGCACAATTAGACCAGCTCTTGCACTCGCACCATCGTCTTGGGAAACCTGTGCCAATGGGGGCGCGGCCGTTAATATGTAAATGAGACAGTTCTTCGAACAACGCGGAGTCTTTGTGCAGTCAGCGACCCATACGATAGTATCCGGCTTGTGGGAAGGAACTACATGTAATAACTTGCAAAGCGAATTTTTCTCTATCAAATAAATATGAAATTGCCGCTTTGCTTAGGGATGTCGATGGGAGTATACTTATGCATCCCATGTCATAGGAAAATTTTAAAAATCAAAGCAATGTCGGGCCAGAATCACGGAGGAAATTCGTATTCAGTTTTGTACAACTCGAGATAAGCTTGCTAACTTTGCAGAGAGGCAATGATTGAAAAATAAAGCTTTTACCGGAGCCGGTCGGTAAATACACGAAAAGGTCGTTCCTAACAATAAACTCTATAGCTTCTGACATCTTTGGTTTTTATTTCCCTAAATTTAGCTTGTCATAGGCAAATTTCTTTGCTTTTGCGAATCGCTCAGTGATAGACACGCATGCAGCCATGCTGTTTTATGACCTTAGACCCTGACCCGGTGTGCATTTACGGGTAGTACAGGAATCGGGTACCCGATTAAAAAAAAACAAGGGTACCCTTCAACGAAGCCAATCCCAAAAATTAAATCTCAGAAATTGCTGCTCATATTGTTCGTATATTAATAGTACCCACATCAGTGCATCAATGCAGCAAGATGCAAGTGTATACAGTGAGCTCTATAGCTAATCTGTTTTGTTTTTCCATGTACAAGTACCCTGTTGTCATTTTGAAAATTCCACACAAATGACATTCAAAAGTTTTCTTTTTTCATTGTTGGGTCGCCTAAACGAAAGTTTTTGGTGTCACCTAAACAAATGTTTTTGGGGGCCCTTCCAGTCATGAATTCTGTCCGTGTGACCGTATGTTAAAGTTTTAGGTTGTTTTGGCTCTCATTTGAAAATTTGAAGTCCAATTGGAACCAAATGTGAGTTATACATGTAACTTGGGAACCTTCATATGTTAATGTGTCAAAGTTCACATGCCAAGGTCAAAGGTCATCTGAGTTCAAGTTGTAAAATGGGCTGAACATGTAAAATCGGTCTCATTTGAAAAGTTGAAGTCCAATCGCAAACGAGGTGTTTTTTCCCCGTAACAAGAAGTAATGATTTTTTGCCACTTGAAATTGCTAAATTGATCCACATTTTAAGAAATAGCACTCTTAAAGCTGATTTTAAAAGCAGTACTGGAAGACAAGGCATGTCCTTTGGCAAAAATTGAAACTTAACCGTGCTACTTATTTACAATTTTTTGTGGAATGCCTCGACGGAAAGCTCATCACTTTTTATCTAATGCCATGCTGAAAGATCATAGACACAGCATCTTAAAACACTCTATCTGTTTTTGTTACAGCAGGCGAGCCAAGTTATTCAAGACACCTGAGCGAAGACCACACCCCCCTGATGTCTGGCTGTGTGTTCCCCGTCGATGGATGCCGAAAGGTTCTGGTGAGTCCCCCTACTGTATAATTTGTGATCAATCCATTTTAGATTTTCTGGCCTAAAACATGCCCATGAAATGAGCAACGTTCCTCAGGATAAGTACAATTCAGAGACAAACTGCAGCATCAGCATCAGCAATGCTTTGCCTTGCTACTTGATTTGTTCCCCAAAAATTCCATTCTTTATCTGTCAAAGAGCTTATCCTTAATGCAAGGTTTTTATTCAAACAGAACGAATGTTACAGCCGTCCACTGCTAATATAATGGTTTTTGCACCTTTAATATTACCGCCACATAATTAAAGATTTTTAAAATGTGTGATAAATTATTCTAAATTAATAACTCAAAACAGTTTATTGACACAACAAAATCAAAGTTACCTTTGAGTTTGACCAATATTTACCACATGGGACTTTAGTATCCCTTTCAAAAAAACTAAGCCCAAAAAAGGCAGATACTTTGAAAGAGCACTCGCACTTGTAATCTAAAGATCACACTCATTTTCTAAAACTCAGAATAAGTCAAGGAATACTGTAGACATAACTTATTATGACTAAAAATAAATAAATTTAATGACTTGAAACATTTTCTCCGTATAGAATAAAATCATATGGAAGTATAACAATTATTTATTACTCGTCAAACAATCCACAAGGGAAACTGACTAGGTAAATTTAAATACATTTTCAAAGTGAACAAAGAAACTGGCAGGAGTGGGATTCGAACCTGCGATCTCCGGGTTACCGTACCGGCGCTCTACCAACTGAGCTATCTTGCCCTATGTTGGTGGTAATTATTTATTACGTGTATAAAAATGTAAACAAATTTACGCAAGTCACAAAAGATTATCCAAAAGATTATTCCAGAAATAGCACACGGGAAAGTGCCGTCTACATGTTTTCTTGTCTTTAAAATTTAAACCAATCGGTCATTAAAATTTACCAACAATTTTAAATTGAAGGTTTACAATTAGGGGTAATGGGTTTCCGCCTACTAATGAATTACGAAGGAAAGGTGTATTTTTTGGATGGAAAAAGCACTTACTCTGTGAACTCTTTTTTTCCTTCTTAAATTATTGTTTAATTATGTGATGTGCACAAAGATTGACATGTACATTTATAATGTAGGAATTAAGAGCGTCCAACTCCTACATGAGTAATTACTAAATTTGAAAATGATTAAATCTGATACAAGTTCTCGTCAGTTAATCTTTCCTATGTAAAGGCTCATAAACTGCTCAAATAACTAATGCTAATAAGTACATCAATTTGAACATTGATTTTTCACAAATTATAACGACACAAGTTAATGCACATGTAATAAGTCAAACAATGCCTTTTGTATTGTTGAATGCAGCTATGGCCTTAGGTAATTTTCACGGTTAGGCCAGACAAAAGTTTTATTTGATGAATGTCACAACACACCCCCAGTTTGATTTAATGGTAACCATTTCTTAATATCTCCTTTTTTTGCTCGCAGGACACCAGTCAAGGTCGCTCTGTTCCAGGTCTACTCTAATCGTCTCATCACCAGTGCTAGATGGGGAACCAGACTGGGAACCAGACTGGGTACCAGACTGGGACCAACTCGACAGGGTTGCAGCTTGCCGTGGGGGGACGCCGTGCTGCATGGATGTTCCATTGGTCGTTCTTGTGACCAGCGGAGCAAGGAATTTCGGGAAGGCCGTCAAGTGGGGGTGAGTTGTTACCAAGCCATTTCTTCTAATCTCAACAAAGTGCACTCTCACAGTGTGATTGCCAAATTCAGTGAAAACTAGTTAAATGTTAAGCTTGAGGCTTTGTGGACGCTGGGTGCGTTATCCTCGACGTCTGCTGCTGTGGCCGACTGCCGATCTTCTGTTTCTTTCCATTGAGAAAAAACAGACGGTCAGTTACCTGCAGACCAAAAACAAAAAACCACAAAGGTTGTTTTTTTGGCAAAAGTTACAATTAACGAAAATCTTATCAAGAGTTTAAAAATGTCTAAAGTATGCTGTCATTGCAGTGAAATTTAACTGCTTGGCTAGCAAGTTCTAGAAAGTTGATATTTCAGGTTGCAGCATCTTTTTCAAAGGGTAAAAGAAGAACATTTTTGTATAAAATTTAATGTTGGACAGCCCATGCCTAAAATTCAAACTAATTTTCATTTCAATACTCCTTTTTTTTCAAAGACTTCCCATTTGTTGACTTCAAATATTATAAAGCAACAAAAATAACAGTTGAAACAGGCTTTACACAATCAGAGTAACAATCAATCGGTTTCTTTATTGATTAGCAACATTGTACAGAGTTGGAGTATAAAACAATTTCACACATAACTTTGTAAATAGTGTAGTTTGCAAAAACTTATTCTGAATGTTTTATTTGTTATTTTGTACAGGAAATTGCGGTGTTTTGGAGAAGCTCTGCAACTGATCTACCCTGAACCTGCCATCCACTAGCGTAATGCAGAGACCAAGACACAACCAGACGTGCAACACAAGGCAGCCAGTTTGGGGGGACACCCGGCCGGGTCGAAACTCACTCAGTAGGAGATGGTACATCCCAGAGTAAAGTATGACCCTTCTACTATCACTCATACTTTATGTCACCATTCTCAATAGGGGATGGTACATAAAGTATGAGTGGTAGTAGAAGGGTCATACACTCACCCAGACTTTACTCTGGGAAAGCCTAGTGGGATATGCCATCAAAGGCCCCACCCTGCATTATTAGGTATGCAGGTTATATGGAAATAGTGGAAGGTCACTGGGCATGTTTGATGCTGTTAGCAAAGCTACCTTTAAGCAAAGACAATTTGTCTGAAACCATGCATGTTACGAACCAAGGAAAAGAATATTGGAAAAGAATCGCTAGGGATCGTGGGTGGGTTGTGTGTCTTTTTAATAGGACTCTTTCCCAACAAGCTTAATACTGTTGTTTCTAGATTGTTATTGTTACTAGGTTGTTACTACTACTAGATTGTTATTGTTTCCCAACAAGCTTAATACTGTTGTTTCTATTTCTACTGAAGTTAAATAAAGATTGTTTTGATTGATTGTTTTGATTAATTATTGATGAAATCGACAAAGAGCTTTGTCCATGCTGTCCAAATACAGCCTTCCCGAATTCCTTGCGTCACAAGGACGACCAATAGAACATTGATGAACCCCACCAACCTGCATATGATTGTCCTATGCCCAGCTGCAGCCCATTGAGTTGGTGCCCATCTGGTGGTGGCGATGAGATGATGAGAGTAGACCTGGAACAGAGCGACCTCGACTGGTGTCCTGCAAGCATTGAAAAGGAGATAATAAAGAAATTGAGAACATTTAAAGCAAGATGTTAGTTTTGACTAAAATAAAGATTGTTTTTACCAAAAATTGATGAATTGCACAAAGAGCTTTAACTTAACATATGTTGTGACTTGTCCATGCTATCCAAATACAATTAAAAGGATTCTGATCGTGCAAATCCCCGTTTCCACTGTTATTAATCGTTTCAATCTTGCATGTCTCAAGTTAAATCTGAAGACAAGTTTCATGCTAAAATTTAGTTGTTTTTATAATACAAGTCAACAAATGGGAAGTCTGTTAAAAAATGACAATTAGTTTGAATTTTATGCATGGGCTGTTCAACCAGAAACTTTGTACAAAATTCATCAAGTTTTGCATTCGGAAAAAGATATTGCAACCTGAAACATTCACTTGCTACCCATGCATTTCAATTTCACTGCAACGACAATCTGCTTTTGACATTTTTGTAGGAGTTTGTTCATCGTTAATTGACTTTTGAAGGTAACTGACAGTCTGTTCCTGAACAGAAAGAAACAGAAGATCGGCAGTCAGCTGACTCTGAGGATAACATGAACCCACCCAGCGTCCACAAAGCCTCAAGCTTAACATTTAACTAGTTTTCACTGAATTTTTGTGCAAAGATAACAGTAAGAAAAGAGGGGGGATCACAAATGCACAAATCCAAAACATTTGTCAAATGATTACAACAATGTACTGACATAAGACTTGACCTATCAACTTTCTTATGATGTGGAACTTTGAATTACAACTTGAGCAGAAGAACTTGAGATTAGAAAAAAATGACTTGGTAACAACTCACCCCACTTGACACCTTCCCGAACTCCTTGCTCCACTGGTCACAAGGATGACTAATGGAACATTGATGCACCACACCGACCTGCATGGCGTCCTCCCACAGCAAGCTGCAGCCCGGCAAGTTGGTCCCGGACTGGTTCCCCGTCTGCTGCTGGTGATGAGAGTGGCGTCCTGCAAGCATTGAAAGGAAATATTAAGAAATGGTTACCATTAAATCAAACTGAGGTGTGTTTTGGCATTCATCAAACAAAACTCGTTTCTGGCGTAACTGTAAACATGACCAAAGGCCATAGCTGCATGTAACCCCTTGAGTACGGTAATATACAGTGAGGAGCTGGGGTGCCGTGTCGGCTTTGCAGCCAAAGAAACGGACACAAAAAGCTTGTGCAGCCAAGCGTAACGAACACGATAATCCAACAATGGATTGAAAATGCAGAAAATGGCATCTATAGATGTCATCTGGCCTGGTGGCACTGTTTTTTTTTTGCGCCCACAGGCATCTTCCGTACGCAAGGGGTTAACAATACAAAATGCATTGCTGTCGGTCGATTTTTGTGGATTTTTTTTCTTGGATATAATTATCAAAACACAACAAGAATTACACAGGAAGAGATGCAAAATAAATTTGAGTTTTCGGAGACATTAAAACAATTTGATGACTTAAGAAGGATAATGTATGTCTGTGCTTTTTGGCTAAACACCCCAGCCAAAATAATTTTTCAAATTGAATTGCTATTTTGTTAGCGTTAGATACATGTACATGCATGTTATGACTTTTCGATGAGACATTTCAAAACAAAATCAACTGAAGAATGGGGTGAGATTTCTCTAGATTTTTCCTGATTTCAGGATGTTTAATGAGACGTCTTCCACATTTCCGGAAGATTTTTGGTACTTGAATTGTTTTGTTTTTTTCATTTCAAAATGACCCGAAACAGTCTTCTTTTAATTCTTATGACGCAATTTTTAGCAATTTTGATCCATGCATTTTGGTAGAAAATGCATTTTTCATGCCATACAAATTAACTGCCTCTGAATCTTTCATGGATTTTTCATTTTACTCAAATCTCACCGCCGGAAGGCAGGTAACACAACTACATGTACGTTTGAATTTTTGCAATAGGTGCAGGACACTTTATTCTTACAGTGTTAACCCTAACCTCACATAAAAACTACAAAATACCACTAGTACATGTAGTAAACTGTAGTATGCAGTACTCTCACCTATTTGTGTACAATGCTTGCACGTACATGTAATAATTTTTAGTATTTGATACTTCACCCCCAAATAAAGTATATAGTAATATGTAGTACTACTGTTTGTTGCTGGGGTTGGAGGCAAAATGTCTGTTTTCATCTAAGGCGGAAACAAAGTACATGTACTACTATTTTCAGTTTTCAGAGATGATACAATGTTTTATCTTAATAGCCATCTAATTCACTAACACAAAAAAATTACCCAGTAATTTAACTGTATTACATAGAAGTAGTACTCTGTAGTTGCAAGTATCTTGACTGCTGTCATGATACACTCAATCATCAAAGACAGAGAGACTCAGTGCTACAGAATACTAAGTAGTATTTTGTAGGACACAGGTCTTCACCCCCAAATTAATGCCTAGGATGTTAGGGTTAAAGTACAGGACAATCATCGCACGTAAAGTGTAGTACATGTGCATGTAAGTGATTTTTTTCATTAAACAAAATCAGTTTTTCTTCACTTTTAGTTTGTAGGAGGAAATCCACTGAATTGAAATTTTCAGCCAGAGCTCGGACATAGTCACTTTCAGCTTTGCAAATCAAGCCATGTTGCCAAGGAAATAATGATTGACAGAGGGAGTCTAGCTACGTATGCATCTGGTGATGAATGCCACACTGAAATTACGGACACTGCGGTTGTTTAGGCCTTTGTCTAGTGCTGAGGAAGCGGAGGCCCCACAGAATAAATTGTCAGTTTATCATACCTGCCCGCAGCACTTTCACTGGCCACAGGTGAAAAAATTGAAAGAAATTGCCATGTTAGGGGAGGTGAGTTCGTCTCACCAACGTGGAAGTTACCCCGCCTGGGTCCATAGGTCTGAAAACTGGGATCATTTCTCTGGAATCTGTTGAAGAATTATCCTCTATTAAGATCTGGGCCCAGACAATCCGTAAGGGTGGTGGGGTTGGCAATTCAAAATGTGGCCAACCCTACCCCCTCTGTTGGAGTGGCTTTTAGCTATGTAAAAACAAAAGTGGCCCGCTCAACCTGGACAGCCCATTTCGCCCACCACATCTGTGCTTTAGACATTAGTAGCGTAGTGGAACTGCATGGAGGGGTGTGCATTTATGACTAGTAAAAGAAGCAGGTACCATGACCAGTAAATTCCCTTTATTATCAACTTTCGTGAGCGTCATAAACAGGAAATCTGTGTTGTTTCCTCAGTTTCTAGAAGCAGGTAGGTCTTGGCATTTTTATACATATGTGACATTTTAAAATTTGGATAACGGTAGGCCATGGAAACCGTATTTTATTTTTTTTAATTGCTGTCTAGCATAAACTTGGATTTTTAAAGTCACGCTGCCTGTTAAAAAACGGCAATTAATGTTGAGGATAGTTTCGAGCATTTTTTTGTTAATACTGCTATTCAATTTGCATAAATTATTTTTTGTACTGACCGCGCAATTCTATTGGTCCAATCATGAAAAGTGAGGTCAGTGCCCATGTCAAAGTTTAATCATTTTAACTCTGTAGCGACGTTGCCAACGTCCTTTAGCAACTAGTCCCTAGTACTTCAGCAATAACTATAAACTGTGTGTGTGTCATAATCTCGCGTCAATTTTTCAGTCGTGCGACCATCGCAGTACCGACTATAAATCGGCTTTAAGAATGTGATCTCGATCCTCCAAAATCAACAAACTGAATCAGAATGTGACCTCAATATAAAATGTCGCTAACCCAACCAACCACCTCTGATCGGAACCCTTTACTTGGGTAATATCAATTTTTAAAAATGTTTTTGGTCACTGCATCGCATTTGCAACTTTCAAATGAGAGCAATTTTACATTTTAAGCCTATTTTATAACTTGATCTCAAATGACCTTTGACTTCAGTATGCGACCTTTCACATCACTATCATATGATGGTTAACTGTTAACACAATGCACCTGTGACCCAAGTTCGATTGCAATTGGACATCAACTTTTCAAATGAGACCAATTTTACATTTTCAGCCTTTTTTACCACTTGACCTCCAATGACCTTTGACCTTTATGAGACCTGTAACATCAACATCCTATAAATGTTTCCATGTTGCACCTAAGGCTCTAAAGTTTGATTGCAATTGGACTTCAACTTTTAAAATGAGACCAATTTTACATGTTCAGCCCGTTTTACAACTTGACCTCAGAGACCTTTGACCTTGGTATGTGACCTTTGACCTCATTAACATGTGAAGGTTCCCACGTTACATATATAACCCTAGTCTTGGTTCCAAGACGTCCTTAGCAGTGTGACGTATAGTGTGCAGAGTGTAAACACACTGCATGAAAATTGTGTTCTTATTCTTGCTGCAGTAGCCTATGGGAAAATTGGGCTTAAGTTCTATAGGGCTCTGGACCTGGTAGGAGCCCCATATAGTTCTAGGGGTAACATACGGACACGTACACCCGACGTGAGTACAGAAACTAGACTAGTGAGTGTTTGCGATTTACATGCAATGCAGCTACGTCACACGCGCATGCAAATGCCACACCGTTCTGCTCGTGTCTTAATAGCGATTTGGCCGTGGTGTGTGTGTGTGGCGAGAGGGCGCTGTCAGCCGGCCGTGCGCGCTATACGTCGCACTGCTAAAGACGTCTTGGAACCAAGACTAATATAACCCACGTTAGGCTCCAATTGGACTTCAACTTTTCAAATGGGGCCAACTTTACATGTTCATCCCATTTTACAACTTGACCTCAGATGATCTTTGACCTTGGTATGTGATCTTTGACCTCATTAACATATGAAGGTTCCCATGTTACATGTATAACCCACGTTAGGCTCCAATTGGACTTCAACTTTTCAAATGGGGCCAATTTTACATGTTCAGCCCATTTTACAACTCGACCTCAGATGACCGATGACCTATGACCTTGGTATGTGACCTTTGACCTCATTAACATATGAAGGTTCACATGTTACATGTATAACCCACGTTTGGTTCCAATTGGACTTCAACTTTTCAAATGGGCCAATTTTACATGTTCAGCCCATTTTACAACTCGACCTCAGATGACCTTTGACCTCATTAACATATGAAGGTTCCCATGTTACATGTATAACCCACGTTTGGTTTCAATTGGACTTCAACTTTTCAAATGGGGCCAATTTTACATGTTCAGCCCATTTTACAACTCGACCTCAGATGACCTATGACCTTTGACCTCATTCAAATATGAAGGTTTCCATGTATAACCCACGTTTGGTTCCAATTGGACTTCAACTTTTTAAATGACACCAAATGAGAGCAAAAACTTAACCTAAAACTTTAACATGTATAAACGGTCACACGGGCACACGGTCAAACACGGACAGAATTTATGACTGGTAAGTGCCCCCAAAAACATTCGTTTAGGCGACACAATAAAACTTCCTAATACAAAACCACACAAAAAGCCAGTAAACCCTTTAACCCTAACTACCCCAAGCCTTACAAACTCCAACAGCAGGTTTTGTCAAGTTTTGATGGGTTCAGTACTGCAGGGCCTTGGCACCATTACTTTACATGGAGCTATGATGCCCTAATTTGTCCAAGTACAAAGAATGTGCCATAGGTATACTGCACAGTGTTGGATTTTGACAGGTTGAGGAAGCCTCCCAGTAAAAATGCCTAGGGGGTTAGGGTTAAATAACCTTGAACTTTAGCCTAGAGAAAAGCAGAGTTGTATTCAAGTCCCTGCAAGTCCTTTCACAAGTCCTTTTGCAAACCCAGTCAAAAGTCCTTTCATAAAGCCGGTCACAATGCCTTTGTCACGGCTCATTTGAATAGCTTGCGATTGGGATTAGGACTGGAGGGCTTGTGATGGACTTGCAGGGACTTGTGAAAAGACTTGCAGGGACTTGTGAAAAGACTTGCAGGGACTCGAACACAACTCTGGAGAAAAGTCTTTGCAAGGGTCCATACGAAATATTACTGAAACGATCTGCACACAACTGTCTCTCTGTTTATGTCAATCCGTGACTGGTACCTAGTGTAAAGACATACATGTACATCAGAGTAAAGGTACCCGGCTAGTCTAGTTATCTGCTATCTTTTATACACAAAATTCACACAAGGCATGTGATGTCCGACTATTTTTGACAAACTTTTAGTACGTAGTCTGCTATTTTTTTTCTTGTTGATCAGGGCTGCTTTCCACTAACGCGAACAACGCGAACGTTTTCCAACTACGCGAACAATTTTCCATTGGATGTGCAAACAAATTTGGCAAACGTTGGCGAACGTTTGCATTGTTCACGGGAGTGGAACGCAGCCCTGATCTACATGTAGATCAGACTTTTTACATCATGAATAAATATTAAGCTTGGTAACATCAATTTTCGGACTCGGCTCCATGTACATTAACAGCTTCTGCTCAAAAAGGCCTCTATAGAGCACTTTTTTCTAAATCTCACCTACATTGTAGACTAAAGACCGGAGGTATTGATGCAAATTTCCTTCATTGCCTGTACAAAGTTCCAGGTCTGACTGTGAACTACAGAATCAGAGGTGCAAAGAGTCGGAAAATTTAGGGAAATTTCCCATGGAAAGTTTTGGGAATTTTCAAAGGCTCTGGAATCTGTTTAACCCTAACCCTCCAGGGTATTTTGGCTAGAAACCCTGCCAGACGCATCAGATTGCATACTTTGTCACATTGACTTGTGTGCAGAGTGCAGCAAGGTCAAACTGTCACCACAGATGCACTGTGCTGCGTCTGGCAGGGTTAGGGTTAATTAATCTAATAAAATGGAAAACATTTTCGAAGTGAACAAAGAAACTGGCAGGAGCGGGATTCGAACCTGCGACCTACCAACTGAGCTATCTTGCCCTATGTTGGCGGTCTCCCAAATTGTCAGTATCTTTGTTCGGGTGGGCGCTAGTCAGAACATAAACCCAGAATGCCATGTAGCCAGGGATCACACCCAATTTTACGATACAACCTGGGAAGCGACATTGGAAAAATGCTAGTTTTCTTCCAATAGTAATTAAATTTTACAAATTTTTTTCCGTTTCATGGAAATCTTTATGTTTCTGCAAAAAACAACAACTATAAAATGGCAGTGATGAAATAACTTTGCCACTGATGATTAGTAACACATACCTTGTGATTTCTGCCATGTACGTACTTCATTCTCTGAGCTGGTTCATCTTGTTGTTCATCTCCACCGTTTGGTGTTGCAATATGCATTCAACCTGAATGTAAATACATTAAAAAAAACAATTCTCATTTAAACACAATTATTGCCCTTCACTTCTGATACTGAGCATGCCATTGTCAGCTTTTCAAGGATGATGCCGACTGTTGTACAACGTCATAACACAACCTTTAATTTTGAGGCTTTTGTCAGGAAATGTTTGTGCAATATTACACAACAGAGGAAGAAAGTCTGTGTTAGATGTTCTTGGTACAATGTATGGTCACTCAAAGTGTTCAAAGTGTACAAATTGTTTTCTGTTAAGTCAGATGAGTTTACTCCAAAACTACTCGTGCAAAATGTCATTTAAAAAAGCATTAAATTGTGCATACAAGTTTGTTTATAGCTGCATGTGAATACAAAAATTTCCTGACAAAAGCCTCAAATGACTTTGTATTATATGGTATACCTGTTTTGAATGGCCCCCAACTTTCCTACCTACATCATCCTAGCCTCCCCTTTTGAAATTATTATTCAGGCAGAATTTTTTTGGGGGGTCACTTTTTGAGATGATATCAAAAAAACAAAAATTGATCATAAATCTGGGGTCCAAAAGTGTGACATTTTTTTGCCGTCCATGTTACACCTGGCGGAAAGAGTTCCATATCCGGACATCACTTATTTTCCCTTAATATGACTTAAAAACTACCAAAAAGTGTCAATCTGATGAAGAAACACAAATTTAGGAGGAAAAAAATGTCAACTTATTCTTTGAAAATACTTTGACTTTTTCTGTCATGGCCCATAGACTTTGTGCATGAGGTATAAGTGATGTCCGGATATGGAACTCTTTCCCTGAAAAAGCCCCATAATTTGTGGAATGACCATTTTTAGTTTTGAGGCAGGGAGTTTCAATCAAACCAGCATTTCTAACCCCTCCCCTAACAAGGTCGGTAAAGGAGAACAAATTGAAACAGCACACCCATTCAAAACACTGTGTGTTCTTATTTTTACCATTGGTCTTGTAGACCTTCCGGTCTAGATGTAGTAAAATTTTTGTGCTACTAGCCCAGCTGTCTAGTAGATTTTCACCTGAAATTGGACCCCTGCATTTTGTACTTGTTTGGCAGGTACATTACAGTGCTTTAATACACAATCACTCTTGGAGATAGGAGGCATTAAAACCCTAACCCTCCTCAATCCTCCAAAATCCTCATGGTGGTTTTCGGAGGATTTTGGAGGATTGAGGAGAAATGGTGATTGAAGCACCGGAGGATTTTGGAGGATTGAGGAGGAATTGTGATTGAAGCACAGAGGATTTTGGAGGATTGAGGAGGAATAGTGATTGAAGCAAAGGATTTTGGAGGATTGAGGAGGAATGGTGATTGAAGCACAGGAGGATTTTGGAGGATTGAGGATGGTTCCTAGCAATAAGGGCCTAGGGTGTTACGGTTTTAAAGAATGTGTCCGGAATTGCAAAATATGTCACTTAAGGCTGTTCGATATCCATTTATTTTGATACCGAAATATCGGCAAAAAAATATCGCGATATTCGATATTATCGTGATGACGTCACTTTTTCCTTACCGGAAGAAGAATAAAAAAAAATACATGATATAAATCACGGATGAATACAAAAATACATGATGGAAATCACCACGGCATCATGAGATCGGGGCTGGTGCGGATCGATTTTAATCGGGGCCGACCACCGAGATCGCGAATCGGGCCGGGGCCGGCAAGATCGGGTGACCGGGTTGACAAGGCTTCACTCGTTGAGTAAAGTTGGAGTACTACGACATTTACCTTCAGTTGGCTTCTTTTGCGACACTTCAGAAAGACTAACGTTTGTTTCTATTTCGGCATTGTTGATTAGTAACGTCAAATAATTAATACCATGGACGCCTACAATATCACACGTGAGCTGTCAAAAAAACATCGTATGATTGTATGTCTTCTTGTGAATTGTGTACCCGCGCACACAAGATCAAGATAGACAGACATTGTACATGTACATTGTACAACGCATGCGCCGCACGTGTTTGTGTTTGTCTTTTGTCAAGGCGAATTTCACTTCGCGTTGCGCGTGCACTAGCACTGTACACTGGGAATAAGACGGTGGCATTCAGTGCGGTTGCTTGCACTTGACCAAGGCTAGCAACAAAGCAACGCGCACGCGCAGATGCGCTTTAGGGGTTGGAGATATTGAAGCAATTGCTCTAACCCCCTACGTCTTAGTAGCCTTTTCTCAAGGCGAATTTCGCTTCATGTTGCACGTGCCCATGCATTGTACACTGGGAATAATACGGTAGAGCATTTAGTGCGGTTGTTTGCACTTGACCAAGACTACACCCACGATGGAATGCGTGCACGCGACGCACACATGTGCGCTATATAATGAACGGTGCGGAGTTTTGTCGGGGTTTAGAAAACGAACTAAGAAACAACACATTTTAGTACATAATGTATTTTTGTATTCCTCCATTGTAAATCATACGTTACATGTACATGTATGTACTATTCTACCGTCAAATTTATTGGAAATAACTGGAATTTCGAACAAGGTAATCTGGAGTCTTAGATAAATCTTGAACGCTGCGATCGAAAAGCAATATCGCGATATTCTTCGGTATATCGAATTCCCCGATATTCCGGTGTTTTTTAAAGGGGCCGATACGATTTTCGATATGAAAAATATATCGAAATATCGGGAAATATCGTCATATCGAACAGCCTTAATGTCACTATGTAACAGGGACACCAAAAATGTCACACTTTTGGACCCCGAATTAAATTATAGACTTCTGCCATATCATGAAACCTTGCGAACTACTTCAAGTCTGCTGAGTGGATATACATGTAATAAACTATTTTTTTCACCACCGCCATAGCACCTTTCTATGTAATGTATGTATACAAAATACGGTGCCAGATGATGTGCGCTCGCAATATTGGTTATGTTGGTGGACGATTTCGCGGTCGGCATGGTGGGAAACGAACTAAAGCGCGGATTTTTTTCACAGTCGGATTTGTTAAAAATGCAGGTAATCGTTACCTTTAGGAAACCTCTATTATTTTTACGAGTTCCATTCAAAACTGACTTTTGCTGATGACTTTACATTACAAAAGTGACTTTTGCAGGCAAAAGCATTTTTTTTTTTCCAGATTAACTCATGTTTGTTGTAATTTTAAAATGCACTTTCAAAGAAAATGCGACTTTCCTAGCTTTGTTTGCAGTCAGAGACGTTGACGTTTTACCCCATAATTTCCCTCATAAATCAAAACCCTGCTCTCTTTCCACAAAATTAAGCTTGCTCATATTCAACATGATATCATTCTTAGCTAACTATTTAGATGATTTCAAGCACACAGAGTGACTTTTCCTGCCTGTGTATCATCGCAAAATATTGAGGTAAGTTCCGAAACATAAACTGTCTCCTTCGTTCTCTTATACGGAACGGGGTCCTAAAGGTAACGATTACCAAAACGCGGAAATCCGCGGATCCGCGGAAAAGTTGCATGCCTGAGTTCTGTTTTAAAGTGAGGGCGCTCTTGCCTTTGGGTGCATAATTCAACAGTGTCCGGAAACTAGGCAATATTACTTACGCCATAATCATGAAACCCTGCGAACGACCTGAAGTCTGCTGAGTGGATATAGTGGAATATGTCTGTTCACCACCGCCATGACAGCTATTTTGTGCCGTTCCCGCAAGTAAAATGGGATTGTAACCTTTAGTAGGATGGTTTTCTGTCGCGACTGTCGCGGTTTAAGTTGTTTGACATCGCCGCCATGATGCTTACACATTTTGGTCGATGGAGGGCGGCAGAGCAGACAACATTCCCAAAGTTCAACAATCGGGGTAGATTATTGACGCGTTTGCCGCATACAGTAGTGCCAAGAACATTTAATTTCATGACCCATAATTTCAGGCGACACTTCATTTGTCCATTTTTAAAATCCCTAATTTTCTTATCCCACAGTTCCCCCTGGTCATAGAATCATTGTGTGTACTGGTAGGGTTAGAAATTATACTGTCCCGGTAATGCAGTAAAGTCCCAACAGAATGTCAGGATTAGGGTTAGAGGGGTGATGGTTAAAGGGGTGAGAGTTAGAGGGGTGAGAGTTAGAGGGGTGAGGGGTGAGGGTTAGAGGGGTGAGGGTTAGAGGGGTGATGGCTAAAGGCGCGAGGGTATATAGCGGCATGAAGTGCGTGAAAAAAATTACACTTGACGCTAACAATTGCCAAGAGGCCACAATATTGACCAGTTCACTAATAAATTCCAATTTATGCACGAGGAAATTTCATATACTCACTGCAAACACAGAACGAGACGGGTGGCCAGTTTTCTCTTCAAAGTGCTGCAGTGTGACGTCAAAGGAAAGATCTATGTATTTCTATCCCTCTGCCCCCCCCCCCCCCCTTCACTCCGTACCCCCCCCCCCCCCCCCCCCCCCCCATCCATTATCTCGAACACACTGCTTCCTTGTTCCAGGAGTTTACCACCTTATCCGATCTCTCCTTCCGTTCCGTTTAATCCGTCCTTAATCTCTCTACCCAGGTTAATCAGCAGTTGGAGATTCAATAAAACCAATCCGATTGCCTCCATACATTTCAACAAGAAACAAAATTGTCCCCGAGCAAGAAATCCAGGACTTATTTCTCTCGATTATTAAATAACGCCATTAACACGCTGCAGGAGCCAGCAGCTACAACTCAAAGACAGCCTGGCACTCTGGTTCTGCGAGAGTGGTTTGGTGATCTGCCTCCACAAAATGGGAGCAAAGTAGCAACATTGAGATTGTGGTATTTTCGATGTAAGCATAAGCTTTGATTTGACGTATTGAGTGTCGCTGTAACTCATTCCAAGCCCCGCTATAACCTTTTGAAGTAGTTAGAGTCATGTTACGGTGTTTTGTAAAAATAGCACCAAAAGGCAGTGAGCTGTGCGAGTTTAAAAAATAAAAAACCCAAAATATTTCGAAATTTAGTTGTTATAAAAGTTTAGAATTTATAGAAAAGGGTTTTCTTTTGAATGTAACGGTACTGAAATCTTAAAATCGGTTCCTAAAATGATAAAATAGCTCACTAATTCTGAATGTCACAGTGCGACTTTCCGCTTATTTAGTTGGGGATGCTGGACCTTGGCAAAGGCTAGCGGGTCTGAGAGCTGGTCAATGACTCGCAGTGCAGCTCTCTCGCACCGATTGCTTACCCCCCAACAAAACGACAGGAGATGGGAGTTATCTAATCAACGGGAATCTTGGGCTGTAGGCGGTCATCAGTTGGGATGTGATACCGAGCCATAGTCTGTAAGGTCCGGGGTATGACGAGATGGGGTCGATAGGGGAAGGTCCGCTCGGACAATGTTCTCGAATACTAAAACCACCACTCAACGACCGTTGCATATCTGTCTATAATTCCCTACAGAAAACAGGGCTTTATCAGGGGCGCAGCCTGGAATTTTGTGCGGTGGGGAGTTTAGAATTGTTTCGTAAATTTGCCCGAAATGTTAACCCCAATTTTGTTCGCCTGCAAACTGCATTTCACAATCGGGGGCGGGGTGTGTTTACTCTCTCTTGACATTGGTGGCGCCATTTAACATAATGGGGTTTTTTTCTAGCCGGTATACGCAAAATAAGGCCCATACATAATTTCTGGTTTGTAATTCTGGGCATAAAAGAAAAAGAAAATTGGCATTGGACGGGCAGCGCATTTTTTTTTTCGCAGGCGGGTGAAGCAATAAACATAAATAATTCAGTAGTTTTTATGAGAAAGTTATGTTTATTCATTATAATAGAACGAACGTCACAGTAATATTATTTGTCAACTAGTTACATTAAATCATTTTAAAGAACAACTGTTACCGAGCTGCTACATGTGTGGTGGATAGTGGGATGGGCTATGGATCAAAAGGTCCCCAGTTCGAATCCACCTGCACCCATTTGTCTTTACTGTGATATCTTTTGGATATTTTTAATTTAAGGGGAAAAGAGACCGAGAACCTAAGTGCTAGCTGTTGTTACTGAGTTATTCATGAAAATTGCTTCACCCGCCTACGGGGAAAAAAATCGCGAGCGGGCAGGAGGGGGAGGGGGGAGGGGGTGTACCCCCAACCCCCAATCCCTTGATCTACCCCTGCTTGGTTGTCTTTTGGATGTGATTCGCATAAGACTACACGTAAGCCCACGTAAGTAGTCAAAAAGCCAAGATTTGAAAATGAAAGGCCAGATTGCAATGAAATTGAAATTTTCCGCATCTAACATTAATAAAAACACGTTCGTCTATGGAATTCCATAAATGGCTGGACGCAGGAAATGTGTGCTCAATTCACTTTTGAAACCATTACATGACGGAAAGATTACAATTAATTTCAACTTTGATAAAAAAAAGGATAAAATTCGGGAGCAATTTGATTTTGAAGGCACTCCCTTAAAAAAATCGTCAAATATGAAATTTCGTAGCTGTTGAGAGACGTGCGCAAACCAAACGGTGACTGCGCATGTTTATGGTATGTAACGAGGACGGGAACAAAAAAAACACATGAGCGGACAATAGGTCCTCGATTGGCAAGACGTCCTCACTTGGTAATCTTGTACAAATCAAACGAAAGGAAGTCCCAAAAGTAAAAATGCACTTGAACCAAAGAAGACATCCAAATGACACTTGAAGTGTATACAATTAATAAAGCCATGTGTGTAGGTTGGTACATTTACATTACAACTGAGGACACGAGGATAAAGAAACAACAATGGAATCATTGTCCTCTCAGGGAGGTCTTTTGTTGAGAGCAGTCCTCTGAGTGTGTACTTAGTCTATGGGAGAATGTTAAAGAAAAGGGACAATAGAGAATATAGACAAAGCCTTGTCCTCAGTAGTATAGTAAAACACGACTGCGTGTGTATGGGTGGATGTCAAATTTGAGAGTCGCCACAAAAAGCTCTTCCCTTATAGCGGCAGAGGGCGCACTAACAGCACGGTCAACAACTCTCTTGAAGATTCAAATTGGTGGTAAATTTCTAACACCAGCAGACATTTTGCAGTGCGTCACTAACGAAAAAAAACAGTTTCCCCCACATTAATTTGGGAATCCAAATTCCGTGGACTGACTTCACATTTACGAGAGGTTTTGTGAAAGTGCCAGCCCGCGGCCGCGGGCGTCAAGCGGGCCGTGGGATACCGGCAATTCCCCCTTCATCAAGGCTTTGTTAGCAGGCTTCAAAGTGAGGTTTCCGTGCGGCCCGTCGAACTGAGCCTGCGGTGAAGTAAAGGTTGGCCGCCTCTGCTGAAGTAGTTAAACCAGAAGTATGAATACTGCAAGGACATCGTCCTTACATGCGCTCAGAAAAACAATTAACACCGGCGCTAGATAGAATTCATCTAGAAAAAAATTTCTCATCAAAGCAACGCCCTTCTATTCTAAAAAGGATCATGTGCATATCAGTTAAATTAATAATTCAGTCGATCGATTGATTATTTGATCGATCGATCATTCAAATTATCAACTGATTGAACAATGGATAATCGATCCACTCATCATTGAATCCAAAAATTGCCTATTCAATTGTTTATTGGATTGAAACGATTTGTTAATGCATTGGTGAATTAAATGGTTTAATTAATTGTTTAATTGAGTGATTGGCGGACTGATTGATTTATCGATTGAAGTCGATCGATCTATAATTGATTTATATATTCATCCGCCAATCATTCAATCGATCGATCTATCATTCATAAACAATTTAATTCACCAATCAACTAACGAATCAGTAACAATTCTAAAGAACTTTAAACCTCCCCTCCAGAAAAAAAGAAATAGCATCACCTTCGAACTGCCCGAAAATAGTCAACTATTTCAGCATTCCAAGACATTGCACCTGCGTGCTTTATAGTTGATCTGGAGATGGAAAGAAATTCTCCAATTAGAAACCATCAATTAATGTTCACGCAGAGATGTATTTCATCCCTCATGATCTTAATTGAATGAGTTTGGGATAACTCCGCCTGTCAGTCTCGACAAGACGTCTGTCGGATCATTGGAGAGTGATGGGGGGGGGGGGGGGGGGGGCAGAAAGTAGAGACTAGAAATGTTAATGGACTCCCAAATTTGCAATCAGGACCAATGTCCAACCATTTGCCGCGCTTTCGACCGTCTTCATCCGCACACGACCAACTCTGCCACGCACGGTAGCCCACGTTATCTTCTGAGTGAAGAAAAGCAATTGCAGCAAAATGTCTTGCTCAAGGACATGACCATCATATTCCTTTGGCGGTGCTTCGCGCCATATTCCCCAGTATGTTGGATAGTGTTCATAACTAATCGCTGGTTTTAAATAAATACCATGGAACAATAATTTTTTGAACTGACCCTTCATTCATTCGTGTGCTTGAGCCCATGATTTCCTTTTACTTGGCAATGCAATGAAAATAAATGATCGAGGAAAAGCTAACTGGGGCAAAGGGATCTCTTCTGCATAATATTGCCATTTATGGATCGATAAATCGATTGATGATTGATATATTGATCAATCAATTAACCAGTCGATTGATGGATGAATCAATTGATCCATCGATCACTCAATTTAATGATCCGTCCACCAACGGACTGATCGATTAGTTGACAAATCAACTGATTGGTGGATTGATTGATTGATTGATCGGCCCATTTATTCATTGATTTATCAATTGATTGACCCCCATCGATCGATCCATCGATTTCTGTTTTGACGGGAAACCTGCATCTCCTGTGAACAACGCTAAATGGACGGGTTTTTACCGGGCTGCAAAAATGTCATGCTCTTACAAGTTAATAAAATATTGCCCAGTCTACATGATATACCGTCTGTACATCATACTTTTTCTCGGGATCTTTCACTTTCCCAACACGCTGACATGTCCCGCTGAAACTCCTATTTTTCCTGTAATTGACAGCTCCCTGTTCTTTCACTTTTTCGTTGTTCTCCCCAGTAAATCCATTTTGTTTTCTCTTTTTACTATTTATATCCCAAGTGTTTTCGTCTTTGAGTTTGATCATATGCCACCGTTTGCCCGTTGCAATTTGAAATAGGAAAAGCGTTTCCTGTTTTCCCGTTCTGAATATTTTTTTATGATCTTATTTCCTTCCTTGAGCTATGAGTCGACCTGTGTGTAATCATCAGCTTTATTTCAACGATTACCGTGGCTATGGGCCAAAACAGGCGACACTTTTGTTACCGAGTTCGGTCTTTTGGGGTTACGGTGAATCGGACTTCTGTTCCCGCTTTTGTTTGTGGCTCTCTCGGCTCGCTTTGACGCCTCAGGTTACGATCTCTTATGTTAATTAAAAGACAACATAAGAAGTGCAATAAATGCGAAGCTGCTTCATCTTTTTTTTATCACTCTCAGAGATACTTCGAAAGAATTCATCAAGAACTTTGAAAGGATACTTTTAAAGAAATTTAATACTTACCGGAAATTTGCCCAAAACTACATCACATTACGACTCATAAATTGTCTGTAGAATGAAATTGATTCGTCTGATGAAACCTCATCACTTATCTCTATGTAAACTGGACAGCGCATCGGCTGTTCGAGTTGAAGCCGCGTAAAAACCCCTTGGTCACGATATTTTACGGGAGACGTCGGGGTGTTGCAGCGGTTCTGGCAGCCAAATCGAACCGCTACAATGTGTTCGGGATCGTGCAGTCAAGCATGACATAAACAATAATCCAACAATGGATTGAAACTGCACAAACGGCGGCCAATGGCGTCATCCGGCCTAGTGACACATTTTGTTTGCGTCCACAGACGTCATCCGTACGCAAAGGGTTACTCCAAGGGCCTGTTTGTTTCACACGAATCCGGATCGCGATCATCAGTGATCCAGCCGCTGGTTCGCTCTATCCATTAGGCGCAATCTGGTGTGTGAACTAACGTACAGGATTCGTGTGAACCGGATTCGTGTGAAACAAACATGCCCTTTATGTAAACTGGGCAGCGCGCGCATCGGCCGTTCGAGTTGAAGCCGCCGTTAATACTCAGACAATAGTTTGAAGCAACCTTGCCATGCATACAATCACATACGATGGGAGTACTAATATGGCTGTTTCTAGCTTCATTTTTTTCGTACAGTGCGCAGTGGCCAATGAGCGATCCAGTTTACACAGAGATCAGTGGACCGCACGCATGCAGTAGGCAATAGGCGAATGGGCCGCTGTAACGACGCCATTTTGGAACAAAAAACCCCCCCCGGGAATTCACGATTATTGACGCAAACTTACAAATTGTTTCTATAAAAAAAATGCATTTTTATGAACACTAGGTCACTATTAATGTTAAAAAGTTGCACCAACAAACGAAACATTACTAGTCTGTGTTCCAAACAATGGCACAGAGCCATTGATAGAGAGAGTTGTGACATGAGGGGTCCCACATGTTGAACAAAAAATGGCGGATTATGCATCAGTGAACATTGACAATTGGTAAACAGTAGTTACTGTACGCATAATAAGCGGCCATCTTTGGGCCAACTTCAGAAGTTGTCCAAACTCTTTTTATATATATAGGCCTACAGTTCGTACATCACAGCGACCTATGAACATATGTCTTTTTTTTTACAGTACAAACAGATCCTTAATTAAAATCGGCAACAAATTTCCGCACCTCTTCCACAAAAAAAGGAAAAGACAGGGCGTCTGTTAAGAATGAAGCTTACTGTTATTTCCTTTTCGAAAACACTCGGGAAAAAACAGCTTCATTTCTGTGTTTTTAATACGTCGTTTTATATATAAGGATGCAATCGATGCCGAAAGTTAGCCTGCGTTTTGTCCAAGTCGCCACATCAAGTTCAACGACCCGAGAGTTACTTCGATCGGGAGATGGTTTCTTTTGTGGGTATACCCTGATCGTCTCGTCTTGCTTACATGGCGAAAGGATGGCAGCATCAATACGAGATGTCCTGCACCATTAACGAGCTTTGAGTTGTGAGGAAACGATCTGAGGGTCCCCGGATGATGGCCTGGCTCCACGGCCTTTGTGCCGGGTCTCTGAAGGTAGTTTCGGAGTGAACAGGAAGACGGATCGCGTTTCGTGTAATGCCGAGACCGTTATCGGTCCAGTGGCGGGCAAAGCCGACCAGGGACGGGGGAAACGGCGTACGTGCCCCGGCCAGTGGAGGCGGGAGACGCGCTGAGGTATCCCTTTCGCGAGGTCGTGCTACCTGGACACGTATTTTGTTTTCCCACTACAGGGAGGCCATCATTTATACATGTGACCCAACCCAACAAAATGAGTCACAAGTCGCCAGCGCTGCTTTTGAGTTAATTAAACATGACTGGTACAATGGAAAACAATTAGAACTGTCAAGTTTCCACCCAAATAGTGTGAATGTTCAGCAGGATGCTGAACTAAAAATAACTTTAAAATCCAAGGAGATTTGGAAAGCATACATAGGCCTATACTTACAACACATGGGACGTTATATTTATAAGGCTTTAAGAAATTACTTTGTTTTATGACTGGGCTGAGTTGGAAAACGACAAAAAATGTGGTCATTATGACGAAAAATAGGCATTTCAATTCATAACATTTCTAAAATATTGTAAATTGATGGCCTAAATAATAAAGAACAATTTCGACCTCAAATCTCGTCGTCAAACTATCATCGACATTGCTATAGGGTAAAGACAAACTAAAGAGTCCGTGGCTAGACTAGTCAGTGTCTGGTACCAAGACATTCACACAAAAAAGGATCGTGAAATCACGAGACCTGGGCGCTCCACGGGGGAAGGGAACGAGATAGTGATGACCTATCCCATCGAGGGAAAAAATAGGACACCGGTACTATACCGTGGAACGACCACGCCTACATACCTCCGCGCGCGATGCCGAGGCGGAAGGGACCCAACTTAGAAGTCACGGGATGGACAAACAAGGCAGTTAAAAGCCGGATGTGTCCATATTGTTGGGTTATTGCTCTCGCAGGAACGGAGAGGTTCGCGGATCCGTGCGGGTCGATCATCGTTCGTGATCCTAACAAAGAAAACTGGTGTCCGGGTTAAAAGGATCGTTAATATATAGCACACTTTGGTCAAATTAAGTGATGTTGAACTTGCGGGTACAATTAGTTTCAGCAGTTTGTAAATGTACAATACAGAAAACTTATATATAGGTGTACAATAGACCCTTCTCATGTGACGCCCCAAATCCATACTGGACCGCCCAGTGGAGTGAAGGTAATGTAGTCTGTATTCAGATCAACCAGTCAAGCGTGTAGAGTGGTTTAACCTCCCGTGTACTAAAAACCTGCATTGATATTGGTTACATCTAGCGCTGTTTGCTATGGATGGGATGAAAAGGTCAATATTATTATATGAATATTAGCATATCAAATTAGATGAGATCTTCCATCGATGGTTATATTTCTGACTACAATAAAGGAAATATACCGACAAAAGAAACAGGTATGCGATACATTTATTATGAAGAATTGTACATCAAAACATTAAGACACAACTACTTTATTTATACAAATTCATACATTTTGAAGAAAACGATTAATACAATAAAGATTACAATGTGGTTGGTCGGGACCTGGCATCCTCCCTGGAACCACTTCATGTCTGACGCTCTGTTGCTTCATTGAGCCTCTTTTATCGATACTATACACTTTAAAAAAAAGTTAGTCAAAATAAGTTAAAATATTTTGCCCAATGTTGGGCAACATATCAACAACCCAAAATCTTGTGCAAATTCTTCCCAATAATTGGTCAATTTTTACCTGAATTAACGAACAATGTGGTAAATTAATACCAATGTTGGGTAAATAACAGTTGCCCAATTATGTTTTACCCAACGTTTTTACAGTGTATCATAGAAGGTGTTCCATAGTGGCCTTTCATCATTAGTTCCCCTCGTCCAAACGTTCAGGCACTCTACTCGCCTGGCTGTCTCATCACATCATTTCGTTGTTGTTCCAAAGACTAGTACTGTGGGGTATACTCTTCAGGATTTTCCCCTCGTATGGCTTCTCTTTGGAATTCCTTCCACCAATAATCTTTCACAATTCAAACGATATGTGAATAGATACCTTCTGTGATTTCTGTCTGCTTATATTTTGTAGCCACACTACAGCCTTTTGGCCTTTTGCCGGGCGATACCCATAATATATAATATAATGCAGCCTCGGAGAGTAAAAATTGAACCCCCCACAAAAAAAAAACCAAGCAAACAAACACCCAACAAAAAAACAAAAAACAAACAAACAAACAAACAAACAAACAAACAAACACCCCAACAAACAAACAAACAAACAAACACCCAAAAAACAGACAAACACCCAACAAACAAACAAATAATTTTATGGATATACAAGAAATATATGGTTCACGTAAAAAATCACTCACAAATCTCTGCAGACTGTACAATTATTTTGTGCAGAAGCCGAATGCAAAGAAAGAAAATGCTGATGTTTTGTCAAATCATGTTGTGACGTGTCTGAGAAAAAAAAAGTCGATTTACGACTCTTAACATGAGAGTACGTTAGTTGGCTACCCTCTCGAAATACCAAAACCATACTGGGGGGGAATTCCCATTGAACAACACAAGAAAGCAGTTTTTATGATTGAAGTACTTCTCCAGTACTTTAACCAACATATAAATCATTAGGCATCATCAAGCAACATGGGCCAAGCGTCCAGCCGTACGGAAGATGAAATTCACGGTGGATAATTATCGAATTGTCAGACCCTTCGTGAAGCTGCCCGGCGCCCGAGAGGTCCCGGTAAACTCCCATCTATCTGCCATCCATCAACGCCAAGACGTTTGACAAGATCCTCTCCTCCGGATAATTGGGTCGGGGATGCGCCCATCGCCCCGACCAAAAAAATCGGCTAATCCAAAACAAATAGCGCGCGACCGAGGGTAGCCCGGGAGGGTCGGGGTAAGGGCAGCGGCGCGACCAGGGGGAGACACCGGGTGGAGTGGGCGGGCCTGCCCCCGTGCTCTCATCTCTGAGTGGCGGTGACAGAACGGTGAATTTTAGGCAACCCCGTTAACTGCGGTAGTTTAGGATGTCGAAGACGTCCAACCCGAGTTAACGTTCAATGGCTTCTTCGAAAGAAAATTGCTCTTTTTTTTCTGGGTCATTAGAAGTTAGTATAGCTACAGCAGGCTACACTTTTCATAACTGTCCGATTCAACGCACAAGAGATAACTACAATCTGGCATGGTACTTGAGCTATTTAAGGATGGCCCCAATGAGAAAGTGTGTTCCTTAAAGGTACCGGGTAGTGTACACGATTGGTAATTCCCCAATTTAGTTTTTACTGAATTATTACGAAATACCTTACTAGACTGTAAGTTAATAGTAGTCTCAATCATCCCGTGAAATGATGGCACCAGGTGTGCTGTCGTTGTCAAGAAAAGTGGAAATTTATATCGCCCTGTAGCCTTTAGTCAAGGCGCGCGCGGCTACACGGACGAGTGGCGCGCCCTGGACATGCTGGCATTATGGGGCGCGTCACGCGTCCAGGTAGCCACGCGCGCCTTGACTAAAGGCTATCATCCGCCGGACGGTTGAAAACTAGCGCCGTTTTTCTCTCGTTTTTTTCGCCATCCAACAACGCAAAACAGGTCAGTGGAACGATATTTCCTATAAAATACTAACCCCCAAATCCGCCCATTTTTGAAAATTGCAACAATGACCAATCATGTACACTGCCTTTAAAGTGTTGGCTAATTTGTCACAGTCACTGTATTTTTACAAATGTATTTCGGTTGCAAATGCATGACACTTCTATAGATGACATTCTTTGTTATTGACCTGCCAGTCCGACACAGGCGGCCATTGCTCCCGGCTTTCAATACCATCCTTTAGCAACCCCAAGCTTGGGTAACTGACAGCAATCAGCGCTTGCAGTCATATCATACAAAGGCTTGCTGTGCATGTGTGGAAGGCCCCATGTTTAGAGAGGTGAGTTAGTCTCACCATGGAGAAATAAGACACATTTCTCCATGGTCTCACCAACGATATAAGTTACCCCGCCTGGGTCGTGAGGCCTACAGGCCTGAAAATGTGATAATTTCTTAGGTATATATCTATCAGGGGTGAGATTGGCCACAAAATAAAAAATCCACAAAATCCACGAACAATCCACGAGGACCCCAGATCAACATATAGTTTGTATTTGCCTAAAGGCACGCCCCCTTAAAATATCCGTTTTTATTGGTCTATATCCACTTTTACAGCTAAAAACGCCTTTAGGACAACACCTCAGGAATTCCAGATTGCAAAAGAGATTCTTTAAAAATCCTGAAATCCCGACAAAAAATCCTGAAATTAGGAAACATCCTGACAAATCTCACCCCTGATCTATTAGAAGATTTATCCTCTATTTAGATCCGGACCCAGGAAAACTGTGAGGGTGGTTTGGCTAGCAACGGTCAAACTAAAATGTCGCCAACCCCATGCACCGCCTCTGTTGTAGCCCTACAGCCTTGTATTGGGCGACTTTCAAAAATCAAATCAAGGCGCATTCATCCTGCCATATAGGCAGGATCATAGTGACAACCTCCACGCCTTTGTCTTATCCTGGGTTCCTAAATGATGGTAGTTTAGAAATATCGAGTGAGACAAAGGCACAATTTAATGAGATCATCGGTTTCAGGTTCACGTTAGGTATAAACAATTCCCACTTCATTTCATCCAGTCACTCATTCGACGCGTGCGTCAGTGTAGACGAATTCCGTGACGAATCAAAGCCTTGTAATGCTCTTGTCGAAGGAAAAGTAGCCATCGGCCTATTGCATTTCAATTCAATGTGTTTTAATTAGGAACCGGTCTCGAGTGTTCTCAGTTGGGCCACGGTCCGTATTTGGGTTTTACACCGGGATTGCTTACCGTACTGTACCTCACCATGTCAGAAGATGGACTTTTGTTCAGGGTAATATCAATTTAAATGTGATTGTTGGACTTTCTGGCGAGATTTGTTTGCCGGCCCAGCAAAATAATTTGAAAAGAGGGGCCCTTGGGCCTAGTTTCCTTCTTTTCCCAACCCTTGGGTACACCAGTGCGAGTCCAAACGTATGGGATTGAAACCCGTATTTATCACTTCTAAATGAAATTTATATCACCATGCTTGTATCATAATATAGCCCAAGATCATCTCTTTTAAATGATAACTCAGTCACCCACATCAGGTCACGGATGATTGCGCATAGGGTATGCAATCAAAAACCAAGTCCAAACTATCCCGTGTCGAAAAGTCGATTTTGTTCACACTCACTGATCACCGGTCAAATCACTCCACACTGCACCAAGTTGTTTTGCGTAGATACCTCTTGCTCATTGATCCGTGAACTGATCTAGGTTAGTGACCTATCATTTCAGAGAGACTATGCTACGAATTGATACAAATTCTGGATTCAGTTGGATTCCTACACGATATATTTAGGGTTAAAGGCGGCAATGTAAACATGCCGCACGGTAAATAAAGGAACAGGCGGAGTTTTATGTACTGAATCATTCGATAAATTGGAAAAGTTTCACAGGAATGGAAAACCACTGCCTTTGTTTTACTTCAAATTGAAGCAATCATTATAGGCCTAGATCACGCTCGTATTGTTGTAAGACTCGTAACATTATACTGTAACGGTTAAAAAAGTAGAGTATCGCTGTCCCAAATCATAAATATCCAATAATCTTTTAGTCTTAAATTATACATAAGAGATCGTCCCCGGACAAACAATGCGAGTATATGCCTAAATGGAACATACTCCAATCAATAACATCAATAAAATACATTAGTAATGATGAGCCGACCTTACTAATGACATAAAATTCGCAACATTTTCAAATGACGCACAGGCCTTGCAATAATATCAAGAGGATGGAAACTTACCAACGGTAATCATTGATGAATTATGTTTCGTTGTGCTGATGCATTATGCGATGAAGATTTTTTTTGTATGGACGCCAGACAAAACAGAACATTGGGGAAGATCAAAATGGGTCAGGGTCAGACATGCCCTCTCAATCAGACATGCCACCATCTATAAAGTCAACATCTCCTACCGTCTGGTGCCCGGGGCCCATACCCGCTATTCCTCCCCGCTCAGCGGTCTGAGTGCGGACTCGTCCAGACCCATATAATAGACGATCAGAACTGACTTCCCCTCCCACTCGTCATTTTTAATCATCATAAAATTGGCTTTTCGCCGGCCAGCCCACCGTTAATTGACCCCCCGCGTACCATTTGCGCCGCAAATTAGCCTGGTTTCCCAGGCTGGCGCTGCGCGCACCGTACACTGCGGGACCCAATTATACAGTCCCCCTTCATGAAAGTGGCCTTGGACGACTACCCTTGAATTATATGTTTCATTTTTCTGTATTTACAAAAGCGGCGGGAAATTAGACTGACGGCAAGCCCGGAAAAGAAGGGCTCCTGCAAATTTGCTTTGTAGCGTTACTTGACCCATTATTTGTTATAATGGCCTGTTTCTGATAATCTGTTAGGGTGAATTTTGATGGCAGGGGAATAAAAATTGTTTCATCCAATTAAAATGTCCACTCTTTGTAACAGAACAAAAATGTTAATCCTAATTTGAGGCAAATTTTAAGTCGGTTATGGCGCAAAAACGTCTACCACTAAGCCTTAAATTGAGAATAGAGTTGTACATTGTTGGAATCGACTAAAGTACCGGAAACAAGAAACTGTAGGAAGGTTTGGAAGTTCGAAGTTCATAAAAAATAAAGACGCACGTAGACATGAGGTTCACAGAAGTTGAAACGGGAAAAGGCACACACGTGTTCGCACACACAGCCTTGCCGATGAAGCGTTGTTGCACATACTATTTAAAACGACTGCCACGACACAATTACAACCGAAAAATGCTACAGTTTGAGTAATTTATTAAGACCCAAGACAGAAATTCCTTGTGCCCCCGCCCACAAAAAAATCCCTCTTTTTTCTGTGACGTCATCATAGTCACCAAGGACACTGACTGGGTTGGCCCCGAGGAGATCACGTGAGCAGCAACTAATTCAAGATGGCGGCATCGATATAATGCATTATGGTGTTTATATTGTCGTGTGCAGCAGTAAGAGTACGAATATATTTCTCCCATAAAAGAAAACAGACGAGAAAGGGCCCCCCTGAGGGGATCACGTGACCAGCAAATAAATTCAAGATGGCGGCAACCGTACAACGGACTATGGTGGTCGTTTATTTTTTTTCAGTAAATGTAACCATTTCACTTAAACGAAAACAGACAAGAGAGGGCCCATGATGGTATCACGTGACCAGCAAATAATGGCTGAATCCGTACTACAAATTATTCAAACAAACTGTTTAAATTGTCGTAACACTCGTGAATGGAATATCTTCACTCAAACAAAAAAACGAAGAGACACGAGATTCTTAAATATAATTCTTCATAACCCAAACCCGGTACATGCTTGACTTTATTATTTCCACAAAATCTGTGTCTCGGACACACGCGGCCACGTTTAAACTGTGTAAAGACAGAATGGTGCTGTATAAAACATAGGGTTACCATGACGACGCTATAGCCAAAGATATGACATGTTGTCTTACATTTAAACGATACTAAATGTTTTAATTCCTACTTAAAGTATATGTAAGCTGCAGTTATTGGTCTCGTTACATTACGGGTTTAGTGTGGCGCAGTCGGCCATCTGCAGTACAGGTAGGTATACTTTGACCTAGTGAAACTGAATCAAATTCAACTGTAAAAGTTTACTCTACGATTTTTGTGACGAATTTTACACTAATGGCTGAAGCTATACGTAGGTAACATTCTGTTGTGGAAAAAAGTAAAATTAACTCGTGAATTTCACTGGATTTTTTGTGAAAATGTTGCGAAAGACATGACCAGCTTAGCTTATTATAAAAAAAAAATTAGTGTTGGATTCGTCACTGCCATAAAGATTGCGTTTGCTAATTCTGGTTGTTCAATGACCAAAATGAAGTCTTGTGACCCATCTCCTAAAACGACTAACTTCACACAAATGTAGGTGTAGAACCACCTTTTAGCCACCTGCTACCCCATGGGTTTTACATCACTGCCCACACTATTTTTCTGAATACAAAAATACACAACACCTTTCTTCTTTTTTTTATTTCGTTGTTTTGCAAAACATGACCACTCTATACGCCTACAAAGAGCTTCAGGGGTATCAAAACATTTCTAGTAACAAATAAATCCCATCATTTAAATCGCTCTGGTTTTAAACCAGGTGTTTTTGTACAAAACAGCAAAATACAACGACAGACAAGGCCAGCTATTTAAAATAGTAGTAAAAGGTCTAAAGATTATACAACGTAACTAGGGCCTATAGATTTTAACAATGGTGTTCAAAACAATACAAAACAACCCTAAAGACACTGTACTATAGACAAAATACAATAATTGGCATGTCCACTGGCAGGGTATATAGATACACATATATTCCAATGTGTATATAAATATGCATATGTATAGATATGTGCATATATTTATGTATACATAATTATACACGTGAATATGTAATAATGTATATATAAGTATCTGCTACATACGCATAGGCATATACATAAATATATACACATATATATGCATGGGTATCGTACGTTTCACATAGCCAAAATAATAGATCTACAGCTACCTATGAACATAACATTTTAATTTTTTTTTATATTATGATACAATATAATTTTGGTGCTGTATAAACGATGATAATCATAGCGCGGTATTTAACCAGCAAAGGCATTTAGCCCTAACGAACAAACGACGCAACAGCAATTTTAATGCATTAATCCGAATGGTACTTGTTAGGACGATTGCGTTTTAACAGCATACAATTTCTGTCTTGGGGGGCGTCGCGTTGCAAATTGACATTTCTGATCAATGTCTTGTTTGCGTCATAGTTCAAATCCATCCGGGTATCTCATGGCGTATTGCTAGCATTGGGCATGCGTGGAAAATGCACGTCATGATATGTAAATTTGCGTTTCTTCTGAACGCAACAAACACAAAAGCTTAATAAAATGCAATTCTTGGCGCTTTTTATCAGAAATTCATCACATCGCACTTTTGAAGTGTCTTAAACTAGACATGATTTGTTTTTAGAAGCAATACAAAAACAAACAAACAAACAAACAAACAATACTGTACACGCTCTTGGAATTGTTTGTAATAATAATAATAATAATAATAAAAATAAAAAACCTTTAAAACAAATCTGCCTTTAAAAATTATTTAATTTCAAAAATGTAACTGCAGCTGCTTTGGGGACTTGGCTATATTTCAAAAAGGCCATAATGGAGAATATCATTTTCTCCTGTTGTTGACAACCTCAATTTTTTAATATCGACAATACAGATAATTTGTCATGAAAAAAACAAAAAAACAAAAATTCGGACTGAGAATAATGCATCAGCACAATACGGCGTGAAATAAAAAAAATAAAGTAAAAAAAAAAAATTTACCGTTGAGAATACTTTTGAGTATTTTTGGCGGTAGGCCTATCTGGACATAAAAGTACTAAAATTGTGACTTGTAGGAAAATGAGTTATTCCTACATTTAAAGTTTTCGCTTTGAGTTTGTATTACACTTTGTGCTACGTCTTTAAAAGTATTCAAATTTGTCAAAGAGTACACAGCTTGTATTAAGATGTTTTTATTTATTCATGTTATCTCTGAAGGTAAATCGTTTTACTATTTCCCTCCCCCGCCCAAAATGTGCACTTGGTCGTTTACCCTCAGGCCTAACGTTTTGTTCTTGAAAATGAACTAAGGAAAAAACACAGAAAAAAAATTATCGAAACATATACGTTATTGCGACGATATTTCCAGTCACAGAGTTCATTCAATCTGTACAGAACATCGTAACATATTTCAGCTGTGGCAGTTTAAAGCGCTTTGAAGTTTGCTTGCAACTATAGTCCATTAACTTAATTTTCATGGCGCTCACACATATTTTTTTGTAATTTTCCCCCTTTAATTTGGCAAAGTCTAGCTACGGAACTTGTTCGATTTCCCCCCCAAATTCCAGACAATCCCCCCAACACCTTCGTGTCAAAAATACACACCCTATGATAGCAAGAACATGGCATATATAAAAAAAAATCAAAAGAAGACAAATAATATCGATTAAAGCACAAATGATTAAGGATCATATAACTGGTTTTGAAAGCAAAATTCAAACTCGTTAACCTATTGAATATTCATCAAACAAAACAATGAATATTCAAACAAAACGCAAGTATTCATGGAAACAAAACGCAACCCTCTAAGTTGGCTCGGAACAAACAAGCAGCAAAAAACCCCACAAAATGTAAATTTACACTAGCAGTGAACAACGGCAGTCCATTAAAAGCAATTTTGTATTAAAGGTGGATGAATATTATTTGTGTGTTTACTTTTCGGTTTATGTACAAAATTCACACTCCTACGGTACACCCACTGTTTACATCGGTAAAAATGTCAACTCGCATTGACTCAAGTTGAGTTCAAATTTCACGCACCCATTGAATTTCAGTTTTATTTTTCATTTAAACACTTTCACGATCACGTGACTCTTTCATCCATTCATTCCCTTTACTTACACTGAGATTACTGAATGACGTCATTCATGTTACACAAAAACGTAATGGCAGGGACGCAATTTCTGCATACAAACACGTAATCAAGATTTAAAGGCACACACTGCCATGCAATCACTAGAATTCCACCTCTTCAGTTAGTTTAATCTAGCCTCTCTCCGATGCCCGAGAGTGTAATATTTACGGAGAAATGTAAAGCATTGACATCCGGACATTCAGACTGGCGCCGAGAAGAGTAGCCTGTGCGCAACCAAAGCGCTATAGACCAAGGGCACCACTTCGGTCCGACTTTTCCGTACCAAACTTATATTCTACTTTTTGATGACCTATCCGACCATAGCGAACGCCTTTTGTAACCCATTTGGGCGCTTGTAAGGCAATGTGCCCCTTTAAACAACGGTAAGCACTTATCCAGAACCACCAAAATGACATCGTCATGTATTACTGAAAATGCACCAGGCATTATTGAATAGGCACAAGGCCTTATTGAATAGACACAAGGCGCGATGCGCGCGACGATGTCATTTTGGTGGTTCTGGATAAGAAGATTGAGCAAGTTTGATCTAGAACCATTGGTTAACAAGTGGTTGACTTGTGACGTACCTTGCGTCTGCGCATTAACGTACAAGCGCGAACGACCTACAGTCGAACTCACTGATTGATAGCGCCTCGGCTGTTCGAGTCGAAGCCACCGTCTGTCATATTATAACTCCCAACGCAATAGGTTTCACAACCTTTGTTCTCAGGGTCTACTTTTGTCCCCGTTCTCAATTGTACACGTTTACGGTGGGAGTACTAATATGGCCGTTGCTAACTTCAGTTTGTTGTCCAGCGTACAATGGTCAATGTGCATAGAAATCAGTGGTTCGAGTACTGTCACTGGCACCATCTTCACTTGTAACAGTTTAGAAGGAACACTTTACTACTGATAACCGGCTAGAAAATGTCTCTTATGGCTGGTTCCAGATAATCGACTAGGCGTGGTTGACAAGCCAAGTTTACCGTAAGCGTTGACTCAAAACGTTGAACAATAGTTAACTGTAGTCTGTTGCTTAAACCTGCTCCTTATTTGGAGCGAAAAGTTGGCGAAATATTTCATTGTTGAGAGATATCTTTACTCACAATTCACGCTATGAACAACTGAAAAGTGGACAGTAATGATTAGAGTTTGTTTTAAACAATGACGAGGTCCCTCTAGAAGTGACTGTTATAGTTCTATAGATAAAAAATTATTTGCAAGCAATTTGCCTTCCTTACCCAAAGTCTACACTCCATTGCACGCAAACAACTGCCACACAGTTCTCATTTCCCACGAACAAACATCTCACTCACACAAAACTCACACCGTGATAAAAGCCCTCTTAGTCAGTACGAAGCAACAAAATATCTATTATGCAGCCATTTCAGTTTATTCCTCTCTTCTTAAAGGTGCTGGCAATTCTTGTGGGCAGCGCGGAACAATTCCGTACGTCTGGTTCACTTTGAACGATACCTCTACGGACAACCTCTTTAAGGTCCATCATGGACGCTTTTGGTATCTACCCCGTTGGCGCCATAAAGATGCCATGACGATTCGCGAATGGGATCACATTGTCACAAAGCTCTAGAAACGAAGCTGTACAAGCTTCTACATCACATTGGCCAGTGGGTTCATAATGTGGGGTCCCCACAGACGTGACTGTGGTCTGGCCATTTCTTTAAAAGATTGTTGGCATCAATTCTCATTAATGATTATGTTTTTATTTCTTCGAGTACCGGTAATATTTTTTTCTGAAACTGCCTAATTAAGATATTACGAGAATCATGGCGAGCTGTTTGCGACTTGCCAACTACTACACGATCTATGGCTACTCAAAACACTGTGGTCGGTAACTTCATTTCATGAAGTATAACACAAACACCATTTCTGAAGTCAAAGGAACTACAGGGTTCGTATTCACGTAAGATCACATTTCATGCATACACTGACGACGCGTCTCACCCAGAACGCTCCGTTCGGATGCCAGCATCAAAGTAATTGGGACTTTATTTCAATTGGGTTAGCACATGGGACTCTTATTATTTTAAGTTTTCAAAGAGAGACTCATTTTATGGCTCTTCTCACAGTCCTCCATGTTTCCCTGGATGGTCCTTCCGATTTGATTTTTTTTCCTTATTAATTTAGCCAATATGGCTTTTTTCCAACTTAATTACTGCCATTAGTTGCGTGACTAGAGCAACACGCCCTCCACCGAGACCGGACGATCACTGCACGGTCATGTAGGGCCAGTTGAAGGAACTTCCGGATAGGAGCATGTCCCGAATCAGAGTCTCTATAGGCGTCTTGCCTACCAGCCGGACGAAGAACAGCTGCTCGATGACCTGCGAGGACACGGTCCGGAGGGAGGGGAGGCGGAGGAGGAGACGGCCGAACCGGTTGGGCTGGTTGGGGTACTGGCTACGCACGTACTCCTCGAGGGCGCACTGCGATTTCTCCTGAAGGTTCTCGATATGTGCAGCGTCCGAGAGCCCACAGGCGTCTGGCGAGAAGAAAAAAGAGACAAACGATGTGATTGGTTGAAAGAAACGGGGTGACTTGATGAAAGGCATGGTGTGATTGGTTGGAATTACGGCGCGATAGAAACATTTCACATTAGCTCTGTCTGTGCGCTTTCGGGATGAAAGCGAGGCTATTCAAGAAATGTATCCATGCATGAATAAATCGCGCCATAAATGGCAGCGCACTGCACGTTCTTTTCATATTTTTTCATATGCATTACAAATGTATATACTCATTTGTAGAATTATGGAAGTAAATGTTATATTGAACGAATTTAATTAAACAAACGATGTGATTGGTTGAAAAGTAACAGTGTGATTGTACAAAAGGATTCTGTGTCATTAGATAAAAGAAAAGCGGTGATTGGTTGAACAAACGTTGTGACTAGTTGTGTATACTTAGTTGAAAGTAATTGTAAAAAGAGACCAGATTGACTGAAATATTGACTGAAATATATATGTCAATAGCTGGAAGAAAAGCTGTGATAGGTTGAAAGAAACGTTATTATGTGGTTGGTTCAAAAAACAAAATACTGTGATTGGCTTATCCGAACAGTCGCATATTGTATCATAACGTCTGTATTTCCCTAACTGTTTAGAACAAAGGCACTGACAATTTGGGAGACCGCCAACATAGGGCAAGATTGCTTATTCCGGAGGTCGCAGGTTCAAATCCCGCTCCTGCCAGTTTTCTTTGTTTACTTTGAAAATTCATTTAAATTACCTAGTCAGTTTCCCTTGTGGTTTGTTTAACTTTGTCCTTCAAGTTCATGTCTATATACATGTATACTTATTTATAGTATGGAAATACATGTTATATTGATGAATTGTTATATTTGATGAAGTGTTCGGTGGAAACAAACGCTGCTGTTGGTTGTGTGATTGGTTGAATGAAAGAAACAGCGTGATTGGTTGAAAGTGCCGGCACGACTGGCTGAAAGAAACAGTATGATTGCTTGAAGTACCGGTACCGGTAAGCTTTTGATGAGTGTGTGGCCTTCCTGGCAGAAATCTATAGGTGTCTGCTTAAACCATAAACTGAAAGTTTTACAGGAAACGAACTAAAAAAAACTATAATTATTCAAATTCCATGTGCACATGCTACATTGGATGGAAGATATATAAATGTTGGGCACAAGACTGTCGTTATATTCGACGGCGTTCAGAACTTCTGTCAGCTATGTTATCTGCTGTACATTTTTATCTTTTTCCATTTTTATTATTATACCTTAAAAATATTTGAGTTAAAAGGGGTCAGTAAGTATAGAGTAACAACGTAACAAACAGCTAGATTGGAAATCAAAAACACCCACAATTTCTATTCTATTATATTTTTTAGGCCTATGAAAGTTCTCCCCGAACAAGGCTAAAAGCCACTCAAGGTACGGAGCTACAAAAAGAAAAAAATAAATATACAAGAGGAAGGAATTCATATTTCTCTTGAAGTATAGAAAAGATCGTAAGATGAAGGGAAACATGCACCAGGCAAAGAATTCAACAGAGATACAGAATAAGGGGAAAGCTATTGGTACAGCTAGACTATTGGTGTGAACAGGCGGAAAGCCGAGTTCCATGCTCAAATACCCTAACTGGAGGAACCAAGCTGGACAAGAATACCAAATAATTGATGGAATAATGATGAACGTTGCACTAGCGAGTGGTTGGCCGTCAGTGAGCTGTACGCAAGACATGCCCACGTGTTTCGATCGATACTTGAGGCGGTGAATGCTCTTTGAATGTTTCATCATAGGACAAGGACGGGTAAACTCTTTTAACCCCACAATTCCATGTCTCGACAAATGTTCCTATCATGGGCATCCCCACCCCGAGTCTCTGCCCACACGTGTCATAACACAAACTCTATCACTTGAGTGCTGAAATGTCATAGGCCTACATATATACACGTGCAGCAGATCAAACATTTGCAAACGAACGTATTCAAAACAAACGCGCTAATTATGGGGGAAGGGCCTTGGCATTTTGTCAACAAGAAATTTGCTGCCGTGCCTGACAGAAAGCAATAAGCATCAGAATGAAGATAGGCCCTACTCTCTGGACTTTAAGCCAACATTCGGAATTAATGGCGGGTGCCATGCAGTCTAGGAAAAGCCTACTTATACCTTATACTCGAACCACTACCATTTGTGTACATTCTTTCTTCTTTATCATTTGTTTTTGCGGGGGGTGGTTAACAATACAATACACTTTAGGTAAGCGCTAATTATAAAATATATTCAGCGAGGAAAGGAGAGCATCTGCACGAGAGTCAATTTTGCTGACTGCAGAAAAGATTTTCCTAACCAAAATAAGTTTCCAGTCAAAACAATTCTAGATGGCTATAGTTCATTGTTAACTTCTTTTTCTTGAACATTATTTTCTGTTCAGCAACTCCATAGAACTTGCCCCAAGACCCCGTTGGAATCTAACGTTGGAGTCTGTGCTAATGGCCCACAATTATTTAACCGAGCTATAAAAAAAAACGTCCTCCCAGTAAGCACATAGTTGTATACGCATTCTTACAAGCGAAAATTCCTTGCTTAACCCGTGAAATACGCCAACCGTCAGCGTATATTTTTCTGCCATAGTTAGCGGAGATTCCCCATTTAGGGTAAGCGAAGCCATGAAACTATAGGTCCTGATCTTTTGAGCGAGGCCTGAGATTCCTTCTAGCCCAAAGTTGATTCTGCAATGGCGCCTGAGGTGCGTACAGTTCCGATCAGTTTGGGTAACTTTCAGCTCGTGCGTGTAAGGCGTTTGACTCAGCGAGCCAAGCCGCCCAGCGCGCCACAGATATGCCGCATTACGCGCCGCATGCACGACTGACTTCAACACAGGCCAAAGTACAGGGCTTTTAGACATATAAAAGTGTCCCAATTATTGCCCTTTTTTTGTTATAATGGAGCCATCTTTGGAATTAGAGCGCGTCCGAGGGCCTTCACTACTATACTCCAATTCTGTGAAATAATGTAAATGTCGTGCAGAACGGCGCTGTCAATGGAGCGAGCAATACGAGATTTGGTAAGAATGGGAGCTACAGCGTGTATACGGCGTCCTATTTTTAAAACCCCTTGACCCCGGATATTAGATGGGAGGCGCCGGGGCACCAGGAAACAAGAGGCTTGTGCAGCCAAGCATAACGTACACAATACCCCAATAATGGATTGAAATTGCAGAGATTGACACAAATAGAAGTCAACCGGCCTGGTGACAATTTTCAATCTGCACGTATTTGTGTCAACCATACGCAAGGGGTTAAGCAACATTTTTCTTTCTTACTGAGATGAGCTGGGAAACTGTGGTCACGTGATGGAAAAAGTGGCATTTTAATTGAACATTTTCAATATATATGTGATTGACCTCTATTGCCGATTAATCTTTCTTTCGTATGCGGTAGACAGACTAAAGACACTGTCCGTCGCCAGACTAGTCAGTGTCTGTTACCAAGACGTCAATATAAAAGTGCTAAAAAGTGACCGTGAAGTCGCAAAACGGGCACGCTCTTTTAACAGAAGTTGATGGAGAGCATGCACGATCAATCTTTCCTCTTTGTTCTTGCTATCTTATGTTCTCTTAAGCTTTATAATTTTTTTCTTCCGTTTCCCCCCCTAATTTCTTTTTCGAGCGGGATTCTCGAGACTATTACGGGAATAACTCGTTCCGTGTCAGGGGGAACACCCTCTTCTCTGATGCTCCGTTGGTAAGCGGCGAGCGGCAACACCGTTGGACCGATCTCGCGCCCAAGGTGCGAGGCGACAAACCCCGCTGGGACGAGCTCGCGGCGCCTCCAGCGGTCACATGAAGGGAATGACGGGCACTGAAGTTGACACTCCCCGCCCACCCCATATGCCAAGTTGGGCTGTCCAAAAGTTCCCCTCCCACCCATATGTTGTCGGGAAAAATCCTTTAAAAAGTTCTATGACCCGACGAGTAAAAGTGCTTTAAAAAACCAAGAGATTTCTTTTAGAGGAAACACAATGTGCAGTAACTCTTTAACCCTGGAACTTGACACTAAGGCACCGACAGGCATTATAATGCTGCATAATTAATCCACAGAAGAATAAATACTTGGCTCTGCTTTCTGGAATAAAGTCAGGGATTTCTTTCTCCATAGTATCAACGATCGTAGAAGGGAAAGATCGGACACAGGTTATCTTTTTGTACAGCGCCCAATGAAACGCTGTGGCGTCATTATTTTCAAAAATGGGGAATGGTGCCCCTAAAGCGTTTGATAGAAAAACGCGTGTTGCGGAGACGGTGAATCCATACGAGAAGTGCAGCATCGGGTGTAAAATGCGAGCGGGATTTTCATTAATGAAGAAAAAACTTCACAAAGAAGACAATATGAAGAAATGAAGAGACAAATAAATGAATAAGTGAATGGTTAAATAATATCACGGAGGTACCTCCATTATAATACATGTAGTTACGTGTTTTAGTGACATGATTAGTGATAAACCAGGGAATACATTTGTATAATGTCATTGAGTTATTGAGGCGACGAGACGGGCCAATATGCAGTCAATATACTTTTTAATGATCAATTTCTCTGAGAAATTATTTAGTGTTGTGCCATAATTATTATGTAGAGTTATAATTTGTTTTAATGATATTTGCAAAAGGTGGCTCTCCACGATTGAATATCAGAAATTCAGAATTAATAAATAAATGAATAAATAACGAAAGAAAGAAAGAAAAAGAGAGAGAGAAACATTAAGTATGTAATGTCAAGACCAATCCTTGCCAAATTTTGTTGGAGGTGTCATTTAGTGCAATTAATTCAGTGCGGAGCACCAAGTCTTCTTTTTTTCTCCATTGTGAACTACAGGAAACACTTCGGTTGGTCGCAAGTTTTACCTACCAAAGGTATGAGGGCGCCCTTCCCCATGAGCCACAACTTCCTGTTTCACTTTTTTCAGCAGAGTGTCTGATCTTTCCCTTCTACGATCTTTGATAGTATGAAGCCAACACTAAACAGATACTAGACGACACTATAAACTCGACATCTCGGTCTGTGTGCTCCGGCCGTTATCAGCAGAAACAAAAACGAAAACGTGAGCTCGTTTAAACAGCAGTCATTCTACATACCGAAGGCACAACTGAAACCACAATAACCATCGTAAAGTATATTTAAATGTTAGCTGCCATATTTGTATAAGCAGGTCCATTACACTGGTCCACAATGTTTGTTTGTTGGGGGTTGGGTGGGATTGGGTGGGGTGGGATGGGGCGGGAACCAGTCTAAGCGAAATCAATGCAGTCGATTGAAACCGCACAAAGGCGGCCTTAGGTGACCTCGGCTGTACAGAGAATTTTCAAGTTAGAGAAAAATACCCTTTGTTTTTAATCAGTAGGTTTTTAGTAACTTTTACATGCTCGTGAAAGCATTACTATCAACGATTCACCGTATGCACGAAAAACTATTTTCCTATATTTCCTCCGGTAAGAACTCTATTACAGGCCGTATCGAATACCAATTATCGCCACAGCAACAACCCCGCATCTGTGTACGTCATTATACTGTGGGACAGGCATATGACAATATCTGTACTTATTACTGGACGCGTGTGACCTACAACATGACTGCCATGACGTCATACTCGATACGGTCCACGGGCACTACGTAATAACGTTTTATCATTTTGTCATTCCAAGTTGAAAATAATATTATGGTTAGAATGTAATTTCTACACTGCGATAATATATAACAAATCCGGTTTTTTGTCTAGTTTATGCACACAAACGAAAAATCTGGTTTGTAACTGTACACTCTTCGGTTGATGGAAAAAATACCGTCAGTGCAAAAGGGACTTGGCTATTCCGCATTCGGAAATTTTAGCTATTCCATCCCAGAAGTAATCCTGTTAATGTATACCGCATGGTTGGCATTCTTTGAGATGTGAATTTGACTACAGGTTGAACAAAATCTGGGTCGAGGGCTACAACGTACTGTGTCAAACAAATTTCACTGGCTTATAATGGTCAGGGGAACGTTGAAGTACACGGTGGTTAAACAAGTTCTTGAATTTGAGCTACAGCATTTGAGTATTTGAGCTGGAAACCCAGGAGGATTTTAAACAGTCCCGAAGCCGTGGACAAATGCCAGGACAGGTGGATTAAGCCAGCTTGATCCCCGTTCGCCATTCATCGCACACGGTGCTGGGGCGAGCGCAAAAGGCGCACAGTGGTGGTTTTTGTACAATCGGGGGTCAAGTTTAAACATGGAGTTATTCTGTGATTGCATTATAATCCGACCGGTAAAGATATCGCATGGCGAAAAGGGCACGGGTGGGATCGACTGTACTTTATTTTTTACAGCAGAGCTCAGACGACATTCATAGTGTGGGGAATATCGTACAACAGTCAAGTACCGGTACCTGAAAACTCAGGCAACATCAAACACTGTACAAAGTGTGCGCACCTCACGCACGCATGATCTACTAAAGGACCCTTTGTATACGGATAGACCGGAAGTGTGCAGTGAAGGCAGATGCTGCACTGCATTATGGGACAGTGTGCACTACCGGTGAGGTTTCCGATTCGAATGGGCGAGGACGCGAAGCGTCTGAACCCATTCGATCGAATGGGCTTTCGTCTTTTATCCAAAATGGAATGTGTTCTTAGTCTCCCATGGCCAAAGTAGGTGACGAACTACAAGATTTTTCGGCTTGGAGCAGGAGCAGTGTCGTGTTTCATAAACTAGCTTAATTGCATCACAAATAAGATTTCAATAAACCGACCAAATGTTCCACCTTTCGCAACCTGTACACTGCCAGTAACCCCCCCCCCCCAAAAAAAAAGAAAAAAAAAGAAAGAAAACAAACAAACAAACAAACAAACAAACAAACAAACAAACAAACAAACAAACAAACAAACAAACAAACAAACAAACAAACAAACAAACAAACAAACAAACAAACAAACAAACAACAACAACAAAACAGTACACCGAAACTGAACTCCAACAAATCACCTGTGGAACAAAGTGATATCGCTAAATTTACTATCAATTGTGTTGCCCAAGATCTCTTTCATTCACCCAGACCGAGTCACAGAATACTGGGCACGGGGCAACTAACTGAAGCTTCCCGTGTCCCAGTTAGTGCATGTAGGATTGAGTGGTGTTGACTGGTGATCGGTTCGCGTAGGTGTGTGCTCACACAGACCGATCACCAGTCGATCCTTTAATTAGTTCGACACAGTTTTGATTTGGTTTTCGGCAGACACCTTACCTCAGTCATCCGTGACCTGATCTGGGTCCAAAACAAACAAGACTCAATTTCTACGTCGGGAGGGGGAAACAAATTCCACTTCTAATTTACATCATCCCCAACGCAAATTCCATCTTCACACTGAATTTCTCCTAGGCCTAACCTCAACACACCTATACGGACACTAGAGAGTCCATACACTTATCGAAACGAATTACCCGGTATGCATGCAGGTACAAACGAATCCAGTGACCCCGTCTGCTTTTCTTTAGCCAAGGGGCGCGAAAAACCCACAAAGTCGCCCAGTTTTTTCACTATAGTCTCGTTCGCAAAAGTTCGGCTGTTCTGAGCTTTTCTGGATTGCGAACCGCCTGGAGCGATCCCTGCTTGCTTTTAACCCGCGTCTTAGCCTTGTGATCTGGCCTGACCCTTGCTGTGAAAATCACTGCACTTTCTGTATCCATTATTATTCGCCAGGCAGACTGTTTTCGTGGGAAAGGGGGAAAAAGTGCAATATTAGACTTAAAGGTGATATACAACATTTGCAAACATAAAAAAGCAAAACTACTGAATTATTAGTTTAAAAAATACCTTACTTGACTGTAATTAAATAATAGTCTCAAGCATCCTGATGTGCTATCATTTTAAAGAAAAGTGGAATTTTTGTATCAATTTCCAGCGGGTTTTTTGGTCAGTCACTTTCTATTAGAAGGTTATGCATGGTTTTTTATGCCCTATTTGGGTCTCAATTGCGAACTGCATCGCAGCTAAATGTAGCCTAATCGACTACCGTAATACAATGGATTTCAACGTTGATGTGTCATTGGCCAACTTGTTTTTGTATATTAAAAGTAAAAACACACCCATTCCTCATACTACGGTACTGTATGTGACACAAGAATATTTTGAATGAGTGCCAACCACAAGAAAACGAAAAAAAGAGTACACTCTAAAGTAACGGATGACAGTGATGCATTCTGTTAAGTAATTAATAAGGCGACGGTCAGAAATTTATAAAATTAATGTTTTTTACATTTCATAACGTCGTGTAAAACAATCATCACTTATGGTGAAAGATTTTTGTTACACGAGACGCATTTCTGGTAATAGGAGACCTTTCCTGCCTGTCCCACGTGCACATGACAAATCGCTTTGCGGAGGAAAACGATCTGGAGTTGCAAACTTCTACGAGAAAACCACCCCTGACTTTGCCAAGCGGGAAGTTAAGGGACCCCTCGGTTAACCTCAACTCGATGATTGGTCAAGAGGTTACGTTTCTTAAGTTTACGTTAGGCCTAACGAACGTGTGACTAATTTCGTTCATGACTGTAAAGTCATTAACAGTTGCATAGTTGTAACATCAGATGGTATCGTTGCGGTTCTAGTTCGATCAAATACTTTATATTTCCAACACCTTGGAAATAAATACACGCTAACGTAAAAGTACACACTCCATTTTAAACACGAAGCCGGCCATCTTGGTATGGTTAAAAATACCCGAGGACCTATTCAGCAAACACAATGTTTGAGCAACAAGGCCCACTGCACCACTATATTATCGTGGCTTTTCTTGCATCGAAATACTAATTTTTATATTAATGCAAATTATAATTTTCGTGCACCAAAGCACGATTTTATCTGAAGCGCTAATGTGAAGTCTCCATGGCATGGTGTACCATTTTTTAAACATATTTTGCATTGTCTCGGAGAATGTTCCATTTTAAGTTGATTCTTATATTTAAAAGCCCGTTATTATTATTAGTATTATTGATTCAGTCAAAACAACAACAACAACAACAACAATACACGTACAGGGCAGACAATTAAAAATAAAGATAAGCAGGACATACCCTAAGACCACATTAGCAAGGGCCAGCAAAAGCGAAACATCACTATGGTCCTAAGACGTGCTGATCCACATGTGACCATGTTTTTGAGCGGGTTATTTCGGCCGACCATCGTTGGAAAAAAAACCTGCCTTTTTTTCAAATACTGCCCCTAATTTACCAACTTTAGTTAGTCCACATTTTGTTTGACAATTGGTTACACATCCGTGAACGGGTGCATGCCAGCTAGTCTAGTTCCCCGACCTCACAATTCCCCAAATGGCTCCGTTTTGTCGGAAGTAGGGTCAAGGAACCAGACTACCAGAACAGCATTTTGTTTTCAGAGCATCTATGCACACAAAACTTTAAACAGGTCAGTGTTACAGTGTTTGTTATAAAATACCCGCAATGTCGGGCGGCAAATCCATTAATTTCTGAAAATTACAGCCAAAGGAAATGTTGTATGCTACCTTCAACAGCCTGAAAACCACATGAAGTTTTAATCGGTAGCCTGGTTTTACTAAGCAAGAGTTTTTTCAAGCACATTTTTGTGCAAAGCAGATCCATGGCTGTTGACATTAGGTCTGTTTGACTGGTGTGACCGGGGCTTGGGATATGGCTTCTGCAGGAATCACCGGAAGCTGTGCCCAAGAATACCGGAAAATATTAACCAAGAAAGCAGTTCCGGTTTCCCGGCACGCCGGGGTTTGGCAAGCAGACGCTATACTGCCGGTCCCAACCACCTTGTTAACCAGCTAATTTTGTTTCACTTATGCTATTTCCTCGTCTGCACGATGGGCAAATTCCGCGCTATTAACCGAATTGTGTCACGAGCGTTCGGCTCTCTCCTACCCGCAGTGTTGTTCTGTACACGATTGTAAAAATGCCTCTTCGGTTCTACAAAACTTCAGTGTTACAATAATGAACCAGATAAAATCAATTTACGAATCTGTATCATAATTCATAATGAACTGCAAGTTCCTCTACAGACCTTATGCGCAGCAGCTATCTTAGAGGTAAATGTCTTGGTTATCCTTGCACATGCATGCAGACTAAGTTTGTGATGATTGTTACATAATTTGAACGACAAACAAATACCTCAAAGATGGCCTCCAGGCCCTATTTCTATACGCATCAGGTCTAGGCCTATTATTACTTTTAACAGGTTTCAGAACAATCTCGTATTTCGGGCAGCCTTCAACTCAGGAAATCTGCACATTTGAAATGCGTCTCGAGTGTCGGATTCTAGTTCTCTTGTGCCGTACTTCTAAGCATGTGCGCGTAGTTCTGAGCATGCGCACGACTGGCGAGAACAATGGAAAAGGACCGGTATGTCTACTGCCACCACGCGTCTCAAAGGTCTCCCATTGGACAGTTTTAAGAAATGACATGGGTCAATATTGCAATCATTTTCAAGCAAAAATCCATTCATGATTACTGTATCACAAACCACTTTCAGTTTTATCACTTCAACTGGTACCGGGTACCCGAACTAACAGCAGTTCCCAGTGATCAAAACACCCACACGGCAACTGATTAGAACATCCATTAAAAGCACTCTGAACAAATTCAGCAATTTCGCGCGCAATGCCGGTAGTTAAATAAACTCTAGGGCCAATTTCATGGAGGTCACGTGCTTAGCACAAACATTTGCTTACCACAAAAAGTATGACAAGCCAGTTCGGTATTTCCACTGCGCATGTGCACAATGACATTTTATCCCGAATTACCCGCGTGACCTAACGCGCGCGTGTGAACGCAAAAGATGGTCGCACAACGCACACGTGTTAATTTAATCAGAATGCGCGTTCGCGTAACATGGCGTGACATTACGTAAGCAATTTTATCCCTTTGACCTTTGAGATACCGAATTGGCTTATTGCTTAGTAAATACTGTTTGCCAGCCAAACTCTATAACAAGGAATATGCATTACATGCAAGTTTGGTTGGTAATTTTGTTTTTACCAAGGAAGACTTTTTATGCCATGGGTATTAAACTGTTATTGGAAAAATGCTGTGATAGTGTGATATCTAACGTACGATGTATGATTAAAACTGAAAAGACAAACGCGTATTTTTTTCCCCACAGGTAGACTTTTTAATTAATGACATGGCACATGCGCAATAGAGATGCAACCCCAACAATTGGAAAATTGGGAGACCTGACCGGGGAGCGAGTCGGTAATTAAAGATAAATTTATATTACAAGAACTCACCAGCAAAAACCTATCCATCAAACTGTATCATGAACCACACGTTCCATATTATTTCAACAGGTGCCCGAACTCAACAGAAGTGTTCTCCATGATCAAATTCCTACACGTCATTTCGGAAGTTTCTCAAATACACTCTAAAAATTTTTTCGAATTCTATGTACAGTGGAATTACAATGATTTAATAATAAATGTCAAATTTGAATGTTTGGTGGTTTGCTTTGTATAGGCTTCAAGAGTCACAGTGATCACCCGATAACAATTAAGTAGCACCGCATACCGACTCGGATATCAGTACCTGATCATTAAACAGAGAGAAAAACAACGCTCAGAACGAATTTGTGACAACAGCACGCACCAGAAACAAATCAGAATTTTTGCAGACCCGCGTCATTCCCAAAGGTAAAAGATCCATTATATACAACCCGCAACCTCGATAACGTGCCTGCAGTATTCACATGGCCGACCGGCTGGGGGTCAGACGGCGTGACCTGTCGAAGGGCAAACAACGCGGTCTTACGGTACGACTTGCACGGCTCGACGTGGCCCCTACCATGTACCAGCGAGCGTCGCATCGCTGCGTCCGTCTAGGTAGGTCTGCGAGTCAAGTTCGTGCCACGGCCAGCAAAAAATATTGTTTCTCGTCTCATATCTGGGGAAAACTGTCCACTGTTAATTTTTCAGGATTTGGATTTTGTTTTGGAGGCTGCACGTCTGTGGATAAGGCGAACTACAATCTGATGTTATAGGGGTATTTGAGACATACAAATCAGGATATTTGCCTATTTGAATCAACTGCCCGAAGTATCACACATTTGACTGATTGATTGGTTGAGTTTATTTCTATCCATCAACTTCCAACAACTTCAACTATCCAACAACTATAAAAGCAGGGTGATGCATGCAAGAGCTTATACAAGGTCACTGCCGGCAATAATATTTGTGAAGTATTTTTTAAATATAGAAAAGCTACCACTTGCGCATGGAAACGAACATTTTGTATAGAGTGTGGCTGTTATGTAAAAACAATTTTTTTTATATACATCACCATGGTATCGGTAAATAAGCCAGTTCGGTATTTCAACTGCGCATGTGCATAATGACATTTTTATCCCGAATGACCTAACGCGCGCGTGTGAACGCAAAAGTTGGTCGCACAACGCGCAGGTGTTAAATTCAATCAGAATGGGCGCTCGCGTAACATGGCGTGATATTACGTCAGTATTTTTATCCCGAATAACCTTTGACCTTTGAGATACCGAACTGGCTTATTGGCGCGAAGTTTTTAAAGATGTCGTCGAAACCGTTTGCTGATATTCCAACAGGATATTATGTTTATACTTAACGCACTATTCAAAAATTTGTTGTCCTTTCCTAAAACAGGGAAACTGTTTTTCCCTCACTGGTATTTTGTGCAAACATGATGAACAGGCCCTGATGATGAATAAATCGATATTTGATCGATTTTGCTATAAGCCAGTCAAGGATAATTTGGCGCTACCATTTACCCGCTGAGATGTCATGCAGTTTTGCGGACGCGATACTTGTTGCAAACGGTTGTGGATATTTTAAAGGGTATTTTAGTATCAGAATGTTATGGTATTCGGCCAGACAAACGAAAATCAACCTCGATGAGTCGATGTAATTCAATGTACAGGGAACACAACCAGGAATATGTTTCATCTTATATAGCAAAATATAAACACGCAGCATACATATAATGAAGTCGGCTTGACATTAACGATAGTATTCTCACAACTTGTTACTGTTTGGTCATAAAAGTGCGGGCAGGAAACATTATGTATGTTCCAGAACGTGGCACAACAGACAGTGATAAAAAAAAAATGACACCGGCAACGGTAAGAATAGGATGTTATACGCCTACTTCAATAAGAAAACACTGAGCACATAACAGAAAAATCGTCCAAGTGCATTGAGTGTTAGAATGTTGGGCAAACAGATTGCCCAACGTTGGTACAATAGTCAGCTTGTTCAACCTTAAGGGTAATTTTTCACGTAATTTACCCAACATTTTGGGTAAAAAAAGTTGGGCAGTAACATTTTAACCCCACTCTAACCAAACAATTGGTTTGTGCACAGTTGTGATTATACAACAGTTGGTAAATTTAACGTAAAAAATAACCTAAAAGTTGAACAAGCTGACTATTGTACAAACGTTGGGTAATCTGTTTGCCCAACTGTCTAATAGTGTGTGGCTCTTTGGTTTTTGAAAACTCAATATGTTTATTAATGGTTTTAGTTTGACCTTTGACCTTGAAATATGTGCAACGGTACTTGAAATCAAATGTTGCTCCGTGATTGAGTTGATGTAAAAGTCGCCGGAGTCTTTTTGCATGAAATCAAAACACGGCATGAGGTACCGGTATTAATATTAACAATGTCATATTTACAATGTCACAATATTAACAATGTCATATTAACAATGGGCATATATTGCCATTGCATCGAGTACCTTTGTTTTGAAGGTAGTATACACAATTTGCTTTTGCTGTAATTTCCAGAAATAAATGGATTTGGGGTTTAGTATTTTATAGTGTGCTATAGCAAGACAAAGATTCAAAAATACACACAAGAAGTAGGAATTAATATTCCTCTTGAAGCAGGAAAGATTGTAAGACGAAGGGAAACATGCACCAGGCTAAGAATTCCATAGAGATACAGAACGAGGGGAAAAGCTATTGGCATAGCTTTTTGTTCTACATCTAGGTCCAGCTATCAATATGAATAATTCGCTGGAATGATACCGGTACCATATGGGGGACACTCACGTAGGATTGTACACAAACTTCATGCACCTATTTCTAACCTCCAACCAACGAACTTAAATGTTTAACATCTGTCTTTTACCACAATATACCAAGAAACGGTAGTTTTGAAACCAAATAAATTCCTTCAATTTAAGGTAGTTTGCAACTTTAGGGAGACACTAACATGTCTCCCTAATGCACCTTGTCTCCCTAAGAATATGAGTTAGACATCAAAGTGTCTCAGTGATGGGCTTCACAGTTGTATAAGTATTCATAAGTCTTATTATCTTCAAAAGTATTATGTGACTTGTTTGGTTGCTTTGTCTGTCTGTCTGTCTGTCTGTCTGTCTTGCTTTTCATGCAACTTACATTGACTTCTGTAAGCACCATTGTTCATTTTATGTTAAAGGGTATTTTGGACCAGTTTCTGCTTGATGGATATGACTCGTTAAAGTCTGTGCAATTGTTAAATTTAATAACTTTTTCACGTACACATGTTCTGCAATTTAACTTGTATTTAACAGATTACGGAAATAAATGTGAACTGAATGTACTTGAATGCCCAAGGTCAATTTTCCCATCTAAAGCACAGGGAATATAAAGCTTCTTTTTGACATTGTCACTGATTTCCACCATAAAAAGAAAGGAATGAAACTTGAGACAGATTGTAGCTTGGCTTTCTGTGCCCATCTACAGCACGTTCACAGGCGTTCACAAAATATCACGACCATTATCGATTTTGTGTGTAGAATTTTGAAGTTTATGAGGATACATTGTTATTTATTTGTTTACTTGGATGGAAATAATAAGATGTACAGTTTGCCCACGGCTCAAAATGGACGTGATTTATATTATTAATCTCGAATCTCGATGTAGGATTTAGTGACTGTGTTGCCCTGGAAAAAATAATCATGCATGTTTCTGAAATACACTATCTATCCCTGCAGGAATGAATGCACGAATCAGCGCACATGCAACAGATTTAAAATGAATATTTATGAGATAATTATGTGGATTCGCAACGTCCGGCTACTGACATTTTAATTGGCATCATGTCATCTGCAATGATACCGTTTGGAGAGCATGAACAAATTGTTCCAGCCGCCCTCTGAAATCCTGAACGTCCAACTTGAATATTTCCGCTTTGGTTTCGAACGGCATGCGTTTTACACATTCGCTCGAATTCCACTCGTCAACAGCAAACGTTCGCTTCGCTTCATAATTTAAACCATCATTTCCCACGCTCTGCATGTTATATATACGCTTTCTCTATGTGAATATGGTTTATGTATTATGGGACAAGTGCATTTTCAGCATGTGACATAAAGATGGCTTTCAACTCCAGATTATCGCTTCGTTGGACACGAATGAGTCGTTTGAACATGAACTCAGAAAACGTCCGCCATGTTTTTTTCCTTATGCGCAATGATTGCTGTGATACCGCCAAAAGATCTAAGCATGAATGCACCGCGAACATGCCTCATAAAAAGAATGGCACGACACACGCATTATGATATGAGCATATTGACCCATGGTATAACAAGCGCTGATTAAACGTGGGTGGCCGAGACTCGTATAACCAGTTCTGTGTGGCATTACTGTTGAAGAAAAAATGTTCATGTTTCGTTTATGAGTATTGTTAATCCTGAAGGTTTGCGTACTAAGTGTGCGACTTGACTGATAGATCACTTTACCGTGTGTAAAAACATAGCTGGTGGTGTGGCAATGCAAGCGCCACGCTAGGTGTCATCTAAGCCACATTGTCTTTCACCTTCCAGCTATCCGAGATGATTATGGATTGTCTGTTACATGGCCTTCGTGTACGAAAAAGAAAGAAGGAAAAAAAAAGATACTTCGAGCGAAGATGACTTCGACAAAGACACCTCGTTAACTTCACGGTGTACATGCCGAGGTCGAACCGGTTTCGCCGGCCAGCGCGACATTCATGTCTGCGCCCGCCTACCTAATCAGCTGCGAGACCGAGATATTTGGTTCATTACGGGGCCGCAAGACCCCAGCGTTTTCTGTTGCTATGGCCGTCCAACCGCCGTCACAGCAACACCCGCAGATAGATGTGGTCTAGACAGAGCGGAGAGAAAAGAGCGATCGTGTAGAGTCTCGAAATGAGACTAATAGCAGCATGAACATCCAAGCCCATTGATTATCTAAATTCCAAAGGCACTAATGCCTGTCATGGCAACGTAGGACTGGAACACTTATTTCACAAACTAGTTGGTAACCATAGTAACCATTTTAGAAATATGATACCAAGACACCTACGCCGGCAGCAACAAATCTGATTGGTTTTCCCAAGTAGCGTATTCAGCTTTTTGTGCCAGGGAGGGCAAACAACGTCAGAACCGTCTTAAAACCGTCGCAAAAAAACACCATTTTAAAAACACTTCTTTTTGTTTTTTCATGACCCCTCAAATGCCGCCGGGGGGGGGGGAGTCCCCCCCCCCCCCCGGTGGATACGCCACTGTTTTTCCCCAAAGAAAAAAAATCATCGACAAAGTTTTCTACGAAGAATGGAAACTATTTTCCCTTGCTGTTTTAGAAAGGTGCGTCGACGCTTCCAATATATTGCCCCTTTTCGATCGATCACAGTGACTTCGAAAAACGTTCTAAACCTCGTCGTCAAAATAACCTAGACAAACCACTGCATCCCAACGAGATAAATATTTTGAAACTCGATATCTTAAACACTACTACAAGGTATACTATATGATTACAAAACCAATCACATCAGCAAATTCAACTCCGATCACTAACAGCCTACAGGACCGTTTTGTTCGTCTATTTCTTCCATCCATCTAAATCATATTTCTTCAGATTACCATTTCAAAATTGTTGAAACCATGAAGTACAAGCCCCTACGGGTTAAGGGGGATAGTACTCTCGAAGCCTAGTAGGTCTCATTATGACAAAAATGACAATTCAGAAGTTATGGAAGAGAATGAAAAAGATAGAGCTACGCCATTATTGAACTTTGTCAGTTGTCAATACTTTACATTGTTCCTTTACGACTAACACGGTGATGCGGAATACAATACACAATTGGGATAATGAAGGGTTACATGAGAAGTTAACATTGATTATAACAATCGATTGATTATAACAATCGATTGATTATAACAATCGATTGATTACATGAAGCAGCAACATCTGACAAGAGTCACACTGTAGCATAGGGTTTCCATAGTCCGAGAGAGGTTAATTAAATGTTATCAAGTTGCTTCATCTATTCCATTTTTCATGAGCACTTTGAATATAATGAATAAGATTGGAAATAATTATTAGACAAGCTAAGGAGTTGCTGGTACCCCGGTAAACGTAAAGAGGAGCTCATGCCGTCAATATTTAAATACTGTAATAATGTTTGAGTTGAGATCAATTGTTCCTCAATCCAACAAAATGAGTCACAATTCGCCAAAGCTATACTTTGAGTTACATGCATTTAATCAGGACTTATGCATGCAGTGGAAATCAATAGGAACTGTCAATGTTTTCACCGACATAAGTCATATTGTGAGTGCCGAGTAAAAATGAAAAGCAGAGTAAAAATGAAAAGCCGAGTATGCTGATTCTATTGCATATGAAACCTGAATAATAAAACATTTCCTTAAGACGCATTTTGTTGGATCCGGCCCCAATTATGGATTCCACACTTACCGGATGTGAAGAGAACGATGGCCTTCATGCAGCTGTACTCGGCCGAGTCCACGTGTAACGCCTTCAACTTTTCCACCTGTTCCTGGAATATCCGAATATGATCCATGAAAGCGACGACCCGGTCGGCCGACATGGGGCTGGCGTGCAGGCCAGAGGCTGCCAGGAGGGGGGCAACGTGGAGCGGCATGGAGCACTGGGACGCGTTCAGGACGAAGAGTTCGCTCCAGCACATCCGCAGCAGGGCAACTTGATCAGTCACCTGCAAGTCCGGAAAGAAGGGGATGTTGCGAGCCCACTCCACGGCACTGAACAGCAACCTGGCGGCCAGCTCGCAGATGTTATCGATACCCATGACGCTGTTGGTCTGCATGCACTGGGCGTAGCGAGACGTTGGGTAGGGCTCAGCCCGCAGCAGCAGGGAGATGTAGCCGGAGAGAAACGAGTGGCCCTCAAATCGGCCGTCCAGGTATTGCCCAGGGCCAGGCTGTGACGGTGGAACTCGTCCGCGCTGTACTGCTGCAAGAGACCAGAGAATGTGTTATGTTATCCACTTATTCACAAGACTAATTTAACACCTTATCTACTTTACGAGGCCGTTTCACGCGAAAGTTTGGCGTGCACGAGACCACACGAGACCTCCACTAAAATCGCTCTCTTTGAGACTTATATGCGCAAAAGCCACAATATACATTTGCACAATTTCATGTTTGCTTTTGTTTTGTTTCGATTTGTTTTTAAAACCTTTTTAAAGTTTTTTTATAAATTAAACTTGGTTCCTTTTGTTTAAAAACAGTTGGTCTCTTCTACTGTAAACAGGTGCATTTTCGTATGTCATTTTTTATTAAAACCCTGCCAGACGCAGCACAGTGCATCTGTGCTGACAGCTCCACTTTGCTGCACTCTCCACACAAGTCAATGTGACAAAGTATGCAATCTGATGCGTCTGGCAGGGTTCTAGCCAAAATGCCCTGGAGGGTTAGGGTTAACTTTCAAAGATAAAACGAGCACAATATGGCTGCCTTTCCTTAAAGTTTTGAAACTTTTGCTAAAAATAAATTTACTGCAAGCCTCTAACAAGGCACGCATACAAACCATGAGTGTTTCAAATAGATAGTGACCGAGTTAAAAACAAGGTGTTCAAAAGATAACGTTTTGACGCGTTTTTTTCTCAATACTTTTTCCTATTTTCAACATAAACTAAACTTGGTTGCCTTGCTGAAAAAAGGTTGGTCACGTCTACTTTTTCTATTACAATGTGTGTAACATGTTTCTCTACGTCATGGAATATTTCAGTTTCGCGTTGTTGGCAAGTTTGGACTGGTTATTAAAAAGGTGATAGTTTTGAAACACAAGCCGGTTCTACAGGAACGATGTCTGCCAAGATTTTTAATTTTTAAAAGACAAGTAGCCATATTGTATATCACCCCAAAAACGAATTTTGGCAGATAAAAACGAATGCGTTACTTCACAAAACCTAATTTTGCATGCAAGACTGGCGTTTCAGAAAACGTACTGTTATCAAGCATCAAAAATCGATCAACTGAAATACAACAGGTCAGTTGGTACGGTAATAACTAAGTAGTGTAATTTACGCATCAGACGTGAGGCGACGGTCAACAAGTTATGTGAGGTTTTGTGAGACTCGCGTGGACTTTTACACTTGCTTAGATTGTGACTTATGCGAGAAGAGTGAAAGATGTTGACGAAACTTTGGTATTAGTAAAGTAACCACTGATTTCGGCACGCGGAACAATCCAAACGACCAATGGTAAGTGAAGTGCAAACACGACAGAGGAGAAAAGATAATCTCCTAAAAGTAATCTCCAAAAAAAAAAATCAATTTCCCACCAAAAAGAGAAACAGGCACACAAATGTCAGACTGATTTCTCGACGTCACATCAAAATATTTTTTTTCAAACTCGCCAAACGTTCACACAATTCATGGTAGACATTGACAGATTCAAAAAGTTAAAATTTACTTATTAGAGCAAACTTTCACTCTGTTTATGTATAAACATTTACATGTCCGTTTCGTCAGTAAGATCACGCAAGGTTTGACCATCAGTCCCTGCCAAAGGACCTAACCTCTCCAGACCAACAAGATATTTTTACACTCAAAAATATTGCAACATATACCCCAACTTAAATCGCTTAAAAATAAAATATCGAGTGAAAAATGTGCTACCCACTTAACAATACAAATATCGCAATTCGTCAACTAAAGTCTCGCTCTAAAAGTAGAATCGACGCGGGGAAGTTTGGAAGCCAAACCACAAGCCCGGCAGCGGGAATTAAGAAACTTTGATAATTGTACAACTGTAGCAAGGGCTTAGGCCTAACTATTTTCAAGTTAAGAAACATAAGAAATCTAAAGCAAAATCTTTTCAAGTTTGCCAATACGTGATAACATGAAGTGAACCGACGTGAAACGAGTTGAGAATCGTTTACGATTGAGCAATGGATTGGAAACGGGGCAAAGGTCTCAGACATGAAATTGAAATAAAATATTGTTATAGTTTGGTCACGTCACAAAATGTGCTTTGCTCTTTCAGCTAAGCGCTTCGGAGGATCTATTTTTTCGTTTTTGAATAAAGTTATACCATATTTCAATTACTTTGGCGACCTTGAACAATTCCCTCTTAATTTCAGAGAAGTTGAAATTAAAGAAAACGGTAAATAGGTCACGCAGCTTGTACCTGTAACAGGTAGATTGTAAAACAAATCCGAAAACTAGATGGTGAAACGTGAAGTGCAATAAACTGAATATGCGACTGAATATTAGTCCAACCATGGTTGAACTTCAATGAGGAGATAAACGTTTCTGCTCATACAGAATTTGTACGCAGCATTTTGACAATGTCCAAAGTCCTTCTACGCTGTGTGTTGCAGGTAGAGTTATTCAAACCAAATGATCGATTTTTTTCCAAAGTTCTGTCACATCTGACAGAAAGATATTTTCCCATTAACAAACGGAAACTTATTAGTTTGTAATTCCGCGCTTTACACCTAGGTACCTTTCGCCCCAACACGGGTGGTCGGTAATGAACTTCAAATCACAGCACAAATGAACACGAAGTTTCTTTCATACAAACTTTTGAATACTGGTGATAACGCTAACGAATTTACGAAAACTATCATGGCGCAAAAATCCTAAATATAAGCACTGTCGGAAAGTTGCCTAAATTTCGCAAATCGCGGTTTCTGTATTAAAACCCTCCTGTTCTCGGGGCCAAAATCGACCCAGCAAATGACAGATTGAAACACACACAAACTGTGAGAGTTGTTGGTATTTAGAGTTTTTGATAGGCTGTGATAGTTATAAGTATAGGAGGGTTATTAATGGCAAACTTTTCAACTTACGGATAGGATAAAATAAAGACATTGGAAGACTTACCTTCTCTTCGCATTCCCATTTTCAGACATTTCTTAAGTCTACAGTACTGGCACTGGTTCCGGTGGTGTTGGTCGATGGGGCAGTTACGGTTAGCACGGCAGGAATACGTCAGATTCCGCCGCACGCTCCGCTTGAAAAAACTTTTACATCCTTCACAGGTGAACTGACCGTAGTGTTTCCCGCTGGATTTGTCCCCACAAACCACGCACTCAATTTGGGGCGGACTCTGCTGGTTCTGCTGCTGTTGCTGCTGTTGCTGCTGTTGCGGGACTTGGCTCTGGGCCGTTTGGTTTGGTGTTGGCGTGGTCTGACTGGGCTGCGTTGGGGTGGTGGGTTGCGGAGTTTGGTGCTGCTGTTGGACTCCGATCCCCTGGGCGCTTGGAGTTTGTGGCGGCTGCGGAGTGGCCTGTGGCGCATGCTGCGTCTTATCCGAGGTGAGTTCGTCACCGACGTTGACCGTACTCCAGTGAGACGGCGGTGGGGGTTGGGACACGGTCTTATCCGTGCCCAGCTCGTCTCGGCTCCACGTGCCGAGCCGTACCGGCTGGATGGGCTGCGAGTTGCTGTGCTGCTGCGGCTGTCTGGACTTCTCCGCGGCCAGTTCGTCGCTACTCCAGGTACTAACTGCCATCGCCATGTTGCGGCGGAGTACGATGAGTCTGCGACGGGCTGTGTTGGTGTCAGGTGGGGCCACGGCAGGGAAGTCCAGGGTGGAAAGGGCAAAGAGAGAAAAGGATAAGGTTAGTGTCGGGGTTAAAGCCCTGCGCGCCTGTTACCGATTCACGGCTGGTGAATCACAATGACTACTTAGAAAAATAACCGGGAAAAAAAAGGAACTTACAACCCCCAGCAGCCGCGAAAGGTCGGCTTCAACAACCCCGCGAAATTAGAAGAGAAAAACCGAGGTTCTGATGCGCTGACATTATTTCAATAGCCCCAATACATGTGTGTATATGAATGCCGCATGAAGCAACGCGAGCAGCGCATACAGCCAAAGTACTGCACTCACCTGGCGAGCTATGTAAAGATCAACGCATGCACATACACCACCGACCTCTAACTACCTCGCGCCGTAACCTTAGAACCGCAGACAGGGCAAAATGCCTAGAGTGACATCGTTGGTTGGGCGACCCGCCGGAGCGGAGTAATTCTACGGGACAAACGGTTACGGGGGCGTGCGCTCCGCAAAGCCCCGCACAATGGCTGAACTCTGACACCTTCTGTTTGAAACTGTCGGGTTACCATGACGGCCCCTTGCCTTTTATGGCGGGGGCATGTCAGCCGAGTTCACGGGGTTGATTGGCGGCCGACAATCAGTGTAGCCACGGTCTCGGCCTCTGGGCCCATCCATCATAACAGCCCAGCCTCCCCCTGATTGGCTAGCATCATGATTTAATAAATTACCCCTCATGCATATGCATGGTATTGGCGGTCTGGTTCCAGTATCCCTACGCGTTCATCAACTGGTAAAGCCATCAACTCGCTGTACCGATAACTGGCGGATCTGACACCGCTTATATACAGCGTTGGCGCTCTATATGGCACACACAAGACCAGTGTGTGGAGCTGAGAGATGCGAGTGGTGTCAAATCCACTTATTAAACTTGAGTTCCCGCGCTATCGAGCGGGTTTCTGTCTGCGGCAATTCTGATGTATGACCGAAGCGCTTGCAAGTTCGCGCCAAAAAATTACACATATTCGTGCGTTGTGATATTGGTTTTTTTTTTGGTTAAAAGTGCAGCTACAGTATTACACAAGGATGAGATAGGCCTTATGGCCCTGAAAACCCAAGTTTGCAACTGCATGGGAGTACCTACAATTATTTCTCGAAGAAAAAGAGCTAGTTTCAATCGTATCAAGCATGCACACAGCAACACAGCCCAAGCCGGAAATGATTTAGTCAACCAAATTTCAACGAATTTGTTCGTCTTCCCTTTTTAAAAGGAAAGCTAAAAGACGAGTTCTCTCAGAAAAACACAACACTCGTAACTGAAAAACCTTGGCCAGAAAAAAACTCAGACGAACACCATGAGTCTCAATGTAACTAGTATAGGCCTACGGTAACCGTAACGGTATTGTTCCACCATTTGTATACAGTTTTTACTCCAACCAAGGGTGCATTTTGAACCCCGGGCGAGACCACATAACCCCAATTCACTGTGGCTCCGTCACCCGGAATAACTGTTTGATCCCTTGGACGCGATGCCAAGAGCCGGAGCTCACCCCTCTGGGGCGCCGACCCAGATAAAACAAGTTTGCGCTCGCTCTATACCACGCACCCTTCATACAGATTAATACACGAACGAGGTGCAAAAGTTAACAGGTTTTCGACTTATTCCAGAGGGCATGGCAGATTGCATGTACTACATGCACATCCTCGCGCAATTGTCATCCAAAACAATACACTGCAGCATATGAATTTGTTGTGTTCACTTAAGCTCAAACCTCTGTGCGGGGCCCATTTCCGGGCGAAAATCCGCGTAAAATGACCCTTTTTTTCGACGTTTCGAGTCATAGTTTGATAACCATGCGGTCTTTTTCACCGGGTTAAACGGTTCTATACGATTTAACTCTTTGTCGTTCTCGTGATATATATACATATATTTTATCTTGAAAAAAATCCACGTACTTTCGGCTTTGAAAATGTGAACTTTTCATCATTTGTCTGTGTAAACGCACTGATTGAGCGCCCTCGTGTCGACTCTTTTGACTGTAACTCCTTACTGGAGTATCGAATCGTACGGGGTTAAACGGAATCGAATAGCTTAGATCCTCCTCTTTCCTTACATGTAAAACCTGTTACGATTGGTTGAAAAAAACCTACGTACTTTTCACAAAGAAAAAAGTGGCCAATGACAACTTTCGATCGATAAGGCATTGTTCGAGACTTACATCGATCTACCATTGCTTACCACGCGTTACATGATCTTGGACTCTGCTCATCACCCGTTTTACAAGACAGATTTTCTTCGATTTTACTGTAATTAAGACATTTAAAAACTATCCATTTGTGAATCAGTTATCTGGGATTAAAACTGTGTTCTTTTGAGGAGTTAATTTCATTTTGAAATAATGTAAATTTGGAACTGAATATTGTTCATTCAAGGCAGCTACAGAAATTATGTGATGCAAAGAACGTGCACTTGTTTATTGGGCCGTACCATTTTGTATGTGGGGAGTATATATATGCATGTACACCCACATACGTATGTCTTTTCCAAAATAATTGAGAATATGTGTTGTTTAGAAAATTAAACAATTACTTAACTTAACTATATCTTTGTTTCCTACTTGCAGCTATAAACCAGTGCCTGTGTTTATGCATGTCCTCGTGCAAACATGTTTTGTTTTACCCATTTTGTGAATGGAGTGTGCCGGGCCACATTTCAGGGCCGAACGCACAGCTACACAGGGCCAGCGTTAATCCAATTTAATAACCCTAGACCTCCGTGGTATACTCTACGCGCGAGATTTAAACTGTGAAATTAAGTGAACAAAAGTGGGGTTAACAAATTCATATGAAAACGAAATAGATGGACGAATGTTTTGCTTGCATGTTGGATGCATACTTTCTGTGCGAGCGTATACAAAGTGCCGATGTCAAACGAAGAAACGCAACCCTTCGTTTACAGTGCCACTTATTTATAAACAAAAACAGCTCTTTAAATTTGGCGAAAATTGTATCTGATTTTGTTTGGCGCTTTTTCAGTTGGTGCTTAGGCTTTCGTATAGGAAACACTCGACGTGGGCCTATATAGAAGTGAAGAAAAACATACAAAAGTCGGCTCGATCGAATGACGTACAACTTGGGGTAATTGGACTAAAATAAAACAAATTTAAACACAGGCATTTGTTTTAAAAATCATGCAAAAGCCTTAAAGACATTTAGAAGATATTACAATGACATCGCCTAACATTAACATATTATTGTCTGTAATAATATCTTGTCATCTTCAACTCGCGTCCACGTATACCATCACACAAATTTCTCATTTTTTGGTCGAAAATTTACGTTTCTTTTTAGCAAGAGCTGCAGTTATCCGAATCAATATCTGTTGACAATTGACGTCATTATAATTACGAGAAGACTTAGAAACCAATATTATATACTTCACGCTACAGAGTATACAAAAAGAGTCAGTTTTCTCCACACAGGTGGTTGCTAATCCAAATCCTGTAATATTTGTACTGCTTAGATTACAACTTATGAACCAGAAGAGAGAGGAGTTTACAAAAAGAGGTGAGATTGGCGCGACCTAGACCACTTGCCTTCTAGGCCTCCATGACCCACAACAACGTTTCTAATGCTATCTTCATGTATACGATAACCTCGGCGGGTATTGCACGCGCCAGCACACATTCACGAGCGACTGTTTACGATCATACAAGCTGGTGTGTGCGTTGTCTGTCTGTATATACCACAGTCATCAAAGCCAAGTTCACATTGAGGCGACCATTTTCAGTGCCAGTCAGACGGTATTGTCTGATTGCATTGTTTGTGGATTTGACCTCAGCCAAAAGCTAGACATGCAATAAAGGTCCATAATACTGTATTACAGCCGGTTTTGTTCGAAGCATCACATGCACACACGTATACACACACGTTGTGTATAGCTTGAGCGTGTGTAAAGGACAGCGCGCACACTTGAACGAGGAAATATCTAGGCCTGTGTAGGCCTATACCTTCCAAAAGCCTTATAGTGCGGAGCACAGAAAACTAAACATTTTTTTTAGGATTCCGAATCTTTAAAAAATTTTAGCATGCAAGAGTTGATGTAGATTTCATTAAGTATTAACGTTTATACATGCTACAATGCAGGAGTGCTTTCATCGAAATTAGTACGACCTGTTTTGTGGTAAATTGACTGCCAGTACTGTTGATCTGTCTCGTAATTCAATACCGGTAGTGGTCTAGTGTATAGGCCTAGTGTATAGACTAGTTATAATTTTTTTCTTCACAAAGTTGTTTTTATAGGCCATTAGATATGCACATAATTGGAAATCCATTTGACTACATATATTCGCTGAAAGGCCAATATGTATGTCTGCACATAGGGTTACCGTAGCGTTCATTTCCATACGCTATAGGCCAACATCAGTACATGCTACGGCGTGTTTTTTTTTTACATTGGCGTTTAAAAATACATTTTTTTTCTACCATTAGAAAAGTATAGTATAATTAGACTGTATAACTTTTTTTTATAATTCCACGAAATTTAAGCAATATTAATTGCTTAACCCCATGAGTACGGTATTTTACGGGAGACGTCGGGGTGCCGCGGCGGCTCTGGCAGCCAAGCGAACCGCTACAATGTGTTTGTGCAGTCAAGCGTAACATCTGTATACACAATAATCCAACAATGGATTGAAACTGCACAAAAAGCGGCCAATGGCGTCATCCGGCCTGGTGGCACTGTTTTTTTTGGCGCCATATGGCGTCATCCGTACGCAAGGGGTTTTAACCGGTAACAACAAGCGTCTGACTACTCGTAAGACTATTTGCTGACAAACACAACAAGGCTGATCCGTATAATATTGCACATACAAGTACATGCACTGGCACGAAAACCATGTGTGGGAATTATAATGCGTTAAATTATGTTTGCTCACTGATAGTTTCCTGGAGTTAGTTCCGCACCTACACTACTGGATGCAGAGCGAACTAGATGGCTTAAAGAATGGAATTGATTTGTAGCAACTTACCTTTTTAAACAGAAAGACGAGTTCAACAAAGATTTGTTTGGCTTGCGTGCATCAAAATGACGCCAGAGCGTTATTACTAAACTAATTATAAGCACGATTCATGCAGCGGCCTTTGACCTTTACGCGTTGCCTACCTGTTCATTCTAATAACATTAGTCAAACAGTTAAGTTCAAAACTTTTGTACTGTCGTGCCCTGAATTCTCCATTGTCATTTGCAGCACACCCTGAGACTAAAGTTCAACACTGAAAAGACACCTTTATCTTGATCGACCATTGTGTTTCCATGCTCCAAGTCAACGATCACCAGTGCTATAGGCCGGCATAATGTGTTCTGTTTCGTGTATCATTGATGCGGCGACACAAAACAGCCGTTAAGTTTCTGCCTCTTGAAAATTCAAAATCACTGATATCAAACGAGGAACATGATAATAGCGATTGTGGGATTATTCACCCCTCGCCCTGACATTGTAGTACATAATGGGCGATCTAAGATCATGTTGCGAAGGTATATTTTTTGTCGAAATCCGTCTTTGTGCAAACTCGCGAATAGTCCATTCTTTTCTTTTTTGCAATATTGTTTGTTTGGGTGTAAAAGAAAAAGGCTATAACAAGATGGGGAAATTCTCAAGACAATTGCCACGAAAGAGATTCAATTTCAATGAAATTCAATTCTGTTGTTTATATAGGCCTAAGAAGGAAAAACATGTGAAAGGTCATTGTACGAACATTTAAAAACAGAGATATTATCTAAATAATAAACAAAACACACACATATAGGCCTAATGAGTTAAAATTCAAAGTAGAATACAAATCTGAATGCCTAAATTTCACTATGCTGTTGAGAAAAACTGAATTTAAAGTGCTAAAAAGTTTGGTTTGAAACGGTATAGGAAGTAGCCGTTCCCATGCATAATTATGATATTTCTTCAATTTTTACCCAAATTGGTATTCCAGCGTACTTAACTTAAATCTTTGAATAAATCGTAAATACTTGATAATACATCCCCGGTAAGAGCACGACACACATGCCTAACGCGATAAGTGTTGACGTGAGTTTCACACAGGCAGGAAAAGACGATTGTTTTCAAGACTTGAATACATTTCCTTTGGGAGAACAAACTACATCCTATTTTACACGTATCATACCACGTTACTTGTCCAAAACCACCACCAGTTGAAGGTTTAATCTCTTCTCGGGATTTCCCCAGATTTATTTCCGCTCCACAAAAAAAAACCCAGTCTCGGTTTCCTGCAGTGTCCATTTCTTTTATCCAAGCCAAACCTCACGCACTGCACTCCAGCCGATCCGATATTGAACGCGGCCGACCGCGTTTTAAGGTAATTGCCTTAAAGAGCGGATTACATATCACTTAGCTGACCACACACCGCACAACAAATAACGGTTGACCGTTTAATGGTCTGCCCCACGTGTGATTATGTAACGCGTGTGATTAATACTCGGCGGTCTGACGTGACCCGTGGCAACGGGGTCATGTTTTGTCTGCCAGGGAATACTAGACGGTACCCAGAAGGTGTTGGATTCAGGTTACAAATAAACTGCACATGATCAACACCAACATTCCAAAAATCGGGGAAAATAATTACAACTCGCCAAGGTGTTTAAGATGCACATCAAAGTGAAGTTTGCATTGTTATTTTTACGTTCCATTTAATTTGGGGGAGTTATAAAATTGCTTTTGGGCGATATTCCTCTTCAAAGATGACCACTCCTGAAAGTGACATTGAGGACAAATCTGTTGTCTCCACTTTGAACAATTATTAGCACGTCTACTCTACAGCAAAATAAAGCGACTTGAGGTCTAATTTCATTAGAATTTCTAAGAAAAGGAGAACCACTGCCCTTCTAAGACCTGTGACACTTCGTGTATACAATCCCTCAACAGTATAGTAGCTCACCGTGACGTTCAAGGGGAATTTTGAGGGCATTTCAATAGTGATTAGCTTGGCGGGGGTAATTTTAGGCATATTGCTCTGCAACCAAGAAGGCGCATTTTGAAATCCAAATTTGTAGTTCCCGGTTGGGCCGTCATGAAAAAATCATTCTTTATTTGTATGAACATTCACTGGTGGATCTTGAGGCCCGATCGATTTTGTTCAAAATAGGTGAACAAATCTATCATTTTACATAATACTACCACTTAGTTTTACAAAAATCACAGAATGAAAAGAAATCCAAAATACAAACAATCAAATTACCGGAATACGATTCAAAATTTTAAAAAAGAATAAAAAAAAAAAAAAGTAATCAACAAAGACCGCAAATGCGATAAGGTTCACGATATAAGACATTCAAAATTATAATGACTGACCTTAATACTGACTAATAGCAAAATGCGATAATATACTACTGGAAAATGCAAGCAAAGTACAATGACCTGAATTATGAAGATGATACAAAATAGTAGGGCCCGGCATGCCAATTCTAGCAGAGCTTTTCTTTTAAAGGCTAAATGGAACAAGAACAGAAACTGCATGGCAGGTTGGAAAACACACAAGTAATTAGGTAAGCGGATTATTTTATATTCTTTTTGAAATACGGGAAACTAACATTCACTTGTGCAAGTATCAGAAATAAAAATCGCACGCCTGATATGTATAATGCTGGCAAAGGTCAAAGGTGATCGATTGACAATCATAATCGAAACAAAAGAGACGAATAGGTTTGGTTTCGGGGCATTGTACACCGAACCCAATATAAACGTCAGAGTTCTTTGCTTACAAGTCGTCTACATACAATCGAAAATACATTCCAACAAAACGGTCTGTTCTCATTTTAATAGCGAAAGTGGCCAGCTAGAATATCAGAGGATGGAAAATAGTTGTCTTGTACGCCATACAAACAACACAAATTACGTGTGCAAACATGTTCCTTGAACGTAATACATGCAATTCCCAGCATTATGCGTTGGATGTTTACCAATAGCGCCCCCGCGCGTTTGATATTAACTTATCAGGGGTAGGCCTATGTTTTGCCGCACAATGCATTAATTCTTGTCCTCTGTGGGAGATGTTTTGTTGAAAACGGTCCTCGATTGTTTATGTACTTACAATGAGAGAATGTTCAAGTAAAGGACAACGCAGCCTTGTCCTCGGTCAGCAGGAAATGAACGACAATGCGGCAGTGATCAGAAATTCGCTTGTGACGTCAAACTGATAACCATACGCATTTAGGCCTACACGGGCGCATAATTACGATAAACCAATTTTTTTTCTCGACACATCACGGTATTTTCTGGTGTAGGACTATACCTGCGTTAATTTGTTTGAGAGGGGGAGGGAGGCACGACTAAAGCTTGTCTATCTAATTTTGGCTATCTTCCTCTTTATAGATTATTTTTTTTGGGGGGGGGAGTGGGGTTTCTGTCACTTTGTGCAAAAGCAAAAGTCGGGCAATTCCTACCAGGGTGTGTCCCTTGATACGCGTGATAGTTGTGTGCCGGCCGCTGTACACAAACCGATTGAAACAGCATTACTAAAAAATACACCCAAATAACTGTCTTCACAAGCGAGATGTATCTTATATCTGGACGAAAACAAATATGGACATTTGCTCATTTGAATACTCTCAAGTGCCTCAAGTACCAGGGACCAATTTCAATGAGCTGCTTAGCACAAAAATTACTTAGGCCTAATGCTTAGTAAAAACAGATTACCAGTCAAAAGCTTGTGATTTTCATGCTAAGGCAATACGGTAACAGCTGAATGACAGCCACAAGCCATATACAATTATACATCATAGGAATTTGGTTGGAAGAAAGACTATTCGTGGTAAGCAAGTTTTTGTGCTTTCAGCGTGAAATCGGTTTATTTAGGCCATTTATCCAATCTGGCTACGGCTTTGGCTTTGATTTCTTGTAATTTTAGATCCTCAATAATAGATGTGGGAAGATTTGGGGCACTTTTGCTACACAGACGTCACAAAGTCTTACATTTGAGCCCAGAGCCAGAGCCCTTGGGTTTTATTTAAATATACAAGGCTTCAGATTTGCAAGTATAAAACTGGAGAAAGCTGGAGACGAAGCCGAAGCCGAAGCCGAAGCCAGTTTGAGAAATGGCCTTAGAGTGTAGGCCTATTTATACATTTTTGTGACAACCAAGTATCGCCTGCTTACCTGTCGGCCATCTTGAATCAACGTCAAACCAATTTTAATCTTCGGTTCTACTTTGGTTGAAAAAAATGACTTACTTCAAGCACAACCGAAGTCGACACAACACTCAGCACAATGTCAAAGCCGAAATGTTTCTTGATCAGGTCACACCAAGTTGATTCCCCCCCCCCCCCCCCCCCCGCGCATAGTATTCGTTGCGCGCCAACCTCTTTTGGGAACTGTTCTAATAAGTCCAAGCGTCAATCGGAAACTACGGTATACGCCCTATATCCTAATTGAATTGAGAGTTCTTACTGTGCAGCAGAGTGACAGGTCCTTAAAGGAATCCTCTCCGACCAGGCGGCCACAAATTGGCACAGTTGGAGAACCTGATGAAGACTATTCCTAAGAAACTACAAATTGGCTTTAAGAAAAGCGAAAGTTTAGAATGTCTGATCGGTACAATTAGGGTCCTTACTGAACCAGATGGCTGGTTACAACAACAGGCTCCGCTAAATAATCGCACGCTTTGACTTGTTGAAGTCTAAAAATACTAATATTCCGAATCTGCTCACTCATGGTCTATAAACAAGAACTTGAAGGTAACAAAGTTCCTCCCCACACCATCCGTGCAAGTAAACGAAGGCGTGTTTTTTTAGCCAATGGTTTTAACAAAAAGTCAAGATACTTTTACATCCCTACAGATTGCGAAAGTCTCGCGACTTCACGAATACTTTTTATCTTATGCGAACGTCTCTGTACCATACGCTGACTAGTCAAGCGATCGTCGGACTCTTTGGTCTCTCTTAACCCTATATCATTGCGAATGATAGACTAATTGAAAGTTGAGGTCAATTTTTTTTCATTATTGAATTTGACCATCAATAATTTGGAATATTTTGAAAACGTCAAATGAAATAACTTTTGTTCCTTTACAAGACTACATTACGTGTAGTTTCCCAACTCCGCCAAGTCGGCAAACGAAATAATTTCATAAAACAAGTAAGCCGTACACGCTGTAAGCTCCTTAACGTGCGTCCGGAAGTACGTGTGTATTCTCGTGAATTCAAGTTGCATCTTCATTGTAACGTCATTGCAGATCATTAGCTGTGCCGTAAACGGGCAAGGTAAGAGAAGGCAGATATTAAACTTCCTCCAAATCACCTAAATCCTAAATCCTGGATTAATGGATCAGCTTATCGGCTTACACCAGCCCCCGTCATCGCGATCGCCCCTTTCAACCGGCCATGTATAACATTCACCTCATTGTGCCCTCCACCTCAAAACTATAGAGTACCGAAGTGATGACGTCAATGCAATGTTTGGAACCAGAATACTTTTGTTATTTTATGTCAATGTGTTTGCATGACTGGCTGGTAACAAGGGAACAGTCGAAATCTCCATTTGTTTGAAGCCAGTTGTCGTGCCAACTGACGTCAGACTTCGATACTCTATTTGCGTCACCTGCCAACGACCACAGATAGCACCATACTTTCATAGAAAACGGATGGAGGTTAAAATTGAAGTTTTTATGGGAAGAAAGTGTGGGCCGCAACCCTAACACAATCCATTATCATTTACTTTGTCTGACATCTTTGTTGCGGTACAGAGTTGGGACAGGGTTGTGGCTGTATTTATGATTCGGGCTACATTAGCTGTTCGGGCTACATTTAGGTACAGGGTTGGGGCTACACTTTAGTACTTGGGCTTTTATTTTAGGTGCCGCACAGAATGTATGTGCATGAAAAAAAGTTAAGCGGTTTAGGCGACGCTGAAAATAAGTCATACTGTGATTCGCTCAAGTTCGTATAGTGCAGAATCAAAAATGAAATGACTGTTAGCTTATGGGGATGATAATGAGGATGTCTGATACTTTGTGGTTGTTTCCTGCACATCATGAACGAGTTCGTTATTCCGACTTCAAGGCCATGGGGTAGGCCTATTTACGCCAGTATAAAAGTGACCTAGATTTCTATCTTTTTATGAACACGGCACTATTTTGAACGACCGATGGAGTTCTTACTGTGCTTTAAGACACTTAGCAGGTCAAAGCTCGTCTTGAATAAAGTTAATAGCCTGGTTCCATGGACAAATTTTAAAACGGGATTTGTCAACACAGAGTTGCACTGGCGACCGAAGACGCTCATCGCGCGACACTGAATAATATGTACTCGGTGATCGCGCGCTTTTTGAGCGTGAATGTGTTGAGGGGTGGCATCAAAACTCACATATCGTGGATTGTCTTTCAGCCTCACCTCGCCCTACCTAACTTCGTTACACGCCTAGATTGTGACAGTGTTAAGTGATCGAACGGATAGAAATTCATCCGCGGCGCGCGAGCTCGCATAGGCCTACATGCATGTGACGTGGAGGGTTCAGGCTAAAGGTCCCAAATTGGAGAGGTTTGATACATCCACGTACACGGATATAGGCCTAACTATATCAGTTCACGTCTAGGTGCACATCAAGATTTGGTCTGGCAATGTGTAACGTTTTACTCAATTGAGGGCGTTGACAAGTACCGTTCAACATAGCGAAGCCCCGGCAAATTGGCGATTTACTGTTCTGCCTTGCATTCGAAAATGACGAAATGCTTTTCCCCTTCCGGTTAACCGTTTTAACCATGGGTGATAACACTAACGGTAAAATGGTGTGAAATGTTGTCGATCCACGACCTACACAGCTAAACAAATCTGAATGAATTTGTGGAACAGTACTGTGTTTGTGTTAGCACTGAGAGCCTCGCTTTCAACCTGGAAGTGCGCAGATAGTGCTAAGGTAAAAATCGTCGATTTATACAACTGATGTCTTTTGAACTATTTGGAGGTGTACTCCTAGGCCTGCATAGTGTGACTCGGTGGGGTAGTTGTAAGCCGCTATATATGTTTGCTTTTCTGAATGGCTTGTTTAGCGGGATAAGCATAAAATAGAAAAGTATATTTATGAGATTTCCCAATGTAACAATTACCTAACTTTAAAATTTAGTTGACTGAAGTGCCCAAAACAATGTGTTGTTAGATCAGTTAACACAAAAACACTATTTTGAGTACAGCGTGCCTGTTGGTTTATCCAAGTTACAACAAACTAATCGGCATGGCTCAGTCTTAGATCAACTGAAACACATATTGTACGAAGGAAAGAGGTACAAATTTAAAGAGGCAGCTCATTGACGAACAGAAGCATGTTTCACCTTCCGGGAGTTTTATGCGGAACACTAATGTCGGCGAACCTTTCCCTAAACTTTGTTAAATGGTCCGCGACAACCCTGTCTAAATGTCGACTTTCATTCATTGTGATGTGTCGTCAGACTGAACTCATGCGACAGGTCGACAGCTGCATATTAATGTGTAATGCTCATAGTAATCTTGTTCGTTATACCATTGCGATGCGCTTCCGTCGAGTATAATGTTGATGAGAACTTTCGTCCCAATGTCCAACCATGTTCTCCGAGTACAAAATGATCAAGCTTCACCTCTTCTTAAAAAGTATAATATTGCACTAATACAGCTGACGAAACAGTTGCAGGAAATCACACTTTGTGTGATTCAACACCGATAACACATGAAATAAACGTGAAAGTTTGAGCTCACTCCGACAAAATAGTGAAAACCTGTTATTTTGACAGTGACTTGGTGAACGTTTGTGTGTTCTTATTCAAATGCGCCTTTGCGTTAGGTCTTCAGATACAATTTTCTCGATGACAGGGTGAGAAATAGGGTTATGTTCGGGGTTTAGGTTTTAGAATAGGGGTTAGGGTTAAGATGAGATTGAAGGTCAATACAAACAAATCGTCCAATTTAACGGAGTTGTAATCAAGTCAATTACAAGTCAATCACAAGTCAAGCACAAGTCACTTCACAAGTCACTTCACAAGTCACTTCACAAGTCACTTCACAAGTCACTTCACAAGTCACTTCACAAGTCACTTCACAAGTCACTTCACAAGTCACTTCACAAGTCACTTCACAAGTCTCTTCACAAGTCACTTCACAAGTCACATCACAAGTCACTTCACAATTCTGGTCTCAAACAATGTAACAAGCTATTCAAACAACCTATATAGAACAAAAGCATTCCTTTGTCATTGTTCATCCATGTAGCTTGTGAGCTGACTTGTGATTGACTTGTGATCTGCCTTTTGATCTGACTTGTGACTGACTTGATTACAACTCTGCAATGTAATACCTAGCTCATTCCATTTCGTTTGAAAATGAATGCTCCTTCATATCAGCATCCAATCGTCAAAAAGAGTCATTCGATTTCATTAGTTGAGAATTCACTTGGCAAATAAGATCATTCAAATTCAAACGGTCGTTTAGTTCATTCAGTTTCGTCGAAGCCACTTGCCAGAGGTTGCTCGGGAATTCAATTTCATCCATAGGCAAACATTTATCAAATGTTGCCATTCAAATGTTGAACAAAATCATGAATAAATGAAGAATTCTAATGATGCAAATTATGACGCGTAAAATTCGTTGATTAAAATGTCTATGCCGATCAATTTTATCTCTCACATGCTGATCACAAACTAGAGTTTGCCATATAACTCAGAATGCTCGTTTCCCCTTTCTTATAAAGAAATTGGCCCATCAGTTACACATACATACATTTTCCTGTATATTAATTTAAATTATTATCAGAATATGAATCAGAATCATTAGTTGTACACTCACATTGGACAGTCCTCAGCCTACGAGTTCACTGCCATGAAAAGAAAATTATACCCCCCGCGCCGAAGATCAAGACGAATGCGCCAAGAAGGAAAACAGAAAAAACACACAAAAACCCCCTACAATTGATTATTCCCAGCCAATGCGAGTTCTCATGAGACGCCGCCCGGGAAAAAACAGGAGGTTCACTGACCTAGTCAGGTGTTTTAACCTCTAAGTGTAACCTGTCTAGCCTCTTGGATAAGCGAGTATGAAGAAGAGAAAAAAGAGCCCTTAGATTTCATTAAAATTAAGCAGCGGGCTGCGCCGTGCCGGGCCGGGTCTGAGTCCCCTCGCGCGCCCGACGACCGCGAGCCGGGCAGAATTTCCCCTCAACCTTTCCGCGCCGCGCTTCTTGTGGCGCTATAATCAACGCGTCTTCCTCTCGTCCCACGAGACACAGTGTGGTTCAAAAGGGGGAGATATTATAACGCGGGATTATTGTCCTACCTTTCCTGTCCCGTTCAATATCATTTTGACATAAACTAATGGCATCGCGGCCCTAGAGCGAGTTACATAAATTACGTTATTCACTCGTGGGTAGACGGGGAGCTTGCAAAAGTACTCGTCCAAAAAGAGTGGAGGGGGAGGTCTTAGTTACGGCAAGCAGAGGGGGTTGGAACGGTGAGGCCTGTGGCGGACTTCACAATGACGGGAAGGAGTGAGTCGCGAACGGACGTTTCAGTTGACATCTTGCAAAAGCATGGCCGGGTAGTTGCTACAATAATCTCGCCATCGCGGATACATCTGGTTATTTGTCCGCATGGCACATCCCGCCAAACGTCATCATTGTCAAAACGGCAAGGGTGTTATATACATTGTGTAGCCACTGTAATCTTATACACGATGCTTGAATTTGGAAATTGTGTTGTGGCAATCGTTTGAAAATGACGACTAAAGTAGGAAAATCAATTTTGGCGCGCAGTTCCCTCTATGTTAGTCGTTCTTTAGTACACACTATGTTTTTACAAGCTTAAAGGTACGATACAGCTTTGTTAATGATACAAAATGATTAGTTTCAATCTGAAACCTTACTGTTTACAAAGACGGTACCAGTACTAATCCTCGAGAGAAAATCGAAAATGTTGCAATTACTCCAAATCATTTCTACAAATAAGTGGAAATTCTTAGTAACAACGAAAGCTGGCCGTCGTGTATTCCAGTGCAGTCATAAAAATACTATTTAATTGCTCCTTTAAAGATATACCGTCCGTACTCTTTTCGAGTTTCTGCCCGAAAAAAATTGCTTTTGAAAATTACTAATACACAGTTATTCACGTTTTGTATGGGACATGTGGGTGGGTTTGTCGATATGCAAATGTCGAATTATTTGGGGCCCGACAATAATTCGGATGTAGCTTTGTATACATACGATGCGCGAAAACAACCAAGAATAAAAGCCTCTATTCGAGGGTTGAAGGCCTACACGCCCAAATTTTTTCGTGAAAACAAAACCTCATCAAACAAACCACACAATAAAACATGTTAGAATAAACAAATTAAAAGGGAAATTTTTCTTTTTTTATTGAAGAGCACTGATAGTATATTGTATATCTTTAAAATGGTCCATTACATTATTCGGCTGTACGTCAGTTTGACATTAAAATATCAAGCTATTTGTTATTTCATGACGGAGAGTTGAATAACATACGACAAAGGGTAATAACCCACACACCGTGTAACCACGTAGTATATTCAAACGTCTAAAAGACCTTTTTATGTGACGTCACTCGTCTATATTGGGCGGGATAGTGTAGTGATGCTAATGAGTGCTTAACACATCGGACCAATTAAAACGCAAACAAAACGGACCAAAACGAAAACAAAACTGACCACAAACGCACTTGTGAAAATCCAGATTCAGATTACATGTACTGCGTATTAAAGCCAAAATGTACGGAAGCCCGTTCGTGCCAGGTTTACTAGCGAAAAAATATTTATTGCGAAATAACTCAATACTATTGCGAAATAACGCAATACTATTGCGAAATAACGCAATGCTATTGCGAAATAACGCAATAGTTGTTGCAAAAACAGTTTTTGCGAAATAAAGCAACAGGTATTGCGAAATAACGCAATAGTTTAGGGGAAATAACGCAATAGTTTTGCGAAATAATGCATATTATTGCGAAATATCGCAATAGTTTTCCGAAATAACGCAATAGTATTGCGAAATAACGCAATAGCCTTATTTCGCAATAAGAAAAATTTCCCACTAGTCAAACCAGGCACGAACGGGCTTCCGTAAGAATGAGACTCATTTTTCCAAAATGTCTTTAAACCACAGAGTTGTCAGTCCATTTGTGCACGTTATTATCCGTCAAATGTTAGTGACTTCGTCACCTTTTGAAACCGTTGTTACGACCATCGAACCGACACCGTTAGTTTAATCTAGTAAGTGTGGCATTACAAGAATCCGACCTGACGGATTGCTACCGAGAAGAGAAAAATCTTTGCAGATATCAACGGATTAACAACGTGTCTTGTCCGTAACCCAACCGGGTGTCAAATCTGAAAACATGAGTGCATTATGGGCGTCGCTAAGTGATCGAATTTTGCCAGCATTCAAAAACACACCGTTATTTATTAGCTCTTGCTCGGTAATTTCACGTGTCACGCGGCGCGAAACAAAAAAACTTCGAGGTGGTGATGTCTGGGCGAAATTCACTTAAAGGCCAAATCTGATTTGCGCCCCAGTACCACGAAATGTCCCCCCAATAATTCCCTCGCTCACCGCTGCACCTGTAAAGGAATACTCGCGTCCGTCAGCGAGACACACACACCACGACCGCACCATCGAACGCCACCTCGCACAACCCATATCCAAACACCGACTGATTTTTAAGCCCCCTGCAAAACACCGCGTATTAAATTTTCTTCCCGCGTTCTCCCCACAAACCGTTATAGTATCCTCCCCGCGTATTATGTCTCACACGTATTCGATCCAGGTCGCTGACACGACGGGAACTTACTCCTGAGATTTCGCCGTCGCACTTTTCGACGGAGTGCAAGGAACTCGGCGGTCTCTCGGCACGAAGTTTTCTTCCGTTTCCTTTTACTCAAGAATCCAAACGATGTTTCTTTTGCCGAATTTCATGTTTATACCAAGTCTTGAGGGACACAGAGCTCATGTGTTGTTTCAATATTTGACTGTTCTGCAGACAACATTGCACATACTCAGCTGGCATGCAGAATTAGGGAACGCTGTTGAGCTTTGTGACAAAACGTTCTTGTTAAATCAACCCTATTCGTGTGGACCATGTGCCCTTTGTCTGTTAATGTCCTATATTTAAATGTCCCGGCGGTATGCGCATGCATCATGTTTTGCAAAAATACAGTTAAAGAGTGACATAAAGGTCACATAATTCAAAGGCGATCTTTGTAATACACGATGCGTGCGCAAACCGCGGGACACACTTCGAAACAGATGTAAACACGTGACGTCAGAGGGCACGTCGTACATAAGACCATTGAAGCAAGATATGGGACAGAGGGAATCCCCCCCCCCCCTCTTTTGTGTCCCCCCTCTTTTGTGTTGGTCATTGTGTTCCCGTAATCTCAGGAATTCCTTTCAGATATCCGCGGGATGTGTTAGGTAACAATAGTCTGGAGGGGGTGACAAGGGGGAGGGGAGTAAGGGGGGACAAGAGGGGGGGAGTAGGGGGTGGGGGGAGTAGGGGGTGGGGGAGTAATAGAGGGGGGGGTACCGGTCCAATATTTTGCTGAGTATATATACGACCACTTAAAACGTTTCCTGTATCTGAAATGAGCTAGTTCCCTTGATAGACATTTTTAGAATTACTTGAAGGTATTCCCGTGGATTTAAAACTAAGCACCTGCCGCTCTTTCTTCCGAACGACGGCATGAAAGAACTTCTCAGGATTTCAAACTATTTTCAATTGGCACTTTAGCAAATTTGTTTTTACTTTGTTTTGTGACTTTCCAGCGGTATGACATACATTTATTCACTATCACCAACATACAAATGTATTATTGCGTCATTCTAAAATGTGGATGGAACATGCAACATTATACTGCACAAAAGGTCAGAGATGTAGTCGAGTCTATCACAAGTCCCTGCAAGTCCCCGCAAGTCCATCACAAGCCCTCCATATAAATCCCAATCACAAGCTATTTAAATGAGCTTTGACAAAGGCATTCCTTTGTCATTGTTCATCCATTTACTTGTGACCAGCTTTATGAAAGGACTTCTCACTGGGCTTGCGCAAGCGTAAGAAGCGCGATATGGGGAAAAGGGACCCCCCCCCCCCCCCCCCCTCTTTTGTGTTGGTCATTGTGTTCCCGGAATCTCAGGAATTCTATTCAGAAATCTAGGGGATGTGTTAGATAACAATAATCTGTAGTGTGCTTAGGGTATAGGGATAAAAGGAGGGGGGGGGGGGGGGGGGGTACCCTTTTCCCCCATATCGTGCAGGGTATCTGCGAAAGGACTTGTGAAAGGACTTGCAGGGACTCGACTCTAACTCTGCAAAAGGTAGTTAACATCTAGTAATTAAGGTAAAATAAGGTTTTTGAAGTTTTGGAAAATTCATTTTACTGCTCGTACAGGCGAAAAGTGCCCTATCCTTGTTTACATTTCTGCGACGGCGCACGGCAATTCCGATTCAACTTGCAATTTCAAACTTCGGGAATGGTGTCAACTGCCTCCGACTCGACGCGTGAACTAGAATGCTGGCGTACCGCGTTCAAGGACGGTGCATACGTGCCCAAACGAGAACATTACCGGCTCGAATGATTGAGGTTGAGGGTTCAGCGGTAAACCTTCCCATGGCCTGGGGAAGCACACTTCTTCCCAGGGAAGCAGCTTGCCCGACACCGGAAGGCAGTCCCTGTGCGGCCGGGACTCACCTCAACAGACAATCCCAGAAAGCTCCTACGCGATTGTTCCCTACGTTCATTCTCAAACGATAGCTAAAGCCTGGTTGCCAATTGTTTATAATCGCCGACAGCGTCTGCAAGGAGTCGCCGACGGCAACGTTGATTATGGCAACGTTTCGTCGTGACTGATGCAAACATGGAAGGAGTCAGTCGGCAAAGTAGGACCAGGATTAACTTTGCCGACTGTCTGCGTCAAGTCTAAGAGTACATGAAATACACGTGCCGGCATACTGTGCGTTCAACGATTCCCCCTTACCGCTTGAGTGCCGCGAATTGGATCCATGTTACCCTTTGGACTAGGAAATATTAACCGTAAATGTCATCAAAAGACCAACAGTATTGGAAATACTTTAGCAAAATTGGAAATCAGTATTTTATTTTTTTACAAAATTTGACAATGTTGAGAGTTGCATTTGTAGCAGTAAAAAAAAGTATACGTGACTTATTATTAATGTTATGATCAAACTCATGGGATAACCAATTTGGGTGTGACACGTTCTTAGCCTGTTCTTGAACCAAATACAGATAAATAAGATACACATTCAATTTAAAGAACAACATAATGCAACAACAAGGTGAGATAGACTGTTTGAGTATTGTCACTCGCTGGAACTCCCAACAATTTCAAGTAAGCTGCGGCAACATGTACAACGCCGACAACGACAGGGGACACAACGACACGGCTAACGACAGGCACGACAGACACGTCGAAAATTACCACGTTTAGGCAAGGATGTAGACGACTATAACGAAGGCAGGACCACGACATTTGAAGGGAAGTTCGAGTAAGAAATAATCGATATATTTCTTTCTGCTGGCTCAAAAAATTCCTCAAACACTACAGCTCGAATGACTTACGAAACCAGTGAAGATGACGGTCAGTTTTAGAGGTGGCAGGAAAACGCGGATGGATTTCTATGAAAAACACATGAAATCAGACAGGGACTGAAAACACAGTCCACATGTACGCCAAGGCGGGATTCGAACCTGTCCTACAGTATAATAAGACGTAAAAAGCGAGGAACGCAGCACTGCGTCAACCTGACTCCCCGAAGAAGGACCTCTGCCATACATGAAAACTCTTTCATCAAGTCACAGCCATACAAAATGGATTTAGCACTAACAAGCCAGTTCCTATCTTTGTACGTCTTGAGTCAGTATTATACCAGTAACGCCCATACCTGCTGACACGTCGCAAACATATGACTAGCCATAGCCACACTGGAACATTATGGGAGAGCTCATAGACAGTTTCTCACGTGTAAATTCTTAATACCTGATGAAGCGGTTTGGAAAGTTTGTGACGTCATCCAAAGATCATGAAAGATTAAGATTTTAAAGGAACACAGTAGCCTGAAGTCGTAGAAGTTTGGTCTTTTAAAGTTCTTCCTCGAATTCAATCCAAGTTTTTAGTCCAATTAAAAAGGTTTTGGTAATTTTTCGCATCTAACAGCCATACATTCGTATGTTTTACGGTATACTCAGCAGACCATGCTTAGACAGACACATGGTTACAATATTCAAAACTGACTTGAAGTAAAGCTTTTTGCTTTTGTTACGAGTATCATATAATTATCCTCTTTTATAGGTTTGTGTCTGTTGATTTTACCTCCACCATGGAGGTACATGTAGGTAAACACGTTGCACTAGCGACTGAAGTACGTTTAACATTGACAATCGAGGGTTAACATTTTGGATAAGTCTTCTCGTGAAAGAATTCAGAAAATCGGTATCGCATTAAAATCAGACCCCGTAAAAAGCAGACGCCTTAAGCCCGGTTCATACTTCATGTGAATGCGAATGCGAAGCGAATTTATGACGTCAACGCCAAATATTCGCCCTGCGAATTCGCAAAAGTTGAACACATTTCAACTTGTGCGAATCTTCGCTGCGAATGTTTCATGACGTCAAATTCGCTTCGCATACGCATTCGCATGAAGTATGAACCGGGCTTTTTACGTTATTGCGCAAAATCAATATAGGTCCCCCATACACCCAAACATTGAGAAACATACGGTTAGAGTAAGGGTGAGACTAGGCATTAGGGTGGGACACAGGGTATACGGTTATAGGGTAAGCGTTTAATATAAGAGGTAAGGTTAGGATGTGGTTTAGCGTTAGGCCATTGCAAAATTTGCTGATGTTCGTAACAAAATCCACACTTGTTGCAATGCATCATGGATAAAGAGTAAGATATTCACAGCATGCAGTCTGATATTCATATGACAACGCCCATTTTTTTAAAGGGGTGGACAAGGTCACCAATAATGTACTTTTTTAATGTTTGGAAAAACTGAAAACTTTCCGAGATTATTGACAACTTTTGAAACTATTGATAATACTAAAACAATTGCAATCAGTACCGTACCATTCCCCTAAACAAATTCAACATTTAGACCGTTATCTCGATTTAGCTCCCCTTCCCCCCCCCAAAAAAAAATACATGTACACAAACACCATCGACACTTCTAAATGAACCGTTTCAACCCAGTTTTTTTCTTAGATTCGTCCTATACCCATCCCTTCCCATACTTAAATTACGATTTTCTTCCTATCGGCCAAAATTTCTTGGGCGTTGTCATGTTTGTTTAGCGTCATGGTGGTTGCAAAGTTGATATCAGTTTTGGCCACAAGTCGAGTTTCATTTCTTACTGGCCACAATTAGATACCGCGGCAATTATGGATAAAGCATGGACTCAGGTTGCAAATGCACGCCGCATGTAATATCCATTGTTCGGGGATTATGAACAAATCCTGAATGTTGTATGGTAACCATAGATCATTGTTATATCATCCGCTGGGCTTTCCCGTATTACCAATATAACACAATATTCGTTCAATTATAGATTCACTAACAATACTGCCCGTAACATTCAACAGCATCGGATACATTTTTAAAACCCTGTAAATCGGCTACGGATAATTATGGTATCTGTCGCATTCCGCGTATCCACTGTCAATGGCCACTCGAAAGCATTACCCGTTCACTCAAAAATGGATTATCATTTGGTAATGCTGTGCCGATGCGTTGCTTATCCATTTGGGCAACAACGACGAACCATACCCAGAATAACGTTCGATACCAACTCAATCCCGCAGACATACTCGACCCCGGGGAATCAAGACTCGTTCGGTTGTTTTATTAAATGTGATCCATGGTGTGTTATTTCAACTGGCATGGACATGACTGAGAAAATATCTACTGTATTAAAAGTCTGTAACACCACTAACTATAACTAAAACACCTAGGGGTATATTTCCCTGACCTTAAGGCCCCACCTCAGTCAGGGAAATATACCCGAGGATATCTTCGCTGTTTTCATCCATTTTTGTTACCGTATTAAGCGGAGTCTACACGAAGCATCTTATTTGTAGTAAGAATATCTGATTTGAGATCAGAATACACAAATTATTAACGTTTGATGGCAAACACATTTAAAAACTAAACCCATGTGCAAACATGGATACACATTTTAAATAATCAAATTTGTCAAATGAATCAAAAACAAATGTACGCCAAGGAAACAACAGGTTTATCGCACAGTATGCCAAAACCAGTAATTAAACACATTATCCTTAGAAAACCAAGATAGAGGGCGTGGACAAATTTTGATATTGGGAAAGGAGTTAGGATATATTCTGTTTTAGGGCACGAGTTCTGTAAATTAGTTTGGCGGATGCAGAATGCAAACGGGCAACAGTGCCCCCCAGCGTTCCCCCACACGAGCGTTGCCTACTCCTCCCCCTCCTCCCGTGGGGGGAACTCGGTTCGAAACATCCCTTTCTCCAGGCACACCCGTATACCCCCGCGCCCACCCACATACCCAACGGGTCCTTTGCACGGTTGGGTTGAAAGCTTGCCGTAAGCTTCGGCTACTTTTATGGAGTATTAATTATGTAGGATTGTAATAGCTTTAGCACTGACCTATAGTAATGACTCAGACTGGTACGTTTTGATATACAGCCTCGCTTTCGTTCCAATATGGCGAAGGACGAATACAAGCAAGCTTCGGTTACTTTATTAATTCGTAAGTACACACTTACATAATGTAGCAACCTACATTGTAACCACGCGAATTGCTCTGTTCTGCAGGTATAAGCTCGATTTTGTTCCAATATTGCGAACCCGTGCAAAGTGTGAACAACGGCATTGCATTGGGGACAGTTCCCAACGAGTGTTCCACTAATCTGTTAGACGTTCGGTCAAATTGACCAGTGGTAACATGACGTAAGAAACCCCTCTCAATTTTCGTTCTTTTTTGTTTATGTTGTTTTGTGATTTGTTAAGTTGTTGTTCAGGAATATTTCGCTGTCTGCCTGTTGGTTCGAAAACACGTTAATGTCCCGACTGTCTGATCGTTCAATCCAGGCTTTATAGTCCCACTTAAGTCGGCGGGATTTACATTTAGAAGAAAATAACATTATCCTTGCGAGTCGCAACGACCCAATCCCGCCAAGATGTAATCGGGTAGATTTCCATTGCTCGGAAAATGGATGTAGTTCGAATTATCAAAGAGAGGGACAGGTTACACAATCTCCGTTGTGACGCTCAACTCAGAAAAAAATCGAGGGGCGTACCTCTGCCCATAAAAGTAACTCTTGTTGGCAATGACGTTATCGGTAGTAAACCACTGCTTTCCGCACACATGCACACCCACTTGCGTACGTTGTGTACACAGCTCCGGACATTAGGGGCGTGGCAAGCAATGTTTTAACTGCCGATGACGTAACAGCCAGAAACAGGTCACGCCAAATGATTTCTTATGTCCTTGGTCTTGGCAAATTACTACAACACAAGAACACATCCAAATATTTGTTTGTTATCTATTCATCACTGTTTCACAATCATTTCCAGCATTTTTCCCTTTAATATGATGGGGTTATACAACATGTTTTAGGTTAGAGAACATTTCTTAGGTTAGCGTCCGTCCTCGCTGGCAATTAGATCCCAGACGAAGATGAAAACATTATTTATCCGGCTTATGAACTTTTGAGCCGCATAAATGTTGAGCCGCATAAACGTTGAGCCGTTTTATTATACATCAATTCCACAGTCATTCTTGATGAAAGGTTCACATTCATGACATGTCAATTATGCATAACATCTATATATGGGTTATTCCATAAATTAGGGTACCAACTTGCGACATTTTGACCCAAAATGGAAAAATTCATCGAGAGGGGATTCAATAATAGTTTTCACTATAACATAAAGATACTGACATTCCTCATTAATTGTAGCAAAAATCAGAAATTTTTACTCCAGATATGCCAAAATATCATGTCAAAACCCATTCATGGTTTCACGTGTAAAGGGGACACCAAATTAATTTTCTGCTATTTTTGTGATAATTCATGCTCAACGTGGTATGTTTATTTTAGAATGTATTTTTTGTCTTACCCAGGATAACACATCAAGGTTTATCGTGAAAATAACTTGATTACACTAAAAATAACAATTCAGTGCATGATTGCGTATGGGGACACCATTTGGTGTCCCAATTTACACGTGAAACCTAGTAAATGGCCCAAAAAATAAATATTTTAAAGCATGCAATCTTTGTTTCGATTTCACACTTATCATTATATAAAAAATTGTTTGTTGTAAATGCATATTATCGACAACAATCTTCGGTGCTCCTTTTATAGAAGGGTTAGTTCTCTCGGACGTCACATCATTCCTACTGTACGTATTTATTTATTTATTTATTTGATGATCAATACATTCATTTTACAGTAATCATATATTTTACTACTTCAGCTAACTTTAATAATTGTTGGCGGTCTCCCAAATTGTCAGTTCGGGGCGCTAGTCAGAAGTCATAAACCCAGAATGCCGTATAGCCAGGGATCACGCCCCAACTGTACGATACAACCTGGGAAGCGACATTGTGGGGATCACTCAATGAGGATGCAACTTTTTACCATAATACCGTCAAAATACCGTCCCTTGTGGTTTGTTTCATGGTGTTTTATCATTTTCACTTAAAAGGCCACTAATATCTGTGCCATTTTCGCAATGGCTTCCGCTTCGTAATTTTAGGTTCTCAGCTGTGGCAAGATCTGGGGCATTTTTAAAATAATTTTTTCTCTAAATATACATCAAAGTCTCATACTTTAACCAAGAGACGAAGTCTATTTATTTTGTTCAAATATTCAAGGCTTCAGATTGGCTATGGAGCTGGGGAACAGCCGAAGCTGAAAGCAAGGTTGATAAATGCCTATATCATCCATTGATGAACGACGTTCACATGCTGCAACATAATTAGACAAATTACAGCAAAGATGCAACCCTATGTGGCATCCGCCTTGACATGCCCTCATGCATGCTTGCATGTAAACAAAATCATGCCCCTTTATGCTTTGTGATGTGAAACATATGGCGGTTTGATTATCATAACAGTCGTTGGAATGCAATATCTCCCTACCCTCGTTTTTTTCAACAGTAGTTTAAAGATCAGATTGTTTTCCAATTTGCGTTTTTCGTTTGATTGAGATGGACATACTATAGTAGGATTACTATAGAGCTAGAAATACTCGGGCACTTATTTTTGAACAAAGAAAGAACGTGTTAATAATAGTACTATATCCTCAAGTGTCTTTGATATTTTAGACGGCTGTTTCATGTAACAACCATGAGTAATTGAAGAGGAACTAATTATGGTCGTGTCCGAAAGGCCTTCCAGATTCACGTCTACGGCCTATACTGTCAGCATGTGCCCATTGCAAGCGGCGAAGACATAGACCTAGCTCTAACCACAAGATTCGGACGTGCCTTATACATAAAATGTGTTTACGATTCGTCTGATTTCCTTAGATACTCGGTACACAATTTTAAAATGCATTAAATGCACATGCAAGTTAGAATCTTGAGCGATATGTTGATAATGCAAGTATGCAACATACAAAATAGCCAACAGATGACAGTTCTTACGGATAAGTCTGAAGTGTGCAGTGAAAGTATATGTTAGGTTACATTGTGGGACAGTTTCCGTTGACAGATGGAATTTTACGCACACGATTGAGCGAAAACTGCCCACAATGCAGTGCAACATATACCCTGCACACTTCCGGTCTGACGGGTTATCCGTAAAATAGTCAGTATCTTACATTCATGTTTTCAATCGTACTTTGGCAGATTTGATCAACGTTCAGCGGTGCTTACGACTGAAGTCCAATGAATAACGCATTTCTGTTCAACGTCTGTTAAGTTTCGACTTTCAAGACTATTTTCTACTTGTGGAAGATATTGAAATGGCGAATGTTGTGAACTTGCGATGAACTATGACACCCTTGCCCTTGAAATTGGTTTCGTACCACCGTTTCACTTCTCGTACGTGCACACACATGTACAGTGTGTATATTTGTGTGTACGTGTACATGTATAGGCTTATCTATGCAAGTAAAATGTACTCGCATGCATTCCAATTACATACCGCCACCTATCGACGATCACTAACTAATGTCTAAAATTCGAAGCTTTGTTTTCATTAAATCTTCTTTGCGGACAGACATGGCATGTTAATAATGGATGACACCAACGCAGTTACGAAAAACAAATGGAACTAAAACAAAATTTGAAAAATGATGTTTCGTTTCCATGCACCCATCAATCACACACGTAAATTTGTGCAACAACAATTACACAAAGCTAATGCGAAAAAAAAATGAAATTAAATTAGGAGGCACTGTGATAACACGAGACAGAAATCTGCATGGTCGATGACTAGCCGCAGAACAGCGGTGGAATTTTCGTGCAGGGCTTGTAAGGTCGCAGTCCCCGGTAATGACTTCAGGGCAGTTCGCCTAATTCAATTCTTCGCCAGGTTTCCCGCCAATTTGGACGGCACACAATTGTGCGCATGACAATTGCCGGGTCAAACAGTTTAATGACACGCGGACCAATTAGATTAATTTCTCCAGCGTGGATCCAACACTTCTAATACGTGTCTATTGATTATCTTAAACGCAGCACGTAAACAATATCTTAACTGAAGCGTTTATCTTCGCAAATCCTTCCCTATTGTGCAGCTACTCTGTGACTTGTGAGACCCATCTATGATGTCACTTTTCACTAAAAACATACTCACTATCTCTTGCGCCATGTCAGGGATGAGTTAAGGATCTACTGTCCGTGTACTTTTCGAACTTCACCCCGAAAAATGTTCTTTATATTGCTATTTTTCTAGCAATGCAAAGGTTATTCACTTTCAAATGAAACATGAAACGAAAAAGAAAAATCCACCAACGTTCAGTTATTGAGAAATTACTTTACAAATAACGAATTGTTTTCGACCCGACAATAATTCTGGCGTATTCTTTGTGTGCATCAGATGCAGAGAGCGACCGAGAATAGGAGACTTTTTGGGAGGATTGCAGACTCCCAAATGGAATAAGGTGTTTTTTCTTAACTTAAAATATGTTAGAGGAAAATATTTAGAAGAAAAAAACTCTTTTTTTAGGGGGAAAAGCAGAACAGTATATTTTAAAATCGAGAGTTAGTGAAATAAAAATACAATTATTTTGCTTAAGTTATATTTTTGACGTGGACTGTGAAATGGTAAGTTGTTCGTTTTTTTCCTCTGTCTATAATTAAGACATATCGTTTTGCTTTCATTTCTCGTTTCGTCTTATCTTATGTTTTGCCATTATCTTTGGTTTGCCTATGTATTTGGAAATATTTTTCATATTTAGTTTGGGGTACAGGCTCCACAATAACAAACGTCCCGAATTGTTTGGACTTTACCGTAATGGTCTTTTTTGATATCTTTATTATTGCTATTTAAAAACCCCATTAATTTGTTTTGAGTTGAAATGAAATAAACAACGGGAACATTCAAAAATACATAAAACTGCGGAAAACAAACCCTTTCTAACAGACAGAAAACGAAACCAATTACATTATGTTTAAGCACCGAACATTATCAAAAAAGGTGTGAAAATAATTATTTGACAGATTACAAGTCTTATCACTTGGCTAGTAACTTACACCGGATGTAACACGCGTCTTGATTGGCTTGTTTTGGTTTGCCACGCAAACTGAGTTCTGTCATTCTCCGTGTGTTGAATGCATTTTTGGCGGGGACAACATTTTTCTTTCTCGTTGAAGAACACGAGACTTTCCCTTGCATGTGGATAATACCCACTTGTATCTTACGGTTTTATTAGAGGAACGGGGGATAAGGCACTATAATGTGGATTTTAAAAAGGTGTACACTTTAAAACTTTAATTGGAAGAAGTTGCATTAGTGATTTAGTCTCTTTGTGCTGTGTCATTGTTTCTTTTTATTTCATTTGTTTAATCCCAATGTCAGAATCACTTGTTCCTATGGCAAAATCTCTAAAAACAAAATTACAAGCAACATTTTATTCTGAATGAGAATGTTCCAGTCCAGTTGAAAATCATAAGACTGCAAATTCTAGACAAGCCAATAAAAATTAAAACTCACGATCTGGAAAGCCATTTTATTGCCAACAAATAATCACAATCATATGTCTTTAATTTAAACTCTTTACAGTAATAGCAAGTGATAGTCATGCTCGCAACGCACGTAGTTTCACTGATGAATCAAACGTCCGCGGGCAAGATCAAGAGTGCGTGTTCTCATCAATTCTTCGTAGTTTTTCCCCCACGTGCGAAGCAAGAGTGGAACTTCCCTCACAGTAGGCGGCGCAGCGTGTAAGGGGTTGCGACTGGGGCGACACCGGTCCGTACGTGCACGCATCACGGGGTGCGTCCCGCGTTTCCCACGGCCAAGGCCACCGTGTCTGGCCCGGTGCGCCCGCCCCGTTAGCGCCCGGCGCCGACAGTGGGGCCCCAGCAGTAAGGTCCTACTGGACCGTGACCAATTAGTCGACTTCCCCCTTCATCTTTCTCGGCCGATAGCCTACAAAGTTCTGGAGTAGGGGAGCCGGTGAGTGGTGATTTTTCAATTGGTGGTGACACGACAATACGACTTCCCGGTTCGTTTGACAGTTTCATAATGCTTGCAAATGACAGGCAGCCATGTTAGTCAACAGGGCCAAATTTAATAGGGTTGCTGCTAAGGATACCAAATTTCTGCTTACGGAATCTCCGTCAATTTCACAAACACCGTAAGCAATAAGCACAGGAATGTCCGAAGGTTTGCTAACTTCAGATGCAGAGTTTGCCGAAAATAGTGACGTAACAGTAGAAATATCTATGCACTCACAAGCGTTTGGCACGACTTGGCCGTAAAAACAGCGCTTAAAAAATATAGCAACGCTATTCTGCTGTGGTTAGCACAACCTTTCTGCTTACCATTAAGCAGCACTATGACACAGAATACAAATACAAGATAAACAGGTAGGCCTAGCACTCGAATGAGAGACTTAAAGCCAATACAATGTGTGCACGAGCTTTCTTTGGGAAAACTTTTGTCTGAGAAAACTTTTTGGTGGATGGATGGATATCAAGGCATAGCACATTTTCACATGCGGTTGTTACACATTTCAAAGCGGCGTTGGTGTGATTCTGACAGTTTTTATCTTGTGCTACTCAGTGTGTTTTTGTTCATATCTTTGTTGGCAACGTTGTAATCCTGCGAAAGGTGCCCGGATCGATACCCGGATCTTCCATGTCATGGATTGCCTAACCATTCATCGGTATCAAAACATTATTATTATAAACCCAAACTAATCACTGAAGACTGCTGAATCGCTCTCTAAATTACATGGTTGTACGAGGACCAAAGTTTACCAGTTGAACAGTGGACCAGCGAACGAAGTAACACAGCCGTGACGAACACACATACTTCGGAGCACTTAGACGCCTGACGTGTGCGACCTCCACTTGGTTTTATGCAGTTAGGTAAATAACAGAAATCGCAAAGGTAATTCAGTATTACATAACAACGATTCCACAGGTGATTCAGCTATATAACAAATAGTCTTTTAGGTGTAAAATAAGCTAATAGCAGGGATACTAGTCAGACTTCTCTTCAGGGCCTGAAATTACAGCCAAGATGAATGGATTTACAGTCAAATTTTGAAAATGTACAGGATTTCAAATTTGGTAAAAGCCTGAAATCAGGCAATTGCCTAAAGACTGACATCTCTGTAATAGCTAACGGAAAAAGGTCACATCACAATACACAGTGATTGATGTTTTTCTTTTCCTCGTCACGTTTGATAGTCAAGTCCAACGATATTTGCTCATGTTACTGGAAAGTTTAAACACACACATACCAATCATTTTAACTGTCGTTTTTCACCAGTCAACTATAGAAAGTTATATGGTTTTGCATGCATGTCTTACTTATAGCCACATTTTAGGCTACGATTCAGCGAATATATTTGTTTTATACAGAAAAGCAGCATTATTCTCCTCTTACATTCTTTAAAACAATGCAAAAAATACAGTAAAGATTATCATGTTTTGACTTGAACGTTAATTGATGTCACTGCTGAAGTATCCGCTGTTTTTATCTTTACACCTGCCTACTGCAGAAGTGGCACTTTCACGAGTGCTTAAATCACTTTATAACTTAAAATTCCTCAACCATTCGCTACTAAGTAGGCTAATATCTCGATTTTTACGCTTTCTGTGATGGGCCCATGTTTAACTGTCGGTTTTCAGTTCTGCCATTTTAAAGATCACATTGTGATCTTTTTAGTAAAAACAAATATTCAGAGTTTTCTTTTCTTCTAATGGTAATGTGAAAAAATGAAAAAGCTAACGACACGGGGAATATATAGGAACATTATCTTTATTGTTTTATCACACTATCAACATAGTGATTTGGATTTCACGACGAAAATGGTTCAATAGCATCTAAGCGCTCCACCGAGGCAGAAATACGGAGTTCGCAAACGAGTACGAAATACACAACACGAACCTGTATACCGTGAGTCGAACAAATTCAACCAGTTGGACTATATCCACCACAACTATATACACTAATTGTTTATGTCATTTTGTTTCTTTGTGCCATCAGGCTATGTAACGCGAGGTTAAATGTGACCTCCCTCCACAAAATAATACAGCAAAGTCGCAGAAGCACTCAAATCTGAGAGATGACTGTCACAGAACAAAGCGGTCAAAATAGCGGTCTACTGACATTTCCTGCTGTTTTGTATTCATTGACTAATTCATCAAAAGCTTATAGTGAAATCTGGCCAATTCCACGAGTTCGGTTAAGAGACTTTGGTAAGAAGGATGATTTACAAGCAGACAGAACGTGAAAATCAGGTCGGACCTGTTTTCATTAACCTGTCTACGAGTTATTTTTTTTATTAATATAGCGTCTGTGTTTCAATGACGTAGAGCATAACAGGTTGAACTATTCAACAATTCTTGAATCCTTTCAAAAGGGAAACATTCTTGCCACACTTTTTTGAGCGGTTATTGTTTTTAGGTCAACGAGGAAGAGGTTCACTATTAGCGTGACCTAACTGGCACATTCTGCAGCCTTCATTTCCCACTCAAACGTCCAACCCAGAAGTTGCGTGGCCGGTCACATTTTGTAGTGCCAAAATTCGGCGCGGGAAAACGAACCGTTGTGTAACAGAATGCCTTCACGGCCCCAAAAGTTCTCCAACAGAACTTATAAAACCCGAGGAATTAACGAGATAATTCCCCCCCCCCCCCATAAAATACTACAAAATGACTGCTGTTATCGCCGTCACTAACACAGATTTCTTATAAAGGTTGTTTAAAAACCTGCCTGTCTGTTTTAATAAAACAAAGTCTAGCCTTGTGGTTAATTTTGCGTTTTAAAAAGCATCCGAAGACGTGTTAGTATTGTATAGTTACACATTTAAACTTCACTGCCATTGCTAGCAAAAAAATTTTTTGAGGAAATACTGCAGAACTTCCATGTGCGTTTTGGCGGAAGGTTAAGTCTCTTCGAGGCCTCTGGTGGCATTTTGCCAAATTCCTTCTCTCAAAATTCTTCCGCACTTGTTTCGTGTCGGAACAAATATGCTGAACTGCAGAAACAGAGACTGCTGCAACGCGGAAAAACGGGTCAAATATCAATCAATTTGTTAAATTCCGAGTGTATTATGTGGCACGCACGTTTATAAACTTTCTATCAATTTCATAGTTTGAACTATAGGAGAATGGTTGTACAAAATAGCCAGCTTCGATTTACAGACAAAAACCTTTCATTTCAATGTTGCTTGTTTGTACTATGGGATTTTTCTATAATCTGCACATTTTTGTATCGGTTCTACAGGTAAATGGTGATGAATTGTTTTGAAATGTCCTCTTTTTAGAAATCTGTAACCTGTAAAAATTGTTTTTGAATCTGTTCCTGTTGAAGACACAAAACGTAAAAACAGGCAATATCAAAATGTGCACAACGTTCCTTCCTTATATGTGTTCAGACATTTAAACTCGGTCGACATGTGAAAAATTCACAGAATAAGACAAACCGACAGGTGTTGATTTCAAATTTGTCGCAAGTGACAATTCGGGTATACAATAAACCTATGCGAGGTGTAGAACTCACTTGACTGGGCATGCAGTTACATAATGTGAAAAATAAGCTGCATAACATGGTAGCCTGATATATTTAGGCAACGAGACAGATAGAAAATCACGGATACTGTAAATAAAAACACTTTGTCAACCTATTGCTGAAAAATTATCGTTTTAGTTTCAGATTAAGGAATCTGCTCTACGTTCGCATTACACGAATATTCTGAAGTCCCCAAAACCTCGAATGAAAAGGCCTAGGCCTATGTGATTTTCAATGTACCCTATGGGGTTAGGGCTAAAAATTAGTAACTAAACTGTTCAGAAGATCATCAGTTATATTTTGTTTATTTAATTATACTGTTACTGTAGTATTTCAATTGGAAAACATAAGAGGAAAATTTGGTAGTTTCTTCCGCATGCTTACTAAAAAAGACGTTGATTTCCTGTCGTAAATTTCGTAAAAGACGCAAGCACGCTGTAATCAAGTATAACCTCCGACACAAATACAAGCCAGGTACTTCTAAAGGTTTTTCAACAATAACATCATCAGTATTTATAAGATGTTAATGAAATGAATTAAAAAAAAACGCATAGGCCTATCAGTTTTAAACGTTTAAACGTCATCGAGACCTGAAGTCTGTTGATGTTCCGGGCACGATTGCATTATTTTATGGACTGGAACATGTAGCGTGCACACGACTCTATTACTGTTCATGTACATGCAGTTCAGATGGGTTTGTGTATGTGTTTTGTTGCATATAGTATGTGCGTAGACAGATGTAGTTTATGCCCGCATATCTTTCGCATTGCAAACAATGCTAGTTGGAAGACCATACTGCACGTTGATTAAATAATAATGACCCGGTAATGACAGCCAACGATACATGAATCTTGTCAGTGAACTCGCTAACCCGCACTCGACAAATACACACAGGCATATTGGCAAACAGCATGCGCGCAACATTTGCCCTAGTTTCCCTATTGGCCGTGGTGCATGAATTGAACAAACTAAACAGTAAACACAGCCCCCTAAAAAGACAACAATGGTGCATAATATGTACTCCTTGGCTCACCTTTGACTAGGCGATGTCAGCGATGCGGCACCCCCTTAGGTTCGGCTCGGGGGGAGAAGGTCGCTGGTGGCGGTCGCCCGGGTGAATGTAATAACGCGGTGGGGCTCACCAGCGCGTGGAGTCAAATGTCGGCGGGGCGGGAGGCGCCTCGCCACGGTATGCCAGCCCTCGCTGACACGGTGTCTTCTGACTCGCGACTTCTAGTCCGTGTGGCCTAAATCCCCGGTCTTGCGTTATCTCACGGGCCTCTCTCACGATGACCGAGTGGACTGCGGAAATACCATGAGGATGCGAGCCCTGTGCTCTCGTCCTGGTGGTGTGGTGTGGTGCCGAACTTTGGGCAGTCTTCCCTGCTCCCTAGTAGCCCACGCTATACAATGCACCAACTCGTGCGATGGCGCGCCGTGTGCCGGTTTTTGACTCCAGTGCAAAGAATGTCTACGCACTTTTGACCCCCGACCCCGGCCACATTAATAAATGCACCGTGCAATCACAGCGCGCATGTTATTTCTCTGTGTATTCTACACTGGGTATCATACGTGTAGTTTACGTTGCAAGTAACAGCGCACATCCACCCTTAAACTTCCCCCACCACCCCCTATAGCCCATTCGCCTATCACAACCTGTCATGGGCGTGGCTTGCCCATCCACCGACCCAACTGCTCTACAACCCGACACCGCTCTTAATTATTTATGTTAATTAAAATGTAATATTTTTCTTCAACAGTTCGTTTTGTCCAATCGGCTGGGACAACAGACACACGCCGTCGTTTTGTGTTTATTTTTTGGGCAGTCCGCTGATGGCTAATTTGTCTCCAACTGTTTTGCGGTTGGTGGGTTGTGTGGCTGGTGTGACTCGGTGGGGTGGTGATGCGAGTGGGTAGGGGACAGGGGGAAGTCACGCGGCCTGCCCGGGGTACGGGCCCCTAGTCCCGGCCAGCGCGTGCCGACACGTACGGTAGTCCGAGCTTTCTAGGCCGGACTTGTCAAGCGGAAAAGCCATCCATCTCCTTTCGTTAGTGGCTGGAGAGAAAAAAACGGGTCATGGAATGCGAGTCGGAACAGTCTGACGGAATTGCGGCTGTCATTTTGGTGGCAAAGTCCGCGATTTTTCATCTCTGCACTGACGTGACTGGGCAACTAATCCCTAGCCATGGATTTTTGTTCAAAACTTGGATTTGTTCATTCTGCCTGCCATGCCAAACGTTCAACACTGCCACATTGGACATCTTCGAAAGCGAGTACATATCACATTCAATGTGATTCGGAGGCTTTGCTCCCAGGAGAGCACAAATGAGTAAAACAAAATTACTGGCCCAGAGAGAAATTTTGCCTAATGACGGTCTGAGCATATTGACCGAAACGTCGAGTTAACCCCCCTGATTCTTCAAAGGAGCACACTTTCTGTTTAGAGTTAGGTACACGGTCTATCCGCAAAGAAGTTCTCTCTGGAGCTATATTATAATAAACAACAAGTAGGCATTAAGCCTCTTGCAGCCTTGTCCGAAATAATTTCCCTTCACAAGTCAATTTCCCTTCACAAGTCACATTCATGACTTGTTTCTGACCACTTTATTATACTTGTCACCAAATGATTTAATTTAAAAAGTAACATAGCAAATAGTCGCCTAGTTTTAAAAATCTGGTAATTTCGCTCTGCGCTTCTTCTACAACAGTTACATCCTTTTATAGAGTTTTCTCATTGATTCTAGTTAAAAGTGGGTCCAGTTCAGGCGAGTTTTTTTCCCAATGCATTCTTTCTTTTAAAACAACAGGGCAACTGTGTAACGCTGTGCCATTTGTGTTTTTCTAAAGCTGACAGTGAAAGTGCTCACCACGTGACCTCGCGCGACCATTCACGTTGTGTCAATGCAGACATGCGCTGTGTGAACCTTTGAGCTGTTGTAGTTTCCGATAACGGCCAACTGAAAACTATTGAAAAATTGCACATCAAAATGAACTGAATTTGATAAAAAACAATCCGTGAAAAAGGTGTATAATGCTTTCTTGGTAGTTCTTTATTATGGTCAAACAAAGAGCCTTGCTGTGTTTTTTTTGTTTTTTTTAATAAAGCTCTTTTGGTTTTGTTCAATTTAAAGTCATGTTTGTTTTGTTCATCTCTAGTTTTATCTGTTTATTTATTCTATGAAATAAGTGATCTCTATTTAATCAACTCATTTATTTGTTTTGTTTCATTATTGGTTTTTATCATGTCGTGTCATGTTTGTAATGGGTGTTTGCTACTTGATAGAATGTAGTCTGATTCAGTGAAGCGAAGTAGGTGTCATTCCCATCACTTTCAATCTAGTGATTAGATCTCCACGAGTAAGACACGATTGACAGTTGAAAGCAAAAGCCACCGTCTATTTGTCAGATCCCTGGTCTTTCATTTGGTACACAGACAGACAGACAGACAGACAGTGGCATGGACACACTGCCACATGGATAGGTATAGATAGACGCAAATACAGTCAAACGACGTCATGGCATGCTGACAAAACCACTACAAGACTTCTCCAGCCCAGTCACCAGACAGAGAGACAGTAAGAAACTAAGAATACATTGTCATGGGCAGACAAGCCAACATAACAGTGATAACACAGAGGAAATGAGTGTAGAATTTTGTGAGAAAGAGTGGGGATGATTCTGTAGGGTGAGGAAACGGGAAAAACACACAAATAAGCACGATAGTAAACAACGTCAAAAAGGGGGGTGATTGGCAGAAGAATGCTGCATATACAAGGGGAAATACATCGATGGAAAACAAACATGGAGCGACTTTGGAGCGATCTTAACCTCATGATTAATCGTCCATGTTGACACAGGGACCTGGAACGTCACATAAAATGCCATCTCGCGGGCCAGCCAGTGTTTTGTATTTGCACAAGGGCCGCACAAAATCGCCAGTAAATCACGACTCTGTTAATGTTAAGCCCCCTGTACGTGAACGCCGTGCGTGGGTTTTTGGGCGGGAAAAGCAGACGAACAGCCTCATTATTTTGTCACTAAAGTAACATGGATCACTGCGGGTTCAATGTTCGCAAATTACCGCGTATATTCTCGTCGTATTCGACTCTCATTAGGCAACTACTGGTAATGTTCAGTTTGTCATATTCCTAAGTGGTTACCCGGGCAACGGTGGAATCAAGCGCACAATAGCAGGAAAGGATTATCGGTGTACAGGCAGTGTTCATGCATGCAATGTTAATGACTTGGGCCGTCTTGTGTTTGTCAACATGTAGGGTAAGAACAGAATTCGTTCCTAAAGTCCTCATTTCAGACAAAACGGGCTGGAGCGACCACCGACTTTGAACAAAAACTAAATTTTTGAAATTAATTTCATTGCGAAATAGAATAATGTGGCAAGTCAATATGCTACAATAGAAGTGACAATGCCAATTATTACAAAAATGCCGTAAGTCTTTGTATTTTGCTTTTGTTTGGGTCCATGATTTTTCGTCACCAGCTATAGAAATAAAGACGAAATTCGACTGTTGCTAGCAGAAAGGTAACAGTTGTGTTTACCGTGCACACTCAAAGTTATTAGAACGACAAAGTCAGGCGACTTTACGATTATGTGTTAGCTTTTTACGTTAACGTCTGGGTACCAAACACTGACTAATCTAGCCACGTGACGGATCCCTGCATAGTTTGTCTTAACCCAAACCACCATGTACATGATCGATATTGACTGGAAAAAGAAGACAATATCGCCACCAATTTTATGGAAGTCGCCCAATACAAGGCTAGGTCAAGGGCTCCAACAGAGGTGGTGAGGTTGGCCACAATTTAGATTGCCAGCCCTACCACCCTCATTACAGTTTTCCTGGGTCTAGATCTAAATAGAAGATAAATATTACAGATACCAAAAATATGATCCCAAGTTTCAGACCTATAGAACCAGGCGGGGTAACTTTCACTGTTGGGGAGACTAACTCACCTCCCCTATTTAGTTATCAATTTGCATAGCTAGCATGTTGTAAAATGTCGCAAAATCACAGTTTAATTCACACCTCAGCCCACTCAGAAAACAAGTTTCACAACATGAGACGCAGCACAAGCTGTAGAGCATATACACGATGTGTCCGGAAGTCTCGTTGAGTTCTCGAAAAAAATCTTGGTTTTTAAAGATCTACTTGCACACTGTAGTAAAGAGTGTCAATTATCACGTGATAACATCACATACGTGTTTACTTTCGGGCTAACAGTTCATGTGACTACTTCCGGGTTAAATGTTATCTAAATTATATCGTTTGTGACACTTTTAAGTTAACCAAGAGTCAAGTTTTGCTGCTGCTTGCTGCTGCTTGCAGCAGCTGCTGCAGCAGCTGCTGCTTGCTGCTGCTACTGTTTGCAATGCTGCTGCTGCTGTTGCTGCTGCTTGCTACTGCTTGCTGATGCTGGCAGCTGCTGCCACCAGCTGCTGCAGCAGCTGCTGCTTGCTGCTGCTACTGTTTGCAATGCTGCTGCTGCTGTTGCTGCTGCTTGCTACTGCTTGCTGATGCTGGCAGCTGCTGCCACCAGCTGCTGCCGCCAGCTGCTGCTTGCTGCTGCTACTGTTTGCATGCTGTTGCTGCTGTTGCTGCTGCTTGTTGCTGCTGTTTGCTGCTGCTGCCAGATGCTACCGCCAGCTGCTGCTACTGTTTGCATGCTGCTGGCTGCTGCTGTTTGCTTTCTTGCTGCTGCTTGCTGCTTGCTGCTGCTTGCTGCTGCTGCTGCTGCTGATTTTCTCAGACAACTTGCACCAATGGGCGTGTGGAACCACTCTCAATCCTTTAAAGTAGGCCTACACTGCTTCCATTTTCAGCGTCATGATTGCAATACTTTCAGAACAAATGAAAAGCAATAAGAAAAGAAAAGAAACAATTTGAAACCAAACTATAACCAAAGTCAATGTAATTTATTCATCGACCTCTGTAGTTCAATAAGAACCACGAAGGGTGTGGCCAACGCAGTGCAAGCGTGGATATTACGGGGCGTTTGCAAAATGATCAATGTCAAACATGTGGAAGCTGACGGAAGCCTCAAAGGGCCACGTGGAAAATTAATTCATTGGATACCAATGCATAATGCGCCTATGAAAACAATGTGTGTTGCTTGCATGAACGGCGATGCTAATAATTTGACTTGATTGTTGCAATGCTACCATTCACGCATGCGCTAGATGAGCCACAGCTAAAACTTGTCTCAACTGCTTAGCTCATTATTCACATCGATCAACAAGCACGAATTCGTGCAGGAGCGAGCCGCGTCGTTGGCGTGTGTGACAGTTTCGTCATAGACACATGCACAGTACAGCCTGCGGTCTCATAGATTTTGCGTGTGTGAGAGTTCCGTCAAGGAAAACTGTCACGTGACTAAATGAATTTGGCACAAGAAGAAGAAAAAGAACAACAACGCCGCTATAAGCGCTTACAGAGCCCCGTCTGCGATGCGACGCAGCTAAAAATAAAGGCATAGCCTATGCAACATGATGATGATAACTTGTGCGTGGGACTTCAATATTTTAAAGCGGCAAATGAAGGGCGAGATACTTTTTTGGGAGGAGGTTTATTTTTTATTTTTTATTTACAAAATCCTTCCCCACAGGTTAATGCTATTCACTGACTGTAAACAATACGAAGTTGTCAAAAGTTAACGTTCTTGTTTAAAAAAAACAAAAACAAAAACAAAAACAAAAACAAAAACAAAAACAAAAACAAAAACAAAAACAAAAACAAAAACAAAAACAAAAACAAAAACAAAAACAAAAACAAAACAAGAACCACTTGCATTAGTCCTTAATCGCCTCCATTCTCAAGGTCTAATTTTTAAGTCCCAAGCCACAGCCTTTAAATTACCAAAAGAGCAGGTGAATCAAAGTTCATATTGCCGACAAAGTCAAGGAATTAAAGGTGGAAATTGTTCCCCCTTTTCCACGTACGAAACAGCGGGAAATTCGAAGAATGCTGGCGGGCAAATTGGCGCTCGTCCACGGCGTTCTCAAGGGCAGACTTCGCATCGTACTGCATGAATTGCAAAATTACCTGTTTTGACAACCTATGGATTGTGGATGGCATGCGAAATCATAAAAACTATTATAAAAATAGTAATCAATTAAAAATCAACAAACAAAAAGTGTTATAAACCAAATGACTTGATATATAAAGTAATCGAATGAAATAACGACATAGGCGTTTGATTAGGATATTTTCTCTCTATTTTTTGCAAATTGATGGGTTGAGGTTCGTTTTTTGTGAAAGAAAAGGTGATAGAATAACATAAAAGAACGAACCTTTGCAATAACAAATGATTAAACTTCGTTTTGGAGGGGGGGGGGGGGAGGGGGGGGGGGGCAGAGAGATTTGTTGTTCTATTTTCCCGTACAAGCAATAAACAAAAAAACAAGGACAAGCCATAGACTGTTTAAAATCAAAAATAAAGACGGGGGAGGTCGACCTCCCACCTACACCCGGATCCTATGGGAAGATAAACCTGACAAAGTTCTAGAAGACATTATACCCTTAAATTCAAGACCATCTTCTGGCTGTCCGGGAAATTAATATACTTTGATTCCAAGCTTCTTGAAAATAATATCTCTTAGCTCTTTGTTGAGAACTTTTAATGTGCATGTGCTGCTTCCCTCCGGAGCTATACACAGCACTTAGGAGTAATTTGCGTATCATCTCTCGTTTCTTACTCTTGACACTCGAGTCCCCAAGAAGCTGCCTCATGAAGCAGCCCTCGTCAAGAGTACTCTCCTCCCCAAGCCCAAGTTACTGAACTTTTCCGGACTGCAACAGTCCAACTCCTCATTCCTCAGCCCCAGCAAATGGACCATCCAATTCGGAGCTGCTACAGTGATAATCAACCGCGGTCTCCTCAGTTCAGCCCCAGCGCCGTCTTAAGTGGGACTTGGTGACAACCCGTCAAGACGGGGAGCGGAAAGCGGAGACGTAGAAGAGGGGCTTAACCCCGCCTGCCAAGAAACTTTCCGTCAATCCGCCCGGGCTCGGGGAAAATCTAGCGGACGGGGTGCATAACAGCCGTTGCCGGCCCATGAAGATGGAAAGGGGTAAGCGGGAGGGCAAGTTGGCCTGGTGATTACCAGCGGAACGCCGAGTTCTCTCACCGGCGGCGAACGTGATTTTCGCGGGGCTTGGAAGCGCGAGGTCCCGGGGTGGCACCGAGCCTGATGGCCGGTGATTAGAATTTGAGATCGGCCACGCTGGGTACGCCGGATCAAAAACGCATCGAGTGCGATTCGGATTTCTCGCGCGTCTTTCAGAGCTTAATCTGAGCGCATTAGTGGTAATTTTCCTCCCTTTGGCTTCCCCCACTAATCGTGATGGGCAGAGAATATTGGAGATGATCGGGGGGGGGGGGGGGGGGGGAGAGAAACTTGCATCAATATGAACTAAATAAGCTTCTACGGTTTCAAGTAAAGAAAACACCGTAGCTCTGTGTAAGTCACACACAGAGTTCGAGAACCGGCAATTTGGCTGCTAACCTAAATAACGGCTGATTGCATCGACAAACTACCGACCGGCTTCAGTTTTGTTTTTCCACCGAAAACTTTGGATCGATGCCTCGCTTCCAGGATTCTAAATGATCATTCTTTTTTTTCGGTTATGATAAACCGACACGATGCTCAAAGGAAATTGGAGGCGGAAATCATGCAATGAAAAATAAGGAATTCATACAAACAGTAAGTTAAACACAGGATAATTAAGTGAATATTAATACAGATTGGTATCATTGAATCTGTAATATCATCTTGCTATTTTTACTGCGTTATCCTATGTAAGCCAATGGGTATATTACTTGCACCTATTCGTTACTGTTTGCTCAAAGTATTTCCGTATCCACAATGGCTTCGTCTATTAAGTCATGCATATAGGCCTATCGACTTAATGAATTGCAATACATGTCTCTAATAATTTGAATAACATAAACCAACTAAATTCTTTGTTACACCTAAACCACTTGCGTTCTATGTGAACGGTTTTCCCACACAACTTCTCTCACAAACACATTGTTTAACATCGACCGTATTGTTTCCGCGTATAGTGGAGTGGAGGTCGGTTACTTTTCCCGCCTTTTTGTGAAAAGTCACTCAATTCTGTCGCCCTAGTTTTGCAAATTATGCACTGTTGCGAAAGTGTTCTCATCGCATTCCGGGGTCTGCACAAGAACAAGCGGTACAACAGTGTAAATGCGCGCAAGTTCGTTCGAAAAGACCAGCGTGACGTCATCGTTGTTGTCCCACCACTATAATGGCATGTATTCATATATCCATAATGCATTGTGATGTTCTAAAAAAGAATTGCCAAAACGCACGTGCAGTCAAAAAATCATGTATGTGTTTAAAACCCATTTAGGAGAATGGAAACGGCATGCAACGATTTCAAATGGGAAATTGGTATAGCGCTTGCAACAGCATCGGAATTACTTTGACATAAATTGGAAATCAGCATTTTGGCTTTCTTTTTTTCTGTTACCAAATATGACTACACATTTTGAGAGTAACCTTTTGTTGCAGTAAAAAGTAACTTCTTTATGTTATGATCTCAAAACAAAATTTGTGTCATATTTTGTAACTGAAAAAAAAACATACAAAATGTTGATTTCTAATTATGCAAAAGTATTTCAATGCTGGTTTGCGCAAACAAGGGCCAATCCAAAAAGAGCCAAGTCCGTACCGGCCACCATTTGATCCAGGGGCGGGAACCGGTGTATATGGTTATATTGTTATATTGTTTCCAATGATTACAGCCGTCAATCTAGCGTGAGCAAAATGCTTAATCCACTGGAGTGGGATACTCTTGAAACCAGACGTATAAGAGCTCGTTTACAAGTCAAAAGAAACGCATGGCCTTATCCCAAGCAATATTTCGGAGCATCTCATTGATCACAATTTATGTCAATTAGAACCACAAACACGTCAGAGGGCTGGCAAATTCATCTACAAACGCATCTTCGCAAACAAGAACTGTTAACCAGAAATCCTTGTATCCTAAAACACTTCCTATTTGGAACATGCTACCTGACATGGCTCGTTGTGCCCCAACCTTACAAAGTTTCAAGAACCAGCTTCTAAAAATCGAGGGCCAGCAGCTCCAACATTAGTTTGCACCGACTCCTTGTACTGCGCTAACTGTACGGGATAGCCACACCAGGCGTTTGTACAGAAGCGAACGGATAGTTACTATCACAGATAGATAGTTACTATATAGCTTCGCAAGCAACTGACTAGCAACGCGAAAGGGTCTTTGTTTTGCAACTGCAGCTCTGCAGTATCGATTTGGATCCAAAATGGCGACTCTGTGCAAAGAGTGAATTCAATTGCCTCCCTGGCCCTCGCCATTTTGGTCGATGCATTTTAACCGCGAGTCATTACATATGAAGTGTGAACTCACTACCTGATGACACGTAGTAGGCCTAACACGTACTACAATATTTGTCACATGAAGTAACTCTACAAACGTAATCTTTTGCCACAAAATTCCTCGAATCCGTCCGTGACACTGGTGTTTGGTGGGTAACTTGGGGAAAACTCCAGCCTCAACAGGGTAGGCCTATACTGTATTACAAAACTTGCTATCACTGCCGCATACGCTTGACACTCTACCGTTCCTATAGGCCTACAGTGTGTAAAGCTGACCTACAAAAACTCAAGCGAGCTACGTTTGGCGGGAATGCGGGACTTCCGCGCACAATGTGTTAGAGTTATACCACGTGTGCGGCATCCTGTCAGATGAAACTATTTTATTTTAGATTTCCCATAAAGTGGTTTTGTGATAGAAAACGACATAGGCTATTACATTTTACAATACCTTGAGAATGTTGCATGGTGTTGATCAATATTATTGCATATTGTTGACTGCAAATTAGCGACACGTTTGGCCTTGACTTCAAAACTTCCAATCGATCGATCATGGGCACTGCTATCGGGTATATAGACGAACTAAGGAGCTGTGGATAGGACACGCATCAGTGGTTGGTGAAATGACATTCAAGACTTGCATTCTAGTCACCTTATACGTCAACCCAGACACGTGCGTGCAGCGATTGCCATTTTAAGAACTTGGACAAGCAAAACTATAACTTGTTACAAAAATACCTGTAATGCCATCACAGACTGACCGAAAATGATGAAATTTGTTCAGAAGATGAGAAAATATTTGGCCAATCTAGGAATCATTCGGGGGCTTTCGTTGACTAAGTTGCCACTCAAGTCAAAGCCATTGAACTGTTCCATCAAAAATGGTACTGACTACATAAATATTCCATAAAGCGTGTATTCAGCAAGCATATACTGTGATTGCAGTTTGTAATCTATGTTGGGCTTGGCGTTTACTTTTTTCTGGCGCTTAGTAGTTTTAAGAGTGTAGCTTAGCAGGTGTGCTTACCAGCTTTGTGAAATCGGTACCATACCAGAGATATTGACAGAATTTCCTCGAACAATCTTAAAGAGAAACATTGCCTTTAAGGCGCCCAATCAGGCTACAAAAAGCGTTCGTCCTAAAATTGCTATGGCTGGAACGATCATACAAAAGTTGAATATAATAATGTACACAACCATCCCTTGAAAATGCGCCGTTTGTCGCATAAGTCGGACCGTTGGAATTCAGAGCGGTGCCCTTGGCGCTTTGGCTGCGCACAGACTGCACTATATGCGGCGCCAGTCTGAATATCCGGATGTCAATTAATGCTTCGATCCCCCGGCCCCCACACCATTTCTCCGTAAATATTGCACATTATCAGCGGCGTAGCGGTCGGTCGACCATCGTTGGAAGAAACCCGACTTCTTTTCTTCAGATACTGCCCCCAAGTTACTAAATTTAGTGAGTCCACATTGTGTTTGCAATCGGTTATACATCCGTGAACGGGTGCAGGCCAGCTAGTCTGGTTCCCTGACCTGACAATTCCCACTTTGCCCAGGTGGGCAAACTGGGACTCCAATGCTGCCCTGCACAGTGGGAATGCATATGTTCAAGCGTTGTATTTCACTCATGACTCCCACTTTGCGCAGATTCAATAGTGGACCCCATTGTCCACTATTTGTAAAGGTGCACGACTGAATGTGAATACAAACTCACCGTCCCCTTCCACTCCAACCCCGACATCACTAGAGGCCTACTGCCTGGTCTTGTCCCCCGCCTCTCATTGTAACCACCCCGATCTCTCAGCATCACTCTGCATTCTAAAAACTGGACGTACCTCATATGCACCTCTAAGGTAACAAAAATAAATTGCTAAGATATCAAACCACTGTACCTCACGTGCATGATGCAACAGTGACAGCGGACTGACCGATCACCTCCACGCCTCAAGTGCATTTAGCAACTGTGACCTTCACACGAGGTTTGCATATACAGTACATTCAACCTCATATTCCCCCTGTACCATTTCTGTAAAGGTAGGAGCCTCGATGTGTATGAGGGGGCAAACAAATCTGAAGAACTCGTTGAGTTGGAAAATCCTCTTACTGAAGACAGCTGAGATTAGTACAATGGCCTGTGTGGGATGAAACAAGTGCAGACAAATCCTATTGTGATAAACTTCTCCAATACTATTGATTATTACTGCTGTGATTCCCCCTGGTTTTATAAAACCCAGATATAAAAAAAAAAGTAATATAGCGGGACTACCATATCAGGTTGAATCTACTATAGCACTATTAAACAATAAATTGTGCATCTTGTTTGTGTTTTGTTTTTATTGGAAACACAGCAATCCTGTGTTTCTGGGTTAGCAGCTACCCACAATGTTTGTTTTTTCAAGTACTGGCACATTCAAGTCTTCGTCAATTGTCGAGACACCGCAGCTTCTAAAAAATCCAATTAAAATCGGCACAATTAATCCCTAATCGATTAATCCTCGCGTGGATCGATAACAGACGCAGCTGTGCTCAAACCCGCCCTCCTTTCCCCTTCCATTCAACAGTCATTTTGTTGTCGCCGTTTGTAGGCAGCGTGAGTGAAACAGCAGCGGCTCCAGAGCTGTCCTGACTGTTTTATGGAGGGGAAGTGGGGTCCGTGCAAGGGCCAATGCCCTCGCAATAGACCAACTCTTTAGTCCGTTGGCCTGGTCTTCAAATTTCCTAACACGGTATATAACACCGATACTCGACTTGTCTTTGAGCGACGGTGGCTCTCGTTAGGGGGGCTGATGGAGAGATTATTAGGGGAAGATGGCACAGCTGATTACAGGTGATGAGTCTCCACACCTCGGCGGAAAGGTAAGAAGGGGTTGAGAAGACAGGGTGATGTAAGATTCGGTTACCTAGGTGACAACAACGCCTGTCATTTTTTTTCCTCCCGTCTGCGTGCAATTAAAGCCGTGGTGTTTTTGTTTATGATAAGCCTTTTAACAACAATGCCATTTGTGAAATGCGACAGATCCTATTTTTGACTTGTTAATTTTATTTTCTTGGATAAAGGACAGCAACATTACCTCTTTATTTTGACGTATCACTCAGTTTGACATCCTGATGATTACGGACATTATGTGGGTAAAAACATTGGCAATTCCACTTGATTTCCACTGTATAAGTCATTGTTTGAAGGACTGTAACTCAGAAAAGGCTCGGGCGACCTGTGACTCATTTTGTAGGATTGCAAATAATCATTCGACATTATACTGTCGAGATGGAACACATTAACAGGAAATTACTATTCTGAAGCATTTTGTTGACCAACACTGAAGTTTCTTTGTTGCAGAAAAGTGTTGGTGCACAAGTCCCTCTCAAAAATGAAGGGAAAAAGGGCATGGTCACGATACATGTAAATGTTCAACCCCGTTTTCTTTCGAACATTGTTTTTATTCAATGTACTGGCCGCAGAGAGACAAAACCTTCACTCCAGAAAATGGTGCGGCCTCATGTGCAAGAGCCATTTTTAAAAAAATGGTGGAGGAGGAACTTGGGAATTATGTGCGTCAACTAACAGATTGTACTACTTGTAGTCACGTCTAAAGTGACAGTTGTTTAGTAGAGTATTTTGCGTTTTCTTTAAGGTTCCATTGTTGAGATACAAAATGACAAAAACCTTGTTCTCCCATCCGCAATCTCCCGGCTCATAATTCTAACACGCTTTTTTTGGTAGCATGTTGATTATGTTTCAGCTATATGCGCAATTATTGTTTACAAGATGCATTTATGCACGTTATTTTCTCACTGATAACAAATGGATGACTTCGCCTTGACAACTCTCATTCAGTATTTAACGATCTGGTCGGATGAGATAGCCAACATATTATTTCATTCCAACAACAGTTGTTGGCGACGTCCTCTTGAAGCCACAGTCGCAAATTTAAGGTAGTTCATCTGTGACTTTTCTGTGAGCAAATTTACGTAAGTGGAAGTTACCTTATTAATTTAATAGCGACTTTCACATCTACCATAACCTTTGACCTCAAGTCGAGTAACTTCGGTGTGCATATAAAGATCAACCTCGTACTCGTGGCGTTTGTGCAGTACGCCAGCACTAGCCGCTCTCTCCCCTTGTACTAGATCATTTGCATACCCAAGAATCTTTATATTTATAAATAGGTGCATCACAGGCGATGTATTCTGCGTAGTATAGTCTTGGTACCGCAAGATTTGTGAGCTTCCGTGAAATGGATACATGGTATACCAATCTATAAAAATACGAGAATCCATGCCTTGAAGGTAGGCCTATACATCGTCGTGATTGTCCTGGCTGGTGCAGGAAAGCCCACTCAAAATTCACGAATTATCAGGTTGTTAACCAATCAAAATTAGGCGAGGTACTTTCCCATCCAGGGTCTGTGACAGCAGACCCCGGTGCTGTCACAGACCCTGGTGACGAGGTTGGAAAATATCCACATGAAATCGATGTACTTTGGTGTTCATTTTATGATATTTTTTCTCTCTTTCTTTTCTTGTTGAATTAGCACGTATGGGAACCCGGCTTCATAAACAGCATTTTGCCTCTTTGTTTTCCCAGCATCTTATGCACATACCCCCACTTACCCCCAAATCCATTCATTTCTGAAAATTACAGCAAAAGCAAAATATTGTAAACGACCTATAAGCACACTTTGTCATGGATTCCTTGGCTGCAATGGTTGGACAGTCTTTTAAAAGTAGATTCATACTAAGACAGTTTACCCATTCCTATTGGTCGAGAACCCGTCACGTGGGTGCTTTTAAACGGCAGATAAAACACCAACCCGTTTTAAACACTTTTCCCGGTGTCACACGAAATGTAGACCCCTCTGAAATCTGGTTCCTTTTATTGATTGAACCATTGATTTAATAATATTAAAGAAGACCAATGGGTTGAACACTTGCGCGACCAGACACTCTCCCAGTTACGCAAGCGCAATAGACCTTTATCATGCTGTCACCATCTTTGTCTTGTTCCCTGTATGCATTAGTAATGATGAATAGTGATTCCAATTATTGAATGAAGGTGCCAGACTATTTTTCCTTCCAGCCTCGGTTTGGTTACATTGATTTTAATAGGAGAAAAACCAGATGGCTGTACCATGATAAAGGTCTATACTACCGTTGCGTCCGTATTTAGAGTCCATAATTTCATACTACACCGGCACTGCTGCGTTCTGCGCCACATCATGCCACCTATCACGCGCGCGTCACGAGCGCGTTAATTTCCATATCAGCAATTTTTTTGCCTTAAAAAAGCCCGGTTCATACTTCATGCGAATACGTATGCGAAGCGAATTTGTTATGGTAACGGAGAACGTCACAATCAAACTTCAATTGTTGACGTCATGAAATTCGCTTCGCATTCGCATTCGCATGAAGTATGAACCGGGCTTTAAGGGCCGGTCACACTGGCCACGATAACGATAACGAAAACGAAAACGATGTGAATAAACGCTCTCTATTGGTGGGTGGAACGCGCGCGTATTACCACGCGTTCCATCCACCAATAGAGAGCGTTTATTCACATCGTTTTCGTTTTCGTTATCGTTTATCGTGGCCAGTGTGACCGGCCCTTATACTCGCGTGAGGCACGAACCATTAAAAAGCATAAGGGGTGTTTTACAAACCAAGGTAATAAAAACATAAACAAAATCATTGGAAAAATATCATTTTCTGAGATTTTCTCGGCCTGGACGCTGATAATGACCCTCGCCTTCGGCTGGGTCATTATTAAGCGCCCAGTCCCCAAGGCGGTTTTAAACGTACGTTTAAAACCGGCCCAGAATATATTTATTCCCTTAATAATCATAACGACATGCAAGGCCGACCACTCGAAAGTGTGCATCATTTTCGAAATGCTTGACAAGACTTACGAAATAGAAATAAAATACCCTATAACATGAAAACGCAAAATTTCAGCGTTCACTAAATGCCAGGTCGAAGCACTTTTTATTACGTTGACTTTTTTTTTTCATCCCGTAAACAAAAATATGAACTTGCGCTGTAATCACTGCTTAAGTACGGTCAAGATGACTACCGGTACATTGCACACACGAGAGGCACAGTGTGGATTCGTCACGACGGGAAGCCTGCATAGTGTCTACAACATGTTCAATTTTAATGTTTCTTGCATCAACACCACTATACGTAATAATCACTTTAGCTTTTAATCCGAACAAAACATTTTTTTGAGATTCAATTTCTCGCTCGGGCACTGGGAATAATGTACCCGTAGAATCGGGAGGGCATTCAACTCACATTGGTGACGTGACAAAGCGAGGAACGCTTCGTCTGCTCATGATGGTTGTTTTCTTTGGGAAATGTTGCCTTTATACCGAGAATGTCTCTGACCTGTGCTGCCTGCAAAGGGAGTTGGTTAACAATGAGACATGTCTGATCTTAAACACTCCGAATAGACGAGTTTCACATTAGCCCCTTCTGCGCACTTCCGGGTTGAATGCGAGACTCCCAGTGCTTAAAAAATACAGTGCTATTCGACACATTCATTCATGCATGAATTAACGTCATAAATGGCAGCGCAGCGCACGATCAGCATACTGAGTTGTTTACCTGGCCTTGAGATCCTCGCTTTCAAACCAGGAAGTGCGCAGATCGGTGCTATTTTCGTCAATTCGGGATTCCTCTAGAGAGCCTACTCTCATCTGCCTTGGGTCACTCACAGAGTCTTGACTTGACATTCGTGCATATTGTGCCTGTCGTAACATTAATCAAGGTATTAAACGTAGTGTGTACAATTGGTAATCCTCCAATTCTTTTTACTGAATTATTACAAAATACCTTACTATAGACTGTAAGTTAATAGTAGTCTCAATCATCATGTGAAATGATGGCACCAGGTGTGCTGTCGTTTTCAAGAAAAGTGGAAATTTAAATCGTTTTCCAACGATTGTTCGCCCCAACAATCGTTGGAAAACTGACCTCTATTGACCGAATGTAGTTAATCCGTGTTGTGTCTAAAATGGGTTAACAATCCGAAAACGGGCGCACGCGTAGCCTACCGAAGCGCGTTCTATAACAAGTGCATGCAGTGGATCTTGGACGTTCCGCTCGGCCCTCGGCCTCTGTATTTATGTGACCAATTGAAAACAATTGGATACAAAAATTGGGCTTATTTTACGAGAGGGCGCTATAACAAATGCCGCCCGACGGTTGAAAACGAACGCCGTTTTTCTCTCTTTTGTTTTCGCCATCCACGAACGCAAAACTTTGAACAGGTCAGTGGAATGATATTTTCTATAAAATACTAACCCCAAAATCCGCCCATTTCTGAAAATTGCAACAATGACCAATCATGTACACTACCTTTAAAAGAAGGCAAAGCCAACAATTCCTAATCATGATTTGTCCAATTCCATGGGCAGTAGGTGACCAAAAACTGGTACTTTAGTTTGGTATAGGGCCTACTCCACGAGTGTGGCCTGGATACTCACTATATCTTTAGCCATACATCCAACCGCGGATGACGCCTGTGCATCGAAACAACTTACCGTACTTGCGCATGCACTTGCTCTCCATTGATGATCTCATCAGCGCTGGATGTCAAGAGAGGTCAGAAACTACTTCCGGTTTGCAATCTTTGCGATTCAGAAGATCGGTCGTACCTTTCTCGCTAACGCATTAGGCTCGGGATACCAGCAAAGATCTGTACGCTTATTTGACTCTATGGTCATTGACCACGCGAGACAGGAGGTTGTGCAATTTGCCGAATCAGTTGTCATTAATGCTATACGATTATTGATATCGGAAACGGGGGGAATTGAACTTTTTCTGGAAAATGGAAAATTTCCCGAGCTCAAAGCCATATTGGCTTAGGCCCCGCGCTCGCTGACTCTGTACTTTTCGAATGAGACCGGCGCTTCTTATAATTTAACTTCAGCTTAATGTGATTGTCTCATCGTGTAATCTAATTCAGCGGCCACTGCCGAGCCTTACAGAGGCAATTTCGGCCGCCACCTTTGTCAGCATGTTTTTTAATTAGTGATGCTTCGACGTTCATTTGTTCCAATGGCTATAGTACTGTGAGATACTCTTCAAGTTTTTGTCCTCGTACTGCGTCTCTTTGGAACTCCTTATTACCTGTAACCTGCTTCCCTCCCACCTATAATCTTTCACAATTCAAACGAAATGTGAATAGATACCTTCTATCCCTGTGATTTCTGCCCGTTCGTGTCTTTTGTAGCACACAGTTACGGTAGCTTTTTGGCCTTGTGTTTTCCATAAATAACAAACAAACAAACAAACAAACATACAAACAAAAACACTTGGAGTCGTCAACATTACACAGGTCTATAAAAATGTCCGATTTCGTGCTTGAAGCACTTCAGATTGAGGAAATGTACTCTCATTTGCATTCTCATTTGCATTCTCATTTGCATTCTCATTTGCATTCTCATTTTTAGAATGTATTAATATCGAAGCTCATTACACTACAAACACCAGGGGTATCCAGTCGTTCAATATAGATACTACATGGTGTTAATTTAACACCAGAGTTTCGTAGGGACATCTACACAGTCTGTCAAAAATCTTTGATTTTACCCTAAAGTACGGTACTCTTAGTATGACGTAAAAAAGTAGGTACCCGTAATGGTATCCTAATTCTGCTTACAGAAAATGTGTTAATGGACACATGCATTTCAAATTTATTTAGTGTTAAGGGTCAGCTTGGGACATTATTGTAGAAAGTTTAGGATAACATCACAAGCACATTAAGGAATAACCAGGATGGATTGAAACTTGTCGATAGGGTAACACAGCGCTGCAATTTCCACAAATAAAACATTTTCAAATAAAATGAGTTCTTGTGTTATCTGCAACAATGAAACCCGACGACCGTTTTATTTTAGTATAAAGTATATTTAGTATATAGAATTTAGTATTAAGTATATATCAGATTGGCACTTATAAAATAGGCATGACACTTTACCTGGTCAGTGATCTGAAAATCTCTCTTGAACATTGTGTAAGTACAAATTGATGTTAGTTTCACATTTCCAGAGTCGGTTATATTTCGTGAACATTATAAGAATGTTATTCAGTTATAGGAAAAAACCACTGAAATAATAACAGTAAAGTGGCTTGTTTCAGTTGAGCAATCATGAGCGCGTAGAAACGGATTCTGTTCGAGACTGTATCCGACAGAGTATCTTTCACGTCATCAATAAGAACTTCACTCAAAACAAAAGGGAGCTAAACATCGACAAAACGTCACGCGCGGGCATGGAATTACTGGGCAGCGAGTCTATGGGGAAATCACTGCAGTCCGTTTATAAAATGGAATGTCTTGATAAATGTCACCTTTTACGCACTTCGAAATCCTAGCCTTCCGAAGGGTGAAATCCGGATATTGACAAATCTTCACCAAATTTCTTTTCCCGATACATTTCACTGCGAGTCCAAGGACTGAGATATGATAATGACAGCATACTGCAGGTACAGAGTGCTGCGATAATACGCGGCCCAATCCGCCTTTAATCGCCGCTCCCTCCAGGTCGATCCGCACATCCGCCGATAGTTCCGGTGATACTCCGGTTTCTACCCCTGAAGGAGGACGGTCTCCCTGGCAACGGGATCACGTGACTCGCCTCGCAGTCAATGTTCGCGTGCCCCATATACGTCTGACCCCGTCTTGCAGTGTTCTGTCTGTGTGCGTGCGGTTTTTTTTCTCCTGTTTTAATGATTATGTAAGATTGGATGATTCATCTATTTTTGTACCCAAAAAAATGAATGCGCGCGTGGTTAAAACCACAGTGATGGGATTAATTTTAAAGCAAATGAGCTCAACCCGGCGGTATTATTATGCTAATCTGGTTAAAGTCTGGTAACATTGGGTCATCTGAGTGCACATTCGCCTGCACGATTGGTAGTCTCAGTAAGGCCTACTAATTGGGATAGTTCGGTGACATTTGTAATTTCGCTACCGCTTTTTCTCCCACAGTTTACAGAGATTAATGATAAAAAATAACAAGTCACCATAGGCACATGTACATACACCTCCTTTGTTGTGGTTGCAAAATACAAAATCAGACATTTGCCTGTCTCACTCCAACGAACAGACCTTTTATAAAATATGTGAGTCCATTGTTACCAGCTATATTTAGTTTCATTGTGCTTCAAAGATAGAACTTCCTTTTCTTTCAGCTCTAAACTTTTCATTTTCTTAGATGATTATTTCAGTAGCTTTTTTGATATGTGGTTTTAACGTTCATGTAGTATTGTAAGTGTCCACTTTGATGTACCGTTATGTTAAATGTATTTATTTGAACTGGAAATAATGGGTGACCAGTGAATTAAACTGCCGGGTATAAAAATGGCCAATCAGTCAAAAAAATTCAAGTTTAAAAATGTGTTTATTTTACGCAAACATCATGATTTCCGCGATGATAAATAAACATAGATATATAGTTATTACAGTTTAACTACAATAAGTCTATAACGATCTGTGTACGTGTTGATGTATTTACATGTTGTACGTGTTGATGTTATTTTTCTGCTATATCAGATTTTGCCAGCTTAACCATTTTTTTCTCTAATGAAATGTTTGCACTTTGCGGCAGTGGGCACACCTGTATGTTCCTAGCCGCCCCAAGCACCTGTTTCCAATTTTCGTCAACACAAAATTACTTTTGTCATTTGTCTCTCGCCAAATTTAGCACCAAACAAAGAATGGTATTTTTTCTTACTTGAGAAAAGGTGATTTGTCTGATATAGTTTTAATAATCTGAAGTGCCTCAGGTACCAGATTTTACCTCTGAAGTCGGACTTTTTCTATAGAGTGAATGTTAAAGCGGCTATGTCCGTGCCCTAAATGACAATTTTAATTGAATGGATTTTCCTGCATGAACGTATTATGGAAGTAAACTATTTTCGAACGAAAGGGTTTACTACACTGTGCTACGCGCGAAGATCGATATGCATTTATACTGAAGGAGTTAGGAACGCCCCGCCCCTAATTTACAATTTCAAAGTTACGAAATCTGTTTCTTATCGTCGGTCGATTTCTTGAGGATTGACACTATGGAACGCTCACAACTTACCCAGCACTAACAAATCAGCAATTTACGGAAACTTAGAGTGACCATGCATAGTTCCACGTTTCCGAGATAAATACTAATAGAATGATGGGGAAAACTCCCGTATCTAAGATATCTTTCTTACTTCCATAACTCAGAAACAGGTCTTCGATATTCGAGTTTTCCGGCATTCCATGATAATTTTTTATCTCAGAAACGTGGCAACGTGAACAATAAATCAAAATGGCGGCTTCCTGTCTTTCTGTATGAAAATGCCATCAGCAGTTAATCTACTGAATGATTTTATCTGTGAAAAGGGCACTTTCCATGAGAACTTAAAGGTAGTATGCAATATTTCCAAACATCAAAAACAAAACTACTGAATTATTACGAAATACCGTACTAGACTCTAAGTAAATAGCAGTCTCAAGCATCCTGTGAAATCATGGCACCTGGTGTGCTGTCGTTTTCAAGAAAAGTGGAAATTTATATCGTTTTCCAACGATTGTCGGCCGACCTGATAACACCCTGACGTCTATAAATTGTTCCGTTTTGTCTAATGTATGGTCAGGGAACCAGTCTACTAGAACATGTTTTTTTGTTTCTCTGTTTTCCTAGTATCTATGCACACATAACTTGAAACAGGTCAGTGTTACGGTATTTGCTAGCACACTATAAAATACCAACCCCCGAATCCATTTATTTCTGAAAATTACAGCAAAAGCAAACGGTACCGGTATATACTACCTTTAACTCGCAAACGTGGAAATGTGGATGGTCACTTTAAACTTCCAAAGAAATTCAATATGAAAATTAATTTTTCGCTGCGATATATCCCCAAAGGGACAAACCTCTCAGCTTTAAGACCGATTCAGCACATTTGAAGTGATTCCTCTTTTTTGATAAGTGATCAAAGCCTTCATTGTTTTTCTTCGTGTAAGTACGCACAGGACCCATTCTGCATCTAACATAAATCTTTAGAGGTTTGTTTTTTTACCCAAAAAATTTAAAAGGCTGAAACATGATTATCAGCAGATTAGACGCAGTAAAATGTAGATGCACGAAGTACACGGGTGTCAGTCACGTGCCTAATTTGATCGAGTCGAGAGCAAATGAAAAATAAGGTGATTTTCTGCGTATATTTCATAATTCCGAAGGAAAAACATCATGCTTAAGTAATTATTAAATTAAATAACAGTAATGTGAGTATTGCTTGTAAAGGTATAATGGAAATCACGTACACTGTAATTTTTTTTATATTTTACATCAAAAGTGATGGCAGCAGAGACGCCAGATATTTTGCTGTTTTTCTATTTTTACAGCACATGTTGTAGATATTTTTTGCAACATTTGCGTAAAATAATTGTACACTTAATTTGTAAAATTACTTTCGTCTGTAAATTGTTTATGCAAAAGCAGTCATTTGCATAAAAACAATTTAGTTAAATACCATAAGAACTGTAAATACACTAATTGTGCCATTTTGAGTCCACAGTCGATGTGCAATTTTATGAACTAGCAATATAGCTAGCGAAATTCAATGTGTCACCTAAAATGTCAATCAGTGTTAATAATAGCACTGTATACCACATTACCCGATTCACAGTTGCACATCAGCTATGTTAGTAATGGACGTAAATGATATATATGTGCATTGGCATAAGAAAATGCCTAACGTTTATTTTTTGGTGGGCAAATTTTATCTTTGAGACTATTAGTACCTTAAAATAAAACACTTTACACACGAAAGCATTCAAAGTTATCACAACAACCTCTAACCCTTACGCCGAGAAATAAAAATTGTAAAATTGCTTGTCAAGAGCAAGTCATGCTCATTCGGGGTCAACATGCAAATGAAGGGTCAACATCACATTAGCTGTAAATTTAATGACAACCCACGTATTTTAACAAAATATTTTACTTTGTATTATTGTTTTTACAAAATAATCCTGTAAATATACAAAATTCCGTTAAAACACGGAAATTTGAAGGAAAATTGTAATTTTAACATCAAAAGTGCTGTAAAACCAATTACAGTACAGATCTGTAAAATTACAGATATTTTTTACAGTGCAGGAAAGTATGATGTTGGCACGCTCTAATGAAAAATGTTATAATTTGATTGACAACCTTTTGGCTAGATGCATGGGTATTTTAATAATTCTTGTATTGATACTTCGTGGTCTTAAAGACCTAGGCCTATAGAACGTACCATGGGTAAACACATTAAGGTCATGATTTTGTTGACATAATATTATTTATCTCTCTTCTTTTAATTTTCATATTGGCATTAATTTGTTGACTTTGGAACACGAGGCAATTACGTGAAAAAAAATTTGTTGGCGTTCTTCCAAGTTTGACGACAACGGTCTTGCACATTCTGGGGCACAACGCGTTATTGTATTTTACACAATGGCGGCCGACACGGCTTTGTCTTCTCTGATATCCCTTAACTGAAATCATTCTCCTTTTATATTTTTTCTTAATGAAAGTATAGTTTTGTATTGCACTTTGGAGGACAACAGTGAAGTAATTGTTTCTTTGTCCTCGGTTCCTCTGATGCATGCAAAAATAACTGTGTTGGGTCTATTCAGTTTATTGTCCAACTCGGAAAGAAACAAAAAGTTAAAACACTTCCACTGTTTCTATAATCAGCCTACAATTCGCATTGCAACAGATAATTGGAAAGTAGATGACTATAATATACTTTGCAAATATATATTAGACAGCTGGTTGTTTTGTGGTCAAACAAAAAATCCGCAATGAGGAACTGAAATGAGTTTTGTGACGATCGAAGTAATTTAAACGAGTGAGTGAGTAGCAGTGTCTATATTGTCTTGGTTTTACTTATTTAGGAAATCTAATACCATATTTATAACAATTTGAATTTTCAAAATTATCTAATCCACGTTTTTATTTAGATGTATCGTCTAGACAGGAATTTGACTACCACAGACTTGGTGACGTACGCAAACAAGGCTGGATTCTGGGTTTAATAAGAAAATGCTTAATGTTCAAAAATAGCTTTCCAACAATTCCATCTGGTAATATTTTTCCCCCTAGCATTCAACTAAGATTTGTCGCTTCATTGTCCATTATTGATATAAAGACATCTGAAATAAAGACCTTTTAGTACTGAACTGGACATGTCATGCTATGTTTAAAATGGCGTAGGCCTATATCTCTTGGGGCAAAAATTATCATCGCCGCAAAAAAATATATTTTAGCAAAACAGCAACATAGCATAGATAAAGGCCTAGATTACAATCTTTCCCCCTGACGCTGCACTAAAATACTCGCAGTGCTTTCACGTAAGAATTCGATCATCGTTCGCAGGCTTCGACCGAGGATGGCGCAGAAAGTAGTGGGGGGGGGGGGGGGGGGGGAGTTCACGAGAAGACTCCCCGAGGGGTTAGAGAACCCGATATAATCAAACGGGCCTCCGTCATTCATATCAGCCCGTTGGAGCAGTCTTTGAGTTAGCCATGGGGGAAGGGGGTCAAGGGGTTACGATCTCCGTGGCCGTTGGGAGGATCGGAGAGGCAGGCGAAGGGCGCGGGGAAGACGGGAGGGAGAGACGGGGAGGGGGCAATGGCCGGCCGGCTAGGACAGACGGGGTTCGTTCAGACTGGTCTTTAAAAAAAAATGTATTCATTACTGTGGTCAGGGTTTCCTATTATGCAGGGTGTAACGGTGCCAAACAAAACCGTGCCTGCAGATATCGTTAACATTTCTCAAAAAGTACCTAACACGAGTATTTCGTCTTGATGGAGCATATTAATTATACTCTTGTGTAAAATCAGTGAAAATGTCATGGAAATCCCTTCGTGTAAACTAATGATGCAACAGATTATAAAAAAAGATGTGCAATGATTGAACCATTAACTGACTACATGACACAGTTACTGGTACAGTTCCACTGATTATACACAAGTGCATAACTATAAGCTTCGGGTTGAAATACTCGTGTAGCTGAGAAAGTGCTGTATTCAAAGCGCTACAGACAAAGGACCGGTACCACTCTCAATTTTCCAATTTACCAACGGTCCGACCAAAACCAAAACCAAAACCAAAATGGTTTTCATGCATGACTTTTAAACAAACGACGCATTTTGAAAGGATGGTCGTTAACATTATTGTATTCATTATTATATAACATTATTATATTCGTTTATATATTCATTCATTTATATTCATTATTATATTATTATATTCTGTCAAACAATCCACAAGGGAAACTGACTAGGTAAATTTGAATACATTTTCAAAGTAAACAAAGACACTGGCAGGAGCGGGATTCGAACCTGCGAGTTCTGGGTTTATGACTTCTGGCTAGCGCCCACCCGAACAAAGATGCTGACAATTTGGGAATCCGCCAACATAGGGCAAGATAGCTCAGTTGGTAGAGCGCCGGTACGGTAATCCAGAGGTCGCAGGTTCGAATCCCGCTCCTGCCAGTTTCTTTGTTAACTTTGAAAATTATTATATTCTGTTAAATGATTTTTCCAACCATAGAAATTTCACGACGAACGCTTTCTGTAGCCTGATTGGGCGCCTTCAAGGCAAGTGTTCCTTTAACGTGGACACGTTTGTCTGAAATTCTCGTTCACTTTAGTACGGCGCACATACATGAATTCTGTTGAGCTATGAATGTTAATCTTTTCCAGAATCCATGTACAAATGCTTTATGCTGATTTCAGATTTCCAGCGGGAAATAACATTAGTTCGTCCGGTCATAACAGATTCATATTAACCCTAAATGTCCTGAATCCTCCAATTTTAATATGATTTTCCACACACCCTAGGGAGTTAGGGTTAATAAAAAAAGAAAATTATTCAGCTACATTAGTCACCTGGCTCTGTCTGCTTTGAGCAATAGTATGCAATTTTGACATTCAAAGGTTGGGGTCAGCCAGGTTTTTTAGTCCATCGCAGGTGTCTTCTATATGTTATGTTTTGTTTCTATTTTCTTTTATTTATTTACATTGTCTTTATTATGCGTCTTCTTTTTTTAGATTTACATTACAGAAATGTCAGTGGCGGCGCTAGACTCTACAATTTGGGGGGAAAGTGGGGAGGGGGTGTCAAATCAGATGTGAATAAAACGTCAACTATCACGACAGAATAACGCTTTTCAATAAACAAAACCAAAATTTCACTCTATACTTTCAACACCTATATAGTGTTGAATCTATACAGCAAAAGAAATAAACAGAATTAATCTCTTTGTAGATAAAGTGTTGGGGGGGAAAACTGGGGGGGGGGGGGGGGGGGGTGCGGGGGTGCGGGGGACAAGAGAAAAACTTGGGGGAAATGCCCCCTCCCCCATGCCCCCCGTAGCGCCGCCACTGAGGAATGTACTGGAATTCATTTTTAGCCTCTGAGAAAGATCCGGCCAGAATGGAAATGTCAGACCCTTGTTATTATTTACCGGCATATGTTCCAAGTCATTACAGCTGACACGCACTTGGTAGCGCATACACAATATTTATGTTCATTTCGAACTTTAGGAAACCGAACATAACCCTTGAAGTGCGCATGACAAGGTCTTGAAGCAAAAATCATAATTTTGAAACAAAAATTGTATTTTTAACACTAAAGGGAGTCCCCCAAAAGGGTTGGCCTATATAACACCAAACAGTCCGAAGTACGTTTTTACGCACCATATTTCAAGACAACGGAAGTCAGCGAAGCATAACCAGAGAAATACATCCAAGATATCAATGGAAAGTTTATTACTCCTAGTTTATGATCAAACCATAATAATGGTCAATATTTCAACATTTTGTGGGATGCGTACACGCAGAAAGTGCTGTCGCTTGTAAACGTAAACTAAGAAGTCTAAAAAACTATATAATTAAAGTTTGAAAGATTAAAACACTCTAAAAACTGTGTTTAGCAATTAAACACAATCTTGCTATCAGTTTGTAAACATGTTTAGAAGCTAAACAGTACGTGTCCAATTACTAAACACCATTGTTCAATGGCTAAACACTATCCGTCAACACGCTAAACATGTTTAGTATGTAAACGTGTTTACAAACTGATAGCAAGAAAGTGTTTAGAAAAGTGTTTACTTGCTAAACACTGTTTTTACAGTAAAGAGGACTGAGGTTATATTGAAAAAACCCGGGGAAATATAATATTGCAAACATTGGAAAGGGTTGTGGAAAGGGTTGTGAAAAAGAATGAACGTAATTTCACCTGCGCGTTTCCGCATACGCACGAAAATTTATTGCGTTTCGAGTTCACACTCTGGAAGAACATGAACGCTTCATCAGACAATCAAATGGCTATACACGTGGACGCAATCGCAGGAATATCTTGTAAAACTGACAGTTATTTGGTACGGTACACAGACGTCATGGGAATAGCACAGTTGACAGTCATATTTAGTAAATATGGAATGTATTTCTTCAACGTCTCGGGAAATAATGAATGTTTTTGGATAGATTGGACCGGAATGGCTTCACGTCCAAGAAATTCTCGCTGGACGTTGCTTCATTTCGATAGTGGACATTGTATCCCATGCAGTTAAATGTAGTATATACACCATTTGCTTTTGCTGTAATTTTCAGAAATAAATGGATTTCGGGTTTAGTATTTTATAGCGTGCTAACAAATACTGTAACACTGTTCCTGTTTAAAGTTTTGTATATAGATGCTGAGAAAACAGAGAGAAAACAATTAGGTTATAGTAGTCTGGTTCCCTGACCTTACCCGAGACAAAACGGATCAATTTATAGACGTCAGGAAATTATCAGGTCGGGAAACTAGACTATTTGTACTGGATAAATCCGGATACTCAGAAAGTCTACACACGAAAACGGCAATTGATTTCGAATTCAAGTGCATTGAAAAAAAAAGGAAACTTGTCACTATTTAAACTGCCATGTTATAGATAGAAACACACTCAGAATTCTTGACGGTGTATGGAACGCGTAATCAAACAAACATGGCCCCAAATCCCGAACTTTGCAATAAAGTTCAAGATTTAAAAGCTAAACATAGTTGATAGTTATCCACAATACTAGTTATCCACAATAATCAATTATTTCACCAATTGGACTTGAAGTGTTTCATTAAGAATAACTGTATGCAATCCCGAGGCTTTCAACGACACTTCAAATTCGACAAACGGCCTACCCATTTCCGCTTCGTAAGATCTGACACAATGTACAATGTTTTTTTCATTATCAAACTTGTAACAGGCGATATCAACGTCTGTGTGGCAAACATGCACTTCTTTGTAAAAACCAGCCATGAACGAAAATGGCCTAAATGAAGGACATCAATTGAAAGTTTATATTTTATTATTTACGGTTACACAAAACAAGGTGAAAGCCTGAGAGAAAGGGTACCAACCATAGAACCAAAAAGATCTTTTTAAACCAAATTTAACGCGTGGTTTACTGGCTTTCGTTCTGAGTTTAAAATAGATATTTTAGAAATAAGGAGAAACCCAGACAAAACTCGCGAGGTTCACACAATGTCATGCTGTCAAAGAACGACAGATTTGCAGCATTATAGAAAATGCACGCGTATTTGTATTCTGTGGTGTTTTTAACTTCTTCCCGTTTTATTCAGTGCATTTGCATAAAATCTCGTATCTTTAATCAGCAGTACATTTTATTCTTGTTCTTGAATAATATTTGCGTTTTCTGTTACCATTTTTATGCTTGTAGGCCCCCTAATGTCTTTTGGAAATTTGTTTATATGTCCACCTACATTTTACAAATTTTTCAAAGGACTACAACGGACATGAGTTTTAGAAACTTTGTAATATTATTGGCAAACTTTCGTTGTCTTTGTTTTCATTCTTTTTAAATAGGCCTATGTTGTGTTTCATTTATGTGCTAATTATTATCAAGCTGTGAAATAAAATGCAATGTAATTTCCAATGTATTGATGCTGATTATAAAGGGTTTAGTGTCTGGGGCACTCTCAATGTTTTTGCATTGGCTTGTTTGGGGTTTTTCTTTTGATTTTAAAGTATATTGATTTCTCGGCCAATGACCCAATGACTGACCTCGTGAAGGACCGCGGTGCACCCGAGGCCTACCCGGCTCAAACTTCTCAGGTGACCAGAAAACAACTAAATTACACCTGCAACGGCACAATCACGAAAAACAATAGCCCCGATAATTGATCCTAATTGGTCTCGGAGGGGAGATGATAGGGGGGAAATGACGCTCGTGCTCGAAATAAGTTCCCGCTCTGCGTGAATATGTCTGAGCTATGCGAGGTAGAACTGGGTTTGTGTGTCGGTACATTCCGCCCAGCAGGGAGCACCGTGGCTGAAGCGCTTCTTTGGGCCGGGCGCGCGGCACGTTCGCCCCGGCCACAGTCGGGCTCCGATCACGCCTCGCGCGTTCTCCTATGGTCTTCGTCGAGCATGCTGGATCTATGCGTGTGCTTGTCAAACGAGGGTGGCGGAGGGGGACGGCCTTGCTGGCACGCGCCTGGGGACACCCAAGGATATTCGGTCTGAAACCACGGTGTGCGATTCCGTCCAATTCTTAAAAAAGATCGCGTCAACAAGAGCCATGATTGCCATTCTGGCAATTCCCAGGTTAATACCGTACCACTGGCTTTGAACAAGGACATTGAAATTGTCCTACTTTATTTGCCAAAGAGTGCCCTGTAAATGGTACCGTACGTGTGCCAGCAGTCAAAACTCATTCGAGCTGTTATTCCTGAAAAAAAATCATAACTACAGCATTTTACCAGACAGCATTTTGGGGAGTCAGGTTGGCCTTGTGGTACTTTCCTCACCTTCCACCGCTGTGACCCGGGTTCGAATCCCGTCGAAATCATGTGTGGGTTGGGTTTTCACTCTCTTCATCGTCTTCTCTCCACACGTGTTTCTCAGGCTTCCAACCACAGTGCCATAATCGCTTTTGAGGTAATGAACAATTTAGAAATAAACAAATAAATAGCATCAAACAAGCCGCACGGGAAAACTGACTGGAGGATCGCAGGTTCAAATCCCGCTCCCGCAGTATTCTTTGTTCGCTATGCAAATTAATAACAGTTATGAAAATGTCAATTACAATGACACTACAATGAGAGTCATCAGCTAGGTCACATAAGGTCAATGTCGAGACAAGCGAGACAGGGTCTTTAAAACCTGTGCAAAGAGACCGCCAAATATTCTTTGTTGGAAAGTGGCCGCTGTGGACAGGTCTTTACCACGTGAAGGCTGTGTAAATGTTGTCACGCCTGATTGGATCGCCACAGGCTGGCCACATTGTGAAGGTTGCCTCTTTATCAAAGGTGACCATCGAAGGAAGTTTGACTCTACAGAAAGCCGGCCACAATTGACAGGCTGACTAATTATCGATGTGTCCCATACCCTCAATATCCCACAGTCCGATCGTGCCAATAAACACGTTCGTAAAGTATGGCCCAACTTCATTCATTCGCCTGCAGGCATGTATCAAAGCCGGAAGAAGCATTTTCTAATTACAATCAAAACAGCATCGGCTTAGTTTACATCTTTACTCGGCTGAATTTGCCTGCTAAACTTGATTGTGGTGTGGGATTCAGTTTATCACAAAAGTCTTCGTTATACACAAAGGCGAATAAAAACATGATGAAATGTACATATTTGTCTTAACACATAAAAGGATAAGGACAACACAAAACAAAAAAAACTCGCTCGGTCGAATTTGTTTGGGAAAGTTAATAATTGAACGTGACAAAACGACACAGTTAAACACAAATCAGCGTGCACTCATTACCGGTACCAAGCCTCACAAGGTTTTTGTATTTGTGCTTACCAGATGTTCTGAGCACGATTTATGTGCTAAGCAAGCTGGAGATAGGCCCCGAGTGCATCAACCTCCAACTGCAGTCAATCAGCTTTACTGTGCACGAGTTACGGCTTAGAGCCAAGATTACGGAACAAAATGACAGGTCTACGGTTTCACAATAATATCAATCCATGGATATCTTTAATCAATATATTAATGAATGGAAAACACAAAGTTGAGCCCCTCAGATACACCCGTTAATGTGAAAAAGGCTTTCCTGTGGATGGTGTTTTCCCAGATGCATGGTCTCTTGGAAAGTAATAATCATGGGAACTTGAAAAGAGGCGCAATCCTAAGTCCATTTCTCAAATTGAATTTCTAACTAAATTACACGTATTCCGGATTCGTCACCTGATACGCCAGCAGACTTTGCAACCACATCCAGTGTGCGAATATCGCGCGTTTTCCCCCACCTCGAATCGGTCTGTCTTTCTCTCCCCCCCCCCCCCCCCCCCCCGAAACCAAAAACTGACAAGTCCGAAGTACCAGCCGGGCCTTTAGATTCAATCAATTACGTATTAGTTATCGCCCGTGCGTTTGTTTGGCGCAAAGCTGCCCTTTCATTCTCTTTAGGGCGCAATGTTGATGTAGGGTTTCGCGCCGAAATGCTCGGCAAATCCCTAAAAACCCCACGCGGGTGTGCGGTGCGCAATCCCCCAGCGACCGCGCAAATCTCCCCAGTGACGGGCGCGCGGACCGAGTACCTGCTGCGGTGTTTGTCCCAGTTGTCCGGGCGGAGAAGAAAAAAAGAGAATTTTCTGACGAGCTCGGGGATAATCCCACTAACGAAACAGTAAGGGCCGGGTAGATAATGAGTGTAATGGTTCCCGCAAACACGGGCTTAGCGAAAATAAATTAGGTGAGTGGATTTGGTGCGGGGGATAAAATGGCAGGTTTTGGGCTGGTCCGTATTATCCTATGGTTGAGGTTGGCGCTTTGCATGATAATTATCGGTAACGTGAACCGGGCCAGCGCTACGCTTACCCGGTCGCTATTTGCCAAGAACACCATCTGCAAACTTCTATAGGCGTCGTACTTTTTTAGAAACCGGTAGCGACTTCACTTCGATATAAAGATCACTTCAAAGTTTGAAAAGAATATATTGCAGGGTTGTGGGAGACACGAGATATGATTCTGCGAGATGTCTTTTTCGAATATTCAATTATCCGCAGCAAGTTTTGTGCCAAGAAAAAAAGAAAGACCAAAGTTTAATATACTGGTACAAATGGTTAGCCAACTTCAACGACCTATGCTCTAATAAAAGTTGTGACGGCCTATCGTTTGCATCCTTGTAGAATATTCTCAAGGATAAAAAAATCTTTTTCTAATAAAAGCAGTTTTCTAAAATGCAAGTTCGCCCCGAACAAGGCTAAAAGCCAGTCGATGTACGGAGCTACGAAAAGATAAAGAATCAAAGATACAAGAGGTAGAAATTAATATTCCTCTTAAAATGAAGAGAAACATGTACCAGGCAAAGAGTTCCACAGGAATACAGAACGAGGGAAGGTAAAAAAAAAATCATTCAATATTTAAAGAATGGATTTCTCATTCAGCGTTATTACACACGACGACTGTTGTGACCGGTTCATGGCCCAACATGGAATTCTCGTTGACATAAGTCACTACCTTAGACGTACAAACAGAAGTTCACAAAACGGGGCTTGTCAGCCATGTCGTGATAATTGTAAGAAGTCTCGTTGTTACAAGAACCATGAGGTATTAATTCGACGTTTCGGTGACTATTCTCTGACCGTCACCAGGAAAAGATACAGGGCAAGTTCCCGCGCTGTAATAATTAGTGACGATTAGCACCGTTATTGCCACGTCAAAAATACGCGCCAAAAATCATGAAATTCGTATACCAACAGACTCAGAGAATTGCACTAAAAGAGAAAAAGACGACCCCTTCCTTTTTCCGTTTATCCTCGCCCACTTCCCGTCTTATCCATCATAAAGGTTCAAAGTCTTGATCCTGATTTTGTCCTCAGATTTGGTTAACGTTCATTGTGTATTGAGACGAGCATTTCAATTGTTACACTTTCGAAAAAAGAAAAGACTCCAACACGACGGCTTGGCATTGGAAATCAATTTGTCCACTTGTTTTGAACCCATTGTATGATAGACGATTACCATGGCAACGGTTGGAGGTTCATATCAGCCTGGTCATCATTATGGCGAACGAATGGCGAACGAGACAGAAACGACGTCACAAGTTTGCAGATATACCAACACAAGTGTACCGGTATACAACTCGTGTATTTGAGAGATTTCTGAAAACAACACGTTTACATTTTTTCTCATAAATACTTTTCTATTCTTAGGTTACGCGTGGTTTTGCATGCATGTCTTATTTGGGGCCAAATTTGAGGCTACATTGCCTGATATCGATTTTTAGCCAAGACTTTTCATTTTTACGGAAAAGTAGCCACATTTTGATCTTATATCTTTCAATTAAAAAGGCAAAAATGAAAATCAACAGTTAAATATGAACGTGTTAAACGTATAGCTGCAAGAAAAATCATCTTCGGCACGTAATTTAACTTATACAGAAGATTTCACAATCTACCACTGGAGTTGCCAAACCACCTATGCTGGAACGTGCACAAAGCCAACTTACAAGCAACTTCAAAATAAATGTTCATAAACTTGGCCTATATTTAACTTAAGTAAGATAAAACTCCCTACCTTAATACGGGGTCCATCCATCCATATATCCATATCGAGTACAAATTTAGACATTTTTGAGTGAAATTTGATGGTTACAGGCTGCATCGAATGAGCGTATTCTCCGTGCATTTTCACCGGGGATCCTGTCAGCAAAACTCGGCTAGTTGTCTTGAGAGAGACGCTTGCTTGGCAATGATTTTTATACACAAGTCTCCCCCCCAAATGCCCGATCATGGCGTTAGCCGAACAAAGCTCGCATTCAGTTCCATTGTTGCGATGTCAAAACCAGTTATCAAGCCCCCCCCCCCCACTCCCAGCCCCGGTACCCGTTTGTAATCATAATAAGTACGAGAATGGGGATGGTTGTTAGCGAGAATCGACTTCGGGCCTGCCGGGCCTAGCCGCGCTAGGGTCCCAGCGCTTCCCCGCCGCTAACAAGGGGGTCCCGCGGAACAACTAGCGGGGTCAAGCGGCTCCGAACTCCGGTCGGCCGTTCACCGGGCCGCTGTTGTCCGAGGGAGGGGTTGACGCACGCCGAGGGCCAGGGGCAGGCCGGCCCTGAATTCCCGCTGGAAATGTATTTACGACCTCTTGATCTCCATATTTTTCGTTTGTGAAAGATACCCGTTTGCTGCATGCAATGGTCTTTTGTTATCCTGAACTATTATCATTACATTTACATTAGAAGGAAGCCAGGGTTGCTGCCCTCCGCATGGACTTCAAAACCAAATTTGTAAACTAAATCAATTGGAGGGAAAGTTCAGAGTTCATCAACGCGCTGAAAGCTATTTCAAACTCATTTGAGAATGTTATAATCTTTGTTATACGCTATCGCCGCAAACCAAATATTTTCTTTCATCGAGTATATAGAAAGGAGCTTTGTTGTAACACTGATTTCGAAATCCGGTCCAGGTGTTTAAATCTTGGCACGATACAGAACAAATACACAAATATTTATCTTCCAAAGATACTTTTCAGATATGAAAATCAAAAGGCAAATTCAAAATTCAAATAGTTCCTACCTGCTTTTGTTGTTCCATTACGATATAAAAAAAATCCCATAGAAAATCCTATAGAAAATTTAAACTAAAATTAAATCCTATAAAATATAAACAAACATTTCCTTTGCAAGTATAGATAAAAATGAAGTTACTAGGCCTACATGAAAATATATATAATCCATATACTCTGCCCAAAATAACACTCGCGACACAAACTTTACAGATTTTTGAGGTTTTAAACCAATTAAAATCAAACGAAATTAAAAGAAAAAATTTATGAAGAGACGATGGAAAAAATACTTAAGCATTGACCGAACAGTTGGTATAGACATCATTTACTCAACAATTGAACAATCATGAGTTGAACATCTAACAGCAGAAAATTGAAATTTAATAGAATTTTTTTTTATGGAACTGAATACCTTTTGTATTGTTGACGTCATTCGAAACTTTCAACTTCAATCTGCAGAATCCACCTAGTTTGGTGAGGATTTCATCGTCCTTCCAAAATCTCGTTCAAGACGCGTTTTTTTCCCGAGACTATCGCGAGAATTTGGCGGCTGGTGTGATTGGATCGGCGCTTTGATTAGATTGCTTGCCAGAAACAACGAAAAATGTGGTGCGAAAGCACAACCGGGGTGTCAATTTATGCTCCCTAATGTTTACGACGGCAACGCAGTGGCGAAAACGCAATATCAACAGCGTGGGTGTTAATTTAACACTTTTGGTGTGAAGTGTAAAACATATTGCAATTCGAGATTACAAAATCACAAATGGAGAAACCTATAAGCATGTTGACTTCAAAGGCAGCTTACACTTTTGCCAGGCGATTATCTCCGCGACGAACACACTCAATGCAATGTTAAGTGTCAATTTTGATTCAAGTCTCTCTTCAGGTGTAGCCTTCATTTGATAATTCCGCTAGGATCGAAAAGTTAGATCCTTCTAACCTTTATCAATTATATATGGCAGGTCATTCTAGTTGGCAGTCAGTTTTTAATTGTATATTATTATTTCAAATTTCATTTTCTGGTCTTTTTCTGTATGAGAAAAGTATGGATATTTTTCAGTATAAAAATCGTACTATTTGTGATGGCGTTAGGCTTAGGCCTAATCATGCCAGAGTTCGCCCAATGCATAGCCATGCGTACTGTGATCGTGCTTTTTCAATTTATACACGCCTAATCTGTGGAACAGACTTCCAGTTCGTGTGAGGATTATTAATGAATATGAAATTTTTAAATCGCAGCTTAATTTTTGTGTAATAGGCAATTAGGCATTATCTTAATCAATTAATTAATTAATCTGTTTACTGTTTATGTAGTTTTGTTTGTAAAGCGTTTAGATATTTTAATGTAAAACGCTATATTAAGAATAAAGAATTATTATTTCTATTATTATAAACAAATATTTGTAATACAGCGCCCAATTTGACCTCCAAATAAGACGCACATATGCAAAATCACGAGTAATTTTCCAATAGAAAGTGACCGCGTTACCATAAATACTATATAATCATACTGTCAGCTGCATGTGTTAGCGAGTACCTCCACAATTTGTTGAATCACGTTTGGGCCCCATTTTTTTTCATGCAAGTTCGCCCCAAACAAGGCGAAAAGCCACTCGAGGTATATACGGAGCTACAAAAAGAAAAAGAATCAAAGATGCAAGAGGTAGGAATTAATATTCCTCTTGAAGCAGGAAAGTTAGTAAGATAAAGGGAAACATGCACCAGGCAAAGAATTCCACAGAGATACAGAACGAGGGAAATATATTGGCAAAGCTTTTCATTCTACATCCAGGTATGTATATTGGTGGGCACACACGAAGGAACCAAGCTGGACAAGCCGGTGGAAAACTTACCATGAAAATATCTGTAGGACAGACTAAGAGTATAGTAACAGATCTCTGGTGAGAGAGTGATTGTAAGGATGAGCCCAAGTCTTCTCCAACCAAATTAACAATGCGCTTCTGTACTCTGTCTCATAATGATGACCAGCAGAAGCACCAGCCCAGATGTGGGAACAGTACTTAAAGCGGACGTACAGTTGTCTTATAAAGGTAAAAGATAGCATCAGGAGGTAGATATTTCCGAGCTCGATAAAGACAACCAACTCGCATGGAAGCACTCTTTGCAATACCCGAGATATACTTCTCCCAGCTAAGGTTAGGGGAGGGGAGATGACAAGTATGCAAAAGCAAACGTAGGTCATAATATTATGATCCATATGAACTGAAGGGAAATGAATCGTCTCTAGATCGAGAAATAGACAACAGTTTAGTTTTCTTCGCGAATCGTTTCAGCTACAGTTGGTATAAATTTAGTTTGCCGATTTCTCCAACAGCATAGGTTCTCTTTTGTAAGTTTGGTGTCAAGTTACACTGCCGTCGTACGCTTAAATTTGAAAGTTCTCCAACGGCAAAATATTCTTGAAATACATGGGCCTATGCACATCTATACAAACCGCCAACATGATTTTCACACAACTGCGTTTCTATCACGAAGCAGGTCACAACGGCCCAATTACTTCCGGGTCGTTACTCGCAATACTATAGGGAAACTACTTTGTGAGACTCCTTTGGTCTCACGAGTAAATTCGGCTGCAGTTGTGAAAAGACCACGGCTCATATTATAACCCAGATTATGTTCAAAGTGCATCTTTGCAATTAACTATATGGAAAAGCCCAGCGTGGAATACGAAAAAGGTGTCTTGGGCATTTGAAGGCCTTTGTTAAGGAGAATATTTCAAATCGTGTCCACTCCTCTTGGGATAACTAGATTGGCTGGACTGACCACATCACAATGCATTCTGCATGAATCCCAATTCTCCAGTACTTTTTTGCGCACCACACATGAAACTCCAGACCCATCCGTCCAGAATTATAATAGCGAAACGGGGGAAACAAGTAAAACTGACCAAAGATTCTGTTGTCAGTGTAAATATTTGTACAGCCGAAACAGAGAGAAGAAAAGGGAGGAAAAGAACAGAAAATAAAAGGAGATCACGTAATTTCAGTCAGGGAGATCGACCCGCGACGGCCGCCGTGTCATTCACCCTGTGGGGCCGATCGACACGGAGTGACCGACGAACAAATCGGCGACGCGCGGTGCGGGGATCGGGTTCGGCCAAATATTTTCCCGCCGAGTCTTGGGTTACAGCCCGCGCAACCAAGCCCTCCCCTCCCCGCCGTAAAAAGCTCGCCTGAATTATAATATAATATAATAATAGCTGGAATCGAACGGGCTGAAGCACCGGTCGCGTTACGCGACAGGCAACTGCAAATATGAAAAAGGTCGTGGATACATAAACACTGTCTTCGATCCGGCCGTGACCATTATAACAGCTGTCATATAAAACGTAATATGACAATGTTAGTGAGGGTCCTGGGTAATAAGTTTTTTTCTCCTACTTTCGTCCCGTTTCGACGGAGGTTTCTAACAGAATTATCTCCCGTTGGTTTTGGCTGGGAAAACCAACAAGGGTGTTAGAGCCAAAAAATTCTATTTGCCAGCAATACCTTGTGAAAACATCGCCCGATAATGCAACGCCAATCGAGGAAAAGTTCGGGCAGAAAAATACGGCGGGAGAAACGGTGAGGGGAGATGTGACATATTTGTGTTTATACGAGAGATCAAAACATTTAATACTCTAGTAATGCCCAAGAGGTAGTACTTCTTGTGATAGCGATGGTTGTGGTGGTGGTAGTTATTAGAAGGGTGGTACTGATGGTGGTGGAAGTTATGATGTTCATGACAGTAATGACGGTGATGACGATGACAGTGGTGACACGGAAGAGGTTCATGACAGTGATGCATTGATGGGGCCGACGACAATGCTGATAACAATGACGCAAATGATGACGAGGATAATGTAGATAAAGCATGCAGACAACGATGACAATGACAGCAATGGTGATGGCGGTGACAATGGTGACAATGGTGACAATGATGATGGGGGATAATGAAGACGACTATGACAATGACAGCGGCAGCAATGGTGATGGCAATGACAATGGTGACAATGATGATGGGAATAATGAAGATGACTATGATAATGACAGCAAACGACAACTTAGTCGCGGGGATGACGCGGATGACGATGACATTGACAATGATGATAATGATGGCGATGACTATTGAAAATAGCACCTTAAGGGGACATCCTTTAGACTTAAATGACCCTAAACCCAATCCCATCTTTTACCTAATCCAATTTACGTTTCCATGTAATGATTTAAGACCACAAGAAATAAAAAGACCTTTTGGAACCTCCAATTCTGCATAGAAATATGGAAGTCCTAAATGTCTGCAGCAATGATTGCCTCTATAATGACAATGATGATGAAGATTAGGCCTACGCAGAAAACGATAAAAAAGTGACAAGACAACATATTGATAACAATGATGATGAAGTTGAGTGCAGTGATTATGATAGTGAAAGATTATTGATTAAAGTACTGATTATGTTGATGATGGCGACAACAATGAAACCAATTACGACAGAGTCGACCGGGGCTGATTTTGGTGGCAAAGGCTGGCTTCAATATACCATGGAATATAATCATCAATTTCTCACTCCATTTCCCGTTTAGCTTCACAATGTCCCCTCATCAGGTTACGACAAATGCAGACTTGAAACAATATGATCATTTCCGAAACGAGCTCGCTATTTCTGACAGTTCAATAAGCCCTAATCTGGTCTCGAACCCAGGCCAGGCAGCGTGTGGGCAATCTGGCCATTCCCAGCCTCCAGGCCTCGAGGTTGTAACCTGGAAATGCCAATATTTCGTTCCGTTTACCCACATCCCTGGTCCTCATTCCTCAGGCAGCAGCCCGCCCAATTGACCCTGTTGACACCCACAGTTGAACTACCGACACACGCTGTGACGCTCTGCCGACCCACCTCAAGACAACTATACGTCCTCGCATGGAGTATCGGTACTGTTCCCACATCTGGGCTGGTGCTTCTGCTTGTCACTTACATGTATACAGCAGCACATTGTTAATTTGGTTGGAGAAGAGTTGGGCTCATCCTTACAAATCACGCTCTCATCACCGGAGATCTGTTGCTAGTCTGTTTTACAGGTATTTTCACGTTAAATGTTCCACCGGCTTGTCCAGCTTGGTTCCTCCAGTTAGGGTGTTTGAGCGTGAAACTCGGCTTTCCGCCTGTTCCCACCAATATTTTTTACGTAGATGTAGAACAAAAAGCTATGCCAATAGCTTTTTCCCTTGTTCTGTATCTCTATGGAATTCTTTGCCTGGTGCATGTTTCCCTTCATCTTACGATCTTATATTTCAAACTTCGAGAATGAACCAAATCCTTCCTCAATTTGCAAACGAAGACTAAACAATTTACGGCTACAAAATCATAACCATTTGCATCAAGAGACATTCTAGTAACACCATGTAATGTCTTTATTTAACGTGATATAGACATCACATGGTGTTATTTTGACACTATTGTTTTTGCAGTGTAATGGAACTAAAATCAAAACGAAAAAATCAACTCAAACGAAAACAAACCACACAGGCCAAACAAAGAAATAAACTGTAGGTTAACTCGTAAAAAACGAGCTGAGATTTGGAATATTCTGAAACGAACCGATGTCAACAAAACTATTCCAGTTAAGTATTCTTTAATGGGTTAAAGTGAAGTTGTATAGGGGTTTTAAGCGGTCGTTTCCACAGAGATAAACTCGTATTTTACCCATGGTATTACAACCGTTTAGTTGCCGTATGAATAACTTTGCATTAAAATACTGTCATTGGCTAGTTATCTCCTCGCGTCGTGACCGAATAATCCAATCACTTTCCAACCATGTTCACATTGAAGCTATCGATGCCAAACGCGTTTCCAATGCACGAGCATTCGGCCAACAAAAAGTGCACGAAGGAGGTCGGGTCCCGAGTTGGGCAAACTCCGACTGGGGTAGGAAAGCACGGGGCGTCGACCGCGCCGTCCCAACACTAGTCACGGGGCCCGCCGACGCGCCGTGCCCGCGGGCTGTTGTGAGAAGCCCCGCTATCCGATATAGACCCATTCGCGAGGTGAAAGGGCTCGGCGGGCTGCGCCCGAAATGGCCGGCCTTTGTTGCTTTTATTTAGGGGAAGGTGGTTGCCCGCAGAGGGGGGATAATGGGCCAAGTTCAGGGACCTTGGAGGATGTCAGGGGAGGGTGTCTGGGGTTTGGGGGTTCGGTGTCACGTGCAAGATTAAGCGTGCCCGGAGGGGGCTTCAAAGTTCGCCCAAAAAGGCGACACGACACCCGTCGATGTTGATACAGCTATCGGTTACACAATTCACTGCATAACATTTGGTGCAGCTTACGATGCAAATAATATGCAAATGAATGAAATGCATGCAAATGACATGTAGATTACCAGGACCAGTTCGAATAAATTCAATGGTTTTTATGAAACCAAAAAGGTACCAAACAGGGGCCTGTTAAGCACAACGATGCTTCTTCCCAAGCACAGAAACGTTTCGCTCGGCAAAAATAGGTCACCAGCCACAAGAGTACTAAGGCCCCCCCCCAAAAAAAATAGTAGTGTTTCCCTCTGCGAGCGACCCCAAAAGTCACAAAAGTCGGGTTCTTTTTTTTTAAAGAAATTTTTAAAATCTCACCTTTTCCGGCACAAAATGGATAAGTTTTATTAAATTCGTCAAACAAACATTTGAAAGTTTTTTTTTTTAAATCATTGTCTTTAAATACAGCTACGGCACAATCATGCATTTCACCATCTCACTTTTAAATAAGCTTACTTTATGCCTCCCGACTTCCGAGTTATACGACATGTAGTGTTGTTTTCATGGATGGTTAAAAAAAATCGACCGACCGACCCTTCGTCCCGATTTTTCCCATTTAAGGGCAACACAATTTTTTTGGGGGGCGGGGGGGCCTAAGATGTATGCGGTACTGTTTGTAACTGGTTCAGGTGTCATATGAATATCCGCCTCCCATGAAATATTGGCTTTTCTTCCCTATCATTGGTTAAACCCTCTCACGTGACCGGTCACTGTCCCATTTATCTCGACTTAGGCATGCGCAGTAAGGACCACTAAGTCGGCTTTTCATGGAGACGGATATTCATACTACACCGGGCTGTTTTTGCTCACAGGAAAATTATTTGTAATCACTATTTGCAAACATGACACTTGAAAATTACAAATTGCAGATAATTAGTAATTCAGTAATTTTTGTAGATAAGGGAATCTTTTATAAACACACATTTGGACTTTTTGTAAAAAATGTTAAACATTCTCGAAAAAAAATCTAGAAATAATTCTTTTTTCAGCCGACCCACACAGTTGGAATGGACATTTTGGTTTTCATTTTCTCCGAAAAGTGTTAATTACCGTACTTCTGCTGACGTAGGCCTATGTATTTTTAGCATGGGTTTTGGTGTTACTCACAACCTGATTTTTTGAATAATAAATAACACCAATACCTCTAACATGCAGCGTCGTCTTGAAAAAAAATCATGTTAACTCTAAAACTCTTAACACCATCGTTGGACTTGAAAATCAAGTTTGTTTGGTGTTATTCAACACGAATTAGATCTGAAGTTTGATGCCACAGTTTTTGCCATCTCTAGCCAGTATGATTTCTGGTTATCATGACTTCACACTCAACACGCACCTCGGCAGGGCACACATTAACCAATGATCAAAAAAGTCCACCGACCTTAGAGATTACAAATCTTGACTGAATGACATTCTGGAAATATACGTCAATATCTTCCCAATATCATCTTCAAAGAGGATTACATCATGAGTGCTCATCTAAAAATAGCTGAACAGGATCTGAAGATTGCGCTTGTAATCTATCAATGAATCATTCTTTCTGCCTTCCATGGTATCAATTCTAATAGAATTCTACCGTGGCCTGGGCATCATCAATTTAAAGAAATATCTGTTTTCTTCGTGTTTTTCGAAGTTGGATCAAATATTTTCAAAGATTGTGTTTTCCTCATGTTTTCACAAGTAAAATGTCCTTTGATCCGACTCGATCATCTTTTGTCTGGATGTGCTCATAATCATTTCATACCAAACTGTCCCAAATAAGACAATGTTTGCGTACCATTTTCTTGACGATGGAAATCAGTGATGCATGACCAGAGAAATGCATCAAATGAGATATCAATGGAAAGCTTAGTTAGTGTGTGATAAAACCATAATATTCATTACGTATGGGTTACCTTTTTTTTGGGGGGGGGGGGGGGAGCACCCTGTATACAAAAAATTAATAATAGGAAGTAAGACATAATTTATAAGTGCGGTTTTACAAAGACCGTACGCGTAGAGGTAGGTCTACACCCTTGCGAACGTCAAATTTTATTTCTACGAGACCGGAGGTTTTCAAAGGACTGCGTGTTTATTCAAAGAAGCAGACTTCTGAACCGAGGGTGAAAAGTTCACAAAATATTACGTGCGGCAACCGTTTAACTTTTCTCTGCAAGTTCATTTTTTTTTTATTTACAGAGATTGGAAAGCTCATAAATTCGCAAGCTGGGGTGATATTTTTTTGACAGATATATGAATCGCTGTTGGGGCACGGCGTATGTTATTCATTATTCCAAGGGTATTATTTATTCATCTGTTTGTGACTTCTCGACCGAACGCGATCCGCCATGAGAGAAAGGTTGCAGATGTTGGATTAAATCCGAGATGGAGGTCAGGAGAAAAATACGACTTAGGAAGATCCCCGGTGCTCCGCCAAGTATGCCTCATTTTCCACTGGAGAGATAAATGGACACATTTTCCAGATTTTTTACATTTTGGACCGAGGTGAGCAAGGAACAGTCGACAAAACTGGACCGTCGTTATGGTTACAGACTATAAAAAAGATGATCGCTCTGTGACAAACGACAAAGAGTTGCAAAACCAATTATTTAAAATTCGCTCAGTTGGACAAAACTGAGAACTTCAGATTTTATCTTCATTTTTCTATTCCGTCACGGGTGCCCACCATTTTTTCCCAGAATTTTTCGGAAAACCCACGCAATTCTTAGGATCTAAGGATACAATATACATACCGGGTAGTGCACCTTGACGGGAATCGAACAGTGGTCATCAGGCAAGGAAAGAACTTTTGCGCACATAATACCCAAGATGGGATATAGCCTTAAAAGCCGATACACGGGCTTATTTCCACCGGCGGTTCAATGGATTACAAGCACAATAGGAAGTGTTCCATGTATACACCAGGGCGGATCCACTAATTTTTGCCCTGGAAAGTTGATACCTAATTTTTCTGTCTGTGATCAAAATTGTGCAAGTGCAAGCGGGTACCTGGTGAAAGGGTTGGGGGGGGGGGGGGGGGGGGGGGGGTACCCTTGACGTTGGTGGCGCCATTCAACCTCCTGGTTTTATTGTTACCAGTTAACGTCAGTCTACCTCTGAGACTTAACAAATACCCTCCCCCAAAAACTCTAGTTCCAAAGATCTTCTCACTCCGTATCCAGTAATCACAAATCATACGGCCAACGTGCCTTTCAATACCACCTCCATATCAAAAGCTGTCCCACCTTGGATCAATTCAAATAAAATGTTAAAACTCACCTGTTCACCCCCTCAAACGCATAGACTAAATTGCATTATATGCGCTATATAAGAACTGTCTGTTACTATTAACGCAAAATCTGACCCATGGGCGTCTGGTTTGCAACTGGAGGTGTACAACAACATAAATGCAAAGAGCAGGGTGTGGTTCGATCCCCCACCCTTATACCTGCCCTGTACACCATAAACAAGCCTGTGTTGGGGGGGGGGGGGGGGGCAGTAAGTTTCTGAGTAACATTGGAGTTTCGAGTGACATTGACATTGTTCATTAATTTCATAACCGTAAATGCAATGGCGTGAAAATCTTCCGCTTGCACAAGAACCAGACATCGCCGTACCAACGGTACTTCTACGGTAGAAGACCTATACCATCTCGCCACGGATCGCCCGGGTCAACGTGGCGGCACTCACGGGTCATTTAGCCGGCCGGCGACGCGACGCTGCCTTGGCCAAAGCCTCGACCCATTACCGTTACCCAATCCCCCACTTCCTGCCCTAGTGGTCAGTTGTGGACACACAATAACCTGTCCATCACTCCGTCCACGAACCCGATATGGCATTTATGAGTTTTCTTTTTTACGTCAATGAGCATTGATTTCAACCCAACGGTGTCCATACCGTGAGTTTTCTTTAAGTTTAAAATTAATTCGATTTTACAACCCGTAATGTAATAATCGTCTCCAATGTAATGCAATTAGGCCTTTGATGTAACACCCCCCGAAAAGTCCTCGTATAGCAAGACATGAAGTGCAAAAGATTTTTCTTTATGCTGTCGTGAAAAGTGGAATGAAAGATGACGTTTTGGCGAAAGATATCGTCACTTGTGCATGTTTTGCAGACAACTTGGTCGAATCATCGTTACTATAAGAAATCGTGGTTTTGAATCTCACACGCGAAGCCCTTTGGGTATGTGAAAGGGTTTTGTCTATCAGACGCAAAATCAAGGAATCTTAGAATGTAAAAAAGGAAAACGGACAAAAACTAAACTTACAAATTTAAGGCCGCTTTCTCTGCAATATACAAGAATGCAATAACAGCAAAAATAAAAAAATATAAAAATTAAATAAAATACAATAAATTACTATACGCCATCTGGGCTTACAAGGTCGGCTTCACCCAAAAGTCGAGGGTGTTTTCATATTTAAAAAAAAGTAAAAAATTAAAAACTGAATTTCGTATTCATTAATTGAATTACTTAATTATATATTCAATGATTATTTGATCCATTAATTTATTTGGTTTCCGGCGAGGCAGCTGATTTTTGACCCCTGATGATATGAAAACCGGCATTATAACAATATAAACCAATTGCGGCCCCACCTAACCAAACTACTACACAACCAATACAATCACATCTTAATCCAACATATCTAATATCATTTATCGTCATCCAAACCTAACCTAACCCAACCCAGCCAAACCAACCTGAGCCAAACCCATCCCATCTGAACCCACCCATCACAACCCACCCCATTGCACCTCAGCCCAACCTAACCTAACCTAACCTAAACCACTTCACTCCACCCCAACTTAACCCAACCCATCACGACCCACCCCACTGCGACCCACCCACTACACACATACCACTCAACCCCGCACAGTGCACCCGACCCCGACCTAACCCAAACCACTTCACCCCACCCCAAAACTTAACCCATCACGACCCACCCCACTGCAACCCACCTCAACCCAAACCACTACACTCCACCCAAATGCAACCAACACAATCCGTCACAATCCACCTCATTGCACCTCACCCCAACCCAACCCAACACGACCCACCCCCACTGCAACGCAACCCAACCCAACCCAACCCAACTCACCACGTTCCACCCAGCCCTACCCACACAGTCATGTAAACGGGTGCAATCGTGGACCTCCCATTGTTCCTCTTTTGTTTATACTCTAACTTTTTCGGAAGGCCTCCCATTGGTTTTGTACACGATTTTCAATCGTGGACGTTAGGTCAAACGTGGACCTCTTTGTCTACGCCCGAATTCTTTTGTCCTAGGTCCACGATTGCCGGCATATACAAACTCAACCTTACCCACCCTCACAAAACCACGGGCCCGACCACCCACCAACATTCCCCTTCCCGCTTTCATGTTTTTTTTGGGCGGGAAAATGCACTTAATCATATTCAGCCCTCAGGCAACACTTGCTACAGAACCAAAGCAGCAGACGAGAATGCGGCCCAAAAAAAGAAGAAAGAGACCAGAAATCTCGGTTCAATGTCATCGTGTCAAGGGTACACTGACCGGGTTGTATAAAGCAACGTCCGTCTAGGCCCGTGTTGATAGAAGGCTATAGTATCGGCTTTCTCTCCTCCACGGATTTATAAGAGCTCTCTTCAATTCTCGCATTGGACAGGACCCGTGACGAATTTTAAATGCGAGGCAGACCTTAAAACGTCGCCTGAAAATGTCCGCTGTTAACCTTGTATAACACAATTAAATAAGTTAAAACATACCTGATTTTATCATATAAAGGACCATATGCATTATAAAGTTGCTAACCCCTTCACTTGCATATAGAGATGTCCATTGTTGCGTCACCAGTTCAATTAAAATTTGCCTCTGAAGTTGGCGAGCTCTTAAGAGCGCTTAAATCTTACGGTCTCTATAAAATTGAGGCCCGGTTTGCAGAGAATCGTGTACTCAGCAACCTTATGACATTGGACCAGGCAAGGCCATAGTTTTGACCGAATGAGGGAGCTGTCACGATATCATAAACAAGCAAAACAATGTTTATTCAATATTGGGTTTTGCCCTTCACCGACGTATTTTTATAAACCCTGTATACTTTTAGTGTTGTCCCGAGAGATATAAACAAAACAAAAAAACTCTAGGGTGGGACTCGAACCCACTTGACCGCCGAGCTTGCCGGAATCGGTTGGCTGGTTCGAATCTGATATAGCGGCGGGTACCGCAGCCAAACTATTCATAAGATGGAATTTGCGACGGGATGATGTAAACAATGCTTCTAAAAACCTACTACATTGGGATGGATAATATTTAACAACTCTGTTTATATAAACAAAATTGCATTAACAAAATTTATTAAAGTATTTATATAACACTACAGGTGACTTGGCGCAGGAACACATGAACACAACATAAAAAATACAACTTGTATGTGTGTAAATATTCATGTATTTGCAAGTACTAATGCTTGTAATCCGTCACACAGATGTACTTTTTTTGGCTTATGAATTTCAGTTTACCCAACTTTAATTTAAAATGTATGCAAGGCCCAATGGAAACCAATTTAAAACTGTTTGGACACACCCTGGGTCAAGAAATGGAATAAATAAATAAATACATCCTACAGAGTGTACTCTCGTGCTCTTTTATTATGAACAAAATTCACCGAACAATTCTATATTTTAAATCTTTCTGTAATGAAACTAACGATTCCTAAAAGAAAACACCGCATATCGCATGTCGCTCGAAAGCCTGAAGAAACCTGTAGGAAGACGACGAAGAAATGTTCAGTTTTAGAGGTGGGACGAAAAACTCCAGAATGATATTCTGGGGAAAATCCACGGAATATCCAAGAATTTTCTTTAAGAAAATACATGTGTATGAGTGTAGATAGAGGAACAGACGGACAAACAAGCCAGTACTATGACAGCCATCCCCCCACTCAACCCATGCCTACAGGATAGTTAATCTGAAGAAGTCGGATGGGTCGAAAAAGAGAAAAAATTCCCAAGCTCCGAATCATGTACTGCAATTTCAGTTTTCCCCAACCCGAACATTAATACAAACACAATAAACAAAACTGACAATAAATTAGAAAACCTCCCCCAATTTTCCCCGGCAATTCGCCGATGTTTTACTTACCCTTCTTTGGGAAAACACATTTTTTACACATCAGCACGCAGTCGAAGGCTTCGTTATTCCCTCTTCTCCAAACCTCCCCTAACGAGTCCTGGGACCGCCAACGCTCATAAATCATACGATTGCAGAGAGTTGGAAATAAATTTCACCCCCGGGGCCAAAGATTTATGTTACGCGCCGATACATTTATGTTCCGGACGTTGCCCCCCGTTTTTATCCCCCAACCCACACCGCTATGCTTCCCCTCCATCCCCTTCCAGCTCTGAAAACACCGGTTAGGCTTTCGACCGCGTATGCGATTCTCCGTGGAAGGGATCGAGTCCCCGCACTCAAGGCGGGTCGACTAGTCGAGCCCCGGCCGACCAATTCCCACCCAACCCCAAGGAGGGTTGGCAGACAATGACCGGTGAATTTGATGGGGAAACTTAGGACAACAATGCCGGGGGGCGGACCGGTGCAGCACCAGCAATCCGTGTTACCCGGAGGGGTTTAGAGTAGATCGGCCCATCTCGCCTCGCGACTCGGGCGAGCCGGGCAACAAAAATAACCGATTACGGGTGAAGCTTCAATCGTTGATTGTGAGGTATAGACTGGATATACTTCGAGGGATTAAAGGTCTATTTCTGTACACAATCTCGGCAGTGCCACTCAATTCGTCGTACATCATCTCTCGGCAGATTTGACTAATACTTTGGTTTCGAGCTATGTCAGCGCTCTATCTTTACGGCCAAGACACACACACAACAATGTTTTTACAAGTGATCCGCATGTGCTCAAATGAATACAGAGAACAACTGCTCAATCCATACGCTTCTTTTCGCCCCAAACAAGGCTAAAAACCACTCGAGGTATGGAACTACACAAAGAAAAAGAATCAAAGATACAAGAGGTAGGAATTAATATTCCTCTTGAAGCAGGAAAGATCATAAGATGAAGGGAAACAGCAGGCAAAGAATTCTATAGAGATACAGAAATAGAGATGCTGCACAAGGACACTTCTAATGATTATGACGTCACATTTCAACTATTCTGGTGAGCTGCGTTTCCAAGGTAATGGCCACGCCAACCACATGATACTGTACGCAGGTGACCCCTTTAAAGTGAGTTCACTGTCCTACAATGAACGCTGGGCGGTAAATTACGGTCTATCTTCAAGCTGATCTCGTGCGCGTTTTGTTCCCACGCCAACAGCGTCTAAAAATTGATTCCCAAGATGTACACGGGCGAAATAGCAATGATACCGCATAGCTATAAAATGCAGACACAACCACAGCTAGCCAACAGGCACAACCAACAAACCAATAACCAACTGACAGACACAACCATGCCACCAACAGACATAACCGACCGACACAATCAACCGACCGACACAATCAACCAACAGACACAATCAACCAACAGACACAATCAACCAACAGACACAATCAACCAACCAATCAATCAATCAATCAACCAACCAACCAATCAATCAATCAACCAATCAATCAATCAATCAATCAATCAATCAATCAATCAATCAATCAATCAATCAATCAATCAATCAATCAATCAATCAATCAATCAATCAATCAATCAATCAATCAATCAATCAATCAATCAATCAATCAATCAATCAATCAATCAATCAATCAATCAATCAACCGACACCACAAACCAACAGTCACACAGACAGAAAACCAATCAACAGATACAACCAACCAATCAAATCAACGGCAACCAATCAAATCAAACAACCAATAGACACAGGAAAGAGTTAAAACAAAACACAACAAACCTACAGACCAACCAAATGACACAACCAACCAGAGAGGACTAACCAACCAAACATGATCAACCAAGCAACCAACAAATTTAAACACGACCAACTGACACGACCAGCTGGCAAGCCAGCATTTACAATAAAAATGAACTTATACACCAAACTGTACTTCTGCTATTTAATGCACAATCGTATTAAAGAATTTCACACAATGCAGAAATAGAAAAATATATAGACAAATTATTTGTTCATATTGTTCACAATCTTCCGACGGAATCGCACACACATAAAAAGCACCAGGCAGTTTGTTCAATTGGACGAAATTTCCCTGAATACATCACACAACACCAATTAATTACGTGTGCTTTTTGTTCACTGAAAATACAAAATGCACCGTACATGATTTGATAAAAAGTCTGAAGAAATATACATCGCGCACAAATTTCTAACCAGACATGGCACTGCATTCTACAAATAGTGTTGTCCAAAACCTCAAAAGCCCTACCACACTTTCACAAACTTTACTCTACGAGACAAACTTAGAGACAAACCTAGGCTAAAGCCCCAATATCCAAGCTGTTTGAAAATGTAAATTCCATGGGATTTCCACCTACAAACGAATAATGGAGCAAAACTAAATTTTAGAAAACCAAAACAAAAAACACCCCCCCCCCCAAAAAAATGCTTACTATACTCTGTATTTTATCTTGTTTTTAAGCGCGATGGTTGCCCTATACATTAACAATGTAACAATAGAAGTGTCTTATTGCACATAATTAGCACTTCATGTTACCTTCGTGTTATCTTCAATCCATTTTTTAAAAGGAAGGTCTCATTGGAAAGCTTATAACTTACCTAATGGAAACAAATTAGCCATTAAATTTGGAGAAAAAAAATTGTACTTTCGGGGTGCCACGCCCTAAAAGTACGAATACAGCATCTTTAACCAACCAACCAACCAACCAACCAACCAACCAACCAACCAACTTGATTTAAATAAGAAGTGTTTAAATGATTCTACAACAAGTCCGGTCTTCAAATATATACCGAGAGTGGAAACAAATAGGCGAACTGGATGACATTTGGCAAATACAGTCAGTCCTCTGAAATGAAAGTATCTTTGTCCACAATGCTGGAACAATGCTCATAACTACTCTCACACAGAAATGTAAACAAAGCTTGAATGTTAAACATGCATCAGATTTCTGGCCACATCATACATCAACAAACAACGAACTTCAGGTGAAAACCACAAATGCAAACAAAATAGACCTAAAATTAAATAAAACAAGTTTACAAAGACATTTACCTTTTCACCATAAAACTACCGAAGTAACTGACATGGCAAGTGGCGCAGCTGATCAATTAGGAGGCAATGCTGAGTTTATAAAACAAATTCAAATAAAAAACTTTTGTTTTTTGTTTTTAAGTGTGTTTGCCACTGGAAATTTGACAGAAAGGATGACAATCGGAAAGAAGGCGTGTGTTGACTCCATTACAGGTTTCATCTAGGACTACAAATTTGCCTGTCCTGCTGTCTGATATCCAAATACTGCCTGCCCACTCCCAACAATGATCCAAGAACTACCTGTCCACTCCCAATGAAGATCCAAAAACTACCTGTCCACTCCCTTTGAAGGTACAAAAAACTGCCTGTCCACTCCCAGCAAAGATCCAAAAACTACCTGTCCGTTCCCAGCAAAGATAAAAAAACTACCTGTCCATTCCCAGCAAAGATTAAAAAAACTACCTGTCCATTCCTAGCAAAGATCCAAAAACTACCTGTGGATTCACAACAAAGATCCAAAAACTACCTATCCATTCCCAGAAAAGATCCAAAAACTGCCTGTCCTTTTCCAGCAAAGAAAGAAAATTGCCTGTCAACACCAGTTAAGATCCAAATACTGGCATTCCACTCCCAGCCAAATTCTATTAGCCAACGTTAAGATTTTGTTTCCAGTTTTCAAGATAAATGTAAAAAAAAGGTTGTCTATATCCTCTACACATCTGCTTGTCCAATGCATGGGTGGGTAAGTAAGAGCTGCAACCACTTGACAAATTTTCCTGAAAAACCCGACAGAACGGGAGAGGGGACTAGACACACCAAAGACGTTTTTGCATCTTGAAAATGTGATCTTGAAAGGTCTCTGTTCGGTGATACACAGGAATCATTTTGAAGCCCAGCAGCAAATTTAAACAGCAATAACGTTAAGAAGACTCAACTGCAGAATGTTTCAGGATATTTAAGACTTCACAAGAATTCTAGAACTTTCAAGATGGATAAAAATGCCAGGAGTGTCTAAAATTTACAGAGTGTGTGTACCCAGAACACCACTGATAAATATTGAAAGCAAAAGTTCAAATTTGGACGGATTCTTATGATATATCCCCATCTTTGCTTCTGTTTCTCCAAGACGAGGCTGAAGAAAAGACCAGTTTGCCTGGTAGTCGACCCGGCAGCTCTGCAACAGGAGCCAAGTCCAAGTTGGTCTTGGTCCGGATTGGCGAGCGGTCATTATGACCAGCTGGCATGGCAGCCCGTTGTCGTGGCTGGGTGTTAGTGTGGGCTGATGACGTCTGCGATGGTGCTGGCGGAAGCGATGTCAAAAACTGTGACATCCTTGGTTCAGCTGACTCTGCCTTCCTCTGATTCATTCTGCCGTAGTACGTCTTTGCTCGGCTGAATTTGGGAGGCTGAGGCATGGCATTCCTGTCTTTGGATCGATTGAGTGCCTCATCGCCTTCTCCCGAACTTGGAAGTCCGACTTGTGTTACTTGCTTTCTCCCTTTGGCTTTATCACCAGAACCGTTTCCTTTACGATTCATCTGGACGGAGATGTGTTTGTGGATGATAAACCTGTCTCTAGCAGGTTCAGTGTCGGGATGGGGCTTGGGAGGCTCACTCCAATCGAATGCTGTAGTGGTGCTGGTTGATACCATCTTTAGTGGTTTCCGTGTCACTACTGGCATGGTCTTTGATCTCACCATGTTGGACTCGCGCGGGTGGGTCTGCCGCTGGCTGCTTCTAGACTGCGACTCCTCTTTAACTACATTCGGCTTCTCTTTTACCAATTTATCCTTCCTAGATGGACGGTCTTCCACAGGAGTATCAGAGACATCCACAAAGAAACTCACTGAATCCTGCTTGTCAAGTGATTTCGATTCATCCAGTCCAACAGATGATGTGCCCTCCTCCACTTCTGTATCATCACCCCGCTGGTAATCTAATCCACTTACTCTTGTCTCCTCTGGAATTAGATCAGCTTGCTCTTCAAGCTCAATTACATCCTGCTTGGCTTCTTGATCTTGGTGTTCTGAATCCATCTCTACAGAGTATTCCTCTGTTGGGGAGATAGTTGGTTGTGGGGTTGGTGCATAAAACTCTGCTAGCGTCAGCTTAGTGCCCTCGCGTTGCACAGGATAGACGCGTTGGTCTGACAAATCAGCCTTCTGGTTGATTTTGAGTTCAAGTGCTGGTTTCTGAAAGACACAATCAAATTATTGTTGTCTGGTACAGAAAATGATGAATTACCAAACTGCTCTAAAACATATGGAAACTTTTTGTATCTAACTTTCACGAAACAGGTGTTTGAAACTGAGGTTAGGATTAAATTGCAGAGAAGGTAAAGAGTTCCCTCCATAGACAAATTGTTAGAGATTGGAGCTCGCATAAAAGTCTATTACATCTGTGCAGCAGAGGTCCAACTTTATTGTTTGACTATGACCTCTGGCACAGAAGTAGTTATTACATGAATAAGATTTGACTTGAGTTGGGTATGCACAGGACTTGGTTAGGTGGCTCTGCAAGCGCCCTAAAACTAGAATAAGATACAGATTTGTGAGAGCAAGTTTGTGGGGTTCTGAAAAGAACTGGTTGAACTCAACGTTTCGGACAGTATATTCTACCCATTGTCAGACACCTGGTTTCCCTCGGTCCCCCCCCCCCCCCCCCCCCCCCCGGTTTCCTTGGTTTATTTCCAGAAAACCACAAACTAAAAAAAAACAGAGTTGCCACATGGTGCTAGCGCAAATCATTATCTTATTGCAACGGTAACAATTACATTGTTCAGAAATGTATACATTGGACACTAGTATTTCTTGTTTTTCATTTGTATTACTACACTGTACATCTTAATTTATCCAACTGAGATTGGATAAATGATAAGATGTACAGAACAAAGCTTTCCATACCAAGATGATTCTGAATCAGCTCTTGGTGGACTACCATGAGAGGGATACCGATTGTGCTACTTGCCGAGGCCACAAACAACTTACATCATCTGAAGTCGCCTCCTTGCTTCCGTCAACATCCATAAAGTCTGAGAAGTCATCGTCCTGAACCATGGCATCCTCATTGTGCTTCTCATCCTCAGAATCATCCTGAAGAGGTTGCCATTCTGTATCCAAGAAAAGCATTCAAGCTTAACAGCCTATACCAATAAGAGTCTAGTTTTATAGGTCCAAGGAACCAAGTTGCTTTCGATATGCAAGAATGGCAAAGCTTTGAAGTCTATTAACCCTAACCCCCACAAGGTATTCCCTGAGCACCCTGCCAAATGCAACAGACTGCAACACAGCTGAAATAAGAACCCTGCCAAATGCAATGTTGCACTGTGCAGTGAACACATCTGCACTTCTTGCTGGAGGCTTATACATGTATCATACTAAATACAAAAGAATGCATCAGATCAGGAGACATGCCTTGACTGTTAAATGCAACAACTTTTTTACCATTGGTGCATTCTGTTGCATTCAGCAGGGTTAGGGTTAAATAACAATTTGGTTAGTATACAAAAATTTGATTTGATAAAAAAAAAGGAAAGATGGCAGGATCTTCTCAGAGATCAGAACTCAAGAATCTTGGCAATAGACTGATCTGTTATTCCCCGCCCACTGTGCATATTAGTAACAATTTACACCTCTTCAACGCCACTCTGCATGCTGCAACTGCACACACGCCACCCGTATGCACACCCATATTGGACTTCTGTCGGACTTTTTAATGGATAGTGGCAGCTGTGTTTGGTCAGTTTATCGAGGGGCAGGACTTAACCCCTTGAAGTCAGTTATTTATAATGAGGCACCGGGGTGGCCTGTGCAGCCAAGCAAAACCGTCACAAGAGGTCTGTTCAGCCAAGCGTAACATACACAATAATCCAACGATGGATTGAAAATGCAGAGAATGGCGTGTAGACGCCATTCGACCTGGTGGCAATTTTTTTTGGCGTGTATAGGCGTCATCCGGCTTCAAAGGGTTAATAGATCGGTCTATTACAACTCAACTCTCCTGCAGTAAAGTTCTTTCTTTACATTTCCACAGACAAACTACTGCACAGCTCTCCATATCATATTTTCTTCGCAGTGAATAAGAAATGCTTACAGAACAGTAAGTGCTGAGATAGCAGAAAGTAACAGAAAGAGACGAGTGGGAATAAACCTGGCTAGACCCTTTCCACCCATGTGACCAAAAAGCGTGAAATGTAATTAAAACTACATATATGAATATTACAAAACAAAATCAACCTTTAAAAATTACAATTCAAAATTAAAAAATACAGAACAAATATATATGAACTTTGGCAGTTGTTTCTGATGAAAAATCATTCATACAGAAATGTGCAAAACATGATAAATGATAAATGGTAAAAATGGTACGGGTCAAGTGGTGAATACAAGGCTGTGTCCGAATGTACTTGGCTGTGGCTTGAAATTACACACATGTCTATGGTAGTGGCTGCAGCCACATCACATAGATTTCTGTGTAATTTCAAGCAATAGCCAAGTAAGTCGGACATGGTACAAGCTTAACAACAAATGAGTTAAAACAAATTAGTTAACCATTTGCATATGGAAGACGCCATATGGCGAAAAAAACAAAAAACAGTGCCACCAGGCCGGATGAAGCCATTTGCTGCTGTTTGTGCAGTTTCAATCCATTGTTGGATTATTGTGCATGTTACGCTTGACTGCACAAACACATTGTAGCGGTTCGCTTGGCTGCCAGAGCCGCCGCGACACCCCGATGTCTCCCGTTATAAACCGTACTCAAGGGTTAAGGGAATTGAAATTTAACATCTTACAATAACAAAAAACAACTTTAGAACTGCGCAGGAACCAAAGCGCCATCAACTTAATTGAATGAAGTAAACAAGAAATTTTGAAAGTAAAAAGAAATGTGAAGATTTTGGGTTCTTACATTTGTGTTTTAGGGAGTTCTTTTCCAGGACTGTTTGCAGTCAAAGACAAACTCAAAGAAAATATCTCTTTCATATGGTGTAAAAATGAAAGTCATAACTGCTAAAATAGCAAAGTTACAGCTGTTTCTTCTGGCTCACTTTATCAAACAGAAAAGTTGTTTGTCACATGAACCAATGGCACTCCATACACATAACTCTACAGGGAAAGCTTCGGATAGTTTTCTTAAAATATTGTAATGGTGACAGTGAATTTGATAGCACTGGTATGAAGATCATGTATGGGCAGCGAAAAACACAAGCACTACAGTTCGTTGAAACGGTGAATATATTTGTTGTTTGGATACTCTGGTGTGTGGTTTCCTTGTCGATGAAACTGGACATTGGTAAGCAAGGGTGCTGTGGCTTGTCGAGTAAACTCGACATTGGTAAGGAAAAGGTTAAAAGAAGACTGTTTTGGGTTGCAGACGTCATTTTGGAATGATACAATTTTTTTCCGGAAATCTGGAAGACGTCCTCCCACCAAAAATCCTGAAATCAGGAAAAATCCGGAGAAATCCCACCCAGGGATTAGGTTGGATTACTGCAAATAACACCCCCACCCCATCACCACCTGTTTTTCAAAGTATTTTGGTTATGGTTACAAAGTCCCCCCCCCCCCCCAACACCATCCAAAAGTAGCGATTCACACTATATTTGGACCCAAGATGAAAACACATGAGAGATGTTTCTATCCGATTCTCCGCTGCCAGTTGACCTTTAATAGACAAACAAAATTTGTCCAAACACCTACAAGCACATAATGTGCATAATGAGCAAATGCACGCTAAACGCAAATGTGATTCAACTACAGGCATCACGTGGTCGGTACGTTCTTGCACGTAAACACTATGAGAGAGGACAAATCTTTGACAACTCCAGTCCGAGATATGTACAGCAAACGCTTTACGAGCACTTGTGTGTGCATCGCGCCGTGCTATGCATGTGGCCAAAGTTGTCCAAGAACTTGCAAACGGCAACAGGTGAATTGTGTTGTTGAACTTTCTAAGACTGACATTAAACCATCTACATTTTTGTAATAAAGTATGACACACAAAGACAATGCTCATTGTTACATACCAAAGTCTCTTATTTCATTACTTAAATGATTTTCTTGCATGTTCCTATCTTTTGGTAGTATGCAATTTTGTTTTAAACGTTTGCAAATTCTGTTCAATTTCTATAACCTGCCTCAAATTCATGCTTAAAGTAAATCTAACTATAATAGCCTTCATTTTAATTTTATAAAAAAATCCCGTTGACTACCACGATGGTACTTTTGAACAAAACAAAACGGACGGGTACTTTTGAAGTGAGTTCAACCAGTTCAGAAGAAAATCAGTGTTAACAGCACCCTTAAATCCTTTTTTTGGTAACGTTAGTGACGACCGATAAACTTAATGTTCAGAAAACAGGAACCAAAGTTCTGAGTTGTTCTTTGTGTCTCTTGGTAGACCTCACCACCATTTCGTGTCGTGGCAGTTTTGCCTGAGACTGGTCAATCGCTATTTTGCTACAGGAAACTTCTGATCAGAAAATAAATTCAACTTGAAAGCCACTCACCTGGCATGCCTACGACTGCCAGGGCGTGCCACGAGCCGCAGGCTACCCTGGCCACTGGATAGCCGCCCAGGGAGACTCGGACAGGACTGGGATGCTGGTCGGTAGAGTTTGCCTTGTCAGGTGTGGGGATAACATGGCTGCTCTTACCCCACATGTACAGGGTGCCATCAGCTGTGAAGTCAAAGTAAGAGTAAATTTGCCCTGATGGCCTGAAGTTTTTGCTCCAAGAAGGTCAACTTTTAAAATTATGTCCAAGACATCAACACACTGGCACATCAATACACTCAGTTAAATCCAATAAATTTTTAGCGTGGAAACATTTACAAAGAGTAGGATTCGAACCCGCAACCTTCAGAACACCACACTGCAACTGTTTTCCAACTGAGCTATCTTGCACTATGTTGGCGGTCTCCCAAATAGTCAGTATATTTGTTCGGGTGGGTGCTAGTCAGAAGTCATAAACCCAGAATGCCGTATAGCCAGGGATCACACCCCAACTTTACGACACAACCTGGGAAACGACTCTGTAGGGATCACTCAATGAGGACACGACTTAAATAATTAGTTCAGAAATTCAAATTATAAGGTTTGTTAGGTTATAATAATATAAAGAATGTGGTGAATTTTGCAAAAAAATAAATAATAATAATTTGAAAAGTACAACTGGCAGCAAAGCAACCTCTCATTAAAAAAGGAATCTCACCTGAAAACTTTTGCCAACCAAAACTAGACTGGATTGGTGTCTTTTTTGTTTGAAGGTATTTCTTAGAGTATTTAAAAATTTACCGCCCAAAGAGTAAATGTACTTGCCACGATTTGTTCAAAACAACCTAATAACCGTGATAACAGCCGAAACCCCATTCCAATTCTATTTTGCATTCCTGATTTCTATTCCTGAACTTTCTGAAATGTATTTTCAGATCCTGAGAAGTATTTCCCACGAACCAACTGGTCAAAATCAGTGTTTTACCCACATTGTTTGCCTGCAAAATATTGACGGATTTGAAGTCAAACAAATAAACAAAAAAAATATAAAAGGAATTCTAACAGGGCACTTTGATGAAAGATTTAATTTATGTCCAATCCAGTTCAAGTGTTAAGGAATTTTTTTTTCAGTCGTATTTCAAACACAGGAAAAACACGAACCTGTAATAGCAGCTGTACAAGAGTCCCCGCATGCAATCTGCGATGCCCTCGGCAATGCATCATGGGATAGCTGCCTGGGCTCGGTGAGGTACAGGACCTTTGACCCATGACCCAGCTGACCTTCGGTACCTCCTCCCCAGGTGTAAACTGTGCCGTTTGCTGCAACGACAGAAGAAAACCGGCCTAATAAAAATAGATGCATTATGTGTGTGCCAACTTTGAAATATATTAAAACTTTTATAAACAATATCCTACAAGTTGACAATAAAATATAAACTTTTGGAATTCAGAATGGTGCACCTGAGGCCAATTTCACGTCGATGCTAAGCACAAAAATTTGCTTAGCACATAAAAAGTCTTCCTTGGGTAAATACAGGATGACCAACCAAATTTGGATGTGAAATGTATCAGTTGTGGCTGGCATTCGGCTTCCGTTTGCATAGCATGAAAATCCCATGGCCGTTTGGCTGGTAACCTGGTTTAACTAAGCAAGACTTTTTGGTGCTTAGCAAATTATTGTGCTTAGCAGCTCCGTGAAATTCGCCCCTGGTTGCATAAAGGCTGCACGGTGTGGTGCCAGTCTCAATATCCAGATGCTTCGTTTTTTGTTTTACCTCATTTCTCCGTAAATACTACACATTATGGTAGAATACAATTCACTTGACAATATTAGGGACTCCACTACACCCTCAGACAAAGCAAATGAACTGTAAGAGCTCATGTGACATGACCTGTTGAATGTCGCCGATGTCATGTGATTTGTACAAACACTTTGATTGGCTACGTGTGTATCTTCTCTTTATTAATTCTCATGAATGAGTCATGAATGAGTTAGGAATGAGTAATTAGTGCACACGAGTAAATGACCCCCATCAAAATTTGTCCAAACATCAAGTATTAATAATAGGGGGTCTGCATTTACGGGTAGTACGGGAATCGGGTACCCGACTAAAAAAAACCAGTGGTACCAGGGTACCTAACCTCCGAGGGTGCATTCAAAATCATATTAAAATTGGAGGATTTAGGACTGTTAGGGTTAAAGAAAGCCAGTCCCAACAATTAAATCTTGGAAACTTGCTGTTCATAATGTTCGTAAAGGTCCAGACGTTATTACTATACCACATCAATACAGATAGATGCAAGCGTGTACAACGAGCTTGATAGTTTTACGGTTTAAATTGCATTTCTGCAAGCGTTATAAACATTAGGCCGAGGGTTTTGTTTTTCCGTGTCTCTGTTTTTCATTTTGAAAATTCCCAACAAAGTTTCTTTTAAATTTTCCCGAGGAATTACTCAGTATGTCAATTCGGTTACAGGTACTCAATTCCATAATCTGGAATCAGTTCCTGATATTAGCAGTCAGGCACCCGGTTTGGTTGCACACCCTTTACAACAACAAACATTTATGATAGAAATTCTTGTGCATGTAAAGAGAAAAAATTGCACATAAATGTCATCTTTAAACCAAACAAAAAAGTTCAGTAAACAGATGCTATATATATACCCCTCCAGGAGGCCTGAGGAGTGCATTGCAACACTAGACTGCTCCTTGCACACCCTGAGAAACCACAGTGTATGATTACAATGGTGCAAAAATTGTTGAGGGGGTGGGGAACTAGGCACGCAGGCACATTTTTAACCGCATATTAAGTGTTTAAGTAAGGAATACTGTTTCATTGCGCCGTGAGCCTAAGATAATAGAAAAACATTCGACGTATCTTGTGGCTCCGGTTAATGGGGCTTAATGAAAACGGACGACACCGTCCGTCGATGAAACGCGATAAAAACTGACAGGGGCTGTCAGATAATTTGACTGCACTTATCAATCAATACTTCATAACCACGCAAGCATTGCTTTGCTTTAAAAATCAAAATAAATTTACATGATTTGAGTACTTCAAAAGCTGGGAAGACTTTTGGCTGAGGGGCCAAAGGGGGATTTCCTGCTTGTTTAATTAAAAGGAATGCAGGTCAAACAGAAAAGCTATTAAAGGTTTCTTGACAAATGGGAGGCGGAAGCCAGCAAGTAAAGACACAACGACAGCTCCCTAAGAGTAGATTCTAACATGAATCAGAGCCAGATTGAGACAGGAGTGCACACCACATACAGGTGCCCGCCTCCCACCCCCCCCCCCCTAGTTCTCAAACCATTGTTTCCCAACCTAAAAGCCAGTTCATACTTCACGTGAATGTGAACACAAAACAAATCTGACATCATGAAACACTCCCGGCGAAGATTCGCGCAAGTTGAAACGTGTTCAACTTCTGCGAAGTCGCGTAAACAAATTTGTTGATGTCATAAACTTGCTTCGCATTTGCATTTGTGTGAACTGTCCTTGAAGCTTTCGTAAAGCTAGTGATGAAGTGACTTTTTTTGCACATTTTTCAAATTACATGTAAAATTGTAAATCATTAAGCATATTTCCATTAATGCACCAAAGTGATGCAACAAAACTAACCTTGACAGAAAAACATGAAAAATGTCACGCGACAAAAACGCATGTTTAAATTGGCCTGGAAAAAAAAATCATAAATTTGGAGCTCACACATTTAGGCTTTGTCCCACCGTCAAAGGTTAACCCCACTAAATCCTCCATTGGTCCTGAATAAAGTTTTTTTTTTTTTATGTAAGCCACACACCATTGCGTGAATATGGGGTGCAAATGTTACCGGTTTGCTTTAGATTCAGTTATAGCGTTTTTTCCTGTTTAGATATCTAGGACCTTTAAGCCCGGTTCATATATACTTCATGCAAATGCGAAGCGAATTTCAGTGAAGTTTCATTGTGACGTTCTCCGTTACCTTAACGAATTCGCTTCGCATTCACATGAAGAATGAACCAGGCTTTAAGCTTGTGTTCTTTGAAAGTCTGATATTGGGGCGGGGCAGGGGAGGTGAAAGCAGGAATACGGACTCTACTAATGCAAAACAATAAAAAAAGATTTAGTTCCATGTACTATTGATTACATGCATCATGTATACCAACAGCTCTCATGTTTAAAAATATATATATAAACGGTGCACCGTACCTATGTACACCCTCCAAGCTCTCACCTATAATCATTATATTACAGTTGGCCCTAAGCCTAACATAACACATAAATATCTCTAGACGGTTATCCCCTCACGAACAGGAACACTTTATGCGATTGACAAGAGAGGAAAAAGACAGAGGAGACAGAAATGAAAGACGACAGGATGTGGGGAAGGTAAAAAGGAGGGAAAAAAAGTTGGGTGAAGAGCCCGCCAATTAACTCCTGAAACAAGGCCGGCTTCCCCGCTCGTCGAAGCCCGGAAACAGTCATGTGGCGGGCTCGGTTTTCGCGAGGGGCCACGGGGCAAGCAGGCAGCGTAAACACGGGCTGTAAAAACGAAGACAATGCCGGGCATGGTGGATCGAGTGAAGAGGGTATGGCAATGAGAAAGAGCAGTCAACCCAGCCAGCCAATTAACGCCGGACAGACAAGGCGAATAAATCATACAGTTCACCTGGTTCGGGACTTTTTTCGGGGGGGGGGGGGGGGGGGTCGTATCAGTTTGCTCTTTTTTCAATAAAGGGCGCACGAAACAGTGGAATGAGTTACAATATAACGACCAATTTTAGGAGATAGTAGGCCCGTAATTTCACAGTTAATGTGAATGCGCTTTTATAAGCAGTTGACCTTTTTTTTCTTGTGGAAGGTTGAAGAGATATCTCTTAGGGATCTGCTTATTAAAGGTTACTACGGCTGCATGTACTGAAATATTCTATGATTTTTGAAGTATATCTGTAACCAGATTTGTTCCTTTAAACGTATAATACCGAATAAGTAGAGCTGCCAAGGCTCCATTCTTTGTCCGATTCCAAATATACAGGAAATAACAAACCTGTGAAAATGTGAGCTCAATCAGTCATCGGAGTCGTAAGATAAATCATACATCATTTGCTTTTGCTGTAATTTTCAGAAATAAATGGATTTGGGGGTTAGTATTTTACAGCGTGCTAGCAAATACTTTAACACTGACCTGTTTAAAGTTTTGTGTGCATAGATGCTAGGAAAACAGAGAGAGAAATAAATTATGTTCTAGTAGTCTGGTTCCCTGACTATACCTTAGACAAATCGGAGCAATTTACAGACGTCAGGGAATGTTCAGGTCGGAGAACTAGACTAGACTAGACTAGACTAGAAAATGATATATATTTCCACTTTTCTTGAAAACAGCACATCAGGTGCCATGATTTCACAGGATGATTGAGACTGATATTTACTTACAGTCTAGTACGGTATTTTGTAATAATTCAGTAGTTCGATGTTTGCGAATGTTTGGAAATTTTGAAAATTGAGATTTCCATTCCATAATAAAATATATAATGCAAGCTTTGTCATGGTAAAAAAATTACTGTTATACGATATTTTGGTTTTCGAATAGAGCTGTAAATTCAGCGTTGAGAACGGAAAATAATACGTAGTTTACACAATTTTTCCAGAAGTAAGCCAGACTAAAATGTCAAATTGTACACATTTAATGGTCAACACAAAATCAAACCAGATATTTTGAATTAAATATGCTTTTAAACTACAGTATTTTGACAAAAACAGGAATCATGATTTTTTGGGGGACGATTTTCATAGAAATTGCAACTAATCAAAAATAGGTCATGCAACTTATGTTGCATTTCCCTTGCGGATGCACAATTTAAACTAAACTGATAATGCTACCCCCCCCCCCCCCCCCCAATGGAAAATTACGAAAACTTTAATAATTCAAAATTGAATTCTACTATGAATGGTTGTATAGTCTGGTGCAGCCAGAGGCTGCTGGGTATTACTGCACTCTCTGGTCAAGGTACCATACAAAGGCCAAGCATTTGGCCACGCCAAAATGCCGCCGGCCATTACATCACCCCCTTCTTGATCTCTTTCACGCCCTTTAGTAACAAATAACTTTGATGTCACCATGGCAGCCGGGGTGGCCAATCGCGAGTGGGTAGAATTACACGGCTACCGCTCGTTATTTTTGTATCAGGTTTCTAAACAAAGGCTTTGATGGCCACCAACTAAACAACTCCTCAACCGCGTCACAACAAACAATGAAGATTGAAAGCAGCAGTGCAATCCAATTTACACTAATCAATTCGTAATTTTGCTATCAAAACAAGCTTTTCAGAGGCATAATTTCAAATCCCGAGGTGCAAAGAATATTTCTGGCGTTCTTCAGACACTGCAAACTCAGCCTTTTTATGTTTTTGTTTTTGTTGTTTTAGTATGACGGCAGGGTGCGCCATGACGAAGGGACGGACAACAGGGAAGGGGTGTATGCGAGTAAATACTGACCATTCCAAATTCTTTCAATTGTGTGGTGAGGCAGGAAATAATTCTTAATTATATGGGGAAGAATTTTTTACAATAATTTGCCACTTCCATAATCCATGTTCAAGGACAAGACTGCAGTAGCTTCAGTAACTTTGTGCAACTCTTTTTGGGGGGTTAATATCTCCATTGTTTTCAGTTTTAATTAATTTTTCAATTTGATTCATTTTGGAAAAAATTTAACATATAGACACACTGATCATAGAGTAGTATGATTCTTTTCTAGGGCAGGGGTGGGGGGGATTTACCATGAAAAAAATCAGACAGTGAAATTTCTAACACAGTGGAGGGAGATATTAAGTCGAGTTTGGAAAAAGAATTCAGTACAATTTACAACATGTTGAAAATACTGCAAATTGCTGACCAAAATAATGACTTAAAATTTGACTTCAACATCTGATCAATCGATCATGCACATTTCACGGGGGGTGGGGGGGGGGGGGTGATTTGGTTTCATTGATGTGAACCCGCCTGGGTCTATAGGTCTGAAAATTGGGATAATTTCTCCAGAATCTGTTGAAGAATTATCCTCTATTTAGATCTGGGCCCAGGAAAACCGTAAGGGTGGTAGGGTTGGCAATGCAAAATGTCGCCAATCCTACCTTCTCTGATCGTAACCCTTTACCTACATGAAGAGTGGTTTTAGCCTTGTATTGGGTGATTTCAATGAAAACAAATAATAATAGTAATACAAAATCCTCCAAGTTTCACATAATTTGAACAGAGAAGTGCACTTCAAAGGAATGGAGTCGCCCGCATATTGCTTCATGCGCTGCCTATTGTGTCCCACATATTTTGGACCCCGACTTTATCTCTTCTTACTAGTCAGCATTTAGTGCCATTACAAATAAAAGTGATTGTTACATAAAAATAATATGGTAAGGGTTTGCCCAGTGGTTTGGAGCATTGAATTCGTGGTCTGTGGGTAATTCTGCAAGTTGTGGGTTCGAGCCCAGTCCTGGGCTGTAGCACTTCTACGCTTAATATGGGTAGAGGCATTATTAATGCCTTGCAGTGGACTAGTTACCCATCCCGACCCTATTCATACTGTGAAGAGATCAGATTATCTCGTCTTGTTTCAGTGTGAGGGGCTGGTTCTTCCACACTTTCCTCTGTAGCCCACACCTCGAGTGGCCTTTGGCCTTGTGATGGGCAATTTGCATTAAAAAAAAACAACAACCCAAAAACCACCATGTGAAATTGTTTCTCTTTCGTGAGTTTGTGTGGTTCTGAAAATCAGTTTTTATGTAATGGTACCAAAATCTGACTGGTCTAGTAAAGGAAAGAGGAGGGGCTTTTAATTTTTTTTATTTTCAAGATGGCTGCCGTATTTTTTTATAAATGTCCGACAACCGTAGGTTTTTCAACTGTTCCAAGACACAAAAATTAAAGAGACATGTGGACAAGAGAATTGAACATGTTTACAGTGGTTTTAATAGTTTTAGTAAGCTTGTAGCTCAATCGGTTGACAATTTGGGTTTTTTTCCCCCTCATTTTCCACTGGTAAAAGAAACCCCACAAAACCAGGTGGCCCCCCAAGAAGGAAGCGGGTGGGGACGTTAAACATGTGTTTTTTTTACTTCGCCTTATGCTGTCGATGTGAAGTGGTTTACTTATAATACCATTTATCATACCATTTATATAATGAAAAAAATATCACCCTACTGTAAACTGCCTGCCACCTGGAGTGACGTGAAATGTACAAAATGACAAAAGTTAGGAAGGCCCGACGTTTCAATCATTCCAGGATCTTTCCCAACTCAGCACGTCTCTGAAAAAAGATCTTGCTCGGATCGAAACCATCACGCCCTCCCTACTTTTACCATTCATCAAGTATTTATAAGGGTCACGCCTGGTAATGTCTGGCCCACATTCTGATTTGTCTAGATCCCTCTAGAATTCAGTCCCATAACCCTGCGCGAGCTTCTTCATTGGGGGGGGGGGGGGGGGGGGATAAAACCAGAGCCTTAGGCAAAATGCACCCCCAACAAAAACTGAAGAAAAAAAACCCAGCCAGCTAGCCCAATGTATGTTGATAGTTGAGGTCTGTGTCACTGAACTTCCCTGACCCCCATCGATAAAGTTCTCCAACCCCCTTGGCCCTTTTCCGCCCCTACTGTACCCCCCCCCCCCCCCTTGACGACTTGGGCTGTGTGCAGCTGCCTCAGTTTAACAGACATGCTCAGTTGCACCGACTTTTCTTTGCATGCATCATTCGCTAATATACAGCCGAGGGGGGGGCAGTGCGGATTGATCAGAACCGGACAAAAGAAACGTGAAGATATGAAAATCACGATTAACGGTTCGGGATGGACTCGATCTCAGATTGAATTAGCAAACATTTATTTCTACTTGTTAATAAAGAAGACAATCTTTTGACACAGTTGAACTAAACCAATTCCACGAACCATGGATGTAATGGTTTTTGTTAACTCTGCAGTGCCCTTTATTGATTTTGAAGCAAAATTCAATTGGCTAAAAGTGTTGTGCTGAATTGTAATGTACAGAACCCACGGTCTACATGTGTGCGTGGGCGTGGCAGGCAATTTTTTGGGACTGCAGATATGCCAGTAGCAGAAAGGGGTCATTTTTTGTTGCGAGGGTCACACTCCGTGATTTGTCACTTTGGGCAGCAAGCAAATCTGACGTATGATAACGCAGACTCCCTTTTGTGTCTAGAACTACCAACTTGGAACAAATAGGGACAACTTTTAGACAAATGGCACCAGCAGACTAGACAGTTCTTGAAAAAAAAAAAAAAAAGCTCTCAAAAGTAACTTTGTTATTATTTCATTTATTATTTACCTTAAAACCCTCCCTCCCTCGGTGCCAAAATGGAGCCAAACTACCCTACCTATCAAAACCTATCGAGTTTCAGGTTGAAACACATAAGCTGTTGGAGAGGAAGGGCTTAGGTTATTTGATAGGTTATGATAGTTATAACAGTAGGAAGGTTAATTAACCCTAACCGTCCTGAATCCTCCAATTTCAATACGATTTTTCACACCACCTAGGGAGTTAGGGTTTTAATAATCTACATAAAACAACAAAATGATGCAGATTTTTCTCAGCAATCAACATTCTCTTTAATGGATTGGTCTATTGCATCCTGGTATATGGACCAACCTGTTGTATACCGTATGGGAGCACAGGGGAAGACAAATAGGAAAGAGTTCCATATCCGGCCATCACTTATACCTCATGCACAAAGTCTATGAGCCATGACAGAAAAGGTCAAAGTATTTTCATAGAATAAGTTGAAATTTTTTCCCTCCTAAATTTGTGTTTCTTCATCAGATTTACACTTTTTGGTAGTTTTTAAGTCATATTTAGGGAAAATAAGTGATGGCCGGATATAGAACTCTTTCCGACAAATACTCCCGGTTTAAAAGCTCCTCCTTTTGCTTAAAAAGTTATCTTCAAAACAAGGCAGTGATCATGGTTGACAGATTCCACATCACTTATCTATACAGCCCGACTCATTACTATGCATGGGCATCAAAACAACCACCAACTCCAAGTCCTAAGATGAGTACTGCTTGCTGCGTTTGATCTAAATTCATGCCCCTGAACAAGGGTCGGTCGAATAACGAAGATAGGTTATAAGGGTAGGGGGTCCCAGACTGCTCCAGAGATGTGCTATTTATATATCAAAAGTTCACTCTATGTGGCATTAGCCTGAGGGATACCGGGCACTGGATCTGTGAGTCCTCATTGAACCTAATTGGCATCAACTTGACCTTTGACACGGCGACTTGGTTTCTTTTAAATTTGGGTATGCGTCTCCCGCTTCTGGTTTGGTGTTGAACTCTGACCCCAGAGGGGGTTGTGACTGGGTTGTGCCCGGTTGCAATGCTTTCCAAAAAATAATAATAATTTAAAGGCAGTTTGGAGAATCAACTGTCAAAATAAATGACCAAAAATGACTCGCTGTAAAATGTGATCACAAGTTTGGGTACTTTATAAGTCCACTGACAAAACTCACACTCAGACAGATTGCCATGTCACCCAATTGAGTCTGAGATCTGAACAGTTTTGAAACTCATTTAAAGTTAATCAGACAAATCAAGGAAACAGTTTGTGAGGTTCTCTGGTGTATAACTACACCTTGTGAGAGGTTATACAGAATTACCTTAAAATAATGGTAGACCATATCCAATGAAAATTTCGGAGGTTAACACAAAATTTAGACCAATACCCCCTTTTTTTTTTACGAAACAAAAACAACAGAATATTTTCGCAGACACCCTGTATGTTTAAGCTGTACATTGCTCAAACTAAGGAAATCATTTTGGGCAGTGCATATGTTGTGTCTTTGCATTAACGCAGTGAACAATTCCACGTAACATCTCTCAGCAAAAAAACCCCTGAAAATGTTTTTGTTCAGTGGGCACCGTTTCGGAATAACAATTCCATCATTTACTGGCTCAAACTAATAACACACTCTGACAACCCTTTTTCCTGTCGATCACCAGGAACCAAAAAATCTAACCTCTTAATCCGTGAATTTAACCTACCAATCCCCTTTGCCGAGACGGAAGACTCTTGACAAAATATTTGCGTTTACCTACAATGTCATGGTAAAACCAATCAAGAATATCTTGTGTTGAAATCAATTACTGGAGAGACAGGAATGACAAACGCAAACTCTGCGCAGCTCGGATGGAAATGCATCGCCTGCGCGATCCCTTCAGCGTAAGACCAATATTTAGTCCGGTCACGTAGCACAGTTTAAACCGCTAAAGCAATCAACAGGCGCGGCATTACCAGAGGTTACCGACACATTTCAGTGGCGAAAGGGGAATGCAGAAGGTTCAACGTCTTCTCGAGCGGAGAAGGGGGGGTTGGATGGAGGTGTGACGCAGGGAAATAATGGCTATCGGAAAAGTGTCCGCCGAAGATGTGAACAATACGTCTCGAATGGCCGCCTGGATTGACAATGGGGCTGGGAGGGTTGTTGCATTATAACCTACGGGTATAAAGCGGGCCTCTGTGTTGAATGCAGTACAACCCTACAGCCCTGCTGCAAAAGATCGAATTAAAAAAAAAAAAGCCAATTTTTTGGGGGGAGAATTTGCTGGAATAAAGGATACCGTTCCATGCTGAGGGGAAAGTGTTTGAGATTTTGCAGCCAACAAAAGCGAGTCTGGAAAACGAATCACTGTCGGTTTGGCCAATAACAGGGGGCGGGTGGGACGGAGAGTTGGATCCGAGGGCAGTGCTCATGAGCATCAGATACATGCACGTGTCCCGGGGTGATCCCGGAACTGTGCACTGGCACCACTAAGATTAATACCCAACAGGTTTTTTGCGGAAGGGAATTTGTTCCTTCTCTCTCTTTCTCCCTTATGAAGTGCGAGTGTAGCAAGTGCGGTGTCGGGGAGGCTGGGCCAGTTCTGTCCCCTTCTCTCACCCCCCAGCGCACACCCGGGAATTGTCAATCAATCGGCAGGCGGTCGGTCTTAAATAATGAGAAATGCAGGGTTAAAGACGGGTTGGAAGACACAAGTGCGACTTAAATCATTAGCTTTGAGGGAGGATCACAGTTACTTTTTCTTCGTTTTTCCTCCCTCCCTCCCCCTGGTTCCATTCAAAATCAATCTGGGGGAGTTCGGAACAATGAGCTCTGAAGTCTGAATTTCTGACTTTTTTACGCACATTTTGACAATATATGTATAAAAATTGGGGGTACTTTTTTGCCCAACGGTTGGTGAGAACTGCCCACAGCCCTCGTATATATAGAAACCAAACATCCACATAACATGGTGATCATGTAGAATGCATCATAAATAACAAACCCTTTGAGTAATTGAGATGAAGTTCCGCACAGGTAGGTATCATAGGCATCCTCATTTGCATACCTAATTTCATAAAAATCTGGAATTCGGCCCACCTCCCAAATGGCTGTGAGTGGACCCTCAAAAACCTGCCTCATGTACATGTAGGGCGAACCCCTTGTTACCCAAAATTGTAGCCAAAAGAAGTCGATTGGAAAAAGCACTCGCAGAGTTTTCAAAATGTCACCACTGCGACACACGCGAGCAAGACGTGCTGTAACACAAACCATATCAACAAGACGTGAATTGACCCATCCTGGTAGAGTTGCGAGAACACAGCCTGTGAAATATTGTCGTAATCACGTAAGTTGTAATTTGATTTGGAACATGAAAAATTACTACACAATATTTCATAGGGTTGTCCGAGGAGTGTGGCTACGCGCCACTCACTGTAAAGTCAATTGACCGCTTGCACGTTGCAAAGTTCAAATTTCGTGCAGTCATTTTTTGTTTCTTTCAGATTTTGCGTTTCTGTGTTGAATTATAACTAAAGAGATTTTAGCCCTTTCAAACAAAGACACATTTTGACTCTCTGCACTAAACTAAAGTTTCAAGAAAATCAGGTTGTAAGTTGCTCACTTTTTAAAATGAAGATATCACCTGCATTTACACCACATGCTGATTCAATTTTTACACTATGTTAAAGTTCAGTTTTCGGTCTTTCACAAGTCATTGGCAACTGACCAATAGGTCAATTAATCACAGAGTTATTAACTGATTAATAAATTTGTCTCGTGAAAACTCAGAAGCGACAAAACAGCTGTTTCGCCCCACAGCCCGTGTCAATAATTGTCTCTTTGTGAAAACCCAAAATCATTTTCTGGCAATTTTGCCCTTCTCAGCCAGATGGTCTGGAGCATTTACGCAGAGAATTCAAATTGTCTCTTCGTGAAAACTTAAAATACGGTTTTGGGGTAATTTGCCCCTTTCTTAATTACTGTAATTAAAAAATTGTAATAGATTCTGTCAACAAAACTTTACTAAGTTGTGCTAACGATGAATTTAATCGGTTTCCAAGAAAAAAGGACATTGAAAAAGTGACGATTTTTGCCTAATTTGTCTCTTCGTGAAAACTCTGACGAAGTGTACAAACCACTGTGTGCTTAGTGCTTTCTTAGAGCCTGTGGGGAAAAAAATTCACAGGCTTAGTAAAGGTGGGCAACAATCCCACAAGCTCCTGCTTTCTACTGTAGATAGTCAAAACCAATCGACCGTCGTGCTTGCATGGGTGGGCTGGCTGATTCAAACCTTTTTTTTCCAAAGGCTCTCAGAAAGCACTAAGCATACAGTGCTAAACACACTATGTCGGAAAAGGGTAAAAGCTCTTCTGACATCATTCCCGACAGAAATTTCATCTATATACTGAATGCTGCGTTGGATTCGAATCGCCCAGCCGGTTCCGGCAAGCTCGGTTGTCGAGTGGTTAAGACGTCTGCACTAGTAAGCAGTAGGTCCTGAGATCAAGTCCCATCTGAGTAAGACAGTGAATTTTCTCCCAAAGACCAAGAAGCACTGAGCACATACAGAGCTTTACAAACTACGTTGGGAGAGGGTTAAAATCTCTGCTAATTGACATCATCCCCGAAGCAAATCCAACCTTCACACTGCATTCTAACTTTGAGGTGACTGGACAATACTTCAACAGTTGTGTTCGCCTGATTATACCGTGAAAGGGTCATTTGAACTGCCGTACATCATCCGTTCAAAAAGCTGGAGCCCTTCAAATCTTGATGACTCAAGCTGGCCTAAAGCTTTAGTAGCGTAACAAATCAACTCAACAAACTCACTGATGACTCTTCTTCTCGAGACTCAACTGTGTCATGTCAGCGACTTGACACAACTCACTCCCTCGATGTGACTCAAAACTCACCACCTAACTCATCACCACTCCACCATTGATTTCCTCGACTAAATCAAGTCTAAGACCAACAAATGAAAGAGAGGAAAAGAATGTGTCCAGACAGGTGGGATTGTCATCTGCTATATGAAGGGGTAGAAGAAAAAAATGGTGCACATTTATGAGCGAGCAGGAGGCGAAGAGGGTGGATTTTGTTGCATGAGTTCTGCCCCTCGAGTGCAGTGACTCAGCCCATAGACAGCCGACCTATCCATCAAGTGGGCAGGGTGTCGATCTTTAAAGGGGCTTCCCCGTCAAGATCAATCAGCAGTATTGTTCGGATCGAGACGCAATGGCGGTAAAGAGTAGCACACGGGCACTTCCAAATACCCTCTTGTCTTCTTCGAACGCATCAATACCCAAGTTCTGATAAGTCTATTGGACAAATTCTATTGGTCTAAAATGGATGGGTCGTAAGAAGAGACGCACGACCAAAAACTCAAAAGCTCATTCATGACAGTCGATGGTTAGCATAGGGTTTCTGTTGGGGTGTATGGGCGAATTTCCCATGGACAAAAATGGCACCGATGTGCGCACTTCTGGGTTGGAAAGCGAGGCTCGGCCCCAAGTCGCGTTCATTCTTGTGGAATTGAGAGAAATAGGGTTAGGAATGGAGTTAGAGTTTAGGATAGGGTTAGGGTTAGGGTTAGGGTTGGGATGAGGTTAAAGGTTATACCATTGTCGAAAATTATTGTATTCACCATAAACGTACAAGTGTGCTGCAGGCATTATGGGTATAGAGTCGGACATTCACGGGGTCCGGATATTCATATGACACAAGTACCAATCCTGAGAAGTATTTCCATCCGAAATGTTGTCAGTTCAAATAAGCACATATAAGCATGCACAAAATCACTGTCTATACAGAATAGTTTTCCACTAATTTCTGATGACTTGGATGATGGATTGAGTTCAAACTTTCACAGGTTTGTTATTTCATGTATATGTTGAATCCCACAAAGTATGAACGCTCCCTGCAACTGTGCCGTCAACTCTACCAATGATACCTTTAAATCATGCAAGCTTTACAAGAAGTTTACCGTGCATTTCCATGCAACATACACACTAGACATGAAAACTGCTACAGTTCTCGTTCCTCAAACCCTCTTTTTATGACCTAGCCCCATGAAACAGGTGGAAAGTAGCAAAAGTTTAAAAATGAAATTATGTCCTGAAAGTACAGACAAGAAACTATAATTTGATGTGTTGTATGTTGCTGTTGGGTCTTTGCTAAGCCGTGGTATAACCTTTTAAAGAGGAAGTTCAGTGGTGAGAGAAGTCTGCGTCATTTTTCATTTTTATGTAGATTGCGTATTGTAAATTCAAACAAATTATTTTCCTAATGAAATAAATACCTAAAAAGTGACTTTTGAGAGCTACTTGTATTTTTATCAAGTCCCCTCTAGCCCGCTGGTGCCATTTGTCTAAAAGTCGTCGCTGCGGGCAGCAAACAATTTGATGTCATAGGACTAACTCCCTTTTGTGTCTAGCACTAGGCACAAAAGGGGAGTTCGTCCTATGACGTCGATTTATTTGCTGCCCGCAGCGACGACTTTTAGACAATGCACCATCGGGCTGTGCTGCGTTAGAGGGGACTTGATAAAAATAGCTCCCAAAAGTCCCTTTTTTGGTTTATTTTACAATATGCAATCTACATAAAAATAAGAAAGGACACAGACTTCTCTCAGCAATCAACATCATCTTTAAAGTTGTTAGAGTCTTGATCCTTTGGTGTGAGAAAAAAAGAGGCTCAACTGTGCACACTATAACCCGAGTTTTAAAAAAAAGTCAGCCCCCAAAAATACTCAATTAAGTTTAAAAACTTTGGGATATGATAGAATGTAAAATTGGACTTTTGAAATATACGCATCCTCCAGTCAACTTCAAAGTGACAAATTTGTTGTTTCAGCTTGCAACTCAGAATGCCATTTCATTATGCCAGGTCACATTGCCCATCCTTTGGAGAATGCATCCAACTTTTCATCCCCCCAAAAAATCTCCCTTTTTTCCGCATCCAGCATTCTTGCAAAAGGGAGTCTTTCACGTTTGTACTCGACACAAAGGTGGACTTTGCGAACAAAATTGGGAAAGCTTTTAAAAGCCAGTGGATCAGATGCAAACCCCACAATACACAAACTGCTTCTGAACAGTAAAAAAAAAAAAAGGAAAAAAAATCTGACAAGAGGTTTTTTTGGTCTGGAAAGTTGAGCTCTTTTTGGTCTGGAAAGTTAACCCACGTACTGTCTATCCGATAGATCATCCGTGATTAGAGAAGCTGAAATACGATCGTTTTTATCATTCGGCGGGGAACACTGTGGGCATGTCACTGACCACAAAAGTCAACACTAGCTCAAGTCTGATATGTCGCATCAGAAAAAAATATGAGTCTGAAAAGCTTGCAGCAAACGGGTATGGGTATGGCAGCTAACGGCAGCATGGTCAGAGACCCTATTCCGCAAACAAACTCCCCCCCCCCACACCCAAACATCCACCAGTCATTCAATCCGAGGGTATCTCCTGCCACCGAAAAGGATTCCCTATTACAAACCGTCCCTGTCATATTTTGTTTTCCTTCTATCATTCAACCGTACCGCGTGCTTACACAACGGGCCGGCAAACTCGTCGTGTAATCATTGCTTTTTCTTCCAGTGTCCACCCTCCTTTTGCACGGCAGGGCTGCAACAAGCAGGGGGGGAGCTGAGTCGAGACCGGCCACGTTCAAGTGCCGCGCAGCGGCCGGTATCAGTCTTACGCCGGATAGATGTCGACTGTTTGCCAAGCGCGAACAGTCTGTTTGGTAACTCTCTGGCAAAACAAACGTTGACGTTGTCCCAAGTGAGCCGAACAGCGGTCCCGACCATCGAGTAGGACCTTTTAGAGAAATCAACAGTAGCAGAGGACCTTGGGGAAGATGTGAATGGTGGGGGGGGGGGGGGGGGTAAAATTCGTGTTTTTTTTAGCAGTACATACAAAAGCAACTCCTGTAAAAATGCGGACTACATCTTGAGAAAGGTCCCCCTGTTCCAATTAAAGGTTACAGGAAAAGGTCTTTCTCCTCAATAAAATCAGTTTAGAGAAAAAGTTAGGGAATTATGCACACAGGATCCTTTCAAAAAGCTGTACTTTGACAACACCAGAGCTCAGTTGTGCTTTTCTACTGTTGTAATTAGTTGATTGTGCTATTTAACACTGTTACATAAGATGAACTACATGGATTCTTCCATACATGTATATTCTACAGCTAAAACAAAACTTCACACATAACTTGGCTGCTTCTACAAGCCAACTACGGCCCGGTGAAACTAACCAGATAACACCAAAATGATTACAGTCTGAAGTAAAAAGCTAAGGAATAGATTTTTTGTTGAGGGGTACTGACACATGGAAAGTCTGCTCGGTTCGGCAGAAAAATCGGACCATTTGGAAGCAATTTCGATTTGTAACGACCGTGAAGCTTTCTCTGCATGGCTTCTGGGTCATTATGCCGACGATGCTACAGTCCATTTGAGAAAGGCCAGGGCTGCGAAAGTCAGAGTGAGGAATTTGATTTTAAAAACAGACGCGACCCCGTTTCTTGCGCGACGACTGAAAGGAAACAAAATGGCTGCCCGCTATAGTCTGATTTCCCATGAAAGTGCCGCGGGAGAGGGCTGTGAACGGTCTGGACGCCGGGATTACGGGATAGCTGTGTTGAACGACTGTATCTGTTGTCGTGGTGGCCTACATGAGCTACTCAATCCCGTCTACTTGCCCTCGCGCGATGCCATCACTAAATCGCATCACCTGACAAGCGATCCGTGGCGGGCCAATAAGCTGCCGGGATCCTAATTATGCCTTTCGGTAAGTTCGGCTCCCCGGGCCACGAGACGGGCGGAATGCAATCAGGTCGCGCAGACAGACTACCAAGCGCTGCGACGCTACGATAACAACCACCCACACGGGCCGCCAACGGTTCCTGTGCATGCTAATGCGCACCACGACTTAAAAGACGATTTTCGCAGCGGAGCAGCAGGCATTAAACCTTGACATCCGGAATGAGACCTGGAGGTAGCGGCACAAAGCCACGATGCTCCATGAATTGCACAGCTGCGTCGGCGATGACAACCCCAGCAACCGATCCTAACGACCGCATCTAATTTTCAACCGCCCCTATCCCATAATGCCGAGGGGGCCCCGCCACCATAAACACATCAGCATGACATGAAAAAGAGGCCAACAAACAGAGGGGTGGGGAGAAATGTGGTCACCGGTTGGCTGGCTGGATCTGGGAGTGAATACTGGCAATAAATGGAGGCCTCCTAGCGATATGAGTGGCCCAGATAGTTCTACCAGATGCTGCGATTCTGAAGTAATTCACATCAACTCATCAGCGGGTGTGCTACCATTGCATTTAGCACAGCACTCCTACATGTACATCCTCTAGGCAACAAGAAGTTGTCAAGAACTCTACTCAACAATCCAAGAAAAGACCCAACCATAACACAGGGCACATTTAGGAAAGTGGGTGGTAACAAATTGGGGGGGGGGGGGGGGCCTAAGGTGATGGACTACTCGGAGTGCTCTGTATTCCGCAGCCCTTCATAGAAGTTGGTAGGACCAGTTGTCATGTCAACTGACATCACAGTGCAGTACGACAGTAGGCTTACAAGCTTAATTGGCCAAGCTACCAATTCTGTCAGATATTGCCAAGTGACAAATCTCCATAACAAGGAATCAAAAGAGGGTGTTGTTCACACATCAGCACGAGGGTTGACTTAAACAAGCTTACTTGGCCATGGCCCAATTTTCAAATGGAACCTCAGTCCATTTCATAGAGACAGTAAGCAGTAAGCTAACTTCAGAGGCAAAATTTGCTTAACCCCTTGTGTCTGCCTGTCATTGAAGGGGCTGGTATGCCTTGAAGGGGGCTGGTATGCCAAGAACGGGCTGTGCAGCCAAGCGTAAATGCAAACAATAGGCACCACACTGAATGGAGTGGTCCTATTCATTACGCTTAAAGCCCCCCTTTTTTTGTGAATGAAAGCTTTGTTTGAAAAAAAGATCCATCTATTCATTACACTCCCATTCAAGAACAATATAGTCAAAACATGAATGGATTGAGCATGTGCAGGAATGTGCATATAGACAACAACTGGCCACGTTGTCTTTTTCAAACCGCCGCTATGGCTGTTGTCCATATTCAAGTTAAATTAATGACGCAATAATAGAAATTTTGGGCCTATGACCAGGAGATACATCCTTGACTCCATGCAGGCATGTTCCTTATCTAACCCTTGGTTCCAAGACGTCCTTATCGCGCGGTGCGATGCAGCAGAACTCTTGGAACCAAGACTACTTGGTAAGGTGACAACGCTGATTCCCCGACATAGTAATTCCGCACAGTGTTCATGTTTGCACGGGCATTAACGCTGTACATTTTCTGGAATGGACGTGGTGCGCTCTACGCGCAAACATGACAAACAATAGTAAATATATATAGCAATTTGTGATTGGCTAATAGACCTAATTAAAATATCCAAAACAGTTGTAAAAACACCTGGGGTTAGGATCATGCAAGGCGTGGCAAGATCGTACCCATAGTAATGAGGTTGAGTCAGATAATACTTACATTTTCTTACAGCGACAACTCTTCCAAAATTAGGAATCAACAGAAGACATTGTTTATCTTTTAAATTTGTTTTTATCCAAATATTGCCCCGAACAAGGCTAAAAGCTACAAGCCACTCGATACAGAGCTCCAAAACAAACAAGCACGAATTCGTGCAGGAGCTGCGTCATCCACCTATGAATCAGTAAAGCATATAAATGTTGTAGCGCCCTCTTCTGTTGAGCCGTCTCGCGAAAACGAATTTGGTACAAGAAGAAGAAGAAGAACGCTAAGCGCTTATAGAGCCCCGTCTGCGATGCGACGCGGCTAAAAAGAATCAAAGATGCAAGAGGTAGGAATTAGTATTCCTCTTAAAGCAGGAGAGATCATAAGATGAAGGGAAACATGCACCAGGCAAAGAGTTCCATAGAGATACAGAATGAGAGAAAAGGCTGTCAGCATTATTATGCAAATATGCAAAATATGATTTCATTAATATTATTTGCATGCAAAATATTAGTTTACAAAGTATTCTGCAAATATCTGAGTTAACAGTTGAGTAAGACACAGGACAACCTGCCATCCCCAAGCCAACATTGCGCAGGCTTTCAAAGCAAAGTATATTCCCTGCAAAGGAGGTTCCTGGAGGTTACGATCTTTCTCCAGATGATACTCTAGGCTATTTCACAGGTTCTTCAGTTTTTGCTAGCTCAGCTGCCACACTAACACTTCTGGACTACATGACTACACACCAACTACACGTCAGGGCTCCCTACTTCGGACCTGAAGCCCTCAGGCAACAAACAGCCCTGCCCAAGCCATCCCCATCACCTTTCTGCTGCATGCTACAACCATTACTGGTGTGAAGAGCAGTGCAAACATCCCTACAGGCACAAACTGGTCATCTTTCCCTTATAAACAAATAAAGGTATGCACTTTCTCAACTATCACACCCTTCCCCTACCTCATGAAGTAGAGTTTGCCCCCCCAAATTGCCACAGGCCTCCAAACTCACACCCTCTCATTCTAGTAAAAAATGACAGCTCCAATAACCAAAGGTGGTAGATATATTTTTCCAGATGTACGTGTACCAGAGGTGCATGCAATGCCTCACATCACCAGACCTTTTTTCATTAAATTTTGCCCTCTGGCCCGACCTCATTTAAAAGGTTGTCTGCAGCAGAAATTTCAACTGCCCCCACCAAATAAAAAAAACAAAAAAAAGAAAGAAAGGAAAGAAGGGATAATATGCTTTTATATATGCAATCATTCCTTGTCCTGTCTGAGGTAAAATAAATCGCAAATGTTTTTAAAAGGAAGGAGGCGGCCATTTTCCATCACTTTTGTGTGTTTTATTTTACTTCTACATGTATTTTTTAGTGCCCACAAGGCAGATTTTTCCAAGATGGAAGGCCCATTTTTTTTTCAAGATGGCCGACAGTGGAGCTAACTAAATGGATTCAAATTGCACGACAGATCGTCTAAGAGAAATTTCCTTGCTTTTTCGTGAATATGTTAGGGAAAAAAAAACCTAATAAAAAACACACAGCTTCTGGAAGGAAGAGAGTGGGATAAACACATTTTTTATTTTTATTTTTTTGCCTAACAAAAAAGAAGACTGACTCAAAATGTGGCTAAGCATAGAAGAAATTCTGCTTTAGTAAAAACAGGTTACCAGCCGAAACTGTGAGTAATAAATACTGCTTGTGGCTGGTTGTCAGCTATTTTTTTAATTTTTTTATTTAATTTTTTTTGCTGGGCAGAACTTGCTAAGCAATATTTTGTTCTAAGCAGCTCTACAAAATTTACAATAGAAAAATGGCAAGAAACAGAACAGCTCAAGCAACAACCGCAGGAACAATATTTAAAGTGTATGTAAACTTTTGACCACAACTGTTTGAGGTTCAATAATAACAATTTAAATAGCTATTTACAAGAAGTTGACAACAATTATCCAACATCTGATATCTATCTTTCTTTTGCGTATCAACCTGAATACAAAGAGCAAACTGGCACCTGGCCGGTCAGTGTTGCCGTAGATTTTGTTCACACCATTCCGGTACCCGGAGAGCTACGCATCCATCAATTTATTCCACCCAAAAGATATAACTCGTGTCTTCTCCTCAATAAGAGACCCATCAAAATTCTCGCTCCGAGTCACACTTCTTTCTTCCTTCCACACCCCCCCCACACCGTCAAATCCTCACAGACGTGTAAGTTTTGATAAAGGCATTGATTTTTCTCTCCTTGTTTCTCTTTCTACCCATCCAGTGACAAATACAATATTTTTGCCTTCCCTGGTGACGCAGCTCAAACCCCAGCCAGTTATATGACACCGCGTCGTTTTGTAAAACACTCCAGCTTGCCAAACGACTTCCGCTAAATGTGTTTTTCTTTAATACAGGCTGGCCCGCAGAGGGGGCGAAAAATTTCATGCGGCAATTGTTCGTCCCACAATGCGGGGAAACGCATGACAAGTATGATAAATTGTAGTGGGGGGGAGTTTGTTGCTGTGAGAAACTTTCTGAAAGCAGCTGTCACAAAATTTAATCTTTAGCAACGAGGCGTCATTAGGGAACACTTTGCAACTGTTATGGGAGTGGTGCACATGTACATTCTATACGCAGGCTATGGAAGAAAAACAAACGTTTGTTTGGATTCCGGACTGAAATTTCAAAATCCAAAGTTGTGCAAACAATTTTGTCCTCGGAAACTTAGACGCTTAAATCTATTTTTTTCTGTATCGAGTGAAGTCCTCATCAGATAAGCTCTACTTGTTCTGAATATCACGACAAATTTTTAGCAGCGTACACAAACTGCAACGTTCAACATTTGACAACGGGGAGGTTTTGCGTACAGACGTGTACATTTAGTTAACTGTATCTTTGATTCTCTTTCTTTTTGTAGCTCCTTACCCCAAGTGGCTTTCAGCCTTGTTCAGGGCGAACTTGCATCAATAAAAGGTTACCAGTCACAATTGCATGCAATGTATACTGCTAGTTCTCAGCACTAATTTTTCTCAGCATGTAAATCTTGGTCCCTGCTAACATATGCGCTGCTCTAACCAGATTCACTAAATGTAAAATTCGTCTCAAACAAGACAGCTATCACAAGCTCAATATTTCAGAATCTCACAAGTATATAATATGTCTATAGGCAAAGTAAAAAATTACTAAAGAATATGTAACTACGTATGCACTCACAGTCAATGCCTCATTTACATGTGTGAACCTTTCCAAAATGCAAAATAATGAATACGTCAAATGTCTATGGATTTTTTTTTTCCATTTTCAGTTTGGTAATTTTGACAATTGTAAGTGAAAATGTTAGTGCAACAAAACATCCGGTGATAGAGAAGCACTTTTCACATTAGTCTAATGCACGATTCAAAGGGCAGACATAGTGCGTGCGTGTGAATGAATTCTTCTCTTGTATGACAATTTCTGTGGCTAGTTAAAAATACGCCGATCTATTCAGTAGTCCAAGAAAGGGTGAGACGGGAGTTGTCAGTGGCTTTCTGAAAGACCAAATTAGCTGTTTCCGACGAGGTGTAGCTCGCAGCTTTCGACGTAAGCATCGCTACACTCACGATTCCGCCAAGGCCAGGAAGGGTACAAGCTTTTAAATGTGCTGGCAAATTTCTCACGTTGGCCAATTCCTTTGCCTCTCCCTCGCGCCGTAGATCCGATACCATCGTGTGAGATTTGCGCCTGTTGGCATTCAATCTGCCAATATACCAGACAAGTCCATGCTGTGAAAGTTACACTACGTGTACATATTGAACAATGGCCGACACTAACGAGAGATTGTAATAAGATCTCACTTCATTCATTTCTCATTTTATCCTCTTCCGGCATGCCGGACAAGCATCTGTTACTTTTCGCAGCTGGTTTGGGAGAGTGACGTGTTTTCTGAGCATTTCATTGATGACACAAGCCTACCTCGGCAGCGAGTATAAATCACTATTCTCTTTGATAGGCTATCACAATCAGTGATTTTGTCAAACTGGATAATGAATTTTATTGCCGTTTTGATACAGATTATCAAAGAATCGTCACTAGGGATGGGAAAGAAAAAACAAATGGAGACCTGTGGCATTTTGATCGGTCATCAGATTAATTTTGGTTGCAGCATCTTTTCCATAATCATATTCTAGCCTTGCTTACATTGAAGTTTTGTTTACCAATGCCGATTTAGAAAATCATTTTTAGCCCTTTTCTTTTCACCAGTTTTGTTGAAGCAAACTACAATTCCTTAAATAATTTACCCGCTGAAAAAAAATTACCCAACAGGGTCCATAGGTTTAAAATTTCCAGCTAAACATGGCAGCAAGTCCGTGATTGGTTTACCAATATAAACAAAATTCACCAATAGGGTCCACTGGTGTAAAACTTCCAGCAAAACATACAGTTGCAAGTCTGTGATTGGCTTACCAATATAAAATTATCCAATAGGGTACGTTGGTTAAAATCTCCAGCTAATCGTGTATATTAGCAAGTCTGTGGTTGGCTCTGATTACTGCGGGCTGTACTTAGATGTATGAACAGCAACGTAGCTAAGGGGAGCACATGCCCCCCCCCCCCATAAAAATTGTCGCCTCCCCCAGTCGCCCCTCACTGTAAATTTCACAAATGCAGAAAATAACTGTATTGTTAAAACAAATACTGTGAGTGCCCCCCCCCCCCCATTGTAGCATCCAGCCCCCCTCCCCCCACTGTAACACCTAGACCCCCTCTCCCACTGTAACATCGAGGCCCCACTCGACCCCCCCCCCCCCCCCTATGGAGAGAGCCCTGGCTACACCACTGTGTATGAATACAATCAAATACTTTCACAGCTTTGATATTAACAGAAACGTCTGTACTGACAAAACCTTGAAATTCAATCAATACTTTGACAAGGTGTGAGGCAGATCACCCAGTCCAGGAATCTGTTATTTCATCAGTCCAGTTAACTTTGGCTCAAGTTCTTTGGCAAAGTTGTCACTCTGCAAACATCACCGATTACAACAACGTTTGGGGCACGAGCCCAGCTGGGGCATACTGACCCCCAAACTCGATTGGTGGGCGGTAATTTAATTGTGTTCCCGATTCCCACTTAGCCCCTGCTCAGCGTTTCATGTGAATGGACGGCCGGAGTCTTGTGTCTCCGAGCTGTGAAGTCATGAATATCATCGTCAGAAATATTTGCTTCGTTTGTTGGTGCTGTCAAGGGGGAATAAATTACAAAATAAGCTGTCGCCTTCCACTTTTGTGGGTAAAGTGAGGTGAAAAGCTTAATTGGAAAGAAAAAAAGCGGGATGAATTTATTTCCCCAAAAGAATATAAGATGCAGTAAAACTTCATCTGCATATATGCCCACAAAAGTTTGCAGGAAAAGCCTAAAAATCCTTGCTGGTCTGAAGCAACATTTCGACAAGCTTTACAATATGTTCTAGTAGTCTGGTTCCCTGACCATACTTTAGACAAAACGGAGCAATTTATAGACATCAGGGAATTATCAGGTAGGGGAACTAGACTATTTCCAACGATTGTCGGCCGACAATCGTTGGAAAACGATACAAATTTCCACTTTTCTTGAAAATGACAGCACACCGGGTGCCATGATTTCACAGGATGCTTGAGACTGCTATTTACTTTCAGTCTAGTACGGTATTTCGTAATAATTCAGTAGTTTTGTTTTTTGATGTTTGCCAATGATGTATACTACCTTTAAATTGGTAATACAACAAAATTAGGAGACAATCGTTACAATGTTATGTCTTGTATCAGTTAATTTTTGTTTTCAATTTTTGGGGTCAAAATATAATGCCTTTAATAGAGAAAGCAAATGATACAAAAATCACCCGCAGTTTGTGCCTAGTGTAGCACACAAAAGGGGAGTCCGTCTTATGATGTCAGATTTGTTCGCTGTCCCCAGCGGCAACTTTACAGAAACGGCACCAGCGATCTAGACGGAACTTGATCAAAACAGCTCTCAAAAGTGTCTTTTGTTATTATTTCAATTGCCTGTTTGATTGTGATATACCTTAATCTATGTACAGCTACAAAATGACAGTGATGGTCGGCTGAATTTTTCTCTCTCAAATACTGCCCCCAATTTGTCAAATTTAGTTAGTCCACATTTTGTTTGGCAGTTGGTTACACATCCCTGAATGGGTGCAAGTCAGCTATTCTAGTTCCCCGACCTGATAATTCCCTGATGTCTATAAATTGCTCCGTTTTGTCTGAAGTAGGGTCAGGGAACCAGACTACAACAACAGCATTTTTCTCTGTTTTCCCAGCATCGATGAACCTTAAACAGGTCAGCTAGTGTTACAGTATTTACTATAAAATACTAACCCCAATTCCATTCATTTCTAAAAATTACAGCAAAAGCAAAACGATGCACACTAACTTTAAAGTAAGTAATTTGCTTTGCATTAAACTGCCTCTTTAATATTTCAACACAGAAACAAATATCAAAATCAAATCAAAAACCCACATCGGTGTCAGGGGGAATATGCACTGTAATACGAGCTATAAACAGCTGGTACCGTGGGGAGTTCAGAAATTTATTCCTTGGCACTTTGGGGGGGGGGGGGGGGGGCAGTTTTCGGCACACTTGGATCACGATTTATGCAGAGAGCAAATAAACAAGTATTACAGCAAGGGGAATAAAAGAGATGGTATGTGATGGAAGGGTTTTCCCTTCTAAAGTTCTTGGGAAGGGACGACAAGATTTCTACAAAAAGTGCACAACTTCAATGGGATATATAGATAGTGTGAGGTGGAAGCATTTTAGTAAGCCATGGTATTTAGAGTAGTCCGACTCGGAAAAACAAGTTATTGGCCAACTTTCTTCGGGGGAGATTGGCCAAAAATGAAAAATCCACAAAATCCACAAAAAACATGACAAATCCATGAGTTTGTATTTGCCTAAAGGCACCCCCTTAAAATAGCCGTTTTTATTGGGCTATATCCACTTTTACAGGTATAAACACCTTTTGGATAACACCTCAGGAATTCCAGATTGCAAAAGAGATTCTTTAAAAATTCTGAAACCCCGAAAAAAAAATCCTGAAATCAGGAAAAATCCAACAAATCTTACCCCCGTTTCTTATATGAAAAACTAACCCCGGAATCCAACCAAATCCATCGGGTATGTTTGTATGAGTCCTGCCAAAGCCAACAAAATCCAATTGAAATGTTACTAGAAGTCTGCTTCCAACTTCCTAAATACGACAACATCCAGCACACTGCAAAAACTGTGGTGTTAATCTAACACCATGTGGTGTTTATATTGGGCGAGTGGTCCAATATAAACACCACATGGTGTTAATTTAACACCACAGTTTTTGCAGTGCAGGTATATTTAGCTTTCACCCTGGTAAAATGCAACAAAATTTAAGAGGTATATTTAGCTTCCAGTTCCACTCTGCTAAATACGACAAAATCCAACCCCCGTTTCTTATATGAAAAACTAACCCCGGAATCCAACCAAATCCATCGGGTATGTTTGTATGAGTCCTGCCAAAGCCAACAAAATCCAATTGAAATGTTACTAGAAGTCTGCTTCCAACTTCCTAAATACGACAACATCCAGCACACTGCAAAAACTGTGGTGTTAATCTAACACCATGTGGTGTTTATATTGGGCGAGTGGTCCAATATAAACACCACATGGTGTTAATTTAACACCACAGTTTTTGCAGTGCAGGTATATTTAGCTTTCACCCTGGTAAAATGCAACAAAATTTAAGAGGTATATTTAGCTTCCAGTTCCACTCTGCTAAATACGACAAAATCCAACCCCCGTTTCTTATATGAAAAACTAACCCCGGAATCCAACCAAATCCATCGGGTATGTTTGTATGAGTCCTGCCAAAGCCAACAAAATCCAATTGAAATGTTACTAGAAGTCTGCTTCCAACTTCCTAAATACGACAACATCCAGCACACTGCAAAAACTGTGGTGTTAATCTAACACCATGTGGTGTTTATATTGGGCGAGTGGTCCAATATAAACACCACATGGTGTTAATTTAACACCACAGTTTTTGCAGTGCAGGTTTATTTAGCTTTCACCCTGCTAAAATGCAACAAAATTTAAGAGGTATATTTAGCTTCCAGTTCCACTCTGCTAAATATGACAAAATCCAACACAGCGTGTAGTTTGTGTTGACTACTAAATCCAACAAATTACAACAGCTTTTTACCATTGGTGGATTTTGTTGGATTTAGCAGTATCAGGGTTAAAGTACCCTTTGTAACAATAACTACCACAAGATGCTTTCTAATTATACAGATAAATTTATAACAGTACACATTGGTTAGGCTTTATATTTTAAATCAGACAATCACCAAGCAAATCTCCCTTTAAAAACGAAGCATTACCTTGACCTAAAACTGTGAATGTTCAGACCACAAGCACTGTTTATTAAAAACTGACAAAATAATGTTCTCTTCACCTGATATTTTTCTGTGCAAATGGCAAAGAATATGAAACGTAACTTTTGCATAGTGCATGAAATACAGATAAACCAAAATATCCCAAGCAAAGAAGTAAAGATTTACGACCTTTCAAACATCAATTTTCACCTCGTATTTATGATGCAAGACCTGCAAGTCTGGATCATGAATCAAGTTGGGGGGGGGGGGGGGGGGGGGGGCTCGAAGACTGGGATTAAGGGCTGAGGCAGAAGGTAATAGTCTCACTTGAACCTGCTAGGCTGCTGAGCATGACATGTGATATTGATATACTAACACTGGTTAGGGACAGCCTGGAATGTTTCAATTGAAGGCGGTCGTACCTTAAAGGTAATACAACATTTGCAAACATAAAAAAAAATACTTAATTATTATGAAATACCTTACTTGACTGTACGTGAATAATAGTCTCAAGCATTCTGTGAAATCATGGCACCTGGTACGTTGTAGTTTTTATGAAAAGTGGAACTTTGCATCAATTTCCAGCAATTTCCTGGCCAGGATTCCGTCGAGAAGGCAACGAAAACGAAAGCAAAGAGGGAAAACTAAAAGGAAGACAAAAACGAAAAGAGAATAAAGATGAAGAGAGGGAAAGATGAAGAGAGGGAAAGCAAAAGAGGGAGGTAAAGGTAAAAGGAAAAGCAAAAGAAAACACAAACGCAAATATGAAAAGAAAACACAAACGCAAATATGAAAAGAAAACACAAACGCAAATATGAAAAGAAAACACAAACGCAAATAGGAAAAGGAAAAGGAAAAGGAAAAGGAAAAGGAAAAGGAAAAGGAAAAGGAAAAGGAAAAGGAAAAGGAAAAGGAAAAGGAAAAGGAAAAGGAAAAGGAAAAGGAAAAGGAAAAGGAAAAGGAAAAGGAAAAGGAAAAGGAAAAGGAAAAGGAAAAGGAAAAGGAAACCCAAACAAAACACAATACATTCAACATCTGGCTGTGCCCACTGGAATAATGCATGCATTACACCTTCATGTTTGTTACCAAAAATGATTCTCCTACTCTTTCTCAAACCTTGGGGCCACAGAAACAAGCTTCCCCTGTCCTCCAGAAAATGTACAGGTATCCTCACTGGGCTGCTCAACATGGCATGTGATATTGATATACTAACATTGGTTAGGGACAGCCTGGAATGTTCAAATTGAACACCATTGAACATAAAAGCTTGCCAGATACAAGCAAGTTAAAAAATTGTAAAGCTGTCAATTACAAATCCAGGTCAGGTAATAAGAGCATTCATTAAGACCATCTTCTAGAACGAGGAACACATAGGCAGAGTGGGGTTGTACAGTGTAGGTGATTCTTGGTGTAATGCCACATACCACAGCGACTGGCCTTGACTATGACAGGCTGGGGTATATTGACAAGATGTACTGCTACAAGACATACTTAGGAAAAGGCGGCTCGATGTGCTAATCAAGTATATGCAAATATGTGCAGGTTGTTAAAACTGAACAAAAATCCCCATCTTAAACAAAAATGTAAAATTACATTAAAATAATAGGAAGACAAAAGAAAACAAATCCAGTAAATTAAAGTAAATATATAAGTAAATAAAAAAAATGGGGAAAAACTCCCCTATCCTCCACATCCCCCCAAAAAAGAGAAAAGCAAATTCATCGATAAAACCAAAACAATTATTCTAAATACAAAAAAACAAAAAAACAACACGGAGAAATCATCAACACCAGGACGTAAAAACTAAAGCACCCCTCCCTAAAACAACAACAAACTCAGACAAAATCGACAAAACCAACAAATGGGGATACTACACGACAATTCAACATCCATTTTAATATCATCAAGCTTTGTTTATTGGGAAGCTGTGCACATCCATCTTCCTCAAAAACCTCCCCCCCAAAAAAACATTATTCTTTTTCAGAGCTGATGCCACAGCCTTACAGCAGAGAAACTTCCCCATCCTTCACCAGAAAAAGTACCCTTCCTTCCAAGAGGCCCACTTGGGACCCCAAGCTCCAGAAACCTGTACTTTTGCCCCCTCTGCACAGCCACCCTGCACTTTCCAAAGCCGCCTGCTGCACTCTTTAGTCATGTCCAGGGGCGAAACACATTCGGTGCCCGCCCCTCTAGAGGATCAGACTGTAGAACCACTTGCGGACCATAAATCATGACCCGAGCTCCAACAGAGAGAGAGTCCTGTGCAATCCTCAGACTTTTAAAAAGAAAAATGTTCTGCAGATGAGGGCCGAGACGATGTTGATCGAGACCAAAGTCTTCCAGCTTCTCATGGGGACCAAACAGGCATCTGGCAATTTTACACTTCATAAAAAATACATCTGGTCAAGGTACAGATTTTTTTTGGATTTCTTTTTGGGCTGGCAAAATTGATGAACGACAGGGGAATGGTGAATGTTTCTTCAAACTCTAGGTTTGTTCGTCAAGGCCGTGTGCTGGTGTGGAGAAATTTGCGACTATGCCACACATCTGCAGCCCTGAATTTGAACTTTTGACAGCAGTAACATTTGGCATAAACGCCTGCCGAGATGATGGCCTGCCTTTGTTCATTGTGAAAGGGGGAGGTATTTCAGATTTGGTTGGCCTAGTTAGGGTGACTTTTAAATATATTTTCTGATAAGACTAATTCCTGACTCTTACTAGATCTGTCTGTGTTCTTCTTTGACAATGTAATATTGGCCAAATTTAAAGGTAAGACACAAGATTTGCAAACATCCAAAAACAAAACAACTGAATTATAATGAAATACCTTACGTGACTGTAAGTAAATAATAGTCTCAAGCATCCAGTGAAATCATGGCATCTGGTGTGCTGTCATTTTCAAGAAAAGTGGAATTTTTATATCAATTTCTAGTGACGGTCGCCTGACCATCGTTGTCAGTGGTTAAAAGTTGACTGCTCATTTTCTTGTGGCGAAAGGGGGTTTCAAGTAGGCTTGGGCAATTCCATACAAAAGTTGACTCTACTCGACTACAACATTGGAGCTCAGGAATCGCGATTCCATTATTTTTCGACTCTGTGAAGTAAGCAATTCCTGCTTCCTTGGAGTAGATTCTGAAATTTGCAGACTCCAAAAAAAGATTTAAAGCTTGCAGATTCCCCACCCACCCCCCTAAAAACACACAAAAACAAAACACACATGGCACTTCACATAGCTGCATACTGCTACTTCATCCATGAAATCAATCCCAACGCTACACGGATTCAAAGGATTCGCCACGAATGCCCTTTTCGTCACTCACCCAAGCCTACTTCCAAAGCCGCGTTCACATTGGACTAACTATTGTAAAAAGTTATCGTGCATAATTGTTAACATTCCACTCCGTGCATCCGCACTTGGATTACACTGCTCCCGGAAAAGTCCTTTGCCACGTAAACTTTGCCGTGGTCAAAATTATGCACGTTTTACATTTACAATGGATGTCCGCACTGGACTTTCAGTTACGTAAAACTGGCCACGTAACTCTTCTGCTGTACGGTTTAGCCCCGTAAAAGTTCCCGCTGCAGAGGGATAAATGGACAACCGACGATCGACACTTGACAATTTGGAAAGTTTACCGGCTGTTCGCACTGGACTTAATTTGGTAAGGTTGACAGCAGTGTCCGTACGTTTTACTAAAAAATAGTCCAATGCGGACACGGCTTAACCCTAACCCTGCCAGACGCAGCACAGTGCATCTGTGCTGACAGCTCCACTTTGCTGCACTCTCCACACAAGTCAATGTGACAAAGTATGCAATCTGATGCGTCTGGCAGGGTTCTGGCAAACATGCCCTGGAGGGTTAGGGTTTTAAGCCACCAAACCTCACCTGTGAGGTATGCCACCAAACCCAACACACACACAAATTCCATTTGAATCCAAGTCCACCGTTATAGATGCAGAGAACTGTCTGGATGCAATCTAGCCAAACTCTGACATTTTGGAATAATCAACGCTCGCCTCCGGTTCTCTTCCCCGCCCCCCTGAGGAAAATTACCACTCATCATCCCGAGTCCTGAGTTATTACTCGCTGCTGTTAAGCATGTAATTGCAGCCCCTGGCCAGGTACAAATCAAACACAACCCCATCGGTGGCAAGTACAACCACAAGATTCATTCCTGCGTGGGTTTGCCGTGATGGAGGGCAGTCGCCAACACAAATACCGAGGTTTGTGTTCAAATGACAAGTTGGAGGCAGAGTGGTATACATCTTCAGGTTCAAATTTGGATTGGAGTATTATAACCTTGAGCTACATGTTATCTGGGATGGGGTCAAAATGGTGAAAAATGTCTGCCATTCAGAGCAAGACAAGCGCCAAGACTAGCCGACACAAGTGACTCAAATTTGATGATCGGCAGATTTAAAGGCCAATCATGTATCTGTAAACATAGTCTTGGTGTAAATTAGAACAGAGGTTTCTTTTATTTAATTTTGTTTCCTCCGATGCAAATTCCATCTTCTGATAGTCTTGATGTGCATCTCAAAAACAGGCAGAAACTGACACGATTCCAACTTGTATGTACTGAAATGCATGGCGTGATACCACAGTACGCTGTTCCGTGCTCACCCGGCTGCACGAATGCACCGAGGTAAACAAGCTGTGATGTCATACTTCGTAGGTCCATTGCCAGTATTTTTCTCGGCTGAAAAATTTGATATTTATTGTTGGTATCTACTGCAGTTCATTTTACACAACACCCTGCTTGAACCAAGATTACATCCCAGACTTCTCCTACTTGTTGGCGACCTCATCCTTAGGGTCAATGTTCTGGCTGACCACCAATTAGCACGGCTATAAATTACTTGGCAGGCTCTATGGTTACAGTTAAAGGCCACACTGATTGATTGGTTACAAACTTGTTTTGGGTCCTGAGCAGTTAAGGGATTTTGGGCATGTGTGGGGAGCGAAAGCTGGCGCTCTGAAATATCAGTGGCAAGAGTGAGAAGTGAGATAACAATGTGGAGGGCAATAGTAAATATGTTGCATTACAAACAGTTATAACACAACAAATGTTACATGGGCTTCAAAGGAATAGTAAGGACTAACCCTGACCACGCTAAAATCCAAAGATATCCAACTGTTGGCAATGTTGGATCTTGCTGATGTGGATAGTCAACAAAAGACCTTTTTCTGATGCAAGTTCACCTCGAACAAGGCTAAAAGCCATTCGAGGTACGGAGCTACAAAAGGAAAAAGAATCAAAGATGCAAGAGGTAGGAATTAAGATTCCTCTTGAAGCAGGAAAGATCTTAAAACCCTCCTATACTTATAACTATCACAGCCTATCAAAAACTCTAAACACACAGTCATGTAAACGGGTGCAACCGTGGACCTCCCATTGTTCCTCTTTTGTTTATACTCTAACTTTTTCGGAAGGCCTCCCATTGGTTTTGTACACGATTTTCAAACGTGGACGTTCGGTCAAACGTGGACCCCTTTGTCTACGCCCAAATTCTTTTGTCCTAGGTCCACGATTGCCGGCATATACAAACTCACCAACTCTCACAGTTTGTGTGTGTTTCAATCTGTCATTTTATAGGTTTTGATCTGTACAACAACTGGGTCGATTTTGGCCAGGTGCACAAGAGGGTTTTAAGATGAAGGGAAACATGCACCAGGCAAATAATTCAATAGAGATACAGAATGAAGGAAAAAGCTATTGCCATAGCTATTGGATTCTGTTGGATTAAGTAGGTTGTAAAGAGAAAAGCCAAAGCGGGTACAATGTATATGGACAATATCTTCATTTGTACAATAATTGTACACCATTTCAACATCTACCATCTTTTCTCATTTCTAAGGAGCAATATGCCCCTTGGCCCCCTGTGAAAGTCTCTCAGATCCGCCACTTGGTGAGCAAAGTTCGTCTTGGTATGATGCAAAGCAAAGTTGGCGACTCCAGTTGATGACTTAGACTTGAGTCGCATTATTTTGAGAGTTGCGACTTGACTCAGACTTGAATGAATTGACTTGAGTCTTTACTTAAAACTTTGATCTTGATATGAATTGGGACTTGAGATGAAAGGCAGGGAACTGTTGGCAGTGCACAGGACAGAATGTGTATCAAGTGATTATACTGATGTCCATCCGAAGTCTTGAGACTTGAACTGCGACTTGCTCTGAGATTTAACCATTTGCGTACGGAAGACACCATATGGCGTCAAAAAAAAAAGTGCCACCAGGCCGGATGACGCCATTTGCCGCTGTTTGTGCAGTTTCAATCCATTGTTGGATTATTGTTTATGTTACGCTTGACTGCACAAACACATTGTAGCGGTTCGCTTGGCTGCCAGAACCGCTGCGACATCCCGACGTCTCCCGTAAAAAAAAACGTACTCAAGGGGTTAAATTGAAACTCCCTCTAAAAGAATTCAGACTTGCTTTCAGAGACTTGGGACCTGAATTGAGACAAACCTTAGACTTGAGACTTGGCAAAAAGGACTTGCTGACAACTCTGAAGCGAGGTTCCCAGGGCGCACTGCCACGCCAGCTTGAGTGACTGTGAGGAATGACACCGGGGCCTCATTAGGCGCGAAGATAAATACGCTGGAGAACCCCGAAATTACCGTGACCACAGATGCCCTGATCCGTCACTATTTGGAAGGTAATGGCTTATCGATGCTAGTAGGCATTTTGCTTACTGGGCAGTTTTTTTGCAGCATTCCTACCGCAAATTACAAAACGTGGCTTACTGTTTCTGCCAAATACAATTGGTATGACTCCATATGATATGTCTTGCAAGTTTTCTGGTAAGAGTTGAAACCATCTTTCAGCATTGCATTGAGATAAATGGCTGGGCAAAGCACAAAGGTTCATTACCAGGGCAATATTTTATTTCTATTTATTTTTTCGTTCGCATGAAATACGGCAGGTCGTGCCCTGACTTATGGTTTTAACTTTACATAAGATTTTAGAGGCAGCTTATTCAATCTGAAAGTACTCATACAATGAATCTCAGATCAGGTAAAACACTTCAAGAATTTTAAAGTAAAACTAATCACTTCAATAATAGCCCAGTCCCCTACTTGACTTGACTTGTTAATTCATCCACCCTGCTCCCACCACTCATCCCCATGTAATAAGCCAGTTTGACAATGACATTTTATCCCGAATGACCCACGTGACAGTGTCCCCCCCTCAATAATTTCGCCCTTGTCATATACATTTTATACACCAGTTGCACCATAATACACAAAGATGAGCACACATTTTCATAAAATTTCTAAAGATCAATACACAAGAAACACCAAGTACAAAACGCTTAACAATTATTGTTGGTTATGTGCTTTTTCCAGGCTCCATCCCCAACCTTGATGAGAAATCGTCGTCGCTGGACAAAACGGAGCAATTTATAGATGTCAGGGAATTATCAGGTCGGGGAACTAGACTATTTCCAATGATTGTCGGCCGACCCTCGCAGGAAATTGATACAAAAATCCCACTTTCTTGACGAAGCTTGCTTAATCACAAACCCTCACTTGACTTCAAACTCATATTCGCTTTAAACACTGAACGAAGCAATACATCCAAACACATTTTGAAAACAAATTTTGAGTTCATTTCTGTAAAACTGTTTTGAATTCAGCCTCCAGGGGCCAATTTCATAAAGCTGTTAAGCACAACAATTTGCTTAGCATGAAAATGTCTTCCTTAGTAAAAACAGGTTACCAGCCAAAAGTCCATGTAATTTTCATGCTAAGCAAACAACAGCTGAATGCCAGTCAAAAGCAATATTCCACACATGGAAATCTGGTTGGTAATCCAGTTTTTATCAAGGAAGCATTTTCATGCTAAGCAAATTTTTGTGCTTAACAGCTTTATGAAATTGGCCCCAGGTTGTAACCTCTTCTGTCTGGCTGTTATTGATAGGGTGCTTGTATGCCAATATGGGTTTGTGCAGCCATGCATAACACACACAATAGGAATACAATGGATTGAGTACGTGCAAGAATGTACCTACAGATGACAACCGGCCAGGTGGTCTTTTTCAAACCGCAGCTGTGGCCGTTGCCCGTATTCAATGGGTTATTAATAAACCAGTTATAATAAAAAATAATAGAAAACAAAACAATTCTCTATGTCAAACAAATATTTCAGGAAATACCTTTGTCTTCTACTACCAGGCTACCCTGGCAAAGGTTAAAGGTCTGTGCTTTTGTTCCCACAGCCAAAAAAACAAACAAACAAACAAATGCTTTTGTCTTCTACCAAGCTACCCTGGAGGTTACAGTCCGTGCTTTAGTCCGCATAACCCGGCAAAGACAAACAAACAAACAAACAAACAAACAAACAAACAAACAAACAAACACTCACAAATGAAAAAGTAACCCCCTTCTTTGTACCTACGGTCAAAATTAGCACACACTTTAAAGAAAGGTGGCTCCTAGAATGACCACCCACATCCACCGGTCAAGTTCACTGACCACTGATATTGTTACTGGCTAAACACACAAGCCTACTTTGCCTATACCCAGACCCCTATTACTATCCCAACCACAGCCTACGGTCAACACAAGATCCGTCCCCGCAAAGTGGCAGTTATGTTGACCTGCATGCTTTATTGTCCCCGCTAGGCGGGGTTCTAGATTGTCTGTCCACATTGCGTTGATTTTGGCTGGATACTGGATCTGTCTTGGGGCAATATTGACATCAGCACTGGGACTGCAGTTGAGTGACCATACATGTAGGATTTTGACATAGTGCACAACAAATGGCCCAAGCCATGCAATGCCGAGATTATTAGTCAATGCAAACATAATCGGAGCTGTGGGTTTACTGAGAGTAGTTTTGTGGCTGGAGGGTGGGGGAAGGTGGACAGGGGTAGCCGATGAAAATAAGGTGACTGACCCCTAGATGACCAATAGAGCAGATACCATCATAGCATCTGTTGTCATGTGAGTGCACCGGGGAAATTTTATAGGCATGGTGGAGTTCCTTTTGCCTAACTAGTACCATCCAGCATGAAGGAGGACGGATCGCATCTGCCTAACTCTGAAGCTGGACCAACATACTACCCCAACAGTTACAAGTTGTAAGCAATCTTTTAATGTAAAACAAAAATCAGGCCGTTTTTTTTCTTCCCATTGTGTGGTTGTCATGCAAGGTACAAGTTTACATCTGTTTTCTTATTGGTTTTGATGAAATTAATTTTACACTGTATTTCTAGAAACCCGACTAGAAAATCCCAACTTGTTTTTCTTTCTCTACATGGACTTTTCTCTCTATAGACTTTTCTAAAACTATTCTTCTTTTAAGATTTCTGAACTGAAGCATGAAAACTGCAAATTCGTTTTCTTATAATAAAATCAGATTTTTTTTCTTGATTCCAGAAAAGTAAAGGGGTTTTCTTGTCATTCTCTCTGAAGAAAAATCAGCAAGAAAATATTTCTAGCTTTTTTTTATTTAAGAATATTTTTCTAGCCACAACTCCAACTCCGCAGGTGGTGCGAATTCTTAAATTAAAATTAGTGATTCAGGGCTGTTAAGGTTAATTTGAGAACATTTAAGGGTTTCTTAAATCAAAAATTTTCTTTCGAAACTCCCTGCAAAAAAGCTTGTTTTAATTTTTTTTCTCAAAATAAGAAAACCTTTTTGGCAGCGCACTTGAAATTCCCCCCAAAAGGACTGACACTTTAAAATACATCCCTATTTAATGTCAACACAGCCCGGCACCCCCCCCCCCCCTCCCCACCCCCCACCCATGGGTCTTCACACTCAAACACATCCGCCCAATGACAACCTCATCCCTAGGGCAATTTCCCAAGTAACCAGACAATGTCAGCCGTCTCCCTCCCCGTTGGGATTTTACGTGAGTTGGACGCGAACCCACACGGGAAAGGGAAACTTCCGACTTGACGTAAGCTGGGGGATAAGAATGAATGCCGCTCGCAGAATTATTCTTGACAGTTTCTCCGACTGTTTTGATAACCTTTTCGGGGAATAAGGTTGTTATATTACCGGATCTTGCTCTATGGCTCTATGCAAACAGTCCCGTGATCTAGGTATTCTGAAGTATTTCTGTCAGGGTATGATTTCGGAGTGTTTAGTGTGACCTTTCTTTTGGAAGAGAGAGAGGGATGGATTGTGAGTACATAGGTGAGTCCTCCATGGTTGTCTCTCAGCAAAAGCCACGTTTCTTTTATTAGAAATATAGGATCACTTTCAATCAATAAGGTGATTCCTCAGTTACTTTTCCATCCTGATTTTCGTTTATATGACTGCGGATTTCAATCTCTTGATGCTTTTGTCGACATGAATATTTGTACACACTTGTTTATTTCAAAAAAATTTGAGTACTGCCAATCGTACACATTACTTCCTTTATTCATTCAGTTTATCTGATGATTATAAAACTAAATGAATACAATACCTGACTTATTTACAAATCAACAAGGCCCAAGTTTTTACTAGCTCAGCATATCCATACCAACTGCTTCGCACTTGGAAAATTGATTTCTACGTTGCCCAGGGGCCAATTTCATAGAGCTGTTCAGCACAAAAATTTGCTTAGCATGAAAATGTCTTGCTTTATAGTAAAAACAGGTTACCAGCCAAAAGTTTATGTAATTTTCATGCTAAGCAAACAGCAGCTGAATGCCAGTCAAAAGCAATATTCCACACATGGAAATCTGGTTTGTAATCCAGTTTTTATCAAGGAAGCATTTGCATGCTAAGCAAATTTTTGTACTTAACAGCTTAATGAAATTGGCCCCAGTGGGCTAGCGTTAAAAACATGACCTGTATGAAAAAATATTTTCTCTTGAAAAGGGATTTTTGAGTGTAAAATTGAGACGGCTTTCCGTAAGTGCTTTTTTCGGTCCATTTTTTGCCAACAGCATGACCATGGGCACAAAGAGCAACGGACGCGCATCGGACACAAATGCACTTATGGAAAGTGTGCTTATAATCCTACCAGCTAGTGAACTTTATGTGGGCTATTGTAAAATGTACAGTGTAGGGATAGTCAGGAAAGGTTCCGCTTACCTTAAAATTAAGTGAGGATGCCACTTAACTATAGCAGAAAATGTTGTGATAACGGTTGACAAATTTCAAAGGTTAGCAAATTGTGGCTTGTGCGCATGCATACATTCCCATAAGGATTCTGTGCTTATTGGGATTAGTGCTGAGTTTCTGTGCTAACTCAGTTAGCACAGATTTGGAGGCTGTAAGCGCGGAATCCATGAAACTGGACAGAACTCATAAGCATAATAGTTCACAATTACACGTATACATCTGCCAAGTTAACTTGCTGACAATTAGTACGTGCACAAATTTTTTTCCCCATATAATTTCACTGTATAATTTGACTAATATAAAAAAAATCCTATTCAATATTAAAAGCTTTAAATTGCCTAACACATTCATGTAAATAAAAATAAGCACAAGCTGACTTTGCATGACTAGACAGTCGTTAAATTTGACTCGGAGGGATCGCTACCTCGCTGATTTGCAGATTAAACAAAACTTCGGCCGGCATTTCTGATGAAAAATAACGTCCCCACTGCACAAGCATGTCATGCTAGGGGTCAAGCCCTTGTGGTCTGTTAATAATCGGTCGGCTTTATGCTCTTAGCGCGTCAGGTTGGGATGGGTTGCAGTGGAGCAGACTCGCGCCGCCCCCCCCCGGCTACCTATTTGCCAATTCAGTTTGTCTCCGCACCGTAGGAGTTCCCCAGGGGGGGCGGGGGGAGAGGAGGACAATGATGAAGATGGAAACGGGGTGGGGGGATGGAAAGGCGGTGGGCCAGAGAAGGTATGAGCGAGAGACTGAACGAAGAGACGTTGAACCCGTCAAGTTTGGAAATTGGTAGATATAGATTGATTGCCGCGAGAAGACGGGAGATTTTTGGATGGTTTCTTGGGAACGGCTGGTGGGGATTGGACAGTGGAGGAAGTTCCTTTCGGTGCTTTTCATTTTCCTCATTACACACCCAAAGCAAGACGCGGGGAGAGAATTAATGTGCACCAGTGTGAGCGACGAATCCGCAACAGTAGCACTGTGGAAAAATTTGAACCAATTCATACATGGGTAATTCTAAAAATTTGGGGTGCAAAAGTGTGACATTTTGTGTGTCCCGGTTACATAGCGACATGTGTAAGATTTTGAAATTCAGGACACATTCTTTAATGCCTTCTATCTCCAGAGTGATTGTGTAAAGCAAAGTACCTGCCAAACATATGGACAAAAATAGTGTGAAGTCAATTTTAATGATACTTGATGGGAAATTACACAAGTCAGGTTAACAGGGACACCAACAAAAAATGTTTTTTTGGACCCCAGATTTATGGAATGACCCACATGCTTTTGCACACATATCCGCGTTTTTGCATCCCTGTGGAGACATGGCATTGTTCTCCCCTTTGTCCCTGTACTTAAGCAAACCCCCATAGACTTTGTACACAACATTCCTTGTGGAGACAACCTAACCCATACAATTGCCTAGTGGAGACCTATTCAGTCCCTTTGTCTCTATTGTTTTCATGTCTCCACAGGGTACGATATATCTCTCCATAAGTACACATGATACAGTCAGGTTGAAAGTTTACATACACTGTCCTGAAAAAAAATCCCCAATTAATTCCATTTGCGAATACAAAATTTAAATTGCATATTCAATAATGAATCTGTTTAATTTCTAGGTTTTGGAGTCACAGTTGAGGCCAAATGTTTACAAACACCGCAGCCCTACAAACAATTTCCCAAATTCTTGCCAAAGCTGTGAATCAAATCCAAAATACATGCGTGAGGAAGGACTTTTGAAACCTGATTTTTATTAATACAAAAACTGCAAGAAAAAGAACCGGTCCGGGAACACTAAGGGAACAACTTCCAAGTGCATGTAAACTCTGACCGCAACTCCAGACGAACTTTATCTTGCAAATTACTGAAGGAGCATCTTTTACTGTGGCTCACCCATAAAAGTTCACGCAACGACAAATTTTAATCAGAAACTTCAAATGCCGTGTTTGCACTGTCCTTTTTGGGGTACAAGTTACCTCCTTTATTTTGTCATTCTTAATTTCATTTTCAGTGCAAGCAGCACAGAAAACTTTCCTATCGGTTAACCCTTCCCCCCCCCCCCCCCCCCCCCCCCCCTTCCCACCCCCTCCGAGTTCAACAGATGCTTTTACCAGCCAACCTCTGCCAAGTAAAACTGACTAGGTAAACTTTACGGAGTTAAGCCGTGTCCGCACCGGACTTTTTTTTTGGAAGGTTTTACTGAGACGATGGCAAAATGAAAAATTGTCAAATGTAACCACTGTCCGCACTTGGACTTTTGACATGGGAAAATTTTACCGAGACCCTGGTAGAAGTAACCGAGCTGTCAGTATAACGACTCATGAGGGCGCTTTGCGTGACCTTTCTACATTGACGCGATTGACCCAAATCAAGAGTGCCTTTTAATTTTTCCGGCCGATGTGTACACGCAGGCCTATGTCTTTAGCACCAATCAAACTTCCGACTGTATCAAGAATAAAATCTGCCATGATTGCGACCAAAAGAGGAACAACGCACTGGAATTTGGAAACTTGCCACGTGCACCGCACCGCGGTGAAACAATGCAAAGCGCATGCGTGGTGTCCCTGTGTAGCATGACCTCGCTCTCGGGCCGGATGTACGCTTTCCTGAGCCGCTTTTACCGACTCGCACTGTCCGCACTGCACTTATCGTCTCGGGAAAAGTTACCAGGTCAGTTTTCCCGGGCAGCAGTTGCCCGGTAGAAGTAACCGCTGGACTCAGGAAAAGTAACTGAGAGGAAAACGTCCTAGGCTGTTCCCCCACTGGACTTAAAATGGGAAAAGTACCCATCGTCTTGGTAAGTTTTACCAAAAAAAGTCCAGTGCGGACAGGGCTTTAATAATCTCTTCCAATAGAAATCTTGACGCTGGGATTTTAACACTGACTGAAATTGCCGACGATAATATTTAAAGCAAACTAACATTACGAGTGTTTAAAACCTACAATCATTTTTAAAAATTGTTTGTACTGAACAAGGCTATGAGCCACTTGAGGTATGCAGATACAAAAAGAAATAGAACCACAGATACAAGATGTAGGAAATAATGCTCCTCTTAAAGCAGGAAAGATCATAAGATGAAGGGAAACATGCACCAGACAAAGAATTCCATAGAGATACAGAACGAGGGGAAAAGCTATTGAGATTCTAGGTACAGCTGGAGTATATTGTCACAAGGAAAAAAAAATATATATATATACAATTTGTTTCTTTGTCCCAAATTGCGCAAGTTTTAACTACTCTGTTGAAAAGGGTTTCAGATTCCTTCCATCAAAAACTCCACCCCTACCCCGAACTAGGCCAGAGACCAGCTGAAAAATATTTCCAGGACTCGGGTACATGCACCTTGTTCTTCGAGGGCTTTTAGGCATCTACCTTGCCTACTCGTCATCACAACGACGCATCCCCCGATAACGGCGTTTTAATTGCAATCTCATTCCTCCGCAATGATTATTTGGGTCTGTGGTTCTCGCCTTGCATGTGCGCGTGGTCAATCGGTCCGTAGACCAGCACATGTACCGGCACACCACAACATAGCCACCGTAATTAGAGGCACACGCCGGCCACTTTACAATAACAAGTGGAACAAGGATTGGTTTTTTAAAAGAAATAGGCTGCATATACACAGTCGGTTGTGGTTCAACCACACACTTAACACGCCAACGATTTTGGGTCGTGGGAATCCCCACAAGTTGACCTCTTTCTTTGCAATTTTTTTTTAATCAACACCTTCTTTACTTCGGGAAAAATGGAACCGCCACATGCCGACGCTGTCTGTACAAGCAGCGACATACCCATGTCACACTTCTGAAAAAGCCGCCTTACACAGGTGATAACGGTGGGATAGTATAAATGAACAAGACTTTAATAAGGCTGCATTTTACCGCGGCCAATTTTTCAACACCTCTTGTGCTAAAAATTCTTGTTTCACGGTAACATTTCAAGCAACACACACACAACATAGCAAGACACCGTGTGCGACACTTGAGTGACTTTTAATTTTACAACAATAATGCATGAACATCTGTAAAAATATCGCAGTCAAATTAAACAAACAAGTTACTCAGCTGTAACCATTCGAGTCCAATATCTACTTTTCGATAAGATTTTAATTGGACTAGCACGCTGTGTGATCTTTCCGAGGTGTGAACTGCCGTCACTTTGCACGATGAAATCAGGCATAGAGAATGTCTGGACAAAATCGGCCTAAAAAAATGGCTACTCAACCGTGAAGAAGATTTGAAGGACGTGCAGTCATAAAAAGATAAGAGGTTTAACTATTCTGAACACAGTAGAATGCCATATCAAAAAATGAACATCATTGGAGCTGCCCAACAGAACGAACAGCAAGTGAGTGTGCATTGAATACAATAATTAGAAAGATGGAGGAAGTTCATAAAGGCATTAATTCTTAATTCTACATTTCCCATTTTCCCCCCCATTTTAAGTAGGTTACGATGGTCAACATAAAAAATTACAATACAAAAATAAATACACGTTGGTGCTGTATATTCTTCTATTTGTTTGTGTATATATTTATTATTTACTTAGGCTGGCTTCGTTGTCTCTTGCATGAAATCTGACGTTCTTTTCAAGGCATTTTTGGAAAGTGGACTCAATATTTGTCACTTTTGTTCTTTTTCCTCCTTTTTCCCCTTCTTTATAATTTATTTTCTCCCTCTGACTTTTTCTTTTGGCAGAGGTGTTCGACACAGGGTCGGTGGCAAAAAAAAGGTGGTTTTGAGGGCGGTCAGGAGTAAAAAATCAGAAATGGGAAATGCAGAATTTGAGAGTGTGCCCTACCTACCCGAAACCCTCAATTATTATTTTTTTTTTGGGGGGGGGGGGGAGAACAAACCTAAATCTGCTTAAATCCAACACTGTGCTGTAAACCATCTGATGTTCCTTGCAGCGCATTTTTTTAGAAAGTGGTCTCTATTATTGCCAACATTTTTTCTCCCCGATCTTTCTTTCTTTTTGGGGTGGCAGGGCCTAAATTGGAAACCAGTTTTAAACAGTTTGGGTATATCCTGGGTAAAGAAATGCAATAAACCAAACACACGTCAAACTTCCATGTGCTGTGAGATTTGAAAATAGAAGGCGACACAGAGAGAGAAAAGGAAAATCCAGACTGGAGATTTAATCTAAAGAAATTAATGTATATCATGTCGACTTTCCCACCGTTTCCCCAATGCCAAATGTACCCAACTTGGCAAACTTAAACTCGTGTATCAACCAATAATGCGGCTTGGCAGGTATAAACAAATGTTTGCTTTACATACTCCCTGTAAATTCACATTTAACTGCTTTTCAGTACCGACTCACTCACAAGCCACTTGCCTGTTTGTATATGTACATTGTACATGCATGCCGAGCTGGCTTCGCACAATACCAATGTTTTGACTGAAGCTGAGCCCCGAACAATTAAAGACGCGTGCGCCTTTCTGTCGGCCATGAATGGGGCGGCCACTGCCCACTGGTTGCGGCCGCCCCGGCCCTGGTGACAGACTTCACTCTGACTGCTGGGCAGGCGCCACGGCTATACTGATAAAACACAGCACGCAGGCCGGTGAAATCAACTCTGTTCCCACAGAAACACTCTTCTAAACCTCAACACGCCGACGAAGGTGTGTGTGGGATTTAAGACTTTCTTCACAACTGAGAAAGAGTGCAATTTGTTAAATTAATATAGTAACCTAGATTCATGTAAGACATTTTCTATTTTTCAGAACGAATTGGACAGAAAATGCTTAACTGTGTTTAAATGGACTAAACAAATTTAAGTCTCCACAGTGCTACAACTAGTTTTTCATCCCAAAATGCCAATATAGATAAAAAAATTCAATTCTTTTAAAAAACATAGCGCTGTCTATTTTCGAGACGAACAAATGTTGTGTTATTTAATGCATGAAAATCAATACAAATAAAGATAAGCAACTAGCCGTACAAAAGGCGTACTAAATTTTCAGGTTTCCATAGGTTTGGATGTGATGAAAAGGCTTCACTACATACGGCGAGTTAGTGCTCTAGTAAATATAGTTGTATGGTTGGAATCTAGCCAAAAATTAAGCTCTCAAAAGCACAGAACTACATGTATATTTTACTGCACCACATTTTCTCTGACACTAAAACCCAATACACTAAATATGTCAATGGGAGAATTTGTTGAGATTAATTTGGAATAAGGACCCCCGAGCCATGGTTAACTGCATTCCGGTAAATTAATGACCTGCTTCGAACAACACTCCATTGTTCTCGGTGCGACTGATAACTGCGACTCCTGATCCTTTTTGTCTGGCATGCCTCACGATTTATACTCCCGAGAGAGAGCGCCAATTTGCCCCAAATGGTAAACCCGCCCCATCCAAGGCATGACAGCTGGGAGCACTGGATCAAGCAGTTCCATTGTTTGCGGGGCTATCGCTCACATCCCATGTCGGAATTAGGGTGGAATAAATACAAATAACAGTCCTTTTCCTATAGCCCCACGAGTGCGGCAGGATAACTTGCTGTGCTTTATCTTAGCAATTGACACATTATACAATTTTTAAACTTCAGACACTTATGATAAGAGAAATGTATTCATTTAAACTTACTTACCCGAGTTACGGGGGGGGGGGGGGGGGGGGGGGGGGGTGGGGGGGGTTTATTTAGAAAATTCTATATTTTGAAAGGTTAAGATTTATTTGGTTTAACAACTTTCCTGTAAGGTTTCTTGGTTAACAGAAATTAAAAGAAGAAAAATGCTACACTTAAATGATTCTGAAACCATGCTGAATACCTAAAAATTACAAAATTCCGATGTCGATTTTAAGTCTTGGTAATTTCTCGAGACTTGGGACTGTAAAAAACATGGGGTGTTCCCCCGCCCACAAAAAGAGACCTCTTTCTGGCTGTGCAGTCATTGGCAGAATAACACTTTTCTTTCCCATATCACTTTTGACTAACTTGCCTTGGAAAAGACAACAATCATGAAATTACTTGAAAATTACTTGAACAAATGACTCAACTGCAGCTCTGGATTTTTAGAGATCCACACGTTTACGACGCGGCTTCTGTGAAGGACAGTGTATGTATATCTGCGGCATTTTTTTTCTTCAAAAAAGTGCAGCGTCTCTCTTAAATTTAAGCTTCCCCGATTACTTTGTGAGCTTCAACTGTTGATGTTTAATGGCACAAGAGCCCAGAAAAGTTAATGGTCTTGAAAACAAAATACACATCCAAAAGTGCAACACGGAGATCAATGCCGAAGTTCATAAGGCAAAACGGAGATGCATAAAATATGTGCGTGACTGCATGATGCACTGCACATGTTTTTATTGTTTAGATGTTTTGTTTTTTTAGTGGAACCAGACTTTTGTTCGTTTTTCAGATTGAAAATGACACATACATTTGTACATGTATAAATGTATACATGTATATATGCCTAGTCTGGTCACGGTTGGCTGTCATACAAAACTGCGGTTTACAAATTCAAGACCAAAAAATTGAAGAAAAAAAAAAAAGGAGGTCAAAGTTTCTTCATTATTTTTGAAAGGCGAGCGATTTATGATTGAAAGTGAGTTTCCTCGGACAAAGATTATGGCATGCCCCGAGGAAAAAAAAAAGATTGTTAACGCATTGTTGCATCCGACAATAGCAGGTATTTTTAACAGATGCTTTCTGACTCAATATTTTTGACATTTAAGACAAAAACTGGCAACCAGCCAACGGGGAAACAATTTTCTTTTATCCCTCTGGCAACTGACCTTTGACCCATCAAAAGCATTAGCCAATCACAGCATCTGCTCAATATCACATGACATTCTAAATCCTGGACCACCCAAAAAACTTTCAAACACATGCAAGCAGCCATTGAAATGCAACAAGCGAATGCATGCCAAAAGCAAATCGAAATTCTACTTCAAGCACTTGGGCTGTACGTTCATGCACGTGAACACGAGAAAAAGTTGCGTCAAACAAATATAAGACAACTCTGGTCACAGATGTGCAGTAATATTTATTTATTTATTACATTTCTTTTCCAAGGGTGTGCCCAAACAGTTTAAAACTGGTTTCCATTGGGGCCCTGCATATTTTTAGTTAAAACTGAATATTTACACACATATACAAAATATTCAAAGAAATACAAGAATATTTACACAAATAAATCTATTTACGGTTAACTTTTCAACTATCCGGTAGAAGCATACTGCATATGTTGCACATAGGCAGAAGTTGTCTAATAACTTGGAAACAGCAATAGATCAATTATTTCACAGCTTAGCATGAGCACAGTGTATTTCAGAAATAGTGCATATCCTTTCATTTCTGAGATTTCCATTGTCAAGATATTCTTAGCTCCTCCGGCGTAAAATGCAAACAACCCAACTATAGGGCTGTGCCGAATATTCGAACATTTGAATATTCCATCGATTATTGAATATTCAAAAATTTATTTTCGAGTTTGAATATTCGAAGGTGAAATGCAAAGGAATGTAAGAAGGGGAAAAAGTTTAAAAAAATGTTTTATAACGAAATTACCTCGTGACTGGTTCCTGTCCAAATAATTGCATGACAGCAGGCTATCTATCTGTGTCACAAACACGGCCTGTTCCTACTTTTGTCGGGAAAATCTAATTTTCTCACCAGGGCAAAAAAAGTATTTCTGCATTTGTGCACGTGGGCTAAACCTTGACTAAATCATTCCTTGGTGCTGGCGATAGTCATAAAAGTGAGAATCTGTTATAATGATGCTAATGAGCAGTTTCGTGTGTTAATTAGACTGGCTGTGTATATACTTTGTTTACCCGGACAACCAAATACTCGACTATTCAATCGACTAAAAGGTCAAATATTCAAATATTCAATTTTTCAATCCGACTCGGCCTTAAACCCAACCAGAACAGAAATCTGTATGTTTCCAGAATTTTTAAGATTCCACACTGAGCATCAGCATCAAATGTCGCGATAGAGCAACATCATGGGCGACTGTCGATACGTTATCGTTGCTGAACTGCCAACTTGTGTGGCGGTTGATAAGATTCTTGAAGTCTGTGAGCAGCAAAGTTATCGGACAAAGACATGTACCACCAACCTACTCTTTTATTCGCTCCGAACAAGGCAGTACGGAGCTACACACACAGGAATAACAAAATTTAGAAATGCAAGAGGCACATGTAGGAATTAATATTCCTCTTGAAGCAGGAAAGATGGTAGGATGTAAGGAAACATGCACCAGGCAAAGAATTCCATGGAGATAGCTTTTTGTGCTACATCTAGTTACAGCTAGATTGGTGGTAACAGGTGGAAAGCTGAGTTTCACGCTCAAACACCCTAACTGGAGGAACCAAGCTGGACAAGCCGGTGGAACATTTACACATGTACAATGAAAATACTTATAAGTTATAGAACAGACTAAGATTAGCAAGGGAACTCTGGTGAGAGAGTGATTGTACTGTGGTAAAATTTTGTGCCTGCAGCCTGTAAAGTTCATCCAATCATATTAGTTTCATTTTAATAGGGGAATGTGCACAATTTGAGACAAAGATTCCAAAGCATTGTCTATTAAGGGCTCTGGTTAACATGCAAAGAGCGATAGATTCATTCTCCTGTAACCAGAAGACGACACCCCCATGCTATGTCCAAACACTTACCTCACATTAGAATCAACACTGAATCCCACAAAGTGTAAATGCTGTCTGCAACATTATTATGTATGCCGTCAACTCTGCCAATGCTGCATATTGTCCAAAAATGAAAAATCCACGAAATCCACTGGGACCCTAGATCAACACATAGTTTGTATTTGCCTAAAGGCACTCCCTTAAAATATCCGTTTTTATTGGTCTATATCCACTTTTACAGGTGAAAACACCTTTATAGGACAACACCTCAGGAATTCCAGATTGCAAAAGAGATTCATTAAAAATTCTGAAATCCCGAGAAAAAAATCCTGAAATCAGGAAAAAATCCTGACAAATCTCACCCCCAACTTGTGCAGTACCCCTGAAAAATACCTTTTTAGATTTGGACAAAAGTCTGCCAATATTTTGGTCTTAGGTGTGGTTATGCATACAAGTAGGAGCTGTAGGTAAAACATAGACCGTCAGTTAACTGTGTGCTAAAATGATACATGTAGCCGACGTGCCAAGCTCAGTTTGATGGAGTGCAAAAAGAGCGCCCTCATACAGCCATACTTGACCAGTGTAAAGCTCCGTTCCATAGTGTTTCACCTCAGGCATCTGTAAGGTTTAATTTTACATCAAAAGGTATAGCTACAAATGTTTTATTAAAAAAAAACTGCACTACTTAACAGGGATCGTATTTCAGTTTGAGTGAGTGTCCATGTTGAAAACTTCCTAATAAACAAAAAAAATAACAAGTTTTGGGGGTCAGTTTAAATCATTTAATCTGTAATGGGAAAACTGAAAGTTTTGCTCGACAAATAAATTTCAGCTTCGCAATAAAAAAAACAAATTAACAGATTACTGTAAATGGTTTTCTGCAAAACAGAATTTAACCACGAGGCTAAAATCCACTCTAGGTATGGAATAGAGGTGGTTGGGTTGCTAATCCTACCACCCAAACAGATTTCTGGAGATCCGAACAGACGATAAAACTTCAACAAAGGCCAAGAAATTAGACCAATTTTCCGGCAGTGGGTGCCTGCTCGGTGCCAATTTTCCATTCTTTTTTGTTTGTATGCCTTGAAGTCCCAGACCAGCAAACATTTGTTTGCTTTTTTGTTGCTGTTTGTTTTGGTGTTTTTTGTGTGGCTTTTATCCGGGTTTCCACTGAAATCTTTCCACAGAAGTCCGTAACTTTTCCATGACTTTCCGGCTCAAAATCAGGTTTTCCATGACCAATTCTTATGCCGTGTTTTTGTATATAAATTATCTTAGGAGTCTATTTACAATACACTGGTCAGTTTAAATGTGACCAACGGTGACCAGTGCCAGTTCTGCAAGTGAAAGTAAAACTATTAAAAAACTAAGTACCAAGCTCTGAAGGCAAGGGGCACCATTTCTTTTCAGTCTTGTGATGGGCGATTTCCATAATTAAAAAAAATAAATAAAAAGATCAGGATGAGAAGTACACTGGAATGCAAATTGGGAGAATTCCACAGGCATTTCACATCACCATGTGTAGGTTATGCAAGATTCCATGACTTTTCAGCACTTTTTTTCTTGAAATAATTCAATATAATTTTTCTCGACTCCTTGTAAAATACCAAAAAATTCCATGATGCTTCCATGACTTTCCATGATAGCTCAAAAAATTCCAGGATTTTTCTTGACTGTGAAAACCTAAGCGTGTTTTGTGCTAACCAGTTGGCGACTTTTTTTCTACTTTCGTGGCTAACATCAAATCTGTCTAGCCCGATAACCCCCCCCAACCCCCCCCCCCCCCAACCCCCCCCACCCCCCCAACCTCCCCCAACCCCCCCTGCAGAAATTCTAGACCCGCCCCTGCTACATCACACCAAACTGCACCAGCAACAAGATCCAATCTGGGGATGTTATCCTAACATCAGATCCTGACCATACTTTATACTGGCCCAATTATCCCGCCTGAAACTTGAACTGAAGGCCACACAGCGTGGTTCTCTACTGGGCCGCCCGCCCGCTCTGCTCTTATCTGTTCTGAATTTCTTCCGCAAACTTGAATGCTCGATACAGTAGAACAGGGCAAAGTGATGGTGATTGGATGTGTCAGTCAAGGGATTTTTTTTTGCTGTTTCGGAAACTTTTCCGAAACAGCCCTTGATTTCGTTAAGATTTTTATTTTTATTTATTTTTTTTGGGGGGGGGGATGGGGGCGGTCCAATGACACTAGACGTTAAGATAATAAAATGATAGCTTTATACCGCATCGGAATGTGTAAAAATCACAATCAAATTGATAGTTTTAACTTACTTGTTTTACAACTTAGAAAGAACATTGTGACATACATCGGTTCGATGCCCTAATGAATACATTCATTTTTTTAGAATCTTTCCCCAGTGACTCATGTCAGAGGGCACAATTTTTGCTTCACAACTGAAGAAACGCCTTGTCAAAACAGCATAATTAAAGTACTAAAAATCATTCCACTCAAATAAGCCAGCAACATTCTGGTTTTTACATCGGTTCCGAACGAGCTATTTAATGTGGAAATGAAGTAAAACACGGTACCTTAGTTATAAAAAAAAATTGAGGTGGTATACAACATTTGCTTTTGCTGTAATTTTCAGAAATGAATGAATGGATTTGGGGGTTAGTATTTGATAGCAAATACTGTAACACTGACTGGTTTAAAGTTTTGTGTGCATAGATGCTGGGAAAACAGAAAAAAATGCTGTTCTTGTAGTCTGGTTCCCTGACCATATTTCAGACAAAAGGAGCAATTTATAGACGTCAGGGAATCATCAAGTCAGGGAACTAGACTATTTCCAACAATTGTCGGCCGTCAATCGCTGGAAATTGATACAAAAATTCCACTTTTCTTGAAAATGACAGCACACCATGTGCCATGATTTCACAGGATGATTGAGACTCTTATTTACTGACAGTAAGTCAAGTAAGGTATTTAATAATAATTCAGTAGTTTTGTTTTTGGATGTTTGCAAATGTTGTATAACTTGGATATAACTCTTACATGTATTCATGTCATGAAAATCATATCACAAGGGTCCCTTTAACTAGATGAGAATCTATTTCTGTTACAGAAACCAGCATGGGCCCTTCCAACCTCTTTCCTACAAACTAACCAACGTCACAAACACAACACAAACACTCTGCTGGTGAACTATTTCCACAGACTATGTTGGTCAGAGGTGAACCCTCCAATAACCCCACATGCTAAGAGGGCAGACCAGAGGTCGAACCACGAAACACGAGCCCCGACCCCGCAAATTCCTTCCTAAGTCATGAGATCTGAAAACCCCATTAAAGGAGGCTGTTAAGCAAAGGCCGACATGGGTTAAATGGGAAAGTGTGGGGGAAATCTGGAGTGGTTTCCTCAACTACATAGGACTCTGTGAGGGGAACAGGTTGATGAATATTAATGACTTAGTTTGGATATTCATAATGTGTAGCCTATTGTGGCTCACTTTTGAATACCCAAGAGTTCTCGTTGTTGCTCGTTTTATTACTCAATTTGAATATTCATGAGGTGTCATTGGGGCTCACTTTATTAATAGTTGGATTATTCATGAGGTGTCATTCTGGCTGACTATATTCAGTTTGAATATTCATGAGCTGTCATTATGATCTACATGAATATTGAAATATTGTCAAGAGGGGAGCAGTATATTTACAATATCTACATATCTACAATACTTATGACTAAAACTATGACTGAATATTCAGTTCTATTCAAAAAGTCCATAAATGTCAGTATAATTAGGCTCTCCATAACACATCATGAAATCAACAACCAGGAATAATATTTCACTGCCGTCATATTTTTCTCACAATGCAGAGGGAAAAAATGCATCAAAATTAAGATGAATTTATAGAAAAAAACACCATGCAGTTCTCATGTACAAGAACACAAAGAACATACATGTATCCTTTTTACAGAAAATTAAGAACTTCCTTATACAATTTCTAGAAACAAACAAATTTTTTTACAAACAAATGTAACAAACAGTTTAAAAGCAGCAGGAAACATTCAAAGAAAAAAAAAATGGTACAGTCTGAGATTGTCCCAAGTCAAACATCCAAGTGCGAACACTGTTAAAATTTTACCTTTGGGATTTTCACCACCATCTGGGTAAAGTTTCACAAAGGTGTCACAAAAGAGTCCAGTGTGAACGTGATGCATTTTGTCCCTTCTGCATTTCATGGAACCACCGCATCAAGGAAACTTTACCCAACAAGAAAAACAACGGCACCGGATCCTTAAACAAGCACTCCTACATATACTGCTGCCATCTCTTGCATAAAAAAAGGGAAGAAAAACGTGATTGACGTCAAACAATCGGAGTCTCCAGCTACCCTGGGCTGGCTCTAGACTGGACTGAATTTAATGTGGTGCTGTTTATTAGAAGTGAACTCGAGCGTGGTGGGGAAAAAGTAATGCGGCCTGCGGGGAATGGAAAGGATGGGGGGGACAATAGGGACACTGTGCATCAGTAGGGGTAAATGAACTTGTCATGGGGGAGCGGAGGTGGACGTGACTAGGGTGGAGGTTAAATGGGTCAGGGTAATTTGTGAGGGATGGAGGAACATTTACCACTGATGGTTTGTTTATTAGGGAGGTGGTCTAAGTTAGAGAATCAAGGAATTCTTATTCTTCCATGGCTGTGGGGTCGGGGGACAAGGTATCTATGGCCATCTACAAATTGTGGCTTGGGCTTGGCTTCGTCTCCAATTGTTCTTGATCTCGATTGCCAATCTGAAGCCTTGAATACCTAATCAAACCGAAAAGGCTGGTCCCAGTGTCAAATGAATAGTTTACTCTTTTCCCGTGATGAATTGCAACAAAACTGCGCTTTACATAATGAACACAATTGACCTATTGCCATTTACGAGTTAACCACGCCCCTTAGACAACCCTATGGGAATTTTGTGTGGTAATTTTTGTTTGTGTCAGATTTTGCGCGTTCCACGTGGAATTATAATTGATGTGCTTGGACAATAATTCACAAGCTGTGTTAACGCGATTCGACCGCGATAGGTCAATTGTTGGCAATGGCATGACCTCTAACCTCACCCAAAGCTATCCTAAATCCTAACCCTCAACCCTTTCCCTATTTCTCCGGTCACCCTAATCCTGTTTCTCATTGTTTTGGGATGGGGGGGGGGGGGGGAGGTGCCTCCAGTCAGATTTTCAGAGAGTCTGATATGCAAGCGACACCGGCTTAAAAATGGAGTCTATGGGGTTTTTCGAAACTCTGGCTCCGACATCTGAATAACTGAGAAGCAAACCAAATGTAAATATTCAAATTTTTGCTTTCATAATCAACCGAATGAATGATCCTGAAGCAGAACATGCACCAAAATTTAGAATTTTCCATTTTGTTTGCTTGTCAGTTATTCAGAAGTTCAAGACGAAGCCAAAGCCAAGACGAAGCCAGGGTTTTGAAAACCCCCAATGATGCCTACATGTTGCAAACGGGCTCCAAGGACCCTAAATCCAAGGACCCTAAATCCAAGGACCCTAAATCTAAGGACCCTAAATCCAAGGACCCTAAGTCCAAGGACCCAAAACTACAGAAAGTCAAAACCAAAGCCACTGTGTCCTAGAGGGGGGCTAGAGCTTGGATACCCACGGAGATTTAAAAGAAAACAGGCAGTAAATATTAAATGCCACTGTACCCTGAATAACATGGACTCAAACCCAGATTTTTAAAGATGTGTCTACTGAGCCAATATACAGCCCAAGTCAGTACATGCACAAAAAATGTCAATTAAGGTATGATATAGCATGGTAAAAAGGGGTCAATTATTATTTTTTTTTTTTTTCATTTTGACATATTTTTGTGTTTTGGTAAATGTATCGGGATTTAGGACAAATTGATTGTTTCAGAACCATTTATAGCATTTTTGCTGTTCTATCAACCTTAACTTGGCAAACCGAAACATTAATCACATGCAGGCCATAAGATTGCAATCACACTTGTTGCATGCAGACAACTGGAGGAACTCATTCACTAAACTAATCACCAGCGGCCGTATACCTTATGCTCATAGCCACAGCACAATCTAGTCCTTTAGTTTAATTTCCCACGGAACTCCTCACAATTCTTTTTTTTTGGTGGCAATTTCACAAGTCAAATTTCTTTGACATCTTACATGTCCCCGGTTCTCTTTTCCCGGACACTGTTTCGCTTTTTGTCGAGCTCACGTTCAACGTCGCCCACCACTAATGGAGTATTCCAATAATCAGACAAGCCCTTTTGTGATTGATGTTCACCGGATTTTTTTTTTTTTTTTTTTCTTTTTCGTCCTAGGTCCCAGGGCAGGAGGTGGGGAAAGCCTTCTGACATACCAACATGTAGCCCGCGTCAGTCTGGGCTAGCTCAACTCATTTCGTATCTGTGCCAAACACATACATCATGTGCAGAATGTCACGGACCCCAGGAACATTGTGGGCAAAGTCATCCATCACATTCATGGGGTCAGGGGATCTCAACCAAAATGAAAACCATTGACAACAGAGAAAGAACAATCTGAATATAGACGGGAGCCACTGTGTACAACATTGATCGAACATTCACCATATATCTCTGTTGAAACAGACCACAAGGAGATAATGAAAGTATAAAACTGAACAATCGACACAACAACCAAAAAGGAAGTGATAAAAGATGTACAAAAGGTACTTATCTTTCACAAAATCTTTCAACCAATGTGGTTTGAGGTTTTGCATCTTGAAGAGAAAATTATGTGGATACTACGAAGTGATGTAACTAAACTCAAACAAGAGAACAGTGACATAGTCGAGACCATCACAAGACCCTGCAAGACCAACACAAGACCATCACAAGACCTTCAGTCTTAATTCAAGTCTCAAGCTATTCAAATAAACTGTAATAAAAACATTCCTTTGTCATGGTTTATGCCCGTTATATCTTCTTGTAACAAGCTGGTCTTGTGCCTGGTGTTGTGGTCTTGTGCCTGGTCTTGTGATGGTCGCGACTACATCACTGCAAGAGAAGTGTGTTTTTTAAAATAACCAGAGATATTAACTCAACATTTCGGTCACTATGTTGTGATCATCATCAGATGATGCCTAAGCTCTAGAAGGACGAGAGAGGAATCCAGTAGAGATACTAAATAGAGATCAACAGATTAACAATTTAGCGTTAAAGTGAGTGAGGAAATGTTACTCCATTAATGCGTTTTCAACGATACAGTTGTGCCACAACAGTCTACATTGCAAATTCTACAGTGCAATGCATTGTGGGATGGCTACATGTAGCTACAACCCCCACTGTGAGCCATGAATATGTTACGTTTGTACGTTGTGCACCTAACCTGACTGCATAGCTGGGCAATACTGGAAGTCTTTTTGCTGAGCTTTGCAATGACAGAACTCAAGGCTGAATACGTCATATCCATGTGCATCGTAACAAAGTAAAGGATTTAAATCACTAGCTATCCCACAGTGCAAAACAGAATCACATTCGCATACATTGCACATTGGTTTTGCAAAGCTGGCCTGAAAACCGCTAGAAATACTGGCCCTCATTCAAATGTATATCACTGTACCTCATTTTACATTAGAGTATTGACGGATTCTGCTTAAAAGTATCAGTGTAACTTTTAAAGAAATATATTTAGGGTATTCTGTAACCAACAATTGAAGGCAGTCAATGTGATTTGCACACATTAAAAAAAAAGTCCTCTTTAATTTGCGAAGGCTGGATTTGTAAGCCTTGGGTAGTTCTGTGATGCAATTTTTGAAATTGCTTGGAGCGATTTGTTTAGGCCTGGTTTCATACGTGAGCCCCATTTTGGGCTGTTATTCTTGTCTAATTGCATGAGGATTCGCAGCAAAAAGACCTACAGGGGTCAGTCGGGGGCACGAGCGGTCAAGCCTTTATAAATGAAGACGAGCCAGGAAGTTGGGGCATTGGAGTGGAAGGCCTACTTCAACGGCAGCTGGGTCACGGTAGACTAAAGTAACCGAGTGACAATTGTTCGGCGAGGGAGTAACATTAGTTGAACGGGACATAACCCCAGCAGGATTGCAGACTGGCCACAATAGAACTTGATGTGACGGCGTTGTGTCCGCGCGTCCGTCACACAATCCGTCCCTCCGGCCACCCAATCGCGGGCCGCTAGTTTTTACAAAGCCCTCAGCTTCTCCAAATCGCCATGGAAACAGTGACGTTGGATAGTTACTATAGTGGATGTATGCATAATTTTTTGGGGGGCTGGATTGCGGTTATTGCTCTATAGTACAACGGGTCGATCGCAGCCTCTGTAAGGAGAGAATTGGGTTCCCGAGGAAAAGGGAAAAAAAACAGGCAGGAAGTAAAAAGAATGAAGAAGATAGTTGTCGATAATTCCCCCCTCATTTGATGGATTTGTCTGAAGTCTTCGTCTTTGGACATACCCAGTCAAATGGTTCAATAGCGCATTTCTCGGAGGTTGTTAAGACGCGATCGAAGGTGCTCCGAGGAGCGCGGGCAGAAATTCAAGAAGATGGGTAATTAGGCGAGGTTTCCTCGCTCATGCCAAGGCAGCCTTCAACTCTTTTGTTTTGACAAGGGGAACAAGATCGCACCAAAGGAAGAAAAATATGGAACAGATGGGAAAAATACAGGCACAATTACATGTCGCCGTCCCCTTTTCATTTTTATTTTCAAAAATGTGTAAGACTGTAAAATCTAAGCACACGGAATTAACAGTCTTTAATATTCAAAAGTATTTTGCAATAAACAGTAGCTATCAGTTCTTACATTCTGGAGAAATTTCCTGTACACGTGAAATTCTTCGTCCTGTCTTTGCCCCTATCAATGCACAGGTTAAGAAGGTTGCAAGACGATTATGCAAATGGTGTTGTAATTCAATCGCCTCGAAAAGGCCGCAGACGCCCGGGAGTTCATTGAATCCCGCGCCGAGCAATCTCCAATGAGTGGTTTGTCAGTAGCGCGCGACGTCGACGAACTAACGGCAGAGGCCTAATTTCGTCTGGATGGGTCACTTGGGGTGGTTCACCTCAATTCATTTTGTTTTTTTCCTTCTCTCTTTTTTTCTCGTCTTCTGACTGTCTCAGCTCCCCGCGAGTAAGGTCGGACGGGGCGAAAGATGTTTAATCACATCGGGAGCAGGGGAGGAAGGATAGAAGGGTCGGACCCATTGCCCTAGGGTAGAGTACAGCGCATGTGTTAATCAAACACCGCTTCTTAAGGACACCCTGAGCGTTATATGCACCGGTGCGCGGTGCAAGAGGCCAGGCAGGATAACACGAGGCAACACTCCAGACACTGCCGAAATATTTTATGATTACGCACACCCATCCATCTCCGGTGCTCCTAAATATTACCACACGTCTCAATTAAAATTATGATATTCCGTTGCCTACTACTTATTCAAAATTTATGTCCCTAAAGGCTTGACGAATGGATACAAGCACAACTGCCAATCAAATTATGTATTTATAAATACAGCACCACATAGATTGATTGCATACATGTAGTCGGCTTTCATCATTACAAGACCTTTTCCAATCATGTATTCAAAACTGAACAATATCAAAACAAGATTTGGTAACTAGTGAATTCAAACACAAGTAGCTCTGTTGTACTGAAGTCACATGGAATTAAATGTAAGATTGTGGCAATTCAAAAGAACACTGGCAGGAGCGGGATTCGAACCTGCGACCTCTGGAATACCGTACCGGTGCTCTACCAACTGAGCTATCTTGCCCTATGTTGGCGGTCTCCCAAATTGTCAGTATCTTTGTTCGGGTGGGCGCTAGTAATAAGTCATAAACCCAGAATGCCGTATAGCCAGGGATCACACCCAACTTTACGATACAACCTGGGAATCATTTTGGATATGACATTATAACTTGTAATATCGTCAAACAAACCTCAACGGAAACCGACTAGGTAAATTTTGAATGAATGTTCAAAGTGAACAAAGAAAACTGCCAGGAGAGGGATTCAAACCTGAGACCTCCGTAACACCGTACTGGCACTCCACCAATGGAGCTATCTTGCCCTATTTGTTTTTTGATCATTACCAAAGCTCTATTACACCTTTATTTTGATGCCTACCTTGAAAAGCTTGGAGAGTTGTAAGTAATTTTCCTATTAAATTTGGGGGCATCTGTCAGTGGTGTCTATGCCAACAACCGTGGGATGGCACCACAACTGACAACACCAGTCAATATGAACAGAGCCCTCTTGTGTTCAAATGTGGCAACATACAAAAAAGAAAATGGAACAAGCTCAAGACAATAGGATGAGACATCTGCCTTTCTCTCCCGACATTAAAATATTCTACAGAGCATATCAAAAATGGTAATCCAAAAACCCAAAATCGGTATGTTAAAGTTATCAATTTGATCACTAATAGTATGGTTACATCACTCGGTTTGGTCCATCAACTTCAAAACATTGGATAAAAAGGATCTTTAAGTTCCAAGTTGCCAATCCCTTGCAACACACAGCGATGTATTGATGGCTCGTCAAATCGCTGAGTGAAATGGAGTGTTTTATCTGTGCGACGAAGCCGTGCTCCAAAAACGAAAGTCACACATTTATGTGTGTATGCAAATTTTATGTGGCCCCGACGTGCCACTGCCAGCCAATTGGAAACGATCATCAAGGTACTTGTACTCGAATAGCAATACTCGATAAAAAGAAATGTATGGCTTGACTTACCACGGCCTCACTGATTATTTTATCTATACTTTCAAATGGTTGATTGCGGAGAAATCGACTTCCTCTGCGCACCGTCCGGACAAATTCGCTTGTACCCCCCGCCCTGCAAACAGGGCGCTGGGCATGGGAAGGGCTGATGTCGCTTCACAGAATCTTGTGAAGGAAGTACGGATGGCATTATGGTTAATTTATCATGACCTTTGCATGCAGCTAGCGCGCGCTACACGGTAAACAGCTGTAGCAATCGAGTTTGTGCTCTGCATGCTACGTCACAGGTCATGCAAAATCTGTCCAATGAGAGCTCAAAGAGATCAGCCATTGCCAGCGTCCTGTTTGCAAGGTGGGCGGGGGCCACGAGCGAATAGGACAAATATCTAGCCGTGAACCCGTAATTGGGCCAATCATATGTGAAATGCCGAGGTGTTCTCAAAAAGTTCGTATGATGGTTTTGTGCGAAGTTTCGGCGCGAACTCCGCAGGAGGTGGTCTTCAGATCTTGCCTCGTTTTCATAGAATTATTATCTTGCAATTTCCGCAAATTGTACCTCACGGTACCCTCCAAAATCCCAAGCCTCCGGGCAATATCGCAGTTGGAATTCCCCCTCCCCATGCCGATGCCAGGCTTAAATCATCCCTTTTTGGTGATCGTTGATCTCACTTTTGAGTGGCATTAGCGCTTTCTGATACAGTATTCAAATTCAAATTATCCACCCCTATAAGGCCAGGGGATTCTAGTTTCAATATTTATGAATGGTCATGGCGATTGACCTGTTAAATATTCATAACAAGGCCCGAAACACAGCGCGCCTTTTCCAACTTAATGCTTCATGATCATGAATACATAATGAGGCAATTCAAGATGGCGGTTTAACGTTGACCGCGCGCAGTCAGTGATGTCACGTCGGGAAGTGGCATTTTTTTCAATGAAGGAGTGAGTGTTTTTGTGTTGGAAACTTGCATATTACTGACTAAAATAATGACAAAGACACAGGTTTGGAAAATGTATTTAACATCCACGTTTTCAAAGATCGTAGATTCTTTGTAAATAAAACTTGAAGGTAGATTGCGTAAATACAAGGTCCCATTTTTGAAATTTGAGTTCCGTCTAAACATTTGGGAAAATTTCTAAAGGGATTTGCATATTATTTTTTTCGTTTAAACGTGAAAACGTCCCATCCTTACTTCAAGCACAATATACTCGGACTCGTACTCGTACTCGTACTCGGAAATACAAGTACTCGGACTCGTACTCGGAAATACAAGTACTCGGACTCGTACTCGGAAATACAAGTACTCGGACTCGTACTCGTACTCGGAAATACAAATTAGTACTCGGACTCGGAGACCTGTACTTGTACTCGGTTGGCAAAGTACTCGGACTCGCCAACCTAAGTACTCGGCAGTACTCGGTACTCGGAAAAAAGTACTCGACTACAACACTGCAGAATGTATACTGCAGTTACGTGTATCTTCAAATAGAACAGCATAATATACTGTGGTCGTTTGTGCGTGAACCTAAACTTTAAAGAGACATATTGCCTTGGAGATGTTCTGTTTCATGTTCTCTGTGAATACTATGCGTTATGGTAGAATGTTTACACTTTTTACACCTTGTAAAATAGGTTAAGTAATTTACCAAAGAGATGAAATTTGGGATTTCAGGGAAATGAGTGCCTTTAACCTGCAAGAATCAGTTTGCAATTCCCCATAATAGATCTGTGTGGCCAGACAAACAGCGCCCTCAACATCTGCGCACAAAGCGGATAAACCAGGTCCCTTCATTTCTAAATATGCCACATGCAACTTGTCGAATGCTTTTTTTTTGGACAGAGAGCTTCTAATTCAATTTACCTCGGCACAAATTTTTCCAGCTGGCTTAGAACATTGCCGAAGAAAACAGATATTTTGAGGTTAAGTTTTCCCAGTATCAGTTCGTGCAAAATTGAAAGCCAAAATGTCTCCGTCTGTAAAGCGATCTCTTTGTAAATTCGGTGGTGACTGAGCATAAAGTCCCGCCACAAAGGGTTAAGGTTATCACATTGATTCAAATCATTGATTTCTCATTTCTCGCTTGATGTGAGAGAGGTGCCGAGGCATATGATATCTGGACTCGGCGAGTTCAATGATCTCGGCCCGGCCTGTCCGCTGTGTATACAATCATTCTGCGAGTGATGCAATTTCAGATGGGGGGGGGGGGGGGGGGCGGCTATTGTTGTCTCAGCGGTTGGAATGGGATCATCCCGATGAAAGAGACGAGATGTGAGAAGCATTCCTAAGCTCTCTCGGCTTGGCCTAGCAAGCAAGCTAGCCAGCTGCCTAGTCATGGAGCCCAGCGTATCGGCTTACAGGTCCTCACACCTTTACTCAGTTGAGGCCCTGGCTGTCTGAACTCTCCTTGCGATGACAGAGATGCGATATTCAGCAATATTCAGCGTGGGGAGTTTTTTCCTTTTTGGGGGGGGGGGGAGAAGGCAAGTAATCTGATTACAGGAAAATTCATTCACAAAAGATACGTACAGTTTAAAGACGCCTGCTTCTGTGGCTACAGAAATTATCCTTGCCGCTCACATTTTCAAAGAATACACAATTTGAATCAAAGGGAAAAGTCTATCAAATGAAAATGATGAGTTTGCGAATGAAGTTTTATTTTGTAAAAAAAACAACAACAAAACAAAAAAACGTGTGTCCTAAAGTTGCTATGGTTGGAGAGATCATTAAAAGTAGAATATGATAATGTACACGACCCATCCCTTGAAAATGTGCCCTTAATGTTTGAAAATCAGTGATGAGAAACTCAAATGTCGATGATTATAATTAGTACATTTCCGAGGGATGGTCAAGGACATTATTAACTTGTTAGCCTCTTGACGCGGTTTGAAACAGACCACCTGGCTGGTTGTCATCTATACGCGCATTCCTGTGCATACTCAATCCATTGTTTGCATTACGCTTGGATGCACAAGCCTGTATTGGCATACCAGCGACCCATTAATAGCAGCCAGATGGAATGATCTTTCCCGAAACATGGCAATTTTACGACAAATGCAAATTTTACGATTGGGCACCTCAAAGGCAATCTAACCCTTTGCGTACGGATGACGCCATAATATGGCTTTAAAAAAAGAAGTGCCACCAGGCCGGATGACGCCATTGGCCGCCGTTTGTGTAGTTTCAATCCATTGTTGGATTATTGTTTATGTCATGCTTGACTGCACAAACGCATTGTAGCGGTTCGATTTGGCTGCCAGAACCGCTGCAACACCCCGACGTCTCCCGTAAAATACCGTGCCCAAGGGGTTAAATAGCTTGACTAGCATCCATTTCTAACTAACACTTTTTCAAGACACTGTTGATGAGTTACTTTGGAGGAATCATTTTTGCAGTTGTTACGCTCTTATGACACGGAGTTTCGTCTATTACCAAACAAAACAGTGTCCCCCTGTATGAGTAAACCGGAAGGATTTGAAAGGACTTGAAAAACCACCTTGATTTTCTTCGCAGAGTATGGTCCAATGGTTATTAAAGGCGTCGGACTCATATCCCTGCCGATGGGATCATGGGGCTTATGTCCTTGAGCAAGACACTTGACTACAATTGCTTCTCTCAACACATGAGTATAAATAGGTACCTGAGAGAACTAGCTTACACTGATCCCCAACTGTTGCGTAACTGATCTCACAGCCTGATGACCAGGGGTAATAACTGAAGTGCCTTGAGACGTTTGTATAAAGCGCTACATAAGCACTATTTTTTTTACTTCAAATAAACAAAGTATTCAGATCACACTCATGCTATATATTGTCAAACAATATGACTGAAAAAAACATGCAGGAGTGGATATATATTTCACGGCTCCTTTAAACCCAAAATTTATGCGGCCGAATCAGAGAATTAGCGACGTACGCTCTCCCCAACCAACAAAAACTTGCACATTAATTGCATTCTTTGCAATCCAGGTGGCACGGAGGTCAAGTGATGCGGGAGTTTCATCCAGACTCCATTCCCACTACAACATCGGAGTTAAACAACGGCTGGGAATAGGTACAGTTTCTTAGCCGCCTGCCTTGCCCTAGAAAACTCCAGATGGCAAACAGATTTTTGTTCACGTCCCACAACGCCTTCCTTTTTCCCGAGCCAATAATAAAGTATGCGACAAACAGGTACTAACATCCCAGTGCAGATCTCAGCCGTGGTGGGAAGACAACTCTACAAGTAACTTTAAAGGGACACATTGCCTTCAAATGTCATGACATTTTGCTGTTTGGAAATGTTCCTTATCTTTTATAAGAGTTGTTCATGCAAAAAAACACGTATTATGTGTTGTAATTAGTGAGTAGTGATTACAAAACAAAAAATTGGCCGCTTACCCCTGACATCTGACCCGCGAAACATAGACTTATTTCCAGTACTAAATACCACCGTCTAAATAATGCGCAAAATACGCTGTAAGAGTCTTTAGGCTGGCGCTGCAGCCAGTGGCCTTGTGAACCTATCAGATGATCGCCAGGTACCATTCTCTACCTCGCGACACATATCGCCAGTGCTGCGCGCCGTGCCACAGCTAGTACATCAAAATGGATCAACAGAACGTACTTCAACCAGATGCGACTGGAAATACGACTGGTGAACACGGTCCGCCATTTTGTAGAGTCAAAAATTTGGTTCTACAAAATGGCGGACCGTTATTTGTCACGAAATTAAACAAAAACCACGCAATTTGAAGGGATAGTTATGTGAATCTTGATATTCTACTTTAAAAAAAGCTTCCCAACCATATCCATTTCAGTTTTATAGCCCAAATCGCAAAATCCAAAGCAATGTGTCCCTTTAATGCTATCACAGTTACAAGTTGTAGAAGTTTTGCTCAATGAAGCCCCATTCATGAAAGGGAAACTTAAATTTAACTTGGTTGCCATGGTAAAGAAATGTAGTATACAACATATTTGCTTTTGCTGTAATTTTCAGAAATGAATGAATTTGGGGTAAGTATTTTATATCAAATACTGTAAAACACTGACCTGTTTAAAGTTTTGTGTGCATAAATGCTTGGAAAATAGAAAGAAAAAAATTATGTTCTTGTAGTCTGGTTTCCCCAATATTTTTGGGGGAGGGGACGGCTATGACAGTGTCCCCCCTCAATAATTTTGCCCTTGTCATATACATTTTATACACCAGTTTGCACCATAATACACAAAGATGAGCACACATTTTCATAAAATTTCTAAAGATCAATACACAAGAAACACCAAGTACAAAACGCTTAACAAATTATTGTTGGTTATGTGCTTTTTCCAGGCTCCATCCCCAACCTTGACGAGAAATCGTCGTCGCTGGACAAAACGGAGCAATTTATAGATGTCAGGGAATTATCAGGTCGGGGAACTAGACTATTTCCAATGATTGTCGGCTGACCCTCGCAGGAAATTGATACAAAAATCCCACTTTTGAAAATGGTGCCATGATTTTACAGGATGCTTGAGACTATTTTGTATTAATACAACAGTCAAGTAAGGTATTTCAGAATAATTTAGTAGTTTTATTCTTGGATGTTTGCAAATGTTGCATATTACCAATACACCTCTTTGTGAAAAGTGATAACGGTTGTAAAAGAACAACAAACGCATCAAAACCAACTGGACCCCTATCCTCTTTGCCTGAACCGAAGTTCAGAAGTCCTCCCTCAACACTACTAATTGTTTGACCTCTGACCCTGGGATCACAAGGGGTCAAGACCTTGACAACCACAGCTGTAGCCTAGGGGACCTTGTTAGGATCGGGGTGTGCACTCAGCAGTCAGGTGGTTGCTTGTAACTTATGTAAGTTGGGTAAGCAGAGGTTGGGGGTTGTGGTTCAGGCAATTATAGGAAGCTGAGGTAGGCAACCTTGACTTAGAATCGCCATGGGAACCTTGCCCCTGCAATTTAGGCCAAAACACAATTTAAAGCAGCTGGTGTACAAAGAATCGTTTTACACGTGTGTTTTCCAGACATATTCAGTCTGCCACAGAGCCAGCAAAATTGGCTTTCTATTTTATAAATACATTTGGCCATTTTTTTAACATAACATTTAGTTCAAGGACTCACAAATTAACTTCAGAGTTTGCCCGATTTTGAAATATTTTGCCAGATAAAGCAGAGAAAACAGTTGCGATGAGCTTTATCTTAACACCGGTAGCGCTTTTTCAGTGCGTGGTTCTTTATGACACGTATTGTCTGAGGTATTTATAATCCATCCGTGCAAACAACACCCTCGCTCAATGTTTGTGACCTTTTTACTTCAGGTTTAATCTCCAAAATGCAACTATCACCGCACCATCCGTACGCTAAAAATATAACCAACACACCGAATTGGAAATTCATGGGCGAGAGTTTGAGGAAAATGAAAAAATCCATCAAGAATTTGGAGGCATTTGATTTGTAAGGCATTGCTGAAAAATTGCATAAGTAAACTGCATTTTTCTACCAAAAGAAACGGTTCAAAATTCCAAAAAATAGGCTTCATTAGAATGTGAAGAAGACAGTTTCAGGTTGATGAAAAAAAGGTCATTTTGGAATGATAAAAACAATTTAAGAACCCCAAAAATCTTCCAGAAATCTGGAACACGTCTCACCAAAAATCCTGAAATTGGGAAGGATCTCACCCCTTGGAATTACAAATACAACTGTACAGTGCATGTGCAGTAACCCCTTATGGATAAACACAGTGCACAAGTCAATAGAGAAACTCGTACCCAACTTTTCACTTTTTTCACACAAACTTCCCCCAAATAAAAACAACAAACGGATCATATCAACACAGTTTAAGATTCATTGCACAATCGTCAGTAGTGGTGTTTTTTTTCAAGTCAACATGCGCATATTTACCCAGCTCTCCCACAACACACGGAGGTGCAACAAAAGTTGACCTTACTCCAAACTTCGCCCATTTGCCTGCAATCTTTGCATGGTTTGCATGTGTCATTGACACCTTCCCATACAGCCTTTCCATACAGGTTTTTCCCCTAGTCTGGAACCACGCCTCTTGCCCGTTTAAACTCCACAAGTGCAGGTTAGGGGGCTCAGCCATCTTCTTTTGAGAAATTAAACCAAACATATCACGCCAGACGATAAAAATAATCAGCGATACAACTATGTGCGGTTCTGAGCTGGCACATTTCAACTGGGGTCATTTCTTCAGGCAATTTTTTCAGGTCTTTTTTTCTTTTTTTTTAACAGACTGGACATGTTTGCAGGGTTTGGGAGGCTTTGTTTGTGTAGAAATCTGAGAGATAACCCGTCCAGCGCACTTGAGGTTTCACTTCATTTGGAAATTGGATGCGATGTTTGAGGAATGCCTGTTTTGTTTGAAATTTGAGAAATTAGTTACAGGGTAGGGCCGACCATCTTGAAACAAATCAGCTGTGTGACAAGAATTCCGGATTTTCAATTTTTTTTTAACCCTTGCTATAGACTGAGCTGTGTGTTCAAACTGGATTTTCTGAGGGTCAAAGTCACCGAGATGGTTACTTTTACTCATTACTCAAGCCTTATTTACTTTGGATAGTTCATGACAATAGACTAATGCAAGTGTCTCCAGACCATGCAAGTCTTGCAACTTCATGATTACTTTTTTATCACTTTTTAAGTGAATGTCTTGGTGCCAAAACACTGCCAGAAATAATTTTCTTGAAATAAAGAACTTTTTCTTGGTTTCAGAAATTCACAAAAAAGAAAAACTAGAAATATTCTGTAAAAATTTGAATATCGAATACTTCTGGAACATTTTCTTCACCTAAGATTTTTTTTTCTATAATCATTTTCTCAGTTCAAGAATATTTCTTTTAGGAGTGCTTTTCTAAGATAAGAAAAATCCTTTTAGTACTGCAACAAATAATTTCTCACTCTTCCTAAAATAGGGAAATATTTTCAAAATGTTAATTGAAAGGCCTCTTTTTTTCCTTTCCAAGAACACATTACTGTTTTTTTAACTGGCAAAAAGGTATTCAAATATTCGGTTGACGATCAAATATTTGAGTATTTGGGACAGCCCTACCAGTCAGTTAACAAAATAATTTCATAAAATAAGATGCGGCACATGTTAAGCTCCTTAACAACTAGCCGGTAGTACTGCATTCCTGTCCAATCTCTTTTGAGTTTGATTTTGAAAGATTTGCACGCTCTATTATTTAACAAAAAAGGTTACAAAAACAGTAGCCACAATATCATGTGCTTGTTCAGGCTATAATTTCAAATCAAGAGGCTAACCTCTGTTCAGACAATTTTTTCCACACAAGACATCCGAAATGTGTTATATTTCACGTTGACAAGACAAACAATGGGACCCCAATGGAAATAAGCCTGTAAAATTGGCTTGTTTGGGCTATCCCAGGTTAAATCATAGAGCAAGGATTTCAACTGTCTTTTGTCTATTGTGCTTATTGTATCTTCATATTGTTAATGAGTCGGTTTTAACCTGAATAAATAAATAAATAAATAGAAAAAACATAATAATAATAAAAGAAAACATAAAAAAAAAAACCCAGTATCTTGCACTTTAGCTTGGAGGATTGGGTTCTTTCAAATTATTCCCCTTTTGAATATCGGCCGGCTCTGTTTGCGAGTAACAGGAGAAAACAACACGCACCATTGTCGAACGGAGGACAGTCGGCGCATTGTGAGCGGTCCGTTCTTGTCTGTGTGGTTTCTATATCACGTCCTACTTCGTCAACACAGGCTGGCGAAAGCATTACCGATTTAGCGATAATTAGGGCTGTTGAGATTGTTCTGGCCTTGGCAGAGATGGTCAAATGAGGTTAAATGTTAAAACCACCTTAACAAAGACTTAAAGGTATGGTTTAGCATTGGTAGAGCTGACTATACACAGTTACAGACAGTGTTCATACTTTGTGTGATTCAACATATACATGAAATAACAAACCTAAAGTTTGAACTCAATCCGTCATCCGAGTTACAAGAAAATAGTGAAAAACCTGTCAGTTTTAACAGGGATTTTGTGCACGTTTAAATAGCTGAAATCCAAATAAACCGCAGCGTTTTCCAGGGTTCCCGCAGAAATCTTAAAACCAAATTCCATGACTTTTCCGCTGATGTTGGGCTAACCATTTGTTAGCTTTTGAAAATAAGTTTTAATTAATAATGGCCTCCTCCTCCCCTTACAGCTATCCGATCCACCCACTTTAATAAAAAAGATACACTACTTAGTATGTACACTTGACTTTCATGACTTTTCCATTACTTTTAAAATTTTTCCCAATTTTCAATGACTTTTCCATGACTTTCCAGGACAACTTTTTTGCCAGGATTTTCCAGGATTTTCCATGACCCGTGGGAACCCTGGTTTTTTTAGGTCTTCAAGTACAATTTTCTCGGAGATGACAACATTCCAGATAGAAATACTTCTCAGGAGTATTGGTACTGGCATCCTCTTGATAAACACTACACTTTCAGGTTGAAGTTAATCCACTTTATTCCGATCATTCACAAGGCCATAATATACCTTTAAACCTCTCTACATCAAATGGGAAAACCTGGTGTTGTACATATTGACTATTATGGCCATCGACCCAAAAAAGTTAAAAAGCCCCGCACAACAGCCCTGGCACTACTTGCGTATGTCACACAGCTCGCTACTGCACGTATTTTGAGAGTAAAGGAAAAAAACATAAAAGTTGACCCTAAAATATTGATTGAATTACCTGGTCAAACCCTTTGGGGTTTCTTGCCAAAGGAAAAGAAGTATTTCAGTATTTGAGAATCTTTATCTTGCAAAAGACACTTGTAAACCCTTTTTTAATTTTAAAAAATGTGCACAGAATATATGCATTACAATTTAATACTTAATAAAATTTCTTTAGAGCTGTAAAAGTGATGCATTTTCATGTTGTTTTTTTCTCCATAACTCATACAAATAATTTTCTTTTTACCAGCAGACTTTCAGGATTTTAAGCAGAGCAGAGCAGAGCAGAGCAGAGCAGAGCAGAGCAGAGCAGAGCAGAGCAGAGCAGAGCAGAGCAGAGCAGAGCAGAGCAGAGCAGAGCAGAGCAGAGCAGAGCAGAGCAGAGCAGAGCAGAGCGGATTCCACTCATGCATAAAAGCTGAGAGGAGGGGGGGGGGGGGGGGGAGGCGTAGGGAGGTTGTCACTGAAACTCTCTACAGATAGACCCGACGACGCTGGACTTTTTGACAAACTTCACCTGGCCGCGCATTCAGCAACATACCATAACCCCTGGAGCATACTAGGGCAGACTCTGAAATGAAAAACGAGCAAAAACTACTCTGGTTTCCCAGATGTCAGGGATCAAACTAAACAGCGAATGCTGGACTTGCCCGCCCTCCTCGGGCAGAACTGGGTCAACGCTAATTGGAGCAGATACCTTTTGTTACAAGTCCGGTGGCCAGACTAAACAAGGGAGTCTCTTTAGGCCACACCCTCTCCGCCAGCTACTGGGTTATGTTACGGGCCGGGTCCCTGCCGATTTCAGACATAAATGTGTCTTTGCTTGGGTGTTCCCGAGCGCTGATGTTGTAAAGCTGTGCAGTGAACATCCCCCAAATATTTACCCCATGAGTGCGCGTTTTACTATTTGGGTATAAACAAAATATATTTTTCACGAACAAAATGTGCACAATTCAACTTTTAACCCTAACATCCTAGGCATTAATTTGGGGTGAAGACCTGTGTACTACGAAATACTACTTAGTATTCTGTAACACTGAGTGTCTCTGTCTTTGATGATTGAGTGTATCATGACAGCAGTCAAGATACTTGCAACTACAGAGTACTACTTCTATGTAATACAGTTAAGTTACTGGGTAAATTATATTTGTGTCAATGAATTGGAAAGATAAAAAATTGTATCATCTCTGAAAACCAGTAGTTCATGCTTTGTTTCCGCTAGACATTTTGCCTCCAACCCCAGCAAACAGTAGTACTACATATTACTATGTACTTTATTTGGGTTGAAGTATCAAATACTAAAAATTACTACAAGCATTGTACACAAATAGGTGAGAGTACTGCATTGTGCAGTTTACAACTAGTATTTTGTAGCTTTATGTGAGAATAGGGTTAAAGCACTGGTATACTATACTGTGTTCATTTAAAGGAAACATTTACTACAAATAAAAAACAAAATGAAACAAAAATTTCAGATGACACTATATTCTTTTGTAAAATATGAGAATCAAAAGTTTAAATGTATATGTGTATTTTTTTCCACTCAAAATCAAACGGATGAAATTGTTATCGAAAAGCCTGCTCTAAAGTACATGTAACTTTATATAAAGAAGTTATTCCATCTCATACGTCAATTTGCAGAAAATATGTATACAGAAACAAATGGAGAATGTAAAATAAAATATCAGCTGCCTGACAAAGGGAAGAGGATAAAATTGCTGCTGAAAATGTCAATTTTCAGCAGCATTTTGAAAAACACAAAATCGACCAGCACAATACATAACTACATTCTGGGTGGTCTGAACTGACAATGACATTCGAGACACATCAAATCTGTGAACAATTCTATAGTGGCCCCTCGATGATTCTTGATAGCACACTCTAAACATTTCATTGCAGTTTTCTCCTTATAAGGAAATAAAGTAACAACTGATCTTTTTCATGTCAATAAAAGGCAAAAGGGGGTGGCCACTGTTAATGAGTCACGCCAACGGTGAGGTCCATCAACAGTGACTAATGCCCCTACAAAGGTCATCATTGACCAGTAAGTCAGGTCATGATACTATAATATTTCCATTCATAAATGCGTTTTTTATCACGAAATGTAAAAAGAATATTAAACACAGATTTGCACACGACTTTTTCTTCAACAAAGCTTTCAGGTCACAGGTCCTCAACAGTCTAAGACGGAGACCCAGACCGAAACCGAGACCAAGACTTGGGACCACAGGGTGTCAAGACCGAGACCAAGACCAGTAAATTCAGAACTCGACACCGGTCCCGCAACGGAGACTGGTCTCAAGACCGACAACGCTGCCACCCTGCATATATACAATTTTGTAATGTACAGGTACATGTACATACTTGTACACTATATGCACAGTGTACAATGTGAATGTAGGCCACAGCCAAAATGACAACATTCAAATACGATTCTAGGGGTTCATGATGCATGCACACTGGCTACATGCATTGCATGATTTCGTCACGCATCATGTACGCTTTGTGTACAATATCTGGTTCTGCTTCAGAAAACTCTAAAAAGCACTGGCCCAATGCGCGCCCCAAAAAAAACAACGTTATGTCAGCGCCAAGGCACAATCTGACAACACACAGAAAATAAAACTGCACTAATTTAAACGGCATGCAAAAGTCTTCCAAAAGTCTACACAAATTGTTGAAACTTGGCCAGCGGTAAACCTAACGGGGGCTATGGGATATGAACGTCTAACACACTGCAGATGAACAATTCACTCCAATCATTCATGGTTACACTACACAGAAAGCAAATCAAAAGAGAGATACTATCTATAATAGTTGGTGTCCAGCTCTACAGAAACGAATCCCTTGTACACATTTTCTTTTTAGAGTTATTTGCAGGAGCGGGAGGGCCAAGGAATAAGCTTTCAATTACTATCCTGTGAGCCTCTGTATTGTATTGAAAAACATAAACCCTAACGTCCTAGGCATTCATTTGGGGTATAATGTACAAAGTAATATATAATTGATTTAGATGCAGTACACAACTCTAAATAATTACTACTGAACGATATACTATTGATAAGCCAGTATTAAAGTACTGTAAACTACAGTTTACTACAAGTAGTATTTTGTAGCTTTACTTGTAGGTCAGGTTAGGGAAAAAGATTCTGTCATGTTTTCTGGGTGTGGCACCCCGAATAATAAATTTCCGAATTGAATTGCTAATTTATTAGCATTAGATAAGTTATGAGCTTTCCAATGAGACAATCCACATACAAATCGAATAAAGATAAGTAATAAAGTTAAATATTTTATTTATTTTATTTTATTACACTTTGCACTGGCTTAAAAATTACAATATGCACACATAAAATACAAATAGAGAAATATAAAATAAACATTTTATAAAGGAAAATTATAAAAAATACCAAGCAAGTGAGTGGCAAGGAGGAACAGGTGACCAGCACCTCTACAAGGCCATCCTACCCATCGCATGTAAAGTTAAGGCCACATACACTGTAAGCATTTTCTTCCTTTCCAAAATAAATGTTTCCTCCGTTCTTCGTTTAAAGCAAGAAATTGATAGAATTGAAATTTTCAGCCACAGCACAAACATTGCAACTTTACGGCATGAAAGTTTCCAACCGTCAATTTTTCCCACACTTTTGAAAGTCAGGCTAGAGAAAATAAGCTTTGGAGAAAAAAATGCCAAAAAACACAAGAACAGAATGAAGAATGTTCTGGGTTCTTTTTCTTCTACTTTTCTCTGCAAAAAGATCCGAATCAGTAAAAAGGATTTCACACTGTTCAACAAGGGATCATTTGTGACTGGATACTAGCAAATTGACTCTTTTTCAGGATATTTTTTTCCCCGGCCATTTCCTGACAATTTCTTTTACTTATTAGTTTTCCTGCCATTATTTGAACTATATGAATAACAAATCTCAGAAATGCTGAGAAATTGTCAAAAAACGGTTTTCCTCTTTAGGTATATTGGAGACAGATGGCTCATTTTTTTTACCAGCTTTGACGGAAAAAAGTATGCATATAGATCGACATGTTTATGAAAAGCTGTCAACAGTGCAGCTCACGGGCTCCACACCCTAAAAAGTTTAACGTAAACACCTTTAAAAACTCTATAGGAAACACAACGCATCCCGGATTTCTGTGCAGTCAGCATTAAACAAAAAATGAAAGGGAAATTCCCTTAGCAAACTTATCAGAAACCCGGAGTGTTGCAAAATAGTCATCACAGACTAACGTGTACGACATCTGTCCATAAATTGGACCACATGCCTGGATTTTGTACTCCAAAACTTCCACAGCACCTGCAATTTGTGCACGAAGCCTGAAACTAAAAGAAATTTGCCTGAAACTTTCTCAAAAAGCACTAAAACGTGCAGCCACAAATCAAACTTACGACAGTACTCAGAAAATGCCCCCCCCCCCCAAAAAAAAAACCTATCATAAATAAAGTAGTTCCGGTCAAGACTATGTTCCAAGTTACAGGGGCAGCACCACCCATTTTACCTGGGGGAGGGACACCGGATATTGGCACAGCCGGGGTCTCTCCTGAGTGGTAACGACTTACCACACCCTTGGTGTCAGCACGGAGGGAGTAGGCCCGGCTGGTGGCACAGCCAGTTTATCAAAGAGGGCTTGACATTTAACCAGACATACTGTTCGGGGTCCCATGAAGGTGTATTGATATGATCTCAATACATTTATAAAAATAACAATATGACGAGGTGTTTTTTGGGCCATGCATGAATGGGAAGGCACGGTGCATTATGTAGTAAAAAGAAACGTATATGTTATGCAAAAGAGAGAGAGAGCGAGATGAACTATTATATTAGGGTACATGTACTTAGACCTATAGTGAAGTTTGCGATATAAAAACTTGCAGAGAAACAACTTCTTTTCCACTGGGAGTAATTCTAGCAACAAATCTGATTTCAAGCTGTGTAAAACTATAAAAACAGTGGCAAAACCTCAAAACATTTTGGGGAAAAATTGAGGACAGTAAAAACTGAATCAGGAATCTATTGTTTAATTTTGTTATTGAGATCACCCAATACGAGGCTAAAAGCCACTCTAGGTGAAGGCTTATAATCAGAGGGGGTAGGGTTGACCACATTTTTTCTGTTTTTGCCAAAAAAATTTGTACTTAGCAGTGCCATTAGCCTTTTAGAGGTATGGCGGACACAATAGGAGGGCGCTATTTGATTTGGGTATAAATACAAAGGTTTTACCCAAATCAAATAGCGCCCTCCTATTGTGTCCGCCATACCTCTAAAAGGCTAATGCAACTGGCCTCAGTGCTGGAGTAACGGTCAATTTTGGGCCAATTTTAGGGAGTCGGGTTGGTCTAGTGCTATTTTCCTCGCCTGCTACCTCTAATGCCCCGGGTTCAAATGCCGGTGTTTTACGTGCGCCGATCATATATAAATCGACATTCATTTGCATGCACCTGTTGTATCAAGATCATTAAGGGTTTACCTTCTGATAACAAGAAACCAAACTCCAGCCTGTGTTTTTGCAGTCATTATTTTATAGGTGTCAAGGGTTTTACGGATGGGAACAATAAACCTCCGTCCAAAAAGGCTTCGACAAAAAAGCGGTATCAGACAAAGCACTGTAATTTTTCTAATAAAACAGCATCAGCGTCGTATCTTTATGTATTTTTTCCCAAATATTCAACCGGCAAAAAGGTATTCAAATATTCGATCAAAAACCCTATTTCATTTTTTTCTACACACTGCTACTTAAACACCATTGTTGCGTCTCTGATGATATTCATGCTTTGCTCACAAACATGAAAATTTGCATAATTAGAATTTGCATAATTAGAATTTACAAAAACCCACAGTTTTGCAATTACTCCATAGAATTGCAACGAAGGACCCGAAAACCCATAGTAACATGGAAACGATACCGTCCTACATGTAAGTCCTACATATTGACATTTCATGTGCAGTATCTTTGTAACAAGAAGCTAATTTGCATACAATTAACCTAGACACGTAATGTTTAGACCGATATTGGCTTTTGTCAAGAGTCACCTCCCCATGGACCACACAGTCAATAGCAACACCACACTCTTGGTAAACCATAAACAAGTTCGTAAGCAAATTTGGTAAAGTGTGTTGCTCAAGGACATACATGTAGGTGCTTTGCTCAAATTGCCCGGTACAAATTAACAGTTTTAAGACTTGATCAAAGAAACTTGACAAAGAGTAATATTTGAACCTACGACCTCCAGAACACAATACAGGCAGTCTAACAACTGAGCGACCCGACGAACTCCAAATCTGTCTATGCCGTTGTTCAAGGAGTGCTGGTCGAAATCATAAACCCATAATGCTGGGATCCCGGAAACTTGTCTTTTTGTCTCATAACATAAATAAACTACAAGGAAACCCGGCCAAGTAATCAATTTAGGAGTGAACAAAGCAAACTAGGGCTCAAAATATCCACTGGACCGAGTCCAGTGGTTTGAGCTTCGGTCTAGTAAATTCTTGACCAAACTAGTCCGGTGGTCTAGTGATGTTTTTTCATACACTGGATGAAACGTTACTACTGAAGTCGGAATCTTCTACATCTGGTGAACAGAAGAATTACCATAATTTCTGGAATGGCCATTTTTAGTCTCAGGCAGGGAGTTTTAGACAGGGTTTCTCAGACCAACCTCCCCCCCCCCTCCAAAAAGGTCAGCAAATGAAGAAAAGTAATTAAATGGCATGTTGGTATGAAAAACATTGTGTATTCTTTGTGTATCATTGGTCTTATGAAATACTTTGAGATATTCTGAAGATATTGACTGAAATACTGACTTCCATCCATGTAGTTTTTCTCAGGATGGGCCAACTCAGAAATTACATAAAGTAACAACATAATTATGTGATGCGATCAAGCAAAATCAGTATGAAGTAGGCCATGGACAATTTTGGGATTTTTACATATTCATTTGTAGCGTACTTCAAGCTCCATATTAGTGAAAACCCCATGTGAATACGACCTTTGGTTAAAAAGTTACAAATATTTCAACACCGGCACATTAAGAAGAAAGAAACTGAGAAAATCAAGTTTAAAGTTACAGTACTTTAATTGTGTCATTTTTAGCAACTTATAATACATGTCATATTTTCATGTGAAAGAAGAATGTTTTTCCCTTCGGTTGTAAAAAAAATTTTGTTGATTTTTCAACCCCTACGAACATATTTTGGCCCGTATCTCAAAACAAGGATTGCCGAGTTCCGACTGATTTTGCTTGATCGCATCACATATTATATAACCACTTTTGGGCTGTTTTTGAGTTTATCGCCAACATGTAATTTACGAAGCTTGCTTAATCACAAACCCTCACTTGACTTCAAACTCATATTCGCTTTAAACACTGAACGAAGCAATACATCCAAACACATTTTATTTTTTTAGTCTCTTCTACAAATATCTCCCAAATAGCCCACAGACAGAATAAATTGGGGCGGGAAAAAAAAGGTGAAAACTTGGATAAAACCGAACACAAAAATGCGACTGGAAAAAAACAAAAAAACACTAGCAAAATGAGATCATGGCATTTCAGGTTAGCAAAGGAAAACATATTTTGACAGGTGGAAGCGTCAGACCAAACAACAATAGATGAATTTTGCCTGGCAATGTATATAACTACAGGGAAGATAACAATGATTGGGAGAGGGACGAACGGGAACTGAGGTTACAGCTGCTCGGGATTGTCAAGGCGACGGTTAAAAAAAGAAAGAGAGAGAGAAAAGAGGCTCGGGAAACGGATGAGAGCCAAATTGCATTTTAAACCTGAGGTGGTGGAATCATCTGCCGAGAAAAACTATCACTTCTGGCTCAATTTCTTTTTATATTCGACCAATCTCTGCCTTCCCTTGGGGTGGGGGAAAAGTGGACAGCACTCGGTCACTAAGGGCGGACAATGTTATCTTAGCATTGGACCCCGGCTTCCTCACAGCTATTTAGCATCCGCCAAACCCGAGACCATTTCCTTTTTTTTGCTTTAAATGGCAGGGATAATGCACGATGCAAAACAGCAGCTGAGCCGGCCCGGTGAATTCGGCGGGATTGGGGGGGGGGGGGGGGGGGAGCTGGTGGAAAGGGAACATACCTTGGGGGGTTGTGTGTGGGTTGTGGAGAAATAGAAAAACCTAAGATGATTTACAACAAAATGAGCCCGTTGTTAGGATAGAGACACCGGGTGTTGGGAGCTGAGGTCCCTGAATTCATTTATGTTGCCATGGTTACACTGATTTATTGATACAAAGAAGAAAATCATAAAAATCCTTCGCTCTTGCCCAGTGCTACGTTTATGTTCGACTCGTTTTGATTTGTATAAACTGGACCAAAATAACTTTACAAGACCTTTCTTAAGAAAGAAAACTGTAAATTTGTTTTCTAATTAAATGGAATCGGATTTTTTTCTTGATTCCAGAAAAGTAGAGGGGTTTTTTCTGTCATTCTCCCCCCCCAAAAAATCAGTATGAATATATTTCTAGTTTCTATTTTGTATTTAAAAATTTCTTGAATGAGAAAACAAATTATCTTTTTCTTAATTTGAGAACATTTAAGGAAAAAAAACAATTCATTTTAAGTTTCTTAAATCAAGAAATTGCTAGAAGAAACATATTCTTGCTATTCTCCATAGAAAAAATGCTTTAATATTTAATTTTTTTCTTCTCAAAATGAGAACAAAATTGTTCGCAGTGTAAGTTAAGTGATGCTTCTGACTGCGATTGATTAATACATCAAAAGGGGGGTTCGTAACGCATCAGTCCATTTGGACATCGAGTCCACAAGAATGACGGCTGGATGCCACCCCCGCTATGGTTGCCCCCCCCCCCCACCACCACCCCCAACTGTAAATTGCAGTTGAACACAAACAAATCCACGAGGGCCCCAGATCAACATAGTTTGTATTTGCCTAAAGGCACCCCTTTCTTATTTTTTGAAATCACCTCAGGAATTCCAGATTGCAAAAAAGATTCTTTAAAAATTCTGAAATCCGGACAAAAAATCCTGAAATCAGGAAAAATCCTGACAAATCTCAGCCCTGCAAAAGGTTAGTGTATTACATTTTTCCCTGAAGTGAACACCCGTACAGTTGTCATGTGAACAAAAAGAAAACACACCCTCCCTAAAAAATAAAAAAAAATAAAAAAAAATAAAAAATAAAAAAAAAAATAAAAAAAAAACAACAAAAAAACAAAAAACCAAAACCAAAACCAAAACCAAAACCAAAAACAAAAACAAAAACAAAAACAAAAACAAAAACAAAAACAAAAACAAAAACAAAAACAAAAACAAAAACAAAAACAAAAACTTGATGTGAAGATGACAGCAGAGTGCACTTCACGCCTTTTCTCTGCATTACAAAAGTAACATCAAGGCGCTTCAGACATCGACCTTATAAGCCGTTGTAAATGCCAGCGAAAAGGAAAGGACCGCAGTGGCATTAAGATGGCTACCATGTCAATAACCAGATGGAATTACTAGGGGATGAACAGGGTTCAACCCTAACCAGGTCATCAACTCCACAACTGGGCAGGTTGACGTCCTGTCAGCTAACCTTGCCAGAGTTCTCATGGAAATTGGAAACTGAAATTACGTGACTTTTCTGTGACTTTTTAGGACAAATTAGGGTTTTCCATGACCAATTTCTACCAAAAGTTACAGCTCAAAACAGCCAAAAAGAGGGGCATTACAATGAAAAGAAGACCGTTACAGGTTGCAGGCATGATAAAAACAAATTAAGGGCCAAAAAAACCTTCCGGAAATCTAACAGACGTCTCCACCAAGGGCTGAGATCTGTGACACGGTTCTGCAATCCGTGGGTGGGTGGCTACAAAACATAAGGTAAGGTAAGTGGGCAGAGATCTAGCCGGCTTAAAGTTAGATGCCACCGGGAGAGATCAGTGGATGGGGCGTTAAGAAGCCTCCACTTAGTGTGACACTAAGATGCGGGGCGTAGGAGGGTTCAATCTCCTGGTAGAGGCAAGAAATCCAAGTTGGACTCGCCCCCCAAACCTGATCGCATCAAGGACGAAGGATCCTTGGAGAGGAGGCAGACTATAACTATGGCAACAATAGAAGTGAGGTTACCATGCCGCTATGAGAAATTAAAAAAATTTTGTGGAGCATTTGTTTCTTGCAATTTTTTCGGTTGTAAATTCTCAGTACATCAATCAAATCATGTTTCAAAAGTCCTTTCTCATGCATGTAGAATCATTTGAATTGATTCACAGCTTTGGAATGAGTTGGCAAATTTCTTTGCAGGACCCACGATAAGTAACACAGTGAATACGTTTCAATTGTTGCAATTGTAGAACAGTGTTAATGTATAAAAGGCAATACATACTTGTGCATAAAGTTGAGACTAAATATATATGCAGAGTGTAGTCAGCCTTTTTTTTTCATTCAGAATTAGTTTTTCTCCATTATTTTTTTGTATGAGGAAATTCACTGAATCTAAATTTTTAGCCCACGCACTGACATACATGGAGCACCTTAGGAAGTGATTTTGAAAAGGAAGTTAAAGGTAGTATACACCATTTGCTTTTGCTGTAATTTTTAGAAATAAATGGATTTGGGGGTTGGTATTTTGTAGCGTGCTAGCAAATACTGTAACACTGACCTGTTTAAAGTTTTGTGTGCATAGATGCTGGGAAAACCATAGTTTGCGTAGAGAGAAACAAATTCTGTTATAGCGGTCTGGTTCCCTGACCATACTTTAGACAAAATGGAGCAACTTATAGACCTCAGGGAATTATCAGGTCAGGGAACTAGACTACTTCCAACGATTGTCGATGGCAATTGTTGGAAAACGATATAAATTTCCACTTTTCTTGAAAACGACAGCACACCAGGTGCAATGATTTCACAGGATGCTTGAGACTTCTATTTACCGGTCCCGGTGATTTTCGAATAGTGCATAATTCAATAGCTTTTAATCATATCGATACCAATCACTATAGAAATATGCCAAGAATCGATACTATCTACTTCCGACTTTACCCGACAATGTTACAAAGAAATCAATAAATATTACTTTAAAAAAACTTTGCACGCCTGATTATATGATGTGTGTCTTAGGAAACTTCTTGCGCACATCTGACAGAAAACCCCGGAAGAGATAATTTGAATGGTTCGCATTGTCATAGCGTTTGTACAGTATTTTGGCAACACGTCTAGTAGCAGCCCGATGTAAGACTATCTCACAGACATTATTATCAATGGCTACGGCTCTTCACCGTAGCCTGTCAATGGCCAAATTCGAAGCCGTAGCCACAACAGATCCGATCCAGGCAATAGCTTATACTGTGCGACTGCAGCATACCAGCCCGTGAATAAACTAAACTGATACACCCGCAATACACGTCAACATACGTGCAATATGTTCATATTATTTGACCTTCGGACTGCTTTTTTCCTAGTCCAAAAATGTGTTCCGATTTTTCATTTGTTGACTGCTGAACCAAGTTGGCATTTCTTTTACACCTTTGACATTTTCATTCAATCTCCTAACAGAATGACATTGCTTGGTTGGAAAAACCGCAACAAAAAATATTTCTTTGAAATCACTTCTCCATAGAACTGCTCCCACAAAATTCAGTTTTTATTTTGCAACACGTAAATCAAGTTACATACCACGTCCAGTACTGAAAAGGATGGCAGCACAATAAATCTGGTTCTACCAGGAATAGTAGGTAATTCCAAGAAACTGTCGGACTATTTTTTTCAGCCAACAACCAACCAACCCTGTGGACTAGTGGTTTGGAGCATTGAATTCGTGGTCTGTGGGTAACTTTGCAAGTTGTGGGTTCGAGCCCAGTCCTTGGCCACAGCAATTCTACGCTTAATATGGGTCGAGGCATTATTAATGCCTTGCATGCAGTGGACTAGTTACCCATCCAGACCCTATTCATACTGTGAAGAGATCAGATTATCTTGTCTTGTTTCAGTGTGAGGGCGGTTCTTCCACACTTTCCTCTGTCGTCCACACCTTGAGTGGCCCTTGGCCTTATGATGGACGACTTGCATAAAAAAACTAAAAAAAACCTATATACAGGTGTTGTTTCCGAGTCCTTTGAGAGTCTTTTTCAAGTCCTTTTCAAATCACACATTTACTAAGTAGGGTATGAATCGGTTCAAATGTGGAAACTGAGCTTTGAGTACTTTCAGTGAATGTAAGTTTTCTTTCATATACGCCGTTTGCGACAGGGGTGGTATGTCTACGGTAGCCACTTAGCAAAACTAGTTAATATGGTGATTGTTTTTTTTAGTTGCTCCACGACTATGGAATAGGCTGTTAGCTGCATTACGTTTTGCTGATACATGTAGTGTTAAAAAAACATTTAAGACTTCTTTGAAAACTTATCTTTTTAATTAAACAGTATTTTTAACGACTTAAATTTATTTGGTTTCAATTAGAAGTATTTGTACACATTTATTTCTTAATAATTGTACAGCGCTTTGAGATGTCATTGTGACATGGAAAGCATTTTTTTAAATAATATTTTTATTAATATCATCTACTTCATTTGTAGGAGGAAATCCTTTTCAATTGAACTTTTTAGTCCGAGCATGGACATAACATTTAAGGTAGTGTACATGATTGGTAATCCTCCAAATTATTTTTACTGAATTATTACAAAATACCTTACTAGACTGTACGTTAATAGTAGTCTCAATCGTCCTGTGAAATGATGGCACCAGGTGTGCTGTCGTTGTCAAGAAAAGTGGCAATTTATATTGTTTTCCAACGATTGCCGGCCGGCAATCGTTGGAAAACTTCCCTCTATAACAAATGTAGCCTTTAGTCAAGGCGCGCGTGGCTACCCGGATGAGTGGCACGCCCCGGACATGCTGGCATTTTTGGCGCGTGGCGCGTCACGCGTCCAAAGGTAGACACGCGCGCCTTGACTAAAGGCTATCACCTGCCCGACGGTTGAAAACGAACGTTGTTTTTCTCTCGTGTTTTCCGCCATCCAACAACGCAAAACTTTGAACAGGTCAGTGGAACGATATTTCCTATAAAATACTAACCCCCAAATCCGCCCCTTTCTGAAAATTGCAACAATGACCAATCATGTACACTACCTTTAACAACTTACACTCTTCTTAGTCTTGTTCATGCTGGGAATTATATATGTACATGGGCTATCCAAAAAAAGTTTGTTTTCTTCAATTACAACTTTTTGTACAGGAGGGTCCCAGTAGACGAGCATTGTTTATGGGGCAATATTGACTGAGGGTGCCCACAATGAAATGACAACAAAGTAATGTCTTCATTGGTATTACGACCCTCATCTCACCACTCCTCCAACCCATAAGAGGTAACCGGTGTCTGGCTCATATCACAGCTCCAATAAACCTGACACTCCGCTAGCAACCAGCAGATACCTAGCTGTGTTTACAACCAAAGGTGGGACATGGCAGTGGTGGAGCTGACCACACAGTTTCCTGGCAGTATTCAACATATATGAAATAAATCTGTGAAAGTTTGAGTTCAATCCGATTCATGGGAAAATAGTGAAAAACAATCGTTTTACGAGTGATTTTTGTGCACGTTCATATGTGCTTATTTGAAGTTATTTCGATTGAAAGCAAAATAAACCACAACATTTTGGAAGGTCTTGAGACACATTTTTCTCGAAGATGACAGCATCTCAGATGAAACGATTTCTCAGGAGATTGGTACTGGTAATTTACAATTAATTAATATATTATTACAATTTTTCATTCTGAAATTAGCAATTGAATTTTTAAATTTATATTTCGAGGTGCCATACCACCAAAACACAAAGTAACTGTAAAGAAAGAAATGAAAATCAGAAAAAAATATCCTTTTATTCGTCTGACATTCTATTTAATCTTTGCCACTCATCGCTCGGTATCACTACTCGGCGACTTCAATGAAATCCCAATATATCAGGACCGACAAATTATCCAAAACAAGAATTAATCATCTCCTGAAACCACTCCCCCCCAAAAAAATATGCCAAATACATTAAACCCCACCCCCAACCCCATGCCTTCCCAAGCTTGTACACCATGACACTTGTTTACAATTAGGGGGGGGGGGAAGGATGAATAATGCGTTCGGAATTCCGTCAGAACTACAGCATGGTTTTGGGTGGTGATGTTCCACACACTAGCCTCGGTCCTCAGGTCTTGCTCGTGTTTATTTTCATAGGGTGGTGCTATGGCACTTCACTATGTGCAAGCAGTTATGCAGACTTGGGTTATGGATCGTGAGTATGTAACCAAACAATGAGATTTTTTTGTTTCCAGTGGACAAGTCTGGTCATAGATACTTGGGTGATTTGCAAAACAGGGCATCACCAATGGTTTCCACCGTGACGGAGAGGTCATTTTCAAACTCAACGGTCAGTTGACAATCCGGCCATATCATGCCCAGTGGCAGATGGCCCAGGCTCAGATGGCAGCATCCCCTCAAACAAAGTTTGTCTAGCCCCTCCCCCAACACAATTTTACGGACTGATATTTTATGGACAACAAAATTAACAACAAATTCCCAAAGAACTTTTCCCGATTCCCACAAGCATTAAAATGGAATTTTCTTTAACTCTGAATTTTTCCTTCAAATTAAAAAATACATGTAAGAGTTCTTGATAACTGTTACAACCGTGACATAAATGTGAGTTCATGGACAGCTTTGAACAAAGTGGAGCATTACAAATGATTTCGTAACTTTCGGAAGACTTGCGGCAGCACCTTGTGAATTTTTATCTCTCAAGTTGTGTGAGATAAAATTTGGGAGAGACCAAACCTTCCATACCTTGTTCATGTCTACCATGCAAACCTGAGTGCATGTCTCAAGCCTAAATTTGTGAAAACTTGTTGAAACTCTTCTTCAAGTCAGGGTGATGGAAGAAGCTATCTTGTACACCTTGCCCAGCATCTGGGCTACCAAACTTGCCTGCCGGGCACCCTCAACTTCAGTTGGTGGTACCCAGGGTCAACCAGTTTGCTTGTACCCACCGCCCGAACAGGGCGCTGGGAACGTCTGATACGTTTCACAGATTTTTCTATTAAAAGGAAATGCACAGCATTCTGGGTAGCATACCATGACCAATGCAAATTGCATGCAGCGGTGTGAAAATAGCGACGCTGGAATGGCAACCTCCAGCAGGTCACAGAAAATCTATCCAATCAGAGCTCAAAGCGCATCAGATGTTCCCAGCGCCCTGTTTGGGTGGCTGGTATGAGCGAAGGGCAACCAGCTAATTTTCTGAATTTCATACCCTCGCTTGACTACTCCCCTTCCACAAGGGCAACTGAGGAGAATCCAAGTGATAGTTAACCACAGTTTCCCCCTCTACCTCAGTGGTAAACCACCAGTACACACACAGGCAATCAGTCAGGGTAGCACTTATTTACAATTTAACAATTACACAATTTTTCCTAAGCAGGTCAGGTCAGGTCAGGTCAGGTCAATTCACTAAACACAAATCCTCTAATTTCACATCCCCAAACACCCCCATGGCCATATACCCAAACACACACTAAACCACAACTGGGGATACACAATTCTTACCCCTTGTGATCTAACCCTTGTGTATGTGGGTTGTCCTTAGCTGACCTCCCCTGATCTCTCTGCCCTAGGGGTCACATACCAGCTGACCACAGGTGACCTTAGAAGCCATCAATTACATGGGCCAATGGCCAGGGGCTTTTCTAAATATTTGGGTGAACACTCAAAATGCCAAGTTGCACCAGCTTCATTGTACATGCTGTATGTAAGGTCGGTATGCATACACCATAGTTTCAATACTGTCCTATATTTGTACACTGCCAATACAATTTTTTGACAGAATTCTTTGTAATAAATCAAATTGGAGCAAGTTTGGATAAACAAAACTTGTTTTCATGTACAAGGTGATATGAGGTTACAAGTCAAAATTTAACCCCCTCTAAGTCTAACCAACTGTTATTAATCGGGGTGATATGCAACCAAGCTGGACAGGCCAGTGTTAACAAGAACAAGTTTGATCAGTTGACTATGTAAAGTTACAAAGTTAGGCGAGTTGGGGGGAGGAAGAATACGAATTAATGTATTGATACAACATGCAGAAACACGAGTACAGGCAGCACATGTAATATGCACTGTAGGGGCAGTCACATTTAATCAATGGCAACTTGAATATAGGTCAAGTGAAAAAAATAATAAATATTTACCATATCCGCCTGCTTCCTTTTTGAAGACTGCAGTGTTTTTTTTTCCTGTTTTTTTCTCTTCTCTTTTTGTCTTTCCTCCAAAGCAATGCACACAAGAAAGTAAGAAAAAAAGGAGATTCCTCCAAGTTCATCTATTGTAACTTTTTTAATTGATTTGGTAGAGCTAGTAGTGTAACTATGGGGGGGGGGGGGGGGTGTACATTGTTCCCCCTCCAGAGATTGAAGTTGTGCACAAAAAAGGTAAGCATTGGTGTATTGTATTGAAACATTGGTGCAGTAGTTCCCACCCCCCCCCCCCCCTTGCAAATTGGACCCTAGTTAAAGGTACATGTACATTGTAAATTTGCAAACATAAAAAAAAAAAAAACTACTGAATTGTTATGAAATGCCTTTTTATACTTGACTGTAAGTAAATACTAGACTTGAAAGCATCTTGTGAAATCATGGCACCTGGTGTGCTGTCATGAAATGTGGACTTTTTGTATCAATTTCCAGTCATGGTTGGCCGAGCATTATTTTCTCTGTTTTCCCAGCATCTTTTTACACAAAACTGATTCTAACTCCAAAATCCATTCATTTTTTAAAACTACAGCAAAAACAAATGCTGTATACTACCCTTTAGCAACCACTAAAAAAAGGACTACTTTCTTTTTTGAAAAAGCAAGACGCAGAACAGTTTTTTTTGGTTGGGGAAGCCTTATCCAGTTGCAAACAATGGTATCCAATAAAATACCAGAAAAGTTCCAGGTTTATTGTGAGCCTCTCAACTCTTTAAAAAAAAAAAAAAAGGAAAGAAAGAGACATTGGTGAAAACGTGCATTAAAAAGCCACCATAATGGTTTTCACCATAATATTTATGACTCGGGGTTACCATGTTTATGCTCACGGGGCTATTTTTAGGGCTGCAGATAATGGTTGACAGACGCACCAAACCGCTTTGTTTGGAAAGGTTAGGGTTCTTTGGGAACACTTGGTTTTTACGGATGACAGCAAATGGCTTTCATAAAAAAGTTTGGACCAACTTAGATCATCGTGCACTGATAAAAGCCATTTGTGGACTAGAACAACACCCCCCCCCCCACCCCCCAGAAAAATTATTTTTGCTGCTGGAACTTAAGAAAATGTTGAATACGATATACACGTCATAAATATTATGCCTCCATAAAAATAAGGTTAAAGTAACTTTGTTCATCCACAAGCCATTTGTGACTAAAACAACACCCCCCCCCCCAAAAAAAAAAATTAATAAATAAATAAATTATGCTGCTTGGACAGTTGAAAACATTTCAGAACAAATATTTTTTTATTTTTGACCCAACTTGATCACTCAGAGAGTCTGGCATTCTACAGAAGATGACCAGAAATTATTTCCAGAGTGTATATAAAAATGGAAATTATCTAAAACGAAGCCTCTGTCAAGCAAATTTAACAATGTTTGCTATTGTTTGGACACAATACTCTGGACACGCGACTGTTGCACCTTTGATGACATCACAATTGGCTCATGAATATGGAAATTGGTATCGTTTTGACATAAAAACCAATATTTTCCGATGACTCCCCGAACAAAGATACTGACAATTTGGGAGACCGCCAACATAGGGCAAGATAGCTCAGTTGGTAGAGCACCGGTACGGTATTCCGGAGGTCGCAGGTTCGAATCCCGCTCCTGCCAGTTTCTTTGTTCACTTTGAAAATGTATTCAAATTTACCTAGTCAGTTTCCCTTGTGGATTGTTTGACAAATAAATAAATAAATAAATAAATAAATAATATCATAAAAAAAAACCCGGAATTGCAGTATCCCTTTAAATCAAGCAGGCCTGTCCAACCCCTGCCTCCAAACCTCTGTACAACACAGACGAACCTTTAGCACCATTAATGAAAACAAAATTTGTCCTGCGTGATCTCTAGTGGGTGGTTGTGCCACAACATGGGCCATTCAGGCTATAACATCATGCCCCTCACACTATAGTGATCCAGTTATACCTTTTCGCTTGGATCAACCGGGAACTTGGGACGGGGGTTAAGTCCAGGGGTCGGCCAGTAGTGCAACTGGTAAACATGATCTATTGACTGTTTTGTTTGTCTGTCTGTCTACGGGGTACCGGGGGAACTGAATTATTTGCAATTTAGGGTGAGATGATCCGGGTGTGATCTCTCCAGTGCCAGACAACTGTTGACTGTTGAATAATTTAACTTAAAGGGGCTTTCCCATGCAAGCAAAAACATTAGAGGGAACGGGTAGGGCTAACAGTTTTGCAGGGTAATCAATTTATTTATTTATTTATTTTTTTTTATTAAAAAGGGAATCTTTTGCACTTTTTGTTTTGAAAAATTTGCAACAATTCCAACAGTTTCCAACAGTTCCCCTGAAAAACTTCAAAGTAATTCTCAAAAGGGTTGTTGTTTAGCTGAAAGTACTTTTAGAGGATTGTAAAAGTTTTCAAATGTTGTTTGATTTAATAATTTTATTTAGGTTGTAGGGCTTTCCCACACAAGCTTGGGTCTGTAAAAAACACCAATCAGGTGTTTTTGAGGACAATCAAAATTATCAAATCAATTTTTGAAAATAAGATTTTGTTTACATTGGTAAATTTTGGGAACTCTTTCGGATTTTCTATCTTTTGAAATCCAAAGATAAAATTCTTAATACTATAAAAAGCGGGGCTTTAAGTTTTTTGAGGGTAATAAATTAAATTGTTGCAAGTTTGACTTCAAAACAAAAATGAAAGCAACTCAGTGGGTTTCCCCCAGTTCTTGTCAGAACCCTACAAAATCAGATAAGAGAATAAAGTGAGTTGAGCTTCCCCGATTTTTTTTTCAGAACCCGCAAACTCGCAAACTCGCAAGAGTTGCCACATGGTGCTGCAGCAAATCTTTACCTCATTGCTACATGTGCCTTCACCATGCAAACCTTCACATCTCATCTAATGCTTAACAAATCAGCAAGTCAATTTCAAAATTTGATTTCTCAAAGTGCCATATCAAATAAAGCACAGACACGGCTGTGGCTACGACTCAAAACGTCCACACAAGAAACCCAAATTACACAAATCCTTTTACAATTCAAAATGGCTGTGTCATCAAGAGCCCATCAAAACAACAAAACAAAAAAATTAAAGACAATCGTGAATGACCCATCACGAAAGATTAAATATGCAGCGTTCACACTCAAAAGTACAACGCCTGATGACCGATGCTAATGGATCCATCTCGTCCAATCAGGACTAGTCGATAGACCCATCTGCCAACGAGCTCCACCAATCACATACCACCTTCCGACATCTTGTTAGCACCCTGCACAGGGCATCGAGGCCCCCTTCTACATCCATCAACTTCCAGTGCAGGTGGTGCGGACAGGCACCACAAACAAACACGACCCCATTCTGATAATCTTTTTCCCTCCCCCCCACCTCAGGAAAAAAAGAAAGAAAAATCCTTTCTTGCCGGAAAAAGACAACTCTGACATTTGTTTGTCTCCCGAATGTGTACTCAGCCAACCACGATCACTTTTTTGTTTACAGAATGATAACATGATTTGTTTTCCCTGCCCTAACAATCATGCAACAGTCATCTAAAAAAAAAAATTGGTTCTATAGGTTCCTAGCAAAATTTCAGCACTATTAATCAACGCCTTGTCTGGAGTTCAGGGGTGCATTTATATACTCTAAACTCGACTCGTTCTGGGCGAGATACAAGTGACCTCTAACCTTTAAATGTATAACCTTTGACACTGCAGGTGCTGTAAGCCAGAGGATAGTGCTTCAGTAACTAACGGTACAGAGGGGTTACCACATCCTTGAGAGGGTACATATGACCCTCTTCCTAGGCTAATACGGGGCCTTAATGCACTTGACCTATTGGCAAGTCACAGGTTCATCATCGAGTGATAGTTTTCTAGATTATTGACAGGTTTCAGCAAATGAATTTCAGCCAATGGATTTATATACACATGTATATCCCAGAAACTTGGACAACCTATTAACCTTTTCATTGCATCATGCCTGTACATGCTTCCAAGGCTAAATGTTTAACTTAAAGTAGTGTATACGATTGGTAATCCTCCATTTTTTTTTTGAATTATCATGAAATACCTTACTAGACTGTAAGTTAATAGTAGTCTCAATCATCCTGTGAAATAATAGCACCAGGTGTGCTGGCGTTGTCAAGAAAAGTGGAAATTTATATCGTTTTCCTACGATTTCTAGCTGGAAATCGTTTGAAAACTGCCCTGTAGCCTTTAGTCAAGGCGCGCGTGGCTACCCGGACGAGTGGCGCGCCCCGGACATGATGGCATTTGGGGCGCGTCACGCATCCAGGTAGCCACGCGCACCTTGACTGAAGGCTATCATCCACCCGACGGTTGAAAACGCAAAACTTTGAACAGGTCAGTGGAACGATATTTCCTATAAAATACTAACCCCAAATCCGCCCATTCCTGAAAATTGCAACAATGACCAATCATGTACACTACCTTTAAAGATGCTGTGTTTGTGCTTTTGGGGTGTGGCACACCCAAAATAAACTACATGACTAAATCGCTACTTTAGAAGCATTTCCAAAGAGACATTGTACGAAAACAAAAAAATTACAAGCAAATCTATTATGCGCATGCGCATTTGCGACAATTGTAGAGCAAACTCGTCCCGCGGTCTGCGACAATTAGAAACGAGGAAAATCACTTTATCAGTCTTTATCCCCCCCCCCCCACCTCACAAAACCAGCCAAATGTTACCTTGATCCCAACAAGTTTGAAATGAGTAAAATTGGTTTCATTTGAATGAGGACTCGATTAGCATCATCACACTATGAGGCCAAAACCGACACGTAAAAAAGGGTCTATCGTGAAGACTGGTTTGACATCCAATTTCCACACGAATGGGTGTATAATACGCTTACCACAGGGCACAAATGTGTAAATGAACGATAGTGATCAACAGAATTTACATTTATCTGATTACAGACCAAGTTTCTAGAAAACTAATGACAGCAACCCAGTTGAATCTTGGGAGACATTCAAAGAATCCTCATCTACAACAGAAACCCGACACAGGGTTTGAGAAGTATTGCCAATTTTGTTTTTGTTTAAATACAAAATTAAGAAGCTTGCAGGAAATGAGACCGATCTCTCACTCACAAAAGACGTGTGGATTTCCCCGTCCCAGCCTAAGCAGATTAGCAAAAATAACACACGTGTAGCCCCGGCCTTGTCAGCCCTAAAAAACCTCCGGCGCAGCGTGTGCCGCATAAGACGAAAGTAAAACACAGTAAGGATATTCACCTTTCTTTCGTCAGGAAAAGAATCCCCCCTAAAAAAAAAAATTTAGCGAGGTGAATGCGCTAATGTACACAAGCTACATTCATGCGCCATTATTCTCGTCGGAGGGGCCGAGTGTTATGAAACCCGATCGTCGCGCCGTCCTCTCTAGAGGGACCACGGTAGCGGTCTTTTGTTGTCATGGGAAAGATCAATAGACCCACCTGTGCCTTGCTGGTGCCGGCGAGGCCCCCGTGGGTCAAGTTCAAATATATTGGGAGGGGAAGGGGGGACGATGTTGGGCAGCACAGCACCGGTCATGCTGTATGGCTGCTTTTGAAACCAAATATATTGGAATTGATTCCACAACACCCGCATCCCAGCAAGTTTAAAATGAGTCAATTTTCTTTTTTTCTTTTTTTTGAAGAACACTGTCAACTCCTTTTTTTCTCAAGACATCCCGAAGGGGGTTACTCAGTTTGCATTGCTAAACAAACTGAAGGGGTAAGGGGAGGCCAGACTTAATCCATTTATTGAATTTACGGGGGGGATTAACCAGCGCGATTGTCCCGGAGGGGGGCCGGGGCGGGTGTAATGTTATCCAACAGACCGGGGAGTCTGAATGGATGTTATTTTGGGGAGGGCAGAAACGGTGGCCCGCCAAAATCCCCCAGACTTTGGCCGAACCGACAGCGGGGTCTGATGACAGTGTTTGTGTATCGGCGGATAATCGCTAGGGGCTCCCGACGATGAGTCTTGCCTGCTGAGCTACCCAGAGGTCGCCGCGGTTACAATGGGGGCCCTGTTTTCATTAGTTTTACTTTTTAATCCGGGTCTTTTGTGGGAGGCACTCGCGGCTCAAGACGGGCTTCCGCAGGGTGCTGTGCCAATCTAAAACTGGTGTGCATTACGCATCGATCCGACGCTCGTAACTCAATTGACTACAAATCACAACAACAGACTGTTTAATTTAACCGGAGAACTTTGCTGCACGGTATCATCATATGTATCGCGTAAATGAAACTGGGGATTCCTCAAAAGTGCTGTTGGCACTGTAGATCACGAGCTTTGAAGGAATTTTGAGAGAAGACAAAGAGGAAGATTCGGTTGCAGAGGTGGGAAAATATCCATGTTACTTTTAAAGCCAGATGAAAGAGCTTAACTTAATATCGTTGTCCCTGACTGACAGGCTCATAATTCCTCCAACTCACCTCACTGTCCACGGCACTTTTACTAGAAGAAGAAAGGTGTCACATAACATTATTACCCCTGACTGGCATGCTTATAACCTCTCTATCACAATTCTCTGGCCATTGTTCTTTTACTTGAAGATGATAGGGCTTTATATGATTTTGTTACCCCTGACTGACAGTCTCCATTTCAAATGTTTAGCCATTGTACTTTTACCAACAGATGTAACAAATTCACATATCATTACCTCCGACTGGCAGGCTTATAATTCTTCTCAACTCTGCATTGTTTTACACTTGTTTTGAGTTCAACCCAGTGCGAACCTAACCCGGGGAACACTTAATCCTGCGCGAGGTTGGCGCGGGGTTGGCGCGGGGTTGGCGCGGGGTTGGCGCGGGGTTGGCGCGGGGTTGGCGCGGGGTTGGCGCGGGGTTGGCGCGGGGTTGGCGCGGGGTTGGCGCGGGGTTGGCGCGGGGTTGGCGCGGGGTTGGCGCGGGGTTGGCGTGGGGTTGAAAATTATCAAGTTTAAAACATTGCTCGTTTTCAACCCTATATCAACCCAAGTTCAGTTCAAACTTTTTCTCGTGTGAAAAGGCCTCTTAGCGAGGCAGTAGATTACCAGTCAATTGGCAGTCGTGATCACTATACACAATGTCTAGCAGAGACTGTACATGTACATGTACATGTACATGTACATGTACATGTATACATGCAATATCACTCATTCTAACTCCTTTTGTAACATTCCTCCAAGGGTGAGTATGTTTCGTATAGCCTGTCCAAAGCTTGGAAGCGATCAAAACTCGGAGGCACAAGTCGGCACAGATGCAACAGCCCTTTACAATCAAATCGTGCCATATGCTCAGCATGTGCTGAGCTGAACTTTCCACGAGATGGGTCCCCGATGGAGTGTCCAGCGGGACTCACCAGAGAAAATTACTTTCCGCAATTCTGTCTGCCGAAAGAGGCCACCCAAAGCACACCAAAGGAACGAGCTCAACAGACTCTCAATGGCCCAGGAGAAAAGAAGAACTTGTGAAGACTATTAGTCTGGGGAATGACAGACTATGGGTCTAATTCCCCATTCTGAAGAGAGAAAAAATGCGAAAGGGGATAGAAAAAATTCAGACAAAAATTTGCTTCATAGTTTCTGAAAAATTCTTTCTTCTACTAAATGGTGACATACAACAGAGCTAAAAGGAAAAAGTACAATATTGTTTTTTGACAGAATTAATTATACATGACCTTGTTTTTAATAATTTGCAGAAACTTGTTACAAAATATGACAAGCATTGGACAAAAATCCAAACTGTGGAAGGGGGCAGTTAACATTTCACTGCAAGTTTTGGCAAAATACTTTTTTCATACTAATGACTTTTACTAGGAAGATTCTTTTTGCCAATTTTAGGATCAGGTTGCAATACTTTCATGAACTATTCCTGGTATAACCTATTTGGCTGATTCTCAGTGATTAACAGCATTGCAATCGGCCATATTTCTGATCAACAGAGGAAATAGTCTTGGTTCCAAGACGTCCTTAGCGCGGTGCGACGTACAGCGCGCACGGCAGCGCCCTCTAGCTACACACGCACACACGCCAAGGCCAAATCGCTAAGAACGTCTTGGGCATTTCGCAAGGGAGCGCGCGCGACCTGCTTACGCATAATTTAACAGGTGGGTCAAACGAATAATCGCGCTTGCGCACTGGAGGAAACTCATGTTTAAGTAATAACTTACTAGTCAGTTAACGTTCTGAGCAGAGTGATTCTGGACTGGCAAACAGGATTGAGAAATCTTTGGATTGTTCCAAAAATGTGATCCGGAATATCAGACGTTATCTCTGCCAATTTCAGTCCCAGATGTTCAGCACGATGTAACTGATCAAGGGCCAGATAGAGCTTTCAATGGCACGACGACAATAATCAGCGCTTTCTTCATGGAGGTAGGTACACGTAAACCCGACGTGAGTACAGAAACTAGACTAGTGAGTGTTGGCTATTTACATGCGATAATGCAGCTACGTCACACGCGCATGCAAATGGCACACAGTTCTGCTTGCGATTTCGCGAGCAGAACTAGCGAAATTCCCAAGACGGTCTTAGCGATTTGGCCTTGGCGTGTGTGTGTGTAGCGAGAGGGCGCTGTCGGCCGGCCGTGCGCGCTATACGTCGCACCGCTAAGGACGTCTTGGAACCAAGACTACAGAGGAAGCTGCATACGCACTTTTGATGAAGTAAATTCCAGTATTTTTTTCATCTTGATTCAAACATTTTACTCCACTGTTCCAAAAAAAACTTCACACTTTCAACTTTGTATACAAATCTAGCTTTGAAACTCCCAAAACCCCCGAGACCAATAACTTTCGATAAAATTTCTTTCGATAAAATTAGATAGAGGGTGAAACAAATTAATATGTGACCGGGTACTTCGTAATCAGGAATAAGTCGCTGAGGCTGTTTCGTGTAACAGCCCGGTCAACTGGGCATATGGGTGAAAATCTTGACAAAGTCAATTTTCAGATATTTGTAATCTGTGATAAATAGGCCTACACTTCCTGAAACAAAAAAAAAACCTGAAAATTGACATTGTCAAGATTTTCACCCATTATGCCCATTTGACTGGGCCGTTGCACGAAACGGCCTCAGACATACCGGGTCACGTACATGTATTGCTCAAGTACATTTCCCATATCACAATAAATTATTTTCGGAAATTAATATTTTCTCAGAATGAAAATGTTTCTTGGCTTCATAAATGACAGATGGGAGGAGAAATTAAAGAATGTGGTCACGAGCCGGCACTGAGAGACATCAAAAGAGCACTTGTAGAAATGGTGTCGGAGTAACACCGATCCCATGACAATGTAATTAATAACAGGAGTGCATTGCATACCAGCGGTCGCATTCTATGCGTCATCGGCCTGAAAGTAGTTCCCACGACGGAGTGCGAATGCTTGGGGAGGGCGTGATAGGGCCAGGTGCTATGGTAATGTTGGGCACATGAGGCCACGAGTCAATAATGTGACGTGGCCTATTAAAATAAGCGGAAAGTATATGGCGTTCTGAGCATCAAGCAAAAATGATTTTTTTTTTTCACTGAGAAGTTGATTTTTGGGATTTTAACAATTGTTTACATTTGACGAACCCCTTTCAAACATACCTCAAGGTTTACAACTGAATTCAATCTCAAAATTAAATTTAATTTCTTTTTTTTTAATAGTGGGGATTTTATTTTTAATATCAAATTAAAGGAATGATTTAGAATTTTCTTTTTTTATGGAAGTCACCCATCACAAGGCTAAGGGCCACTCGAGGTGTGGGCTACAGAGGAAAGTGTGGACGAACCAGCCCCTCACACTGAAACAAGACCAGATAATCTGATCTCTTCACAGTAAGAATAGGGTCGGGATGGGTAACTAGTCCACTGCAAGACATTAATAATGCCTCTACCCATATTAAGCGTAGAAGTGCTACAGCCCAGGACTGGGCTCGAACCCACAACCTGCAGAATTACCCGCAGACCACGAATTCAATGCTCCAAACCACAAGGCCACGGAACTTCCACAAGATATACATGTAACATTGACAGAGCTGATAAGGCAGTTATAGGCAGTGTTCATACTTTGTGTGATTCAACATATACATAAAATAACAAACCTGTGAAAGTTTGAGTTGAATCCATCATCCGAGTCATGAGAAAAAAGTAAAAAACAATTTTTTTTTAAAAACAGTTTTAACAGTGGTTTCTGCACGTTCATCTGGGCTGATTTTGATATTAGAAAAGGCCACAGCATTTTTAAAGGTCTTCAGATACCATTTCCTCAAAGATGACGGCATTTCAGATGGAAATATTTCTCAAGGGGAACTGGCATTAGTACCATTTTTATAAACAGTGAGCTTTTAGATTGAAACTAATCAATTTGGTTGATTATGAGCAAAGCTCCATCGTACCTTTAAAGCTTATTCAGAGGGTGAGATTGGCCAAAAATGAAAAATCCACGAAACCCACGAAAAATCCACGAGCAACAGATAGTTTGTATTTGCCTAAAGACACCCCCTAAAATATCCGATTTGATAGGTCTACATCCACTTTTACAGGTAAACACTCCTTTAGGACAACACCTCAGGAATTCCAGATTGCAAAAGAGATTCTTTAAAAATTCTGAAATCCCGACAAAAATAATATCCTTTCAGGAAACACCGACTCAGTTTTTGACGTTCGCTACTTTCAACCCATTTCGTGGGGCCGGGGTCACAAATGTGGAGTTTGGTTCGTGCGGCAGCGATATCGGTTATAAGGGTTATCAATAATGCAATCACTTGGGAGTACGAATGTTCAGGCTCAACAATAAAGCACGACGGTAAACAATTGCAAAGGTTGTGAGGGGTTTCCTTCGTATCAGGAAGTTCAACAATCAAGGTAAAGCAATTTTGTTGGCCCCACAAGACCTTTTCCCTAGATTCGTTTCAGTTAAAAGTTTATCAAATACTGGTTTGGTTTTAAAAGGTACAAGCATTTTCAACAGCAAGACAGAAACACAAATGTGAAACAATTATGTATAAGGTTCACAGAAATCAGAAGAAAAAAATGCTATACTTTCAAAATAGTGGTGAATATCTCAAAAATAAAAATAAATGTGAACAAATAAAAAAAATGTGTCCTACGGTAGATTCAACCTTTGCCTGTCCCTCTATATTTTTGGAAGTTAAATAAATCTGGGGGGATCACTTAAGTTCAGTAACAATCCATAGTTATTGGATAAGCCCATTTTTAAAACAAAATTGAAATTACCTGCTACAAGGCTAAAAGCTACTCTAAGTAAAGGGTTACAATCAGAGGTGGTAGGGTTGGCCACATTTTGAATTGCCAACCCTACGACCCTTACGGTTTTCCTGGGCCCAGATCTAAATAGAGGATAATTCTTCAACAGATTCCCAAGAAATGATCCCAATTTTCAGACCTATAGACCCAGGCGGGGTAACTTCCACCGTTGATGAGACAAACCCACCTCCTCCCTTACAAGAGGATTTGTCTGCACTTGTTTCATCGCACACAGGCCATTGTACATTTGTACTAAACCTCAGCTCAGTGTCTTCAGTGAGAGGATTTTAACCTCCATGATTTACTGAGAGACCAAATTGTTGTCCTCATACACAAGACCTCCTACCTCCACAGAAATACTACTGGTGGCTATGAATTATGATGAGGTCGAATCTACTACTGAGGCATTGAGACTTACACAACTTTCAACTTGGACTTTAAATTCTATAAAATGTTACTAAGACCCGTGGAAGGTCTTCAGATTTGATTAATTACGTGCCAATATTTGGCTACAGTCCTGGACTTGAAACTTAACAACATCTTTTTTTTTAAGTAACAAATTTCTGCGAAACATGAATTTTAAAAATGGTGGAATTTTTAACTTGCTCAGAAATTTCAAGAACTCAGAAAAATTAGTTTCTGGGGAAAAACAAAACAATTATGGGGCGGGGGAGCGCTGAGGGGTGCACTTAAGGGATGGACTTTTGTTTTACTTTTTTTCTCTGTTTATTTTTGTTTGTTTGGGGGGGGGGGGGGAGGTCTCACCTAGAATTTCAGCATCTCATCTAGAATGGTGCGTGTCAGTATTATCCCTACGTATCAGTATACAATAGAATGTGGTGGGGTGGGGGAAGATTAAGGAGAAAAGGGAAGAAAGGGGGTCCTAAAGAGGGGAGAACCCAAAACTTTTTTGGGAGGGGGGGGCGGAATTGTCACTTTCCTAGTCAAGGATGAGTTGGAATAGGACGCTCGGAGCTACCAAAGTAAAGGGTACCAACGGCCCCGGTTATGAATTGTCTTTAATCACGCTGTTGAAAGGCACGCCAAGACAGATGCACTTTTCTCACACCAGTTTCTGGTAAACTGGGTTAGCAATACAACGCATATTTGCCTTCGACGACGACGTCGATTTTTCATTCCGCTCATTAGCGGGTTTGTGTTGTCTGTCAGCGTGGGGCATTGCACTAGTGGATGGAGTCAGCTTGTAGGAACACGTACAGCACAGAAGGCCTTGTCAAAATGGACTCTCCAACTGCAAAGAGGCTTTGTGGACTGACTATTCGAAAGGTTGTGAGAGGAATCCATTCATATTTTTCTGGTTCCCTTTGTTACTTCCCAGAAATAAAAAAAATGCGACATGAAACGAAACAATGAATAAGAAGAAAAAAATGTATGTTTTAATTTATCGAAGACTGACCAAAATTAGGGGAGTGCACTCACCATCAAAAAATACCATTTTTTTGTCTTTGACGTCATCTGCAGTAACAACACTGCTTGCCACGTCCTTGATGTTCGTAGCCGTGTACAAAACGAGGTCATTGCAACCTGTCTTCCTGCATCACGGGTACCCATGTGCAGAAAAGAACGCATGCACCAATCCCCCTAGTGGGGCTCGAACCACATACCACTGCACGTGAGTCAGATACTTTAACCACTGGACCCCGGCTCATGTACTTAAAGAAATGAGTTTCACTAGCACACAGCAGTTTTTTAATAAGCCTGGTTTTCATATAGTCATTACAAGAAGGTAGAAGTATCTAACTCCTTTACCTTTACAAGACAACTAACCATCCTCTTACGGAGTACAGTTCCCACATCTGGGCTGGTGCTTCTGCCTGTCAGTTATCTTAAACAGAGCACAGTGTATTGTTAATTTGGTTGGAGAAGAGTTGGTCTCATCCTCACACAAGATTTTATTTTTAAATGGACCATCTATGAATAATAACATTTTACAGATGCTGCCCGAGCAATATCGTCTTGGATGACGACTGTGCGTAGTAGTAGTTGAAACAAAAGCAAAAACTCTTTGAGAGAAAGGCACTCAAGTTAGGGACCAGGCAATCATTTTTTTAGCACAAGAATACTTGTAGTACAGCATTACTTGTATGTCTGAGGGTAAAATTACGGTCAGACATTGGACACTTTCCAACCAACTGTTGTATTTATCTGAGTAAACTTATGGCTCATTTTCAAAGTGAACAAAAAAAACTGGCAGGAGCGGGATTCGAATCTGCGACCTCCGGAATACCATACCGGAGCTCTACCAACTGGTGGCTATACGGCATTCTGGATTTATGACTTCTGACGAGCGACCAAGACAAAGACACTAACAGTTTGGGAGACCGCCAAGATAGCTCAGGTAGTACAGCACCAGTATTCCGGAGGTCGCTGGTTCGACTCCCGCTCCTGCCAATTTTCTTTGTTCAATTTAAAAATATATTCAAATTTACCCGGTCAGTTTCCCTGGTGGTTTGTTTGACGAATTAAAATATGGCTTCATAGGATAGGACATCCTTACAAAACAGACACCCAAATTCGACAAAAAGTGGTTTTTGTTTAACATACAACATATTCATATAATATACTGTTGAAGAGCACGGAAAGTATTACATGTATCTTTAAGCAGCTGTTTCCTATTATCCTTGGGGTCAATTAAGGGCCACTGCAGAGCAGGGCTGGGATGAACATTTAGGTCAAGTTCAATCACGCTGCGCTTTCTGCAACTGTCTGCAAATGACAAAGGTTGAGTTTTGATTTAGGTCGTCGTCTGCGGCTGAGGCATCAACCCCCAATAGTTCCCTTGTTAGTGAGTCAATGAAGACAAATATGACAGAGATAATGAAAGGCAAAACAAAAATTCCGACCAAGATTTTATGGAGAGGATGAATGCGGCTATGATGGGGGGGGGGGGGGGGGGAAAGGCGTCCACATCGATACAGTATACTATGCTTTGTCTGACTGTATGCACTGATAGTATTCAGTCATCAGAGTTTGGAGTTGACGAAGGCATGGAGCGTGGAAGCATCCCAGCAATGGCCGCTCGAGTAAGACCAGTGCAGAACACTTAAACAAAGGTCGGATTCATCTTTATATATACAAAAATCGTCTGTGTTTTAAAAAAAAAATGGCAGATGGCTCAACAACAAAAAAAGTCCAAAAAAAAAAGTCCAAAAAAAAATTTGGATTGTAAGTCGGTGCTCTGGCTTTATGAGGTTTATTAATAACACAAACTAGTTAGTTTTTAAGCCAAAACCAACAACACAATCGGTTTTCAGATCTTTCAAGCTCAAATGACAACTAAAGCCCTGAACAGATAGTGTCTTTCCTGTACCAACTGCTACAAAACAAAAGCAACTTTGTTTTCATTACAACTCATCCAAACCAAAATAAACAGTCAACACCGAGTAGAAACAACTTTCTACATGAAAACACACACACATATTCACTGTAGATTTAAACTAACGGTCGCAAACAAAATATAACAATATCAAAGCCAGGTCCCCAAGATATATAAAACAAAAACAAAGTGACATGACGCACAAAAATAAATGACAGAGACAAATCACTGCTTAATCTAGGAGCATAGAGTTACATGAAATGGACATCACATGGAGAGAGAGAGAGCGAGAGAGAGAGGGAGAGAGAAAAGAAAAAAAATCGCTCAATAAAATTAGGCACCGGATGGAGGGTGGAAGGTTTCAAAACAGTCACCTCATTATCTGATGAATAACTTCTAGTTATTTCCGGACCAACTTCCATCATGACTTTTTTCATGGCAACCACAGAGATTTAAGTTTAATCCAGCATGTATGCATGTACCACAGCGCACTCACACATGGTACATGCACACGTCCTCGGCTGCACTATAAAGTGAGGGATAAGACATTTGTTGCTGCACATTGGGCTAGTTTGTACACATTGTGCCACCAAACAATGTCATGTTTTTTGGTACGATTGTGAAAGTCTGTGGAGCATCCGTGATTTATCTTAGTAGGAGGGGACTCACGGGTTGGGGGAGGGGACTCACGGGTTTGGGGAGGGGACTCATGGGTTGGGGGAGGGGACTCACGGGTTGGGGGAGGCGACTCACGGGTTGGGGGAGGCGACTCATGGGTTGGGAGAGGCGACTCACGGGTTGGAAGAGGCGAATTACGGGTTGGGAAAGGCGACTCACGGGTTGGGGGAGGGGACTCACGGATTGGGGGAGGGGACTCACAAGTTGGGGGAGGGGACTCACAGGTCAGAGGGGACTCAAGGGGTCGGGGGAGGGCGGTACGAAATATGAGTACATGCAAGATATACGGGTATGATGTTTGCATTTGAAGGTTATTTTCACTGTGACAACGATCATTTTGAATACCGACGAGTTCTGCATAACTACATAAAAAAAACGCATATTGACAACCTGTTTTGGTTATCAATAAATTGAAGTTGGACACCTCAACACGGATATACATGAGTGCTTTAATCCTAAATTGTCTAGTGCTATGAGAAATTCAATAAATTATGAATAATCTGTATGTATGATGACCAAAACACAATTCCAAAATCCGAAAGAAATTCTTTCCAGCTACTTTTGAAGATACAAAAATGTGGTGCTACTTTTTTGTTAATCATTATTCCAATGGTTTGGTGAACAATATCATACAGTCTCACAGTTTTAACAATAAAACAATTCATCACAATGTATGCATGAGCATATACATTATCACAGGTAATTTGACAATGCGTCATCAAGCCGTGCATTGGGAAAAACAAAACAACACTAAACAGCGCCCTCGTGAGCAAGTGATGCAAACAAAGATGGCCGCTACACCCAAAGCCATATGCAGCTACACACAAAAGAATCAACTCCCACTCACCTGTCAGCGCCACGGAATGCGCACTCCCGCCGGCCGCAGCGACGACGTCAGACTGGCATGTCATCTTGCGCTCTGGCTGCAACACGTCCTTTCGCCGACGTCCGCAGGCCCGGCCTAAACCCCATGTGAAAAGTTCTCCCCTGGCTGAGACAAAATAAAAAAACGACACAAGAAAAAGAACTAGTCTTAAGCAAAATAATTTTTTTAAACAAGTTGTGTTGTCTGTTTTTCAAACAGAAGGAAGTTTCTCTTTTTTTTACTTCTTTTTTAACTGCCAAGCAATGTTTTCAAAGATGACTATTTAGTATCCCCAAATTTCAAGATGCCTTCTGCCGACTGTGGAGTTAAATCAAAACATGAAATTGGCCAAGATAAACTATCTCTCTTAATCTTTACATTTTTCATGAATATTTTGAAGAAGAAGAAAAAAAGACAGAAGCTGCCTCAAAACAGATATCGGCAGGGATGCTCAACATATTTTTTAAAAATTTGCCTGAAAAGTACGGAGAGAAAAACAGGATATTTTAATGGTGATTTTTTTGTTGGTTCAATTCTTACAGGAGCTTGAGGGAAATAGTGCATTTTTCTGCCAAAGAACGGGAGAAAAAAAATCGCCTAGGGGTAGATTTGCTTTTTTTGTGGCCATCAGCAGACTAAGGAGTGAGGTCTTTCACCTCATTCGCTTTATGACAAGCAGAATTTTAATTTAAGGTGAAACTGTGAACTGCATACAAAGTGACCTACATGTACATGTACGAAACATTACCAAAGTGCATAAACCAACAGACAGTCAAAGCTGCTACGTCGGTATTCTGACGTATTTTAATTCAAAGGAAAACTCAAATGGGAAAACTGTAAACCACAACGGAATTTGAACGATCCCAACGATGCATTGTGAAGATTATTTACTTGATTTTTACTTTAATATCTTATTTAGGGTAGCCAGATCAGTGCGTTAGCACCGTTCTCCCTCAGGTCCTAGTTTGAATTGAGAGAAGACGGCAAAGGAATTTGCAATTTTCATAACATGAAGGAAACCCCAGAACAGTATTTTTTTTTTGGGGGGGGGGGGGGGTGGGGGGGGGAAACCACACAATCAGGTAGGGACTGAAAACCCAATCCACATAGTGCACCTGGATGGGAATCAAACCGGGGTCACCGGAGGTGGAAGACGAGAAAAGAACCACTACACCAACTAGGGGTGTGCATTGGAACCGGGTACCCGAGTACCCGACCGTTCATGCCAGGAACCGGTTCCAGATTATGGAATCGAGTACCCGTACAACTTTACATTATCGCATACCGGTAGTTACTTCCTAGATAATGAAAAAAGAAAGGTTTTGAATGTTATTTGTCGTGAATTTTCGAAAATAAAACTGGACTATGTGGAAAAAACAACACAGATTTCACGTTTATGACGCTCACGAAAGTTGACAATAAAGGGAATTTACTGGTCCTGGTTTTTGCAGTCTGGATATGGATAAGTACAGAGCCTCGACGAGACATAATAGCATGCCTCAATCCACAATAAATACAACTGTATAAAGCTTCCGGACAAGTCTTTTGTGGTGATGCCGGTGCATGCGCATGCCGGCACATGCAAAGGTGGAGAAGTGACCATGTTTTACTGGACAGGCATGACTGGAGATTTTCAGAATTTTTTCTGAATTCAGAGAAAGATATTATTACAACTTCCGGGATTGAAAGTTTTGGGTTGGGTTTCTTTAACGGGTACCCGGGTACCCGTATTTTTTTTCAATCGGGTACCCGGTTCTTTTACTACCAGTAAATGCACACCCCTAACACCAACCTGACTTCATAAGGGAATAAATATGTGCTGGGCCGGTTTTTTTAAGCAATTTGTTTACTTTGGTTTGTAAAACACCCCTTCAGCTATTTAATGGTTCGTGCCACGCGCGAGTAGTGCTAAACATTTCCTTATATGAAAATTGACCAGCGTGGTGCAGAACGCAGCAGTGCCGGTGTAGTGTGAAATTATGGACTCTAAATACGGACGTATCGGTAGTATTGCGCTTGCGTTATTAGGAGAGTGACCAGTCGCTCGAGTGTTCAACCAATAAAATGGACCATATTTTGTAGGACTCTACATTTCGTGTGACACCGGGAAAAAATGTTTAAACCGCGCCGTGTTTAAACAACTTCCAGCCGTGTTTAAACAACCGTTTAAACACACCCACGTGGCAGGTTTTCGACCAATAGGGATAGTGAAACTCGCTGAGGCATTTAAGAATACATAATAATATGAATGAATACAAAATGTACAGTACACAAGTAATCGTGCCAGATATACCCAACATGAACAATCTCAGAATATATCAAAAATTAAATACAAATTATTAGGACCCTATAATAGTGTATGGAATTCCACAGCAATTACGCTACAGGAAAGTAGCACAATTTGAAAACTGGGTGTTTGAGCATGAAACTCAGCTTTCCGCCTGTTCCCACCAATATACTCTAGCTGTACCTAGATGTAGAACAAAAAGCTATGCCAATAGCTTTTTCCCTCGCTCTGTATCTCTATGGAATTCTTAGCCTGGTGCATGTTTCCCTTCATCTTACGATCTTTCCTGCTTCAAGAGGAATATTAATTCCTACTGGTACCTCTTGTATCGTTGATTTTTTATTTTTTTTTACATTGTAGCTTCCATACCTTGAGTAGCTTTTAGCCTTATTGATAGCATAAATTTTGAAAACATATTTCCTGAAAAAGAAAATGGAACAGTATTTTTTTCCCTCCAACACCCCAAATCCAACCCTGTCTGAAGAAGTTAACTGAAAAACAACAGACAAAAAGATGATAACAGCCATCGAAGAATGACAAAACTTTGACTTTGTATTTTTCATAACAAGATTCTTCCAAGAATGTACAGTAAGGGCACTCTGGAACAAAATGCCTAACTTTTGCATATAAATTCATCCCAAATACAGTGGAACAAAATCTGCCTAACCATCACAATTCAATGGATGTTGGGCTCTGTGGGTTGTAAATACTACCTAACTGCTGGTAGTGTACATGATTGGGCGGATTTGGGGGTTAGTATTTTATAGGAAATATCGTTCCACTGACCTGTTCAAAGTTTTGCGTTGTTGGATGGCGAAAAAAACGAGAGAAAAACGGTGCTCGTTTTCAACCGTCAGGCGGATGATAGCCTTTAGTCAAGGCGCGCATGGCTACCTGGCCATGGGTGATGCACCCCGAATGCCAGCATGTCCGGGGCACGCCACTCATCCGGGTAGCCACGTGCACCTTGACTAAAGGCTACAGGGCAGTTTTCCAAGATTTCCAGCTGGAAATCGTTGGAAAACGATATAAATTTCCACTTTTCTTGACAACGACAGCACACCTGGTGAAATCATTTCACAGGATGATTGAGACTACTATTAACTTACAGTCTAGTAAGGTATTTCGTAATAATTCAGTAAAAATAAAATTAGAGGATTACCAATCGTGTACACTACATTAAAGTGAAGCTTGGAAAAGAATTGTGAAGTGAACCGTATTCTTCACTTTTTTGAATTGGTCTTTTGTTGGAAAGCAAATAATGCATTAAAAAACGACCTTGGAGTGTACAACATTTTTTTCAAATTACAGTAATAAATTTGTTAAGATGGAATAAGTGTCGGGGATGGTGTAAATAAGAGATTTTTGCCCTTCTTGACATGATCAATGCTTTCTGATGGCCTGTAGGGGAAAAAAGAAAAATATTTCACAGGCTTACTGGGGTGGGACTTGAACCCACAACCTTCTGCTTACTAGTTCCCACACTATAACCACGTGACCACCGAGCTTGGCTGGGGTCGGCTGACCCATTCAAAATCCAGTGTAGCAGTGGGTACTATGGGAAAATTCTCTCATGCATGTGTAAAATTCAAACCCTTACTGTACCACCGCATTCCTGTGCATACTCAATCCATTGTTTGCCTATTGTTTGCATTACGCTTGGCTGCACAAGCCCATCTTGGCATACCAGCACCCCATGAATTAATAGCCGGCCAGAACTTAGAAGGGCTTAAGAAAACCAAATTAAGTTTTACACCAAATATGAAAATACAGACATCAAAAACCGAAACAATTTTTACCTGTGATGGCTAAACTGTGATTGGCCCCGCACGCTATGAATACAACTTGCTCTGGCGATTCAAGAGCCTTTGGAGAGACCAGCTCAGCTCGGTTACCAGACCCCAGCTGTCCAAAGCTGCTACATCTGCAGAGGGAGAACAATTTTCATTCATTTTTACAATTTGCTAAAAAATTAAAACGGGACAAATAAATAGAAAAATAGAACTGGATAAGAGGATATTTTTCACCTGTACAAGTGTCCCATCTTGATACCAGCTCTATAAAAGGGATGGAATAAGGAATCAAAAGCCTCCTAGTCTCCACCAATAGAGGGGGCTATTTGCTCCGAGCAGTTCTGGGTTATTTCACAGAGTACTGCACAGGAGTATCAGGGATGAAAAGGCACTGTGAAAATGTAAGTAAGAGGCTCCATAAACTCCTTGCATGCTCGGGCTGTCTGTTCCATACTTCAGTGTGAATGTCCACAATGAGAATAAAAACTGACAAATAGACAGGTTCAAGAACTGCATTTTGCTATAAATGAAGTGTATCAGGAAACTTTAGTGGTGGTGTTCCTACACGAGAACCCGACTGCTCATGTCAGGAACCAGTTAAAGATTATGGAATCGAGTACTCGTAATTTATTTAACACATTACTTAGCAATTTCTGAGACAATGAAAAAGAATGTTTTTGCATGCAATTTGTGCAGAAATCTTAAATGAAAACCAGGGTACATGGAAAAACAAAACCGATTATATGCCCGTCAAATGTTACACCGTAAAGCTACAGAGCTCACTGTACACACTTGTTGCTTTTTAGTGCCTTCACCTAACAGTCCCGAATCCTCCAATTTAAATATTTTTTTCACACCACCTAGGGAGTTGGGAGTTGGGAGTTTAGTACATCCACCCTCAAAACATTGTATAAGATCTTATGCACAATTGTATTTGTGACTATCAAACAATAGATTCATTTTAACCCCTTGAATACGGATGGCGACGATGGCCGCTGTTTGAAAAAAAAAAAACACCCGGCCGTTGTCTATAGACGAATCCGGCGACCAAAATTAGAAGCATTTACTGCGGTGGCATCACGCTCGCGTGCGTATTTTACGCACGCGCTCGATGCAGCTTCGACCAATAGGGTGTTTACAACTTGCCAAAATGCACGCGCGACTGAAATTAAAGAACGCGTGCAACCTGCACGCGAGCGCGGCACCACTGTAAAAATGGCGTCAGCGAATTCCTGTATACATGTATGCATTCCTGCACATACTCAATCCATTGTTTGCCTATTGTTTGCATTACACTTGGCTGCACAAGCCTGTATTGGCATACCAGCACCCCAATAAATTAACCCTCCTATACTTGTAACTATCACAGCCTATAAAAAACTCTAAACACCAACTCTCACAGTTTGTGTGTTTCAATCTGTCACTTGATACATTGTAGGTTTTGATATATAGGGTAGCTGGCTCCATTTTGGTCCTGAGAACAGGAGGGTTTTAATAACAGCCAGACAGAAGGGGTGAATTGCTATTTAACGCAAACAACTACTGAAAATCTATGTACTTGAAAATACCAGTGTCCTTATGACATCATTTGACAAATATGTTTTAGTCTATATTTGAACTATGATTAATTTTTCTGATGGTGATTTCCCTGTGGTCCCCCAGTCTCATAAACAGCCTGGTGACTGGGCCTTTAACCCCGTGCCCGTGGGCGCAAAAAAAACAGTGCCACCAGGCCGGATGACGCCACTGGCCGCTGTTTGTGCAGTTTCGATCAATCCATTGTTAGATTATTGTTTATGATACGCTTGACTGCACAAACACATTGTAGCGGTTCGATTTGGCTGCCAGAACCGCCGCGGCACCCCGACGTCTCCCGTAAAATACCGTGCCCAAGGGGTTAATACTGCTATTCCCAGTAAGCAGGAAACTTACTGGAATTTGAAGAAAAAAATAAAAATAAAACCATTTTCTGTATTTATCCTCATACTTAGCAATAGGGAATTTAACTTTTAAATTAGTTGGTCTTGCGGAAGGGACTAATGAAAAATTCTTAGGAAATCAAGAACAATTTATTGTGAATATCTGAAGGGCTGGCAAAATATACCCTGGTACGGTATATGGTGATTATGCTTGGGAGTTTAAACAGAGAAAGAGATGGACATGTACTGTGTTGAAACCCAATGTTGTATGTTTAACGGATAAACTATTTAAAAAAAACTAAGTAAATAATACGGGATCATAAAAGGGGAAGTTGATTTAGAAAATGTTGAACAAACTCAAACAATACAATCCTTTCACTTTGCACTAATGGTTTGGAAACAGATTGGCCGACCTTCCAGGAAGGAGTAATGGTATAAATGAGTGTTACTGCACAGGCAGCAAATTGCAGTAAAAGTTGGATGCATGTATATTTCTAGTACATGAAGAATTTTCTGGTTTCCTGTACTGGTGAAGGACATACTCTGCAGACATACAAGTACTCCAAAGAGGGTTTGAGCAACTTTTGTCTGAATTCCAATAGTCACAGAGCTAAGATCAAACCTAGTTCCATTAAGAAGATGCTGCCCAATCAGAATGGTGGATTTATTTCCTGGACTGTTCTGCTGTGGATCATTCTGTCGTCGGTGGCTTGCCTCCATGTTCATGCTCAACCATCTGTGGATGAAAGGCCACAGGATGCTACTGTATTTCTAGGGGACAATGTGACTTTTGTCTGTGACCTGAGCAATACTGATGGCTATTCTATTTTTTGGTTTCATCAGGAGAGAAATAAATATATTACCATTAACAGACAAGTTACTGGAAATTTGTTACCAGACCTGCAGAGCCGTCTCTCCATCACGGGTGATGTGGACCAAGAAGAGTTTACATTGAGGATTGAGGATGTACATGTAGCTGATCGTGGGAATTATCACTGTCAGTATGCTGTATCTCAGACTAGTTCTCCCAGCAATGCTGGCCGAGCCCAGCTTGTGGTTTTGATCCCACCCCACCCAGAGTCACCTCAGTGTGAGGTAATCCCTGCGGTGGCAATAGAACCAGTTAAAGTGGGTGACCAAGTGCATCTCCACTGCTATGGGTCAGGTGGGAATCCCATTCCTGATCTCACAATCTACAAGGGTGGTGACCTGCTGGCTGGGCCTGGTCGAACAATCACTCACCGATATGACATTACTGCAGAAGACAACGGTGTGATCTTCACATGTTCCATGACCACACCTGCCTTGGATGAGCCACGTAACTGCTCCCTGATGCCGCTGTACATCTTACCAAATGCCACCATCCTACCAGCAGTACCAAGGGTTGAGGAGGGGTCTCAGGTATCTTTTGAATGCTACGGAGAGGGCGTGCCTAGTATTGCCAACTACAGATGGACAGTAACTAATGCTGATACTGGAGAAATCTTACCCCCAGAAAGGTACACCGTTACTCAAAGTGGTCGCTCTTTGGAGATAGCAGTGATGGAGAATCTTGAATTGCTCTGCACAGTCAGTGTGCCATCTGGGCTGTCTGGTAATGCTACTGTGAGAGTTGAAGCACTAGAGTACTGAAGTTGGAGGAGACGACTATAAATGTTAAATCCACAAATGAAATATCACTGTCCACTGGGATGAACATACCATCTTCATCTGCTTCCAATCCAGTAGCCACTATCGTGGGGGTGGTCCTAGGTGTAACAGTAATTGTCCTCATCATCTTGCTTCTGTGGCAAAGGAAACATCTCAAGAAGTCAACAAGTCCCCAAGATGGAGCAAGAATAACGAAAGCCGCCCATGGGGATGATGTTGCTGCAGATGAGGGAAGGCAAGATGAACCCCAAGGAAACCAAGAATACGCTTACGCTGCAGTCCTTGAGGATAAGGTTAATGATGGGCAGGATGTTGCCATTGAAATGAGACAATCTGCATGCCAAGACAACAATGAATATGCTTATGCTGATGTTCACAAGGACAAGAATGATACTGCGGACACTGGCAAATATGAGGCTGTCTCAGTTGGTGAGACAGACAAGTTGGCTAGACAGGCCCCGGATGGACCCATGCAGGAATCATCAGGGTATGAAATGCCATCTAAGATAACACATGTCTATGCATCAGTGAAAGAGTAAAGAGCTATGAGTATCAACAATTTTAGTCTGTCTGGCGATGAGAAATATTTAGTCTTTTCGCTAATTATCAAGAAGCCAATCTGCTGTTAATTTTGACATAAATTTGTGACTCTTACTGTGACTTTTTGCATTGAATGCCAGGCGCTTGGGTTTAGTGAGCTGATATAGTACACAAACAAATTACTGACTTATTGTAATATAAATTACTTCTTTACATGTACATGTATGTGACATTAAAATGTACCAAATAACTAAAAAGAAGCACGGTAGATTTAATCAGTCAACTATTAAGACAACAATCAGGTCCATAAATGGGTCAGAATTTTTGACTTTAATATTATTATATAAAGTTCTAATGAACATAGCTAATATCAGCAATTGTAGGCCTTTGCCTTTATATTTTAAAATATAAATATTATTTGAGAAATTCCCCATCTGAAAATAGGAGAAGTGTGTGTGGCTTCCAATTGTAAAAGTAAGCACTTTTTAACCATAATTGAGTGTTTCTTGACTTTTGCAGTGTTACGCAGCAAACAAAATGTTCATTGGTATAAAAATGGTGATTACATGTAAAAGTAGGTTAACACACAAATGCGTGCAGATTGAAATTGCCACCTGGCCGGGTGACGTCTATACACGTCAATTTTTGCATTTTCAATCCATTATTGGGGTATTGTGTACTTTATGCTTGGCTGCACAAGCCTCTTGTTTCCATTTCGCTTGGCTGCATAACCTGGCCTGGTGCCCCGGCGCCACCCGGTGGCAAGGGGGTTAAATAGAGACAGGGATATGGGTTGATGTCCAAGATTGTATGTTCAACTGATTAACTTTTTAAAAATGACTTTCACTCTTTTTCTTACCGAAGTCCAGGACCTCTGTTGCTTACCAATGCCCAGTTTACTTGACAAGGAAACCACACACCAGAGCATACACACACCAAAGCATCCAAACAACAGATATATTCACCCTGTTTCAACAGCCTGTAATGCTTGAGTTTTTCGACATTCATACATGATCCTTTTATTAACAGAAAGAGCTTGTTCAGATCTTTTTAATGGTGATATGAATTCATGTGTAACCATTAGAATATTTTGAGAAAACTTTCTCTGCTCTTTCCCTGTACAGTTGTGTTTATGGAGTGCCATTTGTTCATGTAACGAACAGTTTCCTGTTCGATAAAGTGGGCCAGAAGAGAAAACAGCCACAACTTTGCTATTTCAGCAGTTATGACCTTCAGTTTTGCACCACATGAAAGACTTCTTTCACTCACAACATTTTCCTTTTCAATAAATTCTCGAGGGTGAAACCTTTGGTTGACAGTGCAACCATTCAGCAAGCAGTCCGACGCTTTCTACTGGGGTAGCTCATGAATGACTGAACAAACAATGTGGTGGGGGGGGGGGGCAGAAGATAATAATCTGATAAAAATAGAGAATTGAAAGGGTAACAGAGGATCGTAAAAGGGAATTTTGAACAAACCTTCGGGCTACAGCCAATCTTAACAACATTGTTCATGCATGTTTGAAGAATTTACAATACAATCCTTTCATCTAGCACTTCATGGTTTGGGAACAAGTAATAGAATAAATGAAGAGTGTTACTGCACAGGCAGCATGAATTGCAGTAAAAGTTGGATGCTTGTATATTTCTAGTACATGAAGCATTTCTGGTTTCCTGTACTGGTGAAGGACACACTCTGCAGACATACAAGTACTCTAAAGAGGGTTTGAGCAACTTTTGTCTGAATTCCAATAGTCACAGAGCTAAGATCAAACCTAGTTCCATTAACAAGATGCTGCCCAATGAGAATGGTGGATTTATTTCCTGGCCTGTTCTGCTGTGGATCATTATGTCGTCTGTGGCTTGCCTTCATGTTCACGCTCAACCATCTGTGGATGAAGGGCCAGAGGATGCTGCTGTATTTCCAGGGGACAAAGTAACTTTTGTCTGTGACCTGAGAAATTCTGCTGACTATATTATTACTTGGTATCATCTGCAGAGAAATGAACGTATTATCATAATTAACAGACAGGTTATCAGAGATTTCTCACCAGACCTGCGGAGCCGTATCTCTGTCACAGGTGATGTGGATAACGAAGAGTTCACATTGACGATTGAGGATGTACAGGTAGCTGATGATGGACATTATTTCTGTCAGTACGCTGCAACTAATACTAGTGTTTACACCGATGTTTGCCGAGCCAAGCTTGTGGTTTTGATCCCACCTGACCCAGAGTCACCTGAGTGTGAGGTAATCCCTGCAGTGGCAATGGAACCAGTTGATGTTGGTGATCAAGTGTCTCTCCGCTGCTTTGCATCAGGTGGGGCTCCCTATCCTGATCTCACACTCTACAAGGGTGGTGACCTGCTGGCTGGTCCTGGTAGAACAATCACTCACCAATACGACATTACTGCAGAAGACAACGGTGTGATCTTTACATGTTCCATGACCACACCTGCCTCAGATGAGCCGCGTAACTGTTCCCTGATGCCGCTGCGCATCTTACCAAATGCCACCATCCTAACAGCAGTACCCTGGGTTGAGGAGGGGTCTCAAGTATCTTTTGAATGCTACGGAGAGGGCGTGCCTAGTATTGCCAACTACAGATGGACAGTGACAAATAATGACACTGGAGAAATCTTACCCCAAGAAAGGTACACAGTTACTCAAAGTGGTAGCTCTTTGGAGATAGCAGTGCGGAGGAATCTTGAATTGCTCTGCACAGTCAGTGTGCAATCTGGGCTGACTGGTAATGCTATTGCAAGAGTTGAAGCACTAGAGTGGGGGCCGACGACTATTTCCACAACAGACCTCACAAACAATCCAACCAGTTCCACACCAGACCTCACAAACAATCCAACCAGTTCCACAACAGACCTCACAAACAATCCAACCAGTTCCACAACAGATCTCATCACAAACAATCCAACCAGTTCCACAACAGACCTCACAACCAATCCAACCAGTTCCACAACAGACCTCACAACCAATCCAACCAGTTCCACAACAGATCTCATCACAAACAATCCAACCAGTTCCACAACAGACCTCACAACCAATCCAACCAGTTCCACAACAGATCTCATCACAAACAATCCAACCAGTTCCACAACAGACCTCACAACCAATCCAACCAGTTCAACAACAGACCTCACAAACAATCCAACCAGTTCCACAACAGACCTCACAAACAATCCAACCAGTCCCACAATCAAACCAACACGGACCAGTGAGATGAATGTGCCATCATTTTGTGCTTCCAATCCACCATCTCCATCATCTTCCAGTTCAGCAGCCACTATCGTGGCGGTGGTCCTAGGCGTAGTAGTGATTGTCCTTATCCTCATCATCATCTTGCTTCTGTGGCAAAGGAAACATCTCATCAAGAAGTCAACAAGTCCCCAAGATGGAGCAAGAATGACGAAAGCCGCCCATGGGGATGATGTTGCTGCAGATGAGGGAAGGCAAGATGAACCCCAAGGAAACCAAGAAAACACTTACGCTGCAGTCCTTGAGGATAAGGTTAATGATGGACAGGATGTTGCCATTGAAATGAGACAATCTGCATGCCAAGACAACAATGAATATGCTTATGCTGATGTTCACTGGGACAAGAATGATACTGAAGACACTGGCAAATATGAGGCTGTCTCAGTTGGTAAGATCAACAAGACGGCTGGACGGGCCCCGGAGGGACCGGCCCCGGATGGACCCATGCAGGACGCATCAGCGTATGAAATGCCATCTAAGTTAGCACATGTCTATGCATCAGTGAATGAGTAAAGAGAAATCACTATCAACAATTTTAGTATGTCTGGAAATGAGAAACATGTTACTTTATCTGATGTTAATTTTGAAAGAAATGTGTGACCTGGCACCTCAAAATACATGTAGTAGTCTATATAATAGACATGTGTAAAACACTAGCATATCTGTGCAGATGCAATGATTAATTTTGCAAGACAACCCCGAGCTGACCTCCAGATTTTGACCAATCCTTAAGGGTGGGAGTGTGGGAGGCTGGGGGGGGGGGAGGGTTATGATGTCTCAATTGTGGCTTTTTGCCTTGAATGCCATGGTCTTGAGTTTAGTGAGCTCTTATGTAGTACACACAGAAATGATTGACTTATTGTAATACAAATTACTTGTTTACATACGTACGTGACATCAAAATGTACACAAAAGTAAAAAAAAAAAAAAGAGTAAAAAAAAAGTAGCATGTTGATTTAATCGGTCAAGTATTAACCCCTTGGGCACGGTATTTTACGGGAGACGTCGGGGTGTTGCAGCGGTTCTGGCAGCTAAATCAAACTGCTACAATGTGTTTGTTCAGTCAAACATGACATAAACAATAACCCAACAATGGATTAAAACTGCACAAATGGCGACCAATGGCATCATCCGGCCTGGTGGCACTTTTTTGCGCCATATGGCGTCATCCGTACGCAAGGGGTTAATATTGATAGAAAGTTATAATTACAATAAATGTCTATCAAATATTGTGCCTTTTCATTCTTATCCCTACAGCATTGTTACCTGTAAAAATTAAGACAATCTACTGTATATTTCAGATGTTACAGGTTATTATGTACAGAATATTACGTACATGTACGTAACATGGACAGAAATTTGTCACAACATTTCTGTCCACGTTACGTACGTTACCTATAAGTGTCTTAAAGACTAACAAAATTGTGTTTATTGTGGCTGTTATTAGCACTCCTAAATGGGTTATTAATATGAATGAGATGACATTTGGGTAGATTCATGCACATGATGATTAGTGACCTGTCAATTTGTAGTCTTTGTTACATACATAATTATTTACGACGACCCCTGTAATTTCTAAAGTACAGAGAAAGTCCTCTATATTTTGTGTACACATGATCATTAAGGCCTCAGGAATGTACAGGAAACAACTAAACAAAATATCTTGCTTTGCTGTACCCTCCAGTGTCTCCCCCACCCCCTCAAATCCAAAATTTGCTATCAATTGTACCCCGTTAGTGTGGATATACCCATACATACATGTACATCAGTTCACACAGGCAGTTTGTTCACCGCAAAAGTGTGGTAAGTGTGAGTTTGTATATGCCGGCAATCGTGGACCTAGGACAAAAGAATTCGGGCGTAGACAAAGGGGTCCACGTTTGACCTAACGTCCACGATTGAAAATCGTGTACAAAACCAATGGGAGGCCTTCCAAAAAAGTTAGAGTATAAACAAAAGAGGAACAATGGGAGGTCCACGATTGCACCCGTTTACATGACAGGGTGTGTGGGTTGGGGTGGGGGGTTGGGATTGGGGTCGGGGTTGGGGTTGGGGTTGGGGTTGGGGTTGGGGTTGGGGTCGGGGTCAGGGTTAGGTTGTTGGGTTGAGGTGGGGGTGGGAGGTTGGGAATTGGGGGAGGGGCCATCTACATGTAGTACCCCTAAGGACTGTGGTGTTTTGCATGGAATGCCAGGGGTTGTTTACATGTAGTAGGCTTTCATACAATATAAACAAATTATTAACTGAATATCCATGTAAATTACTTGCTTAATTATTGTACAATGTAGCATAAAAATGTAAAACAAGTATAGTACATAGATTTAATTTTCCAAGCCCATTAAGATTGCACTACCTATTCTATCAAGTCATTATGAACACTGTTTTTGTTGTCCTGTATATCATTATTGTTAACAGTTATTCTTGTTTTAAAACAAATACTCCCAAAGAAGCCTATGGCTTGAGTTGATTTTTGGTTGGTCAGTATTTGTTTTACAGCACCTTATTTACGGATAATGAACATAAATTAGACCTTTACGAGTTCAATTTTTGTACCATTGACCTTTAGAAGCCATGTATTAGCATGATTTTGAAAAGACATAAGGAAGCTGAAGATTGTAGAATTTTGTCAATTATCTACTCGGAAGTAGTCAGTGAACAAATAAAATAGAGGAAAAACAGCTGAAAGGCTGAATATTTGATACATGTTGGAAATCAAAAAATTTGAACTTAAGTATTTAAACGGAATTGAAATGTAAATAAGAATATTACTCTGAGTTTAAGTGGTTGACTAAAATTGGTAAAAGTCAATATACGATATTTGTCACATTATATATACAAAAAAAACACATCAGAAACTTTTAATGGATATGTAATTGAAGAAATGTGAAGTCGTTTCATTCCTGGCCTTATTATGTCTGTTAGTGTGTCCTAGGATCCAGGGTTACCATTCCAAGTTTTATAATGTAGCCACAGTTCGGAGTGGTGTCAATATTCAATAAATATACATACAGATTTTTAAGTATGACTTGAAGCTTTGCATGGTGGAAACATACAACAGTGGTTTGTGGGCAAACACCAGGTGATCAATTAATCTTTTCTGTCAAGAAATGTGGACAGATGGGGGCCTACTGGGTGCACCACACTAATTCCAGCTCCATTGACAACAGTGTAAAATCAACAAAGTTCAGGGCCCAATAACTTGTACCCCAGCATCACTGGGGTCTACACAAACAAATGCCACTTATTGTCTGATCTTTTGTCTGTCCATTTCTTTTCTATTTTTGGGGGGTTAACCAATTACATTTTTAATTATTGACACAAAACAAACCCACCTCCCAAAAAGTCTTATTTCCCAAGCCGATCAACAGCCATTTTTAACATGGCATCCCTCCACTTTCTCGGGCAAATAGGACCCATTTTTCAACAGTAATTTTATCAAGTCTGCACACAGATGGAAGCCCAGAAACCAGGGAGTTGATGCTGGGCTATGTTTACACAATCCCACAATTTTTTGAGCCACAAACTCTCCTTTTTCAAAAAAGGTTGTGGGTATACATTTTATGTTGATGAGCTGGCGTATAAATTCGGACATGAATTAGTGTAGTGCACCCTACTGTCCCAACTTAAAGACTACAGTCACCACCAGTTCTTTCACAACCACATTTCTTCCCAAGAGAGATTACTTTACCACATGGTACTACCCATAAACCTCACTATTGCAGCTTGCTTAATAATCACAGATTTGTGTTGCCAAGTTTTGTAGTATGGTTTTGAGGTCAGCAAGATTTGTTACGACATTAAATAAATTTGAGCAAGACATTTTATCCAAATGTTGTGTCAAACAAATGTCTTTCTTTCATATGAATTACTCATTGATAAAATCAAATTGTAAACAACAGACAGCATACAGTGGGTAACATTATAAATATGCAAATGAATCGTTCCATGAAGTTGAGACACAAAGTGTGACATTTTGCTACATTTCCAGTTACATGCCATCTATCGACTAAATTATTGGAATATTTATTCCTTATATTTGTCCTGGATGTTGAACAGATTTGGTCAACTTTTGTACCATTCAAACAATACTTTCTTAAGAAAATGGACGTAACGGGGACACTGTCTCTTTTCCATCTTTCTGTAGTGTTGCAAGAACTTTCTGTGCATACTACTAACTGATCACAAAATGGAACCCTACCTATTTTTATCAGGTTATTGTTGATAAATTATTACAAGGGATGTGTTAAAAAATGTCATGAACAAATGGAACTCCATACACTCAACTGTACAGGGAAAGTTCCGATGGCGTTTTCCCAAAATATTGAAATGGAGAAGCATAAATTTGACAGCACCATTAGAAAGCTCTTTCAGTTGGTATAAGGGTCATAAGCACTACAGTTTTTTGAGACGGGGTGAATATATCTGTTGTTTAGATGCTCTGGTGTGTGGTTTCCTTGTCCAGTAAACTCGACATTGCTAAGAAAAGGATGAACTTTTTTAGTTGATTGGCTTATTATCCCCACAACCATATTCTTGGTGGTTCAGTCAAGCATAAATCACTCAAGCAGGAAAACAGCCGAGTGCTTGCTGAATGGTTGTATTTCAACAATTTACTATTAGGGTTCAATGAAAAGGAAACACATTTTGTGCAATTTTTTTTGTTTTTATTTCTCTTAAAGTTACATCTGCTACATGTGTAATAGCAAAGTTATGGTTATTTTCTCTTAAGCCTTTTTTATCAAACAGGAAACAAACCTGTACGTCACATGAACAAATGGCACTTCATATAAAAGACTACAGGGAAACTTCAGATTCAGTTTTCTCAAAATATTACAGTGACATAGAAATAGCACCATTAGAAAGATTTGAACTTTCTCTTTCCATTGGTGTAAGGATTAAGTTTAAATAATGAGCGAAAACATGGTAAATGCATCTGTGTGTAGTTTCCTGGTTGAGTAAACTCAACATTTTTAATGTACCACAACAAGTTAAATTGTGGTTAACCAGGAAGTCACTGTTTTTTTTATCAAGTAGTTCCTTGTCAGCAAGGACAGTTATTGTAAACATTGGTGGAATTTAAAAACACATACACTACATCTCACTAACGGAGGACGTGTTCTCTCAGCTGTTAGGCTGTATCCGTTTCTTTCATTGTTGACTTCCCATCATGTTAGAGCGCAGCCCACTGTAGACAGAGGGCCACAGGATGCTGTTTGTGAAGAAGCTGCTTCTTTTATTTGTGACAAAAGCCGCGTTCGCATTGGACTTACAATTGTAAAAAGTTACAGTGCGTAATTGTTAACAATCCACTGTGGTTATACTTCCATGCGTCCGCACTTGGATTACACAGCTTGCGGGAAAGTCCTTGGCATGTTAACTTTGCAGTGCTGAAAATGCACATTTTATATGTACAGTGGCTGTCAGCACTGGACTTTCAGTGACATTAAAACTGGCCACGTAACTCTTCTGCTGCTCGATTGGCCATGTAAAAGTTCCCGCTGCAGAGGGATAAATGGACAACCAACGATCGACACTTTACCAGCTGTCCGCACTGGACTTAATTTGGTAAAGCTGACAGCAGTCTCCGTGCGTTTTACAAAAAAAAGTCCAATGCGGACACAACTTTAAATGTTTGTGATTATGGTAATCTGATTTAACTTTCCACATATCTCTCAGTTCAGTGGTTCACTGGGAGAACTATCATGTTTCCTATCGACAGGAGTTTCGTTCGTTCGTCTGCTCTTTGGTGTGTCTGCCTTCTTTTGATGATTGGTTGGAGCCAATCACAACCAGACGTAGATAGAGGGCCACAGGATGCTGCTGTTCGCGAAGGAGATACTGTCACTTTTGTTTGTGACTTGAGAAATGTTGGTAATTATATTATCTACTGGTATTACACACAGGGAGTAACGGCGAGGTATCTTAGCATTGGCAGGGAGGTAGGCAGAAGTACACCTCTGTCTGAAGACTTAATACGTCGACTGTCCATTATCGGTGATGAGGAGCAGGAAGAGTTTTCACTGAGGATTCAGAATGTGCAAGGAGCTGATGAAGGAATGTATTCTTGTCAGTATGCACTTAGCGGTCCATCTTCAGTAACGGCTGGCACAGCTGCAGAATTAACGGTACTGGTTCCACCAAGCTCAGTGTCACCATGGTGCAGTACAAGTATATCGCCTGCATTAGGGGCTGTGGGACAGACTGTGAATCTTTACTGTAATTCACAGGGTGGAAATCCTCTTCCAAACATCACATATTACAGGGCAGATGAAAGGTTGGTTGCTTCTACTCTATCAATCGCTCACTCTTATCGCATCATTGCAGAAGACAACGGTGTGGCGTTTACTTGCATCATGACCACACCTGCCTTGGATGAATCACGTAGCTGCTCCGTGATGCCGCTGCGCATCTTACCAAATGCCACCATCCTACCAGCAGTATCCAGGGTTGAGGAGGGGTCTCCAACATTTATTGAATGCTACGGAGAGGGTGTACCTAGTATTACAAACTACAGATGGACAGTGACAAATAATGACACTGGAGAAATTCTACTCCCAGAGAGGTACACAGTATCTCAGGATGGTCGCTCTTTGGGGATAGCAGTGATGGAGAATCTTGAATTACTCTGCACAGTCAATGTGCCATCTGGGCTGTCTGGTAATGCCACTGCGAGAGTTGAAGCACTGAAGTTGGAGGAGACTACTATAAATGTTAGATCCACAACACACCTCACAAACAATCCACCCAGTCCCACAAATGCTTCCAATCCAGTAGCCACTATCGTGCCGGTGGTCCTAGGCATAGCAGTGATTGTCCTCATCATCTTGCTTCTGTGGCAAAGGAAACATCCCAGGAAGTCAACAAGTCTCCCAGATGGAGCAAGAATGATGCAAGCTGGCCGAAAGTATGATGATGTTGCTGCAGATGAGGGAAGGCAAGATGAACCCCAAGGAAACCAAGAATCTGCTTACGCTGCAGTCCTTGAAGATAAGGTTAATGATGGGCAGGATGGTGCCATCACCTCTGAATACCTTGAAATGCGACAATCTGCATGCCAAGACAACAATGAATATGCTTATGCTGACGTTCACGGGGACAAGAATGATACTGCAGACACTGGCAAATATGAGGCTGTCTCAGTTGGTAAGATCAACAAGACAGCTGGGCAGGCCCCGGATGGACCCATGCAGGACTCATCAGGGTATGAAATGCCATCTAAGATAACACATGTCTATGCATCAGTGAAAGAGTAAAGAAAAAATGACTATCAGCAATTTTAGTCTGTCTGGATACGAGAAACATGTTAGTTTAGTCTTATCTCTGAGTGACCAAAAGCTAATCTAATGTTAATTTTGGAAGAAATTAGTGACCTGGCACCACAAAATGGTAGTCTTTATAATAGACATGTGCAAACGAAAATCATATCTGTGCAGATGCCGTGATTAATTTTGCAAAACAACCCCGAGTGGACCTCCAGATTTTGACCAATCAATGAGGGTGGGAGAACGGGAGGGTGGGAGGCTGGGGGGGGGGGGGGGGGGGGGGGGAGGCTGGGGGGGGGGGGGAGGCTGGGGGGGGGGGGTAGGGAGTATGATGTCTCATTTCCAGTGAACCTAAGGAGTGTGACTTTTTGCATTGAATGCCAGGGTCTTGGGTTTAGTGAGCTCATATAGTACACAAACAAATTATTGACTTATTGTAATACAAATTACTTGTTTACATACGTACATGACATCAAAATGTAGAAAAAAAAGTAAAACACACACACAAAAGCAGCATAGTAGATTTAATCAGTCAAGTATTAAGACAACAATTATGGCTAATTCATCTTGGTAGACAATAAAGGATTAAAGTGTTCCACACCAGAGCTCTTAATAAACATTATTTGTAGCAAGACCTCCACTAATAGGGTTCTTTGTCTATGGTCTGACCACTGCAAATTGGAAATCTTTGACAGGCTAACTGCTCCAAGCTCCAGTTTTAACCTCGTGATTATTCAGTTATTAAAGCCACCTGGCTTCCCATTCATCAGCAAGGTTTGAGGTAAGGAATGCGGCGCCGCAAAGAAAAACAGCGGTACCGCAATCAATACGGCATTTGGACAATATGATGCGCTCCCTTAAAAGTGGGTCAAAACATTGGTTACTAGATAACATACATGTACATTGTACAAATAGAACCTCCTCATAATCACTGCTTTGAATTGGATTGTTCTATGTTTAAATAATGCTTGACCTTTTAATTTGCTATTTTATTGTTCTAAATAATGCACATTATTATTAATAGTTATTTTTGTTTTAAACCAAATATTAAAACATAAATAAGGCATCCAACATGTACCATGCAGAGATGGGCAAAGGAATTACAGAGAAGGAAACAGGAAATTATATTTTAGTGTGTATTTTCCTGGTTAATGTTTTGTTAAAGCAACAGGGTGGTGACTTGGCATTAGACTGAACTCTTCAGAAGACTGCAGAAGATGTTTAATTTTTGAGGATCTGATGTCTTGAAAAGAACTCAAAATTCAAAATGTATCAGTGGACTTGGGGCTGTGGTGGTGGTTGGAGTTGGGGTTGGGGTATATTGGTTGGGGTTGGTGTGGGGGAGTTTGTTTTTGCATTCAATTGGGGACCTTTAACAATAGAGGACAATCGAGGACAATCGAGGACAATCGAGGACAATCGAGGACAATAGGGTCCCCGGTTGAGAAAGGTCCCCGTTTGAAAATCGTGTACAAAACCAATGAGGGCCCTTGCCAAAAAGTTAAAGTATATGAACAATATAAGGACAATAGGAGGTCCCCGATTGCAGCATATGATGCACGATATGGGGCAGAGCGAACCCCCCTCTTTTGTGTTGGTCATTGTGTTCCCGGAATCTCAGGAATTCTTTTCAGAAGTCTAGGGGGGATGTGTTAGGTAACAATAGTCTGGAGAGTGTATAGGGTATAGGGACAAAAAGGGGGGTACCCCTCTGCCCCATATCATGCTGGGTATAGATTGCAGGCGTTTACACACTAGATTTAATTAGCCAAGTATTAAGTCAGCAATTGTGGACAGATATACCGTACCCTGCGGAGACATGAAAACAATAGATACAAAGGGACTGAATAGGTCTCCACTAGGCAATTGTATGGGTTAGGATGTCTCCACAAGGAATTTTGTGTACAAAGTCTAGGGGGGTTTGCTTAAGTACAGGGACAAAGGGGATGTCTCCACAGGGATGTAAAAATGAGATTGGGTGGCTGTGCATGTGACAAGTGTGGACCAGGGCGTGGCCATGCATCAGAAGTGAGAAGGTGACCCTAGTCAATGACATGTAATTGGTGACAGCAGGGCTTGAGAAGCTAAATTGTGAACGACGGAACATGGTAATTAAACTGTGGGAGTGAAATGTTAATGAATAACCAATAACAGTACATTTTGGAAACATTTCCATAGACTTTATGCAAAAAACTTGACTGTTTGAAATGTATCTTCAAGCAAACTTGACGCACAGTTAAGATCCTCAATGAACAAATATGCAGTGTCCATATAGACACACACAGAGTACAAGCTGTAGTAAATATACATGTGCAACTTAGAAAAGCATGCATTACAGCCTAGTGCAGGATGCAATATAAACCGTGCAACATGGGATATTAACACCTGAATATATCCCCGTCATCTGATCAGTGGATCGTTGGTCACACATGTCATTGAATTATTTGTCCCATCGCACAGCGCGGCCACACCCAAAAAAAGACGTTCTATTCATGGTGAATAGAACTTCCATTACACGGTCACGCAATTGGTGGCACTACACCACAGCTGTCATTCACACAAAATGGCGGACGATGTTCACGAATCACCGTTTGTTCTCCTAACATGGAGAAATGTCCTAACAGCCGATGAAATATTGGAACACAAAGATACAAATTCAATACGCAGTCAAACGATTCGATTAATTTGCAAGAAATGCAGGAACAACAATTGAAGCTTCAGCTCATTCGGAACTTTTTGCCGCAGTTTTATGCGGGTCTGAGAAGGGAAAACGGCAAGCTGTACACAAAGAAATCCATGCATGCAATCCGACGAAGATTTGTTCAGGCGTTGTTTGAAACAAATAATGAATGTTTCACATTCGTGCAATGCAACAAATAATTTAATGACAGATGAAATGTTCCATTCCGCTCGGCTTCACCTCGTGGAATGGAACATTCAATCTGTCACCTCACGAAATTATTCTTACCATTGCACTCATAAACATTCATTTTTTGTAAAATATCACACTGTCGTTGCTATTGATAGACCAATCAGGATCGAGGATTCAATTTTGGTTGAAGATTATAGGTATAAATGTAGTTACGCGTTATATTAGAAATATGTTATCACTGCTATACTCAAATCTAATGTTTTTTATATGAGTATTAATTATGATGTAAATGATCTTTTTTGTAAGTTTGATGCATATTACACATATACTTCAATAATGTTTGAATCTTTTGTGTGTGTTTTGTTATCCTGTTTATATTTTTATTCTCATCATCAAACAAACTACAATGGAAATTGACTGGGTAATTTTTGAATGAATTTTCAAAGTGAACATAGAAAACTGGTAGGAGCAGGACTCGAACCTGCGACCTCCGGAATACCGTACCGGTGCTCCATCAACTGAGCTATCTTTCCCTATGTTGCTGATCCCCCCAAATTGTCTTTGTTTGGGGGGGGGGGGGACTAGTCTTGTCATAAGCCCACAATGCTGTATAACCAGGGATCATGCCCACACTTTACGATACAACTTGGGAAGTGACAATGTGGGGAGTACTCATTAACCCTATAACCCTCCAGGGTATTTTGGCTAGAAACCCTGCCAGACGCATCAGATTGCATACTTTGTCACATTGACTTGTGTGCAGAGTGCAGCAAGGTCAAGCTGTCACCACAGATGCACTGTACTGTGTCTGGCAAGGTTAGGGTTAAGGAGTTCCTTTAAGAATGGATGTCATGCGCTTATTAGGATTTTTTTCACTGCAAAACATCAATTCAGGGTTTTTTAAGGGCCAAAGATTCTCACAGCGAGATGTGTTTTAATCAATATCATACACTCTAGTCTATATCTATAGTCTATAATAGTGTGTAGATTCCACGAATCTGCAATTATTATATTTATTACATAATTACGCAAGACAAAAGCCTCTTGACCTGCTGATTTTACCCAATCAGAGGCCGTAAACTATTTGCAAAAGTGTGACCTGCGTGTGCGCTCCTTCACTAGCCCCTGGTGCCACGGGCTAGTTAAAGAATGCGCACAGCGTTTGAAAACTATTGCGTTGGCAGTACGTTAACCCCTGCAGCTGGACGATAGCTATAGCCATGGTTTGAGGGAGGCCACCTGGCCGGTTGACATGTATACCCGCATTCCTGCTCTTACTCAATGCATTCATCATTCAACTCCATTGTTGTTGAATGGGAGTGTAATAAATAGATGGAGCTTTTTCAAACAGAGTTTTCATTTACATGAAAGGGGGCTCCAAGTGCGATGAATAGGACCACTCTATTCAGTGTGGCACCTATTGTTCGCGTTACCGCTCGGCTGCACAGCCTGTCAGTGACAGTCCTGGCATACCCGCACCCCATCAATAACAGCCGACCGCAAAGAGGGTAACCCCCAATGTGTTTTTCTTGCAATAGCGACAGCTATCGCTTAATCAACAGTCTTGTTCACATCTCTGCACAAAAGCAGAGATTGGCTGGCATGGAGTCACATAAAATTTGCAAGTACACATATGTCAGACGTTCGTTGCGGAGAACGTCTCCATCGGACGGATGATACTCAGGAGTATTTACCTACCAGGATGGACTTAATGTTTACCACAGACAAGGACGCGGAAAAGGGGGGGGTCTACTTACCCACATGCTGCTACAATGCCAGTGTCGAATAGAAACAGACTGTGTTTCTCCCCGCAGGCAACCTGGGTCACCTTGATGTGTGCAATGGGCCGCAGTAAATGAGGCAAAACCTGGAGATGCAAAAGCACACAATAACAAAGTAAAAACTTTAACCAAACTCAATAAACAAAATATTTGCTAATTCATGGTAAACCTGTTTATTAGTTCAATACTTGAATAAATGAAACTGTTATTATTTTAGTTAGAACTTAGACAAAACTTAACAATAAGAATTGAAAAAGTGTTTATGAAATTAAATTCAAAAAGTTTATTTTTTGAACATTGTACATGTATCAACTGGTTGTTAAACTGTTAACAATACAAATAAGACAAGGTTAATTAATAGTAACTGTTAATTAATTAATTAATTAATTAGAATTAACCCTTTCAATCCCACAACCAGGACATTCCAGGTTGGCACACAACTTCAAATCCTGGACCCGAGATACCCCACTTTGTGCCACACACCTTCAGATCCCACACCCGGGATATCCTAGATTATGCTAAACACCTGCAGATCCTGTACCCAGGATATCCCAGGTTGTGCCACACACCTTCAGATCCAAAAGTCGGGATATCCCAGGTTATGCCACACACCTTCAGATCCCACACCCGGGATGTCCCAGGTTATGCTAAACACCTTCAGATCCCACACCCGGGATATCCTAGGTTATGCTAAACACCTTCAGATCCCACACCCGGGATATCCCAGGTTATGCAACACACCTTCAGATCCCACAACCAGGATATCCCGGGTTATGCCACACACCTTCAGATCCCACACCCGGGATATCCCAGGTTATGCCACACACCTTCAGATCCCACACCCGGGATATCCCAGGTTATGCCACACACCTTCAGATCCCACACCCGGGATATCCCAGGTTATGCCACACACCTTCAGATCCCACACCCGGGATATCCCAGGTTATGCCACACACCTTCAGATCCCACACCCGGGATATCCCAGGTTATGCCACACACCTTCAGATCCCACACCCGGGATATCCCAGGTTATGCCACACACCTTCAGATCCCACACCCGGGATATCCTAGGTTATGCCACACACATTCAGTTTACATCATCAGCTATGTTATCTCTGCAATGCAGCGTGACAGTATGGAGAAAACAAAGCTCAGGCAGAGGAATTTGTTGGGTCAATAATTCAAAATTCATGCACGAAACAAAAAGCTAACTCCACGCACACACATAAAAAAAGCATTTACAACGGATAACTATTTCAAACATTCAATTCGGGTGCAGACCAAACATGTTTTTGATTTTCTCTCATAGTACTGTGTTTATGGCAGGGTTAAGAATAAACTAGTTATCTTTCCCGTCTTGCACAAGGAAAAAAAAAGAAGAAAACGGCAAAACTGACAATGAAATTTCAACTTTTCTATGAAATGTTCCAACATGTTCATTATTCCATACTCTATATGCATGTACACAAATGCATGCTGAAAAAAAATCTGCCAAGTAAATTAATTTTTTTAAATAAAATAAACCACTTAACCCATTCCTGTTTAATGTTGTGTTTTTTTTTTTGTGTTTTTTTTTGGGGGGGGTGAATTTAACACACAATAGGCCCATTTCCAGTAAGTGGTGCTTTTCAGAAGACAAAGAGAATCATTGCAACAAGTTGTGCAACATGCTCATGTTATTAAAGTAGTTAATGTAAGCCGCAATCTACATGCTGCAAAATCTTTGCTCGATTTACATGCTGCGGCAATTGTACCTCGTCACAGATGTTTTTGCGAGCCAAGCGGTGCAACAGGAATTGACGGGCGGCCTGCAAAAGGACAAGAGACGGCACTCACATTCATTTTCCAATGTGGCTTAAACAAACACGGCAATGAACATCACATCTCAGCATTTTGACATTATGTTGATGGATGCAGCAAAATTTAAACAAAACAACAAGTCTGATGTTGACATGGAGATAAGATAACAACATTTTTGCTACTTTACTTTTTTAATGGTCTTAACTGAAGGTATGAGGGTGCTTTTAAAATACAGTTCTGTAGTGTCATTAGAGGGAAAACACCAGGGGTGTGCATCGGAACCGGGTACCCGAGTACCCGACCGTTCGTGTCAGGAACTGGTTCCAGATTATGGAATCGAGTACCCATACAACTTTAGTAACTTCTCAGATAATGAAAAAGAAAAGCTTTTGAATATTGTCGGGAATTTTCAAAATTAAATCCCAACTACCTGGGAAATCAGTACTGATTTCACATTTATGACGCTGACGAAAGTTCACAAAGGGAATTTACCGGTCGCGGTTTTAGTAGTCTGGGTATGGATAAGAGCCAGAGCCTTGACGAGAAATAATAGCATGCCTCATTCCACAATAAATACAACTGTATAAATCTTCCAGACAACCGTCTTTTGTGATATGCCAGCGCATGCACGTACGGCACATGCAAAGGTGGAGAAGTGATCGTGTTTACTGGACAGGCATGAGATTTTTCAGACTTTTTGTTCCAGGATTGGAATTTTTGGGTTGTGTTTCTTTAACGGGTACCCGGGTACCCGTATTTTTTTCATTTGGGTACCCGGTTCTTTTACTACCTGGAAATGCACACCCCTAGAAAACACCACTGATCTCTATGTAAATTGGTTAACTGGATAATGCATCAGCTGTTTGAGTTGAAGCTGCCATCCGCCATATTATCACTCCAATAAAATAGGTTTGACAAACTTGTCCCCAGGGTCTACTTCCATCCTCACTCCCATATGATGGGAGTACTAATATGCCGGGCTGTTGCTGGCTTCAGTTGTTCGTACAGTGGGCAATGAGCCATCCAGTTTACATGGAGATCAGTGAGGAAAATAGTGCCATTAGTAAGCTGCATCTATGGTTCATGAATGCATGTTGAATAGCACGAGTGAATGGAATGTAGAATAATGCAGAATAATGAAGAATAATGTCCCAAAGGTCTCGTGGCATACAGGACTACAGTCTTTGTGTTCCACAAGTGCGAGTGGGAGTATGAATTTATCCTCAAGCAAAATTGAGCACAGTAAAGATCCTCACTGAACAAACAGTGCAATATAGACCGTGGAATATGGGATAATATCACACTGTTGTTACCAATCAGGATCAAGGAGTCAAGTTTGCTCAAAGAGAAGTTCACCTGCGCAAAACAAAACCTTGACCCAAACTTCTGATAAAATTCTCAACCTCTAATCCAACTCACAAACCTGATTGTCCTTATAGTTCTCAATCCGGAAGTCGTAACCGAGCTGCGCATAGAAGTTGTTGCCCCAGCTGTAGCAACGGCCGTTCTCTAGCCAGAGGACGGTGTGGCGGCTCCCGCACGCTACCCCCAGGATGGGCGATGCGTCGCCCTCCGTGGGCAGACGCACCCTCTGGGGAGTCAAATGCGTCTCCTTGTCGCCGCAACCGAGTCTGCCAATGAGAGCCAACCAAGAGCAAGTTTGATCAACGACCATTTGTTAACCAGTGCTTGATACGAGTGTTGTAGTACTCGTACTCGTACTCAAATGAAAAAAATTCCATGTACTCGTACTCGGGGTGAAGTACTCGTACTCATACTCATACTCATGCAAAAGTACTCATACTTGTACTCATGGAAATGTACTCGACTACAACACTGCTTGATACGTCACATACAGTAGGTTGTGCCTGTGCACTCATATTAACCTGCTGTGGCTGGCTGTTACTGATGGGGTGTAGTTATGCCTGGACTCTCACTGAAAGGACTGTGCAGCCGAGCGTTAACACAAACAATAGGCACCACATAAAAAGAGTGGTCCTATTCATCGCACTTGGATCCCCCCTTTGGTGCAAATGAAAGCTTTGTCTGAAAAAGCCCTATCTAATTATTACACTCCCATTCAAGAACACTGTACATGTAGTTGAATAATGAATGGATTGTGTACGTGCAGGAATGCGGCTATACACGTCAACCGGCCCAGTGGTCACCCTCAATCCGCGGCTATGGCCGTCGGCTGCAAGGGGTTAAAGTGCAAACGATATATAGTTGACCACAAGGTCCTGGCTCCCCGCTGTACTTGCAATGCTTGCAGTTATTGAGACCAGTGATGCGACAAACCGTCAGCAGGCTTAAACTAGATCACACTGTCAACTAAAACAAGGTTCTGTGTGTGTTAGTATGGTTGAATATCATCAACGCTACACATAGTTCTTGTGCGAACTTGCTCCAAGGAATCTACAATTTGACTCAATTCTGAATTGTATACGCCTTTTTCAAGAGTTATGATGTCAATTTGAAACATACTGCTATATTACAAGGCTCAAATTTCATGTGAAAATCTACTAGACAGCCGGGCTAGCAGCTCAAAATTTTTACTAGACCAGAAGGTATTTCACAAGACCAATGGTAAACAAGAATACACAATGTTTTTCATACCAATGTGCTGTTTTTTTTTCCTTTGCTGACCGTTTAGGGGGAGGGGGTTTGGTTTGAGAAACGCTGTCTAAAACTCCTGGCCTCAGCTAAAAATGGCCATTCCAGAAATAAAGGAATTTTTCAGTTTGCCAGATTTAGAAAAATTTTACTTCCATGAAAATCAGTATCAACCAAATATGTGACCCGCTCTGCAAAAAGGGCACATAAGTCGCTGTATGCTTTTACGAGTTATGGGCTGTTCAATGTGAAGAGGATGGAAAATTCTTCAAACAAGTGATTTTGAAGGGAGGGAATTTTTTGCATCTTTGATACCTATATTATTCTATTTCATAACAAAAATCTTTGATTTCAGTTAATCAAGTTGGAAAAAGAATGTGTTTTTGTCGAGTGCTTCCATCTTTTGCTTTGCTTTTTGCTTTTTTAAATGGCTTGTTTCTCCTTAAGTCATTTCAAGAAATTCCTGAAAACAAACATGCAAATTTCCAAATATCTCATGATTGCAAAATGCTAGAGACCTCAGACATATACCATATGAAAGCTTATAAAATGGCCTTTCCAGCTATATATAAAACACTACTTCCAAATTTTGCAACACAAGTGCCCTTTTTGCAGAGCGGGTCACATATGCAAATAGGGGTACAGAAGCCTAAACTAAATTTTGAGGTTTCCATAGGTTTGTGCACAAACATGAATGCGCCAGCAGGCTTCAGTCCACACGGCGAGTTAGCGCTCTAGTCATTTAATATATGGTTTAAATCACGTCCACCTCTTTTGTATACAACAGAAATATTATAACACTGCTGTTTTTTTACTTACTGGCCGCTGTTCCCATTGCCCCATGTGTACACCTGATCTGTAGCTGCAAGAACAAGATAACAAAAAAGGATTAGCTAAAAAAGGTAGTTTTACTAATGAATAATAATCAGAATTTTATCTTTTATATAATACAAAAGTTTCCCCGATTGTTTTGATTTTTTTTTTAAATTTAAACTAAATATTTCATGTGGTGATTACAAAACAACTTTACGTTTAACCCTTACTACCCCAAGCCTTACAAACTCCAACAGCAGGTTTTGTATAATTTTGATGGGTTCAGGAATGTAGCGTCTTTACACCATTACTTTTAATAGAGCTATGATGCCCCGATTTGTCTAAGTCCAAAGAATGTGCCATATTCACTGCACAGTGTTGGATTTTGACAGGTTCAGGACACTTCCTAGTAAAAATGCCTAGGGGGTTAGGGGGTTAATGAAACCGACTGTCCCAAAACTACACTGCAGTCAAGTCAATAAAATGACTCCACTATCGAGTAGGGGTGGTTTTAACGTAGACTGAAGAATTGGTGAGGGCCTACAAATATATTTTGGAAACAAACCAAGTTCTGAGAATATTAGAAAGGTACATCTGAATGGATGACTTTTTTGTTTAACTATTGGAGGGGTGGGGAGATTGAAGACATGTTTTTGAAAAATGTCATGCACCATAAAAAGGAGCCATTTTGATGTAGGGTGGGCGGGGTTTGAGGTAGGGTGGGCGGGGTTTGAGGTAGGGTGGGCGGGGTTTGGGATAGGGTGGGCGGGGTTTGGGGTTGGGTGGGAGGGTGAGAATCTGAATTTGAGGTAACACGAGCCCCCTTGCCCAACAATAGAAGCAAACCGACCGCCGTGTATTCAAAACACCCCCCAAAACGACACACAGAGTCCTTTAACCCTCCTGTTCTCAAGGCCAAAATGGAGCCAGCTACCCATTATATCAAAACCTATCAAGTGACAGGTTGAAACAACACACACAAGCTGTGAGAGTTGGTGGGTAGATTTTTTGATAGGCTGTGATAGTTATAACTATACGAGGGCTAATGGTTTCTTTAAAACAAACTACAGTAAAACACTCATGGGATCCACAAAATGTGTTCACTATAGTGGTTGTTTGTTATAGTTTATAATGACATGTACTGATGAATACAACAATTTGGGAGCCAAAGATAATGTTCATTATAGCCAAATGTTCAGTATTGTCAGGACTGTGTCATTTTTCATTTTTCAAGGCCACATACAAAATCACACAAGTGTGTAAATACTGGCAATCACGGCCCTCCTATTGTCCCTCTTTTGTCATATGTTTTGTACACGATTTTCAATCGTGGACGTTCGGTCAATCGTGGACCCTTTGTCTATGCCCTAACCCTTTTTGTCCCTAGTCCACGATTGCCAGTATTTATAAACTCACCAGTCACAATCACTGTGTGGCTCGCTCCACACATGAAGATCTTCAGACCGTCCACAGTTGATCCTTGGGACACAGTTTTACCAGTATCCGCCCTCCTGGTCGTCTGTTCATAGAGATGTCGCATCAGGGCATCCTCTGCGCTGACGTTGCTTGTTGTCCCATGTCCATGTTGTCCGAACTCCCCGCATCCCCATGCGAGAATGCGCCCCTCGTCATTAAAAGATTCTAGAGGATCTTTTCGAGAATGTTTGCCGTCTGCACTCAAACCTTTACCTTTGGGGCTGGTACTCATACTTGTGTCACTGAATGCTGATGCAGCGTCCATCAGTTTGGAAGCCAATTCAGTGTCGCATTGTGTTGTTCCACTGACATCCATGGTTTCTCCAACTGTTCATTAACCTCACATCAACTTTTCTTTTTTCATTGCAACTACATGTATTAACTCGCTTGAGGTACATGTACACGTACACCAAGTCTCGTTAACGAATATGCAACTCTAGCTTTCGATGTCATCACTTGCGTAAATGCATGCTGCTTGTTTAAGCCCTCCTTTCTTCACACTTTACCGACGTCTATCTTGTCATTTCGAATGCTGATTTATTGGCAACACGAAGCATTCACGTAATTTCTCTTTCTACTGACAAATGGAGAGACTGCCAACATACAGTGTTGGGCAAGATGGCTGAGTTGGTAGAGCATGGGGTTGCATTCTAGGGGTTACAGGTTTAAGTCCCGCTCCCCCTGCCAGTTTTCTCTGTTGAGTTTGAAAATCACTTTCTCCTCGGTTAGACTTAAGTTTGAAGCAATCTTGCCCGAACTCATTCATGGCTCATTACCGCGGTACAATTTGTCCAACGTCTCATGAGAGTTTTAGCCATATGGGAATCCTCTCCGGTTGAAGTATACGTCCTGACGTACATGTACATTAGCTTGTTGGAGCAATTTTATAATTTGCAGGGAATCAGGCATAACGGGAGATGTTTCTGAGAACACGAAATGGAGGGCTGAGGGCCGAGGCCTGGACTCCAAGTTGGGTTTGAACTGGTAACCTGAAAATCAAAGAGACAAAAGATTGTATTTAAACACAACGTTAATAAACCTCAGAAACTACATGTAGCTTATATTAGGGGAGCATCTTTCTTAATTAACCCTTTGTAACCGTTGGACACAAATACGTGCGGATTGAAAATTGCCACCTGGCCGGTTGACTTCTATTTGTGGCAATCTCTGCAGTTTCAATCCATTATTGGGGTATTGTGTACGTTATGCTTGGCTGCACAAGCCTCTTGTTTCTGTTTTGCTTGGCTGCAGAAGCCTGCATAGCGCCCCGGGACCCCCCCCCCCCCCCCCATATGATACCCGAGGTCGAGGGGTTAAACAGCTGGTATTGTCAGCGGTACTCCTGTTTTCACTGAGGTATCGCATGCAGTACTTTGCATCATGTAGGAAAATCCCACATTTTGTGAATAGCAGAGTAAAACAATTATGCGGATCACTCATTAACTCTTTGTCGGTAATTAATTACTTTAGACAAAGCTGTTCATGTAAAGTAAACAATCAGGAATGAGGTCATTACACATCCAACTGGCAGGGTATACTTTTTAAAACTTTTTTTTTTTATGCAAGTTTGCCCCAAACAAGGCTAAAAGCTAGGGCTGTTCATTTTCGAATAATTTACTATTCGGATAATTTACTATTCAAATAATTTACTATTCAAATAATTTACTATTCGAATATTCGAAACTGGGTTTGACCGAATATTCGATACTCGCCGATCAAGTTTTTCAGTGCATGCCACACTGGTAAAAAGAACATTGCACGTAAAAGCAAGCCGGTGTTTTACGTATGGCGATTGATATTATGGACAGTTCAAACAGCATTTTTGTTGCATGCCCCTGTCGTATCAAGGGTTTTACCGACAGGAACAATAAACTTCCGTCCACAAAAAATTGTGATTGACAAAAATGCGGCATTTGACACTGCTAAGCGCCGTAACTTTTCTATTAAAATAGCATCAGAGTCGTATCTGTACGTGTATATCTTTTCGAATATTCAAACTGGCAAAATGGTATTCGAATATTCGCTTGACGATCGAATATCAAATATTCGGTATATTCGGGACAGCCCTACTAAAAGCCACTCGAGGTATGGAGCTACAGAAAGAAAAAGAATCATAGATGCAAGATTTAGAACTAATATTCCTCTTGAAGTAAGAAAGATCATAATAAGATAAAGGAAAACATATATAAAGCAAAGAATTCCACAGAAATACAGAACGAGGGAAAAAGCTATTGGCATAGCTTTTTGTTCTACATCTACATGTAGGTACAGCTAGAGTACATTGGTGGTAACAGGCAGAAAGCTGAGTTTCACGCTCAAACACCCTAACTGGAGGAACCAAGCTGGACAAGCCGGTGGAACATTTACCATGAAAATATCTGTGGAACAGACTAAGAGTAGTGCAGATCTCCGGTGAGAGAGTGATTGTAAGTACATGTATAAAAAATGTATGAGCCCAACTAAAGAAAAAGCAGTACCGTCAAGAATACTGCCTGTTTGATGGAGATGTGCTCCGGTGTGAGCTCATAAATATTTGACATTCTCAATTTGAATGATTTTTATTTAGGATCCACAGAAATCAAAATAGGACTGACACTATAAATCATGAAAGTACGATGATTGCGCAAGAAATAAATACTTGGATACAGTTTTGTGCTAGCTAGTAAGTTACGGAGACTTATTCAGGCTTAAATGGAACAGAACGCGACGTCATCGGCAGAATAAAAATTGCCCACCACATCCCTGCATCATGTGAGAATTGTTACAAAAATTAGTGCAAGTACAATTTTGTAAGCACAGTTTGTTTCAAATGCCAACTTTGCACAAGGCACACAAGTACCTTTTTTTATGGGAAATTTCCTGCCATGTGGTTTAACACAAGTCTGTTTAAAACTGCCTTATCCCAATTTTACACTTTGCCCTTAACTGACAGGCGATAAGATGATGTCCTAAGCTACACGTACCCCACAGATGCTGATCATTCTGTGGACTCGAGCATTCCATCAAGTGATAAACTTGTCACTTTGTATTGTTGCAAAAACTAGAAAGAAACCGAATTCCCTTTCTCATGCATGGGGATATTGTCCTTGCACTTCAAACATAGCGATCAGAATCTTGAATTTCGCTTTCATCCACTTTCTCATTGTGTCTGCACTACAATTTGAGTAGCTCTCTGTTGGAGAATGGTAACGTGATAATCTATGGCAAAGTGACTCCAATTCAGTCATCCGACATTACGATCTTGATTACAACTTTAATGGGCAGGTATAAAAAGCAAGCAAAATGCTTTAAAAGGAATACATGGTATCAAAAGATTTGACTACCGACACTGCGCACAGCCTTGAATAGACTTATGACTCCCATGCATACAGACGTTTTTCACGTGTCGTTGTGTAGTGATGCTTAGGAAGTGAATAATCAAGTAAAAGGGTTAAGCCTGCTGCGTGCGTGTAAAATGTTCAAAATGCGTGCCGGAACAAGGACAATCATTTGCAAATATTGTAGGGGTATTTTGCAAATTGCACAAATTGCTTCATGTACTTTGCACTCAATATATCTCTTGAATTGTTGATTGAGGGCCCCTTTTCCTGTAAGGAATTTTTTGGGTCAAAAGTCAAAGTTAACAGCCCTGTATACCTTACAAGGAGAACCAGCTACATAATAATAATAATAATAATAATAATAATAATTGGGAGGCTAATCATCCTTACTCGCAGCTGGGATGCTGAATTGCGAAGGACGCGGCTACAACGTGGTCGAGTCGCTGGCACGTAAAGGCGCCTCTGGCAGCCGGCCTACATCGACCCATGACCACGGAGCACAGCCAGAGATCGAAAGTGTTTGATTTTTCTTGGAGGGAGGAAAGCCGGAGGACCCGGAGCAAAAAACCTTCGTGGCACAGGAGAGAACAACGCACAACTCTACTCACATATAGTCCGAGCCGGGAAACAAACCCGGGCCACATTGGTGAGAGGCGAGCGCTTTACGCACAAGCCACCCATGCCACCCACATGTAACTACAGTGACCAAATTGAAGTGACAACTCGACCCTCAGTTGAATCGAACTCATCAACCACTTGTGCATTCAAATAGAAAGTCAGTCATGCAATGAGCCAATTGGGACAAACTTGACTTTCAGTTTTAAGTTTTTTTATGCATGCGTGGCAGTTTAAATATGGAAAAGATTTTACTTTAATATCCCCCACCAAAATCGGTCAAGAACAGCAAAATCTTGGAAAATAACCGACCCTCCGTGATAAACAACCTGTTACAACCTGTTATTTCAAGATTTTTGTCAGTAAAGTCTTTCCAAAATGAGGAAGAAATCAACATGAATGTGAACACTTTGGAGTGACTATTACATGTACATATGGTGCCAAGAACTTCTAACACAGAAAACACAAACTTTCTTCCCCTATATTACACTAAAATGTCCCAACAAAATTCTCAAAATTAAAGGTTGTGCCAAGTGTTTATACAAATGAACACAAATGGATGGTTATTTTTCAAGATTTGCTGTTCCTATTAAAGTAAAATCTTTCCGTTTAATGCAGTGTCAGTGTTAGACAACCACCCATACTTTTATAGTGGTAACCTTGGTAATGACAACAGGGTAATCCTTACCTTTAGGACTCCGTTCCATACTTCTAACGTTAGTTTCTAGGATATAAGAGAACTTACCTCAATATTTTGCGATGATACAGGGAGGAAAAGTCACTCCGTGTGCTTGGAATCATCTAAATAGTTCGCTATAAGATATCATGTTGAATATGAGCAAGCTTAATTTTGTGAAAAGAGGGCAGGGTTTTGATTTATGAGGGAAATTATGGGGTAAAACGGCAACGTCTCTGACTGCAAAAAAAGGTAGGAAAGTCACATTTTCTTTGAAAGTGCGTTTCAAAATTACAACAAACATGAGTTAATATGAAGAAAAAACAGACTGTCTTACTCTTGTCTTAGTCTTAGCCTGCAAAAGTCACTTCGGTCATGTCGGTAGGCCTACTGTATTAAAAGTCAGTTTTGAACGGAACTCGTAAAAGAAATACTAGAGGTGTCCTAAAGCTGAGAGATCATGGTTCCCCCACAGAACTTGCACACAGCCAAAACTGTGCATCAGGACAGTCCGTCCAACTTCACACCGGTCCCCCCCCCCCCCCGATTTATTTGCAAATCGATTGTTTTCTTTCACAGTACTAAAAATGTCAAATGACCCGCGAAGGCGGTCATACTAATCAACTTCTTTCCCAACACCACCTACGTGTGACATTAAAGTATTAGGACAAGAAAATAAAGCGAAAACGGGGTGAATCTGAGGAAATATTTTGTATTATGTTACTTAAAACTTACCAAGTGCTGTACACTTAACACCATTTTCAGAGTGCGTGCCCGGCAAAGTTTGCCTTTGCTATGGTAAAATCAAAATGTCAATTTGCAAATACTATGGGAAGCCTAGTCTCTCAAAATAATGCACTTCTAAATGATACAACATTATTAAGGCCAGAATTAACTAGTCCTATAGAGAAACAAGCAACATACAGGAAGTTAACCACAAAAGATTGCACTCTTAAAAAAAAGAAAAAGAAAAAAAGAAAAAAATACAATCTAAATTCAATCCATCAATAGATTTGTGACCAACCAAGCAGATTATGCTTCAAGTGATTGATTCATGAATCGATCAATCAATTTGTTTCCAGATGATCTTCCTGGCAAACCCTCTTGGGGTCTCTTGCCCACTTGGCCACTCGGGGTCGTCTTTCCATTTCCTGTTTATCCTTGCCACATCCCTCTGTTCCTTCTATTTCCCATTACCACCTCCTATATTTACCCCCCCCCCCCCCCCTTTACCACACTCATTTGTTCCCTTTCCCCAGCTTCATCTGTCTCATCTTAATCCCTCCCCTCCTTCATCCTTACCCTAACCACACTCCTTTCTTTGATGTTCACCCACTTTGATGTTCACCCTTTTGAATTCCTCTTTTGTGTTTCTCCACCCACCCCCTCTTGCATGTGTGTTCCCCACATGTTTGTTTCATGTACATGTACACTGTCATTTGCCTTTAAGAAAGAACTTGCCTAAGTTCAAAACGTCAGGCTAGCTAATTTTTTAATCAATTATTTACTTTATTCTGATAAAATAGATTTTTGAAAGATTTTGTGACAGACCTTAGCGCTCTATAAGAAGTCACTATTATTATTATGTAAATTGTCTTTTTGTTTTTAAGTCGAAATGTGTTTTAAAAGGATTTTGTCAAGGCTGTGAATTTCTTTTCTTTTTTAGCAATTTCTGTATGTTCCGCATTGAACAATAGTTTGTGTGATCGAGCTTTTTCATAGGCCGTGTTCATGTTGTTCTACTTTGTACACAGAAAATGAGAAAGAGAAACTGGGGTATTCATGTACAATGTATAATTGGAGGAAGCACACTTACTGCATAGACAACTTCGCAAATATAAATACCGCCTGGTTGAGACGTACGTCATAATGGTTAAAAGGGATTGTGGGAAGGAATGAGACTGCTATTTCCTTCCCACAATGCCTTTTTACCATTGTGACGTCTCAACCAGGCGGTATTTGCGAAGTTGTCTATGCACAAAGTAGCCAAATCAGTCATATTTTGCACTTTTGTTTCTGCTGCCCACCATACCCAACTTCTTGGCAAATTGACACAAATATGACAAAGCGCCACCAATCGCCAAAACTTGTCAAGCGAACATGGCGGCTTTCTTCGATGAAGAAATGACAATGAACAACGTTTCAAGGTTTCTTACTCAATTTACGTCTAAATATACCTGCGATCGCAAGGTTTTTGCATCGAAAGTGGACAGTAATATTTTAATTTCCTTTTTATTTTCCCCAGAGTACGGATGATCATCCGGAAAGCGACTTAGCCGGAGAAATTGAGAGGCGATGAAAGTGAAATAACGTTAGACGACTGAGTTACGCGTTGGGTTGTGGTGGACTAGAGTTTGACTGTGGAAACGTTTCCGATCTCATGATTTCTGAAGTCCTACATTTTATTGGGTTTGGAAGGAAATCAAGATGACTGAAGCTGCTGAGGTAATATCAACAGGTTTTTCAGCATTTGTATTTTGATTTCCATTGATGAACTCAGAACGGTTCTAGTAAAGTAGTACTAAAGTTAAAGTAGTAGCTTGAAAATTCCAGCTCTAGTCTAGGCTCAAGATTCGCCATTAGAGCTGGAAGGAATCCTATGGGGTAGGTCAGGGTCGTTTAAGATCTTCCCGATATCTTCCGTTTCCCTGAATATATCAACTAAACACTCACCTTGAACTGTAGAGCAGTCATTCATGCAGCTGTTGATCCCCTCAAAATGAGAATATGATCAAGTTAAACCCGAAATTTTTTTTTATTTTTCGTGCAAATCGGTGCATGCACAAACCAGCTGTGTACAAAGTAATGGAGCGGATTTTTGAACATGAACGATGTTTTCCGATCGATTATCGGCCAGCGGCACAACGCGCGCCTCGGGGCTCGATATCCAACGGCTGTTTGCTGATCGCTGTTAGTATTTCAGCAAACAGCCGTTGGATATCGAGCCCCGAGACGTCGGGGTGTCGCGGCGGTTCTGGCAGCCAAATTGAACCGCTACAATGTATTTGTGCAGTCAAGCGTATCATAAACAATAATCCAACAATGGATTGAAACTGCACTAACAGCGGCCACAGGCGTCATCCGTATTAAAACTTTTTTTTTATTTCAGTGGTTTTGGAGATTTTTTTAAAAGGAAAATAAAGTCCGAGAACCATTTGGTTGATAGTCTGGTTCCAACAGCAAATATCGTCACGTTTAATACCATCCCCCCCCCCCCTCCACTAAAATCGGTAAAGAACAGCAAAATCTTGATAAATAACCACCCCTTCTAAAATAACTCTATAAAATTCATTAAAAAAATGAGGCGGAAATCAACATGTAGGCCTATGTGAACACTTCATGCCATAAAAATTGTATTGAATATGGCTCAAAAGTAACATACATGTAATTTGTCTCTCTCTCTCTCTTTTTAAAATAAGGATCAAACAGATGAGTTAAAGTCAACAATGGATGATGCGGATTCATTGAGGTCAAAGGTCATAGGTCTCAGTGAGGAGCTTGCCGAGACTAAGGAGAAGTTGGCCACCACTCGGAAGGAACTGGCCGCGTCCGAGAAACTGAGAACGGAGGTTGGCGAGAAACTGACCGCTATTCAGACGGAACTGACCAAGTCTGAGGAACTGAGAACGGAGGCTGAAAAATGCGCGTCGGAGCTACGCAAAAAGGTGTGCCGTAGGCCTTGATGCCGATAAATCAGGCAATTCACAATAAAATGCGCCACCAAGTGTTAGCACCAAAGAGGTCGCTTTCCAACTTCAAAGTTGGCAAACTGCCCATAAATATCACATCCTTCCAGAAGTGTTTAAATTATGGTTGGACATCGGACATTTTCCAACCATTTGCAGTATTTGTCTGAAGAAAATATGGTTTGTTATGGCTGTAGTTTGTGTGTTATGGCTATGCCATGGCAGATGAAAACCTGATAATGGTCCAGCAATTATTGCGTCGAATGTCGCCCTCTGTCCTTCATCCATGGGTATTTCTGGGGAAATGTCAGTTTAGTAGTGTTTAATTAAAATGTTAAAATTGCAAAAAAGGAATTTTTAACTACCAAAAAAAGTGTCCAGCAAGAACAATCTTGAATAGTAAAAACATTACTAGCAAAAAGTCCATGTGATTGTCATGTTTTTTAAGCAATGTATTGTTTTTTGGTATATTGCTATTTACATATAAGCAAAAGTATACAATAGAAATTGTCGTGGTTCTCGTGTTAAAAAATATTAAAATACATTCATAAATGTTAAAAATTGAAGAAATACACTAATATTTTTATTTAAAACATTAAATTGCCACCTGAATTTTATTTACAAATGACTCTCAAAATTGTTTTGGCTGGTTAGCCTGTTTTTTAACAAATTGAAGGAATTTGTTTAACGCTAAGCAGTTTTTATGCTCCATGTCAAATCCAATTCCTCTCTATTTAGGATGCTTTCCTAGATTTCTTCGACCTAGTCCGAGTAAAAGAACATGTATTTCACTCTTAGTTCCCAATCCCGTTTTTTTTTCCCTTTTAAACATGTAGGTGGAGACGTTAAGTCAAGAAGTTTATGACCTGCGCAAGGATGGAAACAAATCTGTTGTAGATGTTGGCTGTCAGATGGACCAGACAGCTGCTGTTACGTCAACAGAGGGGGCTGTCGCAGGGAGTACTGCGCAATCCGATTGGGCTATGGAGGTTGGGACTTCTGTAAGTTGGAACTTTCTTTGTTTATAGATGGCTGTTTCCTTTCAAGCTTTGTAGTGGTTAAAAAAGGACAACCAAGTTTACATGGAAGAATTTAAAAGTTATAAACAAAATCAGTGTACCAAACATTATTCAAAAAAATTATATAATACTGTTCTGAGTGATGTGTTTTGTATTGTATTTTTTTCTCTTGTAATCAGAGTGCGACACAGTCGGTCGCAGACAGTGTCAGAGCCGCAGCCGAAGCCGCAGCCACCCAAACCGGCTTTGTCTTGGACCAGACTACTGGCATGTACTACGACTGCAACTCTGGCTATTACTACGATCAAGTAAGCATTCATAATATGATGAACCTAGTACGAAATTTATCAGTCGGAAATTTACAATACCTCTATTAGAAATGCATGATACCCAAGTCAAAATTTGTGATTCCGGGTAGGCTTTTAACCCCTTGAGTACGGTATTTTACGGGAGACGTCGGGGTGCCGCGAACCGCTACAATGTGTTTTTGCAGTCAAGCGTAACCTATACACAATAATCCAACAATGGATTGAAACTGTACAAACAGCGGCCAATGGCGTCATCCGGCCTGGTGGCACTGTTTTTTTTGCACCATATTCTGTCATCCGTTCGCAAGGGGTTAATGATAAAAATGTAACAAGTTTATACTAAAGGTGTTTTCTTGAAGGTAGTAAATTGGCAATTGATTTTGAAGACTAGTGAAAAATGCTATTTAAATTGACGTTTTTTGTACTATTTGTATGCTTTGATAATAATTCAAAATCTCTCCCTAAGTCGCTGTGTTTCCCAAAACATATTATTTAGACACTAAAATGTCTTCCTAATGGTGTACATGTATTTGGTAATATTTAAGATATTGTTAACAATATTTTCTGTCAGGTAAATAAGCTGTATTATGACCCCAACACTGGCATCTACTACTATTTCGATGAGGGAACCGGTTCGTACCAGTTCCACTCGCAAGTTGAACTCCCAGCATCCACGCAAAAGGGACAACGTGGGAAAGGGAGAGGCGGAGCTTCAGGAAAGCGTAAAGAGAGGAGGCAGGCGGAGGAGCACAGCCGAGCGGATGACAGGGTGAGATTCTCGAAAGAAACCCATAACTTACAAAATGAAAACCTTAGGCCAATGGAAGGTTAATGTACTGTGGACCAATCGGTTTGTATTTAGTAGCACAGCAATAAGGAAAAATACAAGTGGAAGTTCATATCACTGCTGTTGCATACTATATTTTGTTGGATTTTGCTAAATTTTTAATTACTCTTGCATATATCAGTCGGAAAATTTCATCTTGAATATGGACGACGGGCATAGCCACAGTTTGAAAAAGACCACCTGGCCGGTTGTCGTCTGTACGTGCATTCCTGCGCATACTCAATCCATTCATGTTTCAACTATATTGTTCTTGAATGGGAGTGTAATGAATAGACGGAGCTTTTTCAAACAAAACTTTCATTCACCCGAAAGGGGGGCTCCAAGTACAATGAATAGGCGGCACTCTATTCAGTGTGGTGCCTGTTGTTTGCATTTACGCTTGGCTACACAGCCTGTTCTTGGCATACCAGTACCCCATTAATAACAGCTAGACACAAGGGGTTAAGTTTGTACTTAAGATATAGCCAAATAGCATTGCGAGAGTCCCTTTAGTCAAGAGTGTTTCATTGACCCAGCCCGGAAGACACCCTGCTGACAATTCCCATGTTCCTGTACAAGTCTGGCTCATTCCCTGGGCCTGCTCCAGAACCATGATTGACAGGGTCTGAATTTCAGATAAGGTAGGCTGTTCAACGCCTGCACGTACCAAGTCGACTTGATTGTTAAGTGACATTGAAGATTGTGTATCTGGCAATTTTCTTTTATGCAAATCGCACATCACAAGCCCAAGGGCACTTGAGTTGGGGGCTACAGAGGAAAGTGTGGAAGAACCAGCCCCTCACACTGAAACAAGACAAGCTAATCTCTTCACAGTATGAATATGGATGGTAACTAGTCCACTGCAAGGCATTAATAATGCCTCGACCCATATTAATTCCGTAAGAACAATTTAAGTTCAAGTAGTTCTGGTGCAGTTTGACGGGGGCTAAGTAGTGCACTCAAATTCATAAGAAGCTTGACAATCTGGGCTGAAGGAAGTCTGGTTTGTGTTTGCATTACAGGAGAATTCCTTGACCTCTGCCCTTTCAAGGCTTACACTAGAGCCCAAGCAAGAACTATACCCACGTGATTACACTTGGGCAACCAGCGCCCCATGTTACACCCCCGAAAAGCCCACCGTTCGCACTACACCTAGAATCCGTATCAACCTCCCCGCACACTCTGTTTCCAAAGGTACGTGAATTCACTAATACATTTTTTTTCTGTTGTTTTCTCTTTCTTTCCCTCATTCCTTGTGGACTCTTTCCGTTGCCTGGATACGCATCTTTAGCGGCGGGAGACCCTAGATGACATGGATTGTCAGATCATTGAGATGAGGCAGGATACCAGACATGGCCACAAGCGGCGTAGGAATGATGGTTCCAGGGAGCGTGCCCGAAGTTTTTCTGAACGAGATGAAAATGCCACACCGCAGAGAGCTCCTCGCGACAGGCAGCGCAGAAAAGAGCACCGTGGGCATTCTCACAGGGAAGTAGAGGGCAAGGTTGAAACGGTCACTAGTGAGCATGCTCACGAGCACAAAAAAAGGATGGAGTCGAGGGAACGGCGACGAAAGCAACGTCGGGAAAGTCGCTCCAAGCGGAGAAATGAAAGATGGAGTAATAACGACGATCGTAGTCACGTTAGCAGTCAACGGGACCAAGAGCCAATAGATGTGGTTTCAGATGGTGAGATTAGGACTCATGAGGGGGCGGAGCTTGATGGTTTGGAAGAAGGCGGGAGTCAGGGGCCGCAAAATCACAAAGCAGTAGATGAAATGAGGAAATCAGCTGGAGAAAACGAGAATGATGGGAGTGGGGACAATCAAGCACAGGAGAAACAGAACGACACCGCAGATGCCGAAAAACAGAAAGATGAGACCAGTCCGGAAATTATCAGAGGTAGCTCGGAGAGTTCAACAGCAAAAGACGACTCTCCGAGTGGGGAGGAAGCCAAGACGGACGAGGACAAGGTCGAAGGTCAGAGGTCACCAGAAGCTGCCACAGACAGCGGAAAGAATCGGCAGGTTATTGTTGCAAATCCAGACGCAGAAGCCATTAGTAGGGATGCGTTGCCTAGCAACCAGCGCCCCGGAGATGGGGAAACGCAGGAGGGGTTTTCAGACGGGGAAATAGTGGAAGACGTCATGATCGTCGAGGACGGGGAGGAACTCATCATCTTGAGCTCGGATGAGATGGAGGAAGGAGAGCTGTCCGACAGTTTGTCAAATGTTTCCTCCAGTGAGGGCAGCTCACTGGAGTCGGTGAGCGCCACCTCCGAAGAGGATCTGGAAGAGATATCAGTAGATTCTGATAGCTCGGGGGGGTTAGAAGGTTAGTTGGTTTTGGAAAACAAAAAATAACGGTGGCACCTTCGTGATTAATGAAATATCTTCATAATGTCAGATTTGTTCCTTAATACATAAGACAAACTTAATTCATGACGTGGCTCGACTAAATGGCATTATGGGTTACACGCAGAAACAACCATTTTGTCACCGGGAAGTCCATTTGGGATTTTAACATTTTTTTACATTAAAAAAAGCTAAGTTATATAAGTGAATTCAATCTTGAAATACTGTTTTGGGTCATTTTTATTTTTGCACCGACTTTTGAGTGTCAAAACATGTGGGCGCGACTCCAACATCTTTAACCCCTTGCGTACGGTTGACACAAATACGTGCAGATTGAAAATTGCCACCTGGCCGGGTGACGTCTATACACGTCAATTTCTGCATTTTCAATCCATTATTGGGGTATCGTGTTCGTTTTGCTTGGCTGCACAAGCCGGCCTGGTGCCCCGACGCCCCCATATGAAATCCGGGGTCAAGGGGTTAAAAGTGAATAGCCTGGGTCAAATCAACACGTAATACATTATAGCTTATTACCTTTACTTGAAGGAATTTCCACACTTTGTAATTCTCAAGTTTTAAGAGCTGCAACTTTCCGCATTTTATGTAGTCGGTTGGTTATCAAGCCATATGGAAAAACAAGTCGGATGACTTTCCCCGAACATGAATGATAATTCCAGCTTTTTGATTCCTCTCGCAGTGTTGAAAGTTGACTACCCCCCTTGCATCAGAATGATCGTGACCAAATCAGACAGCCTCGGGCCAGGCTCATTGTTCATCATCACATGTGCGGGCGGTACCATTGGAAGGTAGGGGTGTGATTCACTCAATTTAACCATGATTGAAGGTGTTTATGGTGACACGGACACGCCTCTTGGTGCCAAAGGGTGTGACAATCACATGTGTGAATGTTGGATAAAATGGAAAAAAACACACATAGCTTTGTGTGTAAACACCTTCAATCTGGGACCTCCTATTCTGCATACTTTAAACTTTTTGGCAAGGATCCTCATTGGTTTTGTACACGGTTTTCAAACGGGGACCTTTCTCAACCGGGGACCCTATTGTCCTCTATTGTTAAAGGTCCCCTATTGCATGCAAAAACAAACTCTCACACAGCAAACAAAAAGCACGCAAACACACAGCTTTACGTTCCATACCTAGTGTGGAGTCCCCCCCCCCCCCCTCCCGAATAAAAGCTTTCTTTGAAAAAACTGTCTATTCATTACACTCCCATTCAAGAACAATATAGTTGAATGGATTGGGTTGAGTATGCACAGGCATGTGCATATAGACGACAACCGGCCAGGTAGTCTTTTTTCAAACCGCGGCTATGGCCGTCGTTTGTATACAAGAGGTTAAACTTGGCTCTGTCTTGGTTTGTGTTAGGGAGGGCGGTAGCCACGCTGTTCTGATCCAGAGCGTGAAGGTCAGTAAGCGCCACGCGCAAATTGTCTACGACTCGGAGGAACGGCAGTACACGATAGTGGACCTCGGAAGTCAAAACGGAACGCTGCTGAACGGGAAAGCCATATCAGAGGTGAGAGATTGACACACAGTGACAAACAGTGACAAACACAGTCGTACTTTCAGAATACTTGTGAGGACAATGCTTTGTGTTTCCTATTGTTCCTTTAATATAACCCAACCCCAGAGATTAAGCACGTATTTCTACTTGCGAGGACCGATTTCAACAAAAGACTTGACTTGCGAGGACTGAAAGGTTTTGTTTGTATTTCCTTTCTCCTCTTGTCCTCAGAAGTATATACAGAACCTGTACACAGTGACAAACACAGTGACAAACACAGTGACAAACACAGTGACAGTGACAAACACAGTGACAAACACAGTGACAAACACAGTGACAAACAGCGACTTATTTCAATTTTGTTTATGGTGAGATGGGAGTTGGTCTCGCCAATGGAGGAAGTTACCCCGCCTGGGTCTATAGGTCTGCAAATTGGGATAATTTCTAAGGAATCTGTTGAAGAATTATCCTCTATTTAGATCTGGGCCAAGGAAAAGTTTAATGGCAGAAAAGCCGAAAACCTGATTTGTCATTGATTTGTCATTTTTTTACCCACCCTCCCTTCCCACACCCCTTTAGCAACGTGTCGTCAGCGAACCCCGCCCCTTATCCCACCGTGACTACATCACCATTGGCGGTACTACCCTAAGATTACACATACACCCAGGCGACGAGACGTGCGAGGAGTGTGAACCGGGACAAGTCCAGGCTTTGATAGCGCTCCAACAACTGAACGAGCTCTCGGCAGGTACAGCACATCGGGAAATTGTGTGAAAAAGAATTCGCAGTCATTTCACAATTCGCACGCAACTTCTCCCCGCTGCGAATACAAGTGGGAAATTATTTTCTTTGGAAAATGTTTTCCCCACTTGTGTGAAAAGGCGAGAAAATGTTTTCCCTCTTGTGTGAAAAGGCGTGAAGATGTTTTCCCACCGTAGGGAAATTTTTCACATTTTGTGAAATGAAAATGAATTCCCTGGGAAGAGAAATTCCCATCTCTGTAGTTCGTTGGCCATTGCGAAATGTACAAATAACTAAAGCCATATAGTGCCCATATCACTACTGAGACACTGCCTAACGTGTATGTTCTTCGTGGCCAAAATTAACAGGTTTTTCCGGCTACTTTGTCTTTATGGCATTTAAGTAACTTGCTCACCGTTTGCTGCTCTCGTTCACTTCTAAAGGAATGTCTTCAGGAGGCAAGCCCGACAAGGAGCAACAGCGGCGCAAGGAACTCCGCCATCTCAAGAAGAAGTTCAATTTGGCCAAGGAGGAATACGGACACCAGGACCCATCGTTGGTCAACCCTGCATATATGGACAGGGCAGGAGAGAGACGACGTGTGGTAGGCAGTGATAACCCACACCAGCTGGACGACCAACCGGCCTCCGTAGACAGGTACTTTATGGAGTGCGTTTGTTTTATCACGAGTACGAGTACGACTACCCCCCTTTTTAAAAAAAAACATTGCTTGCCACCCCCATGATGTGCAGTGCCGTGTACAAAACTTATACGTGGCCAATCCTACGAAATATCTCTTAAAGACATTTTTGGAGTTGATAGTTTTTGCTTGCATTGGAAAGAGCACACTTCGCTCATCATTTTTATATAGCACTCAGTTTTACATCCTGATAATATGGACATTATGTGGGTGAAAACCCTAACAATTCCTATTGACTACCGCTGTATACATTTTATTTAAGGCAGAGATGTAGTCAAGATCTTTGCAAGTCATTTTAATATCAAAGATACAAGAGGTAGGAATTAATATTTCTCTTGAAGCAGAAAAGATCGTAAGATGAAGGGAAACATGCACCAGGCAAAGAATTCCATAGAGATACAGAACGGGGGGAAAAAGCTATTGGAATAGCTTTTCGTTCTACATCTAGGTACAGCTAGACTGTATTGGTGGGAACAGGCAGAAAGCTGAGTTTCATACACCCTACCTGGAAGAATCAAGTCAGAGTATGAAAACTTTCTCTCTTTTAATAGGCCAAGTTGTTTATTTTATTACTTAAAAAACGTTTTCCATTATTTGTACACTTGAATGCAAAAACAGTAATTTTTTTATTGCACAGGGCGATTGGATCGACGAACATGGGCCACAAGTTACTGTCCAAGATGGGCTGGTCCGAGGGCCAGTCTCTAGGCAAGGGTGATCGGGGGATAAAAGAACCGGTAAGTCTCTCGGGGTACAATGTGATTAAAGTTAGCACTTGTGACATGGACCAAGTGGTGTTGACAAACGTGCCCCTCTACAATGCTACAAGCTGGGCAATGCCCGCACTGTGTTGCAAAACGATGCTTTTCAATGATTAAAACTACGAAATGAAAGAATGAACCTCTTGGTATATTCACATGTGAATAGGGACAGTTTGGAGAACTTACCTCAAAATGGGCACTTTTAGTTCGGTAATCTGTCGACAAAACGGGGATACCAGTCGGATACAAAGGTCACAAGTTCATGTATGGCTGGCCCATTTTGCCTCATCATGAAATCCCAGTAGTTGCTTAAGGGTCACGAAAAACCCTCAAAATGACCTTGACCCTTAGAATAATAAACATCAGAAAGGTTGAAGTTATATTATGGCTATAAAAAAACAGAAATGTGGACTTTAAAACTATTATCTTTATGAACCAACACTAATATATTTTCCTGAGGCCATTTCATATTCTAGTTCGATAAAAAAATCTTTCAAGAGGACTTTTGGATGCTCATATACAATGCATGGATTGTTTTAGGTAGAGTATGGTGCACCTCTTGAACAAATGATTTGTGTGTGTAGGGCACCAAGGTTCGCTTTTCGTAAAATTCCTTTTCTAATTTTTTCCAGATTCAAGCAGTTGTCCACAGCCGGAACGCTGGACTTGGATCAGGGACGGTGCAGTCTATGGATAACGTGCAGCACTCGCGGCGAAAGCACGAGAATTGGAACAAGGCTAGAGGGCGCTTTAACATTATCAGCCCTCAACAATTGGGGGCTGGCAACCACGGCAAGATGGGATCGAGCTGGGTGCAGGGAAGAACGGAATCACTCGACGCCAATCCTCAGCGCGGCGGCTCAAAAATGATGGACGTAGTTCAACTGCCACTAGCTAGCCGGGGGACTGGAGAAATGAACCGGAGGAAATCGCACGAGATTGTTGAAATTTGGGACGAAACGATGAAGGCGTCAAGCTCAGCCCATCAACGTGATTCGGGACAGATTCCCTCAGAAGGTCTAGCTGAGAACAGCAGAAAATCTATTGATGGTGGGCAGAACTTTACTCAGAAAAACTTAACAGAAAAGCCGAGCAGTTCGGAAAACAATCGCGAGGAGTACAAAAGACTTTTCCTTGGAAATGAAACTGCGGCAAGAAATGTTACAGGAACCAGTGGACAAACTGAGGTTTTATCGACAGTTGACAGCAGCACAAATGAACGTAAGCTCGCAGGACTAGATAGTTCAAAACAGACTGAACAAGAAGATTCCAGCAGCACCCAAAAGGAAAATTCAAAAACTGCTACCCCGATTACAAATCAATTTTTGGACCAAGAAACTGCCCTGTCAACGACAACCCCAGACGACTCTGAGAAAAGTTCAGCAAACACTTCTAAATGCCCACCTTCCCTAGAGTCCACCAATACCGAAACTGATCAAAATGTGGAAATGCAAGTTAACCCGGACGCAACTGATCAAACCGAATCTCCGCTTCCACAAGCGCACAGGAGAAATCCCGACACCTCCGAGAAGGAGAGTGCCACGGAAACGGGAAAGTCAGACGAGCTTGCATTCCAGTCCAACCCGGAAGCAGCCGGAAGTTCTGGCGACAAGGAAAACAAGATCCAAATAAAATGGAACCGAGCTGGGAAGGGGAAACGGGAGAGTCACCTCACTGCCTTCGAGGAGAGCGAGTCCGAAGGGGAGGAAGAGGAAATTGCAGCAGATAACAAGACAGTTACAGAACAGGCCAAGCCAGAGCGGGGGAAGGGAAATAAAACCAGGACCAGACGCGGATCCGGTAGACTGAGTCGGTGGTCCAAAACTAAAAGCTCTTCAGGAAATTGAGACCAGTTACACCTGATTAAAAAATAATGCTCACCATCATTATATGCTAAGCAAAATTCAACACATATATCACATGCTATTTTAGTTCGTAACCTATTTTTGTGAATAGCAAAAGTTTGTACTTTTGAAATTGGCCCTACAATCCCGGCCAAAATGCTTGGGCCACGTGATGATAAAAATACCCTCCCCCGCGCCCCCGCTCAATGTTGTAATATCAAGCCGGAGTGCATTCCGCGCAATGAGAGCCAACATTGACCAGGGGCAGGGGGGCCCAACGAGATTTGGCCGGGATTGTAGAGCCCAATTTCATTAAGCCGCTAAGCAAATATTTGATTTTTTAAAGGAATAATAGTGAACTATCTGGTAGGTAATCCCCACCAGCAGGACAAGGCGATCATTGGCCTGTTATATGTGACCCGCTCTGGAAAAAGGTATATTATGTCACAAAATATGAAAAATTTGTTTTATGTTTGTTTGGAAAGCCTGCAATGTAAGCTTTCATTTGGTACATGATAGAGTTTCAAAGCCCTTTCCGTTCTGGAGATATATCGTATTTTTGCATATTAATTAGTTCTATGGAGTTCAAATTGCACAACAGAGAAAACAGGCTTTGAAAATTCTGAGAAATAACCTTCCATTCGTGTTTAGAATTGTATTTCAGACAGCACAACCTGTAAGTTTGAGACTTTTGTTGGGAGATTTTCATGCAATATAGGGGAAGAAAGTTTGCATTCACTGTGTTAGATGTTCTTGGCACTCAAATAGTTCACATATACATGTTAATTTCTGCGCCCCAGGTTATCAAGGAGGGTTGGTTATTTTCAGAGTTGTAATCAAGTCAATCACAAGTCAGATCACAAGCTACATGGGATGAACAATAGCTTGTTACATGGCTTGATACCAGACTTGTGAAGTGACTTGTGATTGACTTGATTACAACTCTGGTTATTTTTCAAGATTTTTGCTGTTCCTGACCAATTTTGTTGGGGGTTGAAAGTAAAATTTTGCCAACTTCCAAACGCATGTCCAGTGTGATTCAATTACAGGCATGATGTGGTCTGTATATTCATGCTCAAACACACTATGAGAACAGTTGTCTCGGACCAATCCAAGACAACTCCAGTCAGAGATACGGGCTTAAACACTTTACGAGCGTTTGTGTATGCATTGTGCCGCTATATGCTATAGCAAGGGCAAAATTGTCAAAAAATTTGCAAACTGCGATTGGTCGATTAGCAAAATTCTAAATCAGTTTGGCATGGTTATTGTAATAGGCTAATTAATGTTGTTTGAACCAACTATTGTGCACCATTGCTGGTAAAAGTGTGGTTAAGGACACTTCTCCATATAGAGAATGAAAACTGCTAAAACAAGTGAAAAGTCACATTTTTCTTAACAAAGCACTGATAAAAAATAAGCACCCAAAGTTAGTCTTTAAAAAAAAAATAATTGTCTCGGACGTCAATATTAATTGTCCAGTGCATTTTCCAATGGAGCTACATGTAGTGGGAAAACAGGGGTGTCCTAAACTACACTTTTACCCACTTTTGAACAAAAGCAACAATCATTAATTTTATCCAAACAAATAAAATGGACTGAAAATTTTTTTTTATCCTAAATTGCCAACCTACATGTAAAGTACATTGCGTTTAGAAGTTAATCTAAGAATGGGAATTTCTCTTCACACTTTTTCTTTACTCGGGGGAATTCATTTTCGTTGCACAAAATATGAAGAAAACAAATCCCCTAGGGAAACATTTTCAGGCCTTTTCACACAAGTGAGAAAATATTTTCACGCCTTTTGTAAAAAGTATGAAAATAATTTCCCACTTAAATTCGCTGGGGAGAAAAGCTTAGTGTAAAATGTGAAGGCGAATTATTTTCACAAAATATCCCATTGCCATTCACAGTGTTAACTTTCAAGTCTAATGTTCTGTACAAGTTGGTAATAATTTGTACCTAAAAATGCCATTTGTCAGGCGTTGCTCATTTCAAGCATACAGTTGTACATCAGGCTGTTGACTGCCCGAGCCGAATCCACTTTTCCAACTACATGTGCATAACAAAATTAAACCCTTTTAGATATTCTCCAAACATGGATGACTGGCAAACTATTTACATGTACATTGTAATTTATGCACACTTTTGGCATTGTGAACCAGTCCAAACATTCATTGATTTTATTATAAATATCTGTCCCGAGTTGAGAGATACTCTTTTCGCATATCTTTGCATGGTGGAACATAAGGAATATAATAACCAGAAAAAATCTATTGTGGTTGGCAATTAAAAGTATGAAAAGTACGAAAATAATTGGGGAATGCCTTTCAGGGTACCAGTTACTGATACACATCTCTGGAATTAGAAGAGCTAATAATGCCACAGTATTAGCCAGTCAGAATAGGATTCATGGGTCAGTGACAACCAATTGCATTCATTTTAACATGCATGCTCGATACTATTTGCCATTCAAAACCATGATGCTTTGAGAATGTCAAAAAAGTTTATTCCACATCCGAATCTTGTCTAAAGCTATGTCTTGGTTGGGGGGGGCACATGCTGACAATTGAGTAACTCTGGAAGTCCATTTCTGTGAACACAAATGGAGATGTTAACATGCCTTCACATATGCCTGTCTGGCTCCCACAAACTTCAGCATATTACTCACTTTACTTAACGTAAAGGAGCCTGACTACAAAACCCAAGGGTCAAAAAGTTTGTGACCTGTCCAAGTCATCTGGGGCCAATTTCACGGAGCTGCTTAGCACAACAATTTTCTTTTCAAGAGTTACATGTTTTGTTACATTGTTTTCAAAGCAAACACTTTTTTAAACTGCAACAAATTACATGTATTTAAAGCTATTTGGGGGGGGGGGGGGTTAATATTTTAAAGCTGTATGCATAAAAGTAAGTTTGGATAATTTTGAATGTGAATTCTTAGCAATTTCAATTAAAACACTTACCTGGTTCAGTTATTCTTCATGAGTAAATTGTCAAGTTTGCTTGAAGAGGAAGCCTATTGAAATCAACGTTTTGTCTCTCTTATCCAAGCAGATCTTTCCTGTGGACTGAAAATCATTTATGAAGCGAGAAACACAAATGTTCGTCTGTATTTATACGAACTTTATTTACACACTTGTATGTACACAACTCAGTTATAATGACGATAATAATAATAGACGTGAAAGAATTTTCTATAAGTTTAAAACAATACTGCATCTCGTTTCTCCTTCATTAAAAGTCAACGTTGCATCAACAATCATTCTTCCACATCTGTTGTAAAAGTTTGGAAACTCAGTTAGACACAGATTCCCGAATGACTTACATTTGTAGGTTACAAGTTCACGGTTCCGTGGTTATACTGAATTAATGTCGGACGTTATTTTAAAAAATCTGGACACCGAAATTGTCTAATGCTAAACCTGTCACCTCTATATTTTTCCTAGACCCTCTCCTTAAAATAAGAAATTTTGGTGCAAATTGCTAGTTATTTTTAATACAGGAAGGTGAAAATTAGTAATTTTTAACTACAACAACTGGAAAATTCCAAGTCGGAGAAATATGGAAAAACAGGAAAAATATTTAAATTCTACTTTACATGACAGTGTTGCCCCGTAACTGCAGGTATACCCTCTTAACAAAATAAGAAAGGGAACCAGTTCACTCGGGCACCGCTGGAATTCATCTCAACTTAAACATGTTGTAAAATCTGATGTTGGAGTTGCGTCCTACTCTTTCACAAAGATGTCAGACTCGGCTAAGGAAATTCAATGAGATTTGCATTCCCGACTATTGCTGCGTTCTGAGTGCAAAAAACCTTGGAACTAATTACAAGCCACATTTTTTTATCAGAATGTATTGCTTTCAAAGTTGATGTTTTTAATATGAAGGTACGCTCATTCTAATACCTAGGAAATCATTTCCAAAACAATTACTAATTTGTAGCCCTGAATTTCCTTTCGCTTCTTGCTGATGCATGGTAGATTAACACTTTTTCTTAAATTTCAAATTCTGCTGGGATGCAAAACCTATTTGGACATAAGCTTTTCCCGTTCTTTTTCTTTTCATTTTGTGTAGCAAAAGAAGTGTTCATGAAATCCAGTCTTTGATCTCTGAAAAAAAGTCCCTGTGAAAAGATATGACATTGCAAAACAAACTGCAACTGAACAAAAAAACAATCAAAATCTGAATGAGTTTTGTGTTCATCTTGAAAAAGTTCGGAGATAATATTTTGTATGGAAAAGATAAACAATGATCAAAGAAATAACGGATCAAAGAAATAATTATTTTGGGGTTAAATTGTTTTCCCCAAAAAAGAAAAAAAGCAGAAATGAATATAACTGCAGCTTACACTGCCAAGAAAAATAGCCACCACGGTATGGTGTCTGTTTCTTATTAAAAAGACAAGTCATTACTGTTTTGAATAAACCACTTTCAGATAATAAATTTAGATCGTCTTAAAAAAATCACCCACTTTAATTTTGTACAACAGATAAAAGTACATTTAGGAATTGTATACAATTGCTAACCGTAACACAGGACTATATCTAAAACACGTATTGCTGAAAAATCGGTAAAACTTCACAAAATCTGACGGTCACTAACACAACTCAGTCTTGCCCCTATAGAAGAGTCCCAGAATTTTCTGAAAAACAGTACCAGAAATCTATGAGAAAAAGATAACAAAAATTAGCCAAAACAAGACCGTCTTGACATGCCTTGGGCAAAACAAATCCTATCACAAAAGTGTTTTATAATATAATAAATCACCAGTCAAGGACTCCAAGCGAATTTTGAATTAAAATTGTGGACTTTTGCAAGTGCTGGTATAAGATTAACATTACAGACAAACTTTAAGTCCAATTTTAGGTTCATAGTATTTTGAATATATATAAAACAGTGCTTTAACAATTTTTACACAAGAAAATTAAAATAGCTCAACTAGACAGCAGTGGTTATAAGGACGGCAGAAATTGAAGGACTTCATGGGACATGAGCCAAAAGGAGTCAAACAATTTTATGCCAATATTGTATTTTGGGAGAAGGGTACAAAATAGTTTTAGGAGATCTGAAGTGAATGACCTCGCACAGTGTCCATGACAACAGCGCTTAATAAGGAGAAAGCATCCGTTAACAAATACGAACGTGGAGACTTTTTTTTCCAATTACATTGAGATTTTCCAACTTGTTAAAATACTCGAAGAAAATGGTAATGGGGCCGCAGACAAAGCAAATTGACCGGCCCTCGATGTTTCATTAAGTTAATCTTTAAGAGCCTATTTAGAGCCTATTTGGGCCAATTTGGTACAATTTTGGAATTCTCTTTAAAATAAAAAAAATCCCGAAACAATCTATGCAGATAACGATTGGGGGGGGGGGGGGGGGGGGGGGGGGTGATAACCAAACACTCACAATTGCTCACAACTGTTTAGGAGGTAACAAATTTATGATTTTGGAACAATTTTGGAATTTTTTTTCTGATTTTCATTCACATATGTATATGGGTTCGTATCCCCTCCCCCAACAAAACTTGACCATTATCACAGTCTACCGGCGCCGGGTTTAGAGAGAAAGTTAACAAGCTTGTAAGGTGAACAGTTCCTGTTTTACAAGACTGCAAAATCGTATGCAAACCCTTACAAAATACCACTTATACCAGGCTAACATACAAAAAACAGGTACATGTATAACTACCTACCAGAATTACAATAGTATAAAAACACAAAGCGTGTCAACAATAGACAACAATTTCCCCACCCCCAAAAAATAATAATAAAAAAAAAATTAGTAATTACTCCCATTTACACTGAGGAATAGAGTACAATATGTACATGGTTTTAGTATTACGTATGTATCTATACATGTAGTTGTCATGTTTTTAAAAATACTCCCATCATAAATAGTTTGTTATAAATTTCCATAAATACATTTCAATTTATAAACACTTAAAGCTGTGATGGCGCGCGCTTTGGTACAACCCGCGACCAGTGGTTTTCTGTTCCGCGGTTCTGCAAAGCATTGTGCATAAAAAGTCCGACGGAAATTAAGTTTTATGTGGAGTTAAGAAATCAGTGTCATGCAACAACTGCCTGCCAAGCGTGAACCATTTCCAACAGAATACTCCCGAATTGACGAATATATCACCGCTCTGCGCACTTCCAGGTTTGAAAACGAGGATCTCGGTGGTAAGTAAATAACTTACTATGCCGAACGTGTGCTTCGATGCCATTTATAGCGTGATTCATTCATGCATGAATGAATTTGTTGCATAGTAGTGTTTGTTTAGCACTGAGAGCCTCACTTTCAACCCAGAAGTTTACAGTCGAGGCTAATGTGAAATCTGTCAATACAATTGCCACTATGGCACTAGTAAGTATGAGGTCATGGGTTCGAGTCCCACCCCAGTAAGCCTGTGAATGTTGTCAGGGAACCTTTGGGAACAATGAAAGTAAATTTCCTTTGACTTCAAAGATTTTTTTTAAAAATGATACCAAAAATATCCAGTAGATTCACAATATCACAAGATACTTTAAACAAAAATAACTTGCAAAAAAAAAAAAAATCATGAATTATGTCATTAAAACAATATGAGCAAAACCTCATGTAAAACATAATTCAAAGTTACAAGAACAAGGTGAAAAGACACTAAACTGAAATAACGAGACATTGAAATAATTGAAAATTGAACAACATTTCTCATTTACAAAATACAAAGCAAGCTGTTCCACTGCGGGGAGACTTTTAAGACGCTGGAGGAAGCAGACACACCGGTCCTTTTCCATTGTTGACATCAGACGTGGGCATGCTCAGAACGACGTGGGCATGCTCAGAACGACGTGGGCATGCTCAGAACAAACGAAAAGGACAGGTATGTCTGCTGGCACTAGCATCTCAAATGTCTTCCATTGCTGAACCAAAAATGTCAGTCACAACCTATACAGGTATAATTTTTCATTGCACTGTCAATAATAGCGTCCAAGTGAGAGAAATGTGCATGAAAGGGATACAAATTCTTAAAGTTTGGCTTCTAAAAAAACCAGAGTTGTAATCAAGTCAATCACAAGTCAGATCAAAAGGCAGATCACAAGTCAATCACAAGGTAGCTCACAAGCTACATGGGATGAACAATGACAAAGGAATGCTTTTGTCATATAGTGTGTTTGAATAGCTTGTTACATGGCTTGAGACCAGAATTGTGAAGTGACTTGTGACGACGTGTGACGACGTGTGGCGACTTGTGATTGATTACAACTCTGTTAAAAACAGAGCTATAACATGGTGGAAGAAAGTTTTGTGTTGGTAAAAACTTTTTGTTGGCTGAGTTGATCTCTTGAATCTGTACGACGGCCATAGCCGCAGTTTGAAAAAGACCACCTGGCCGGTTGATGTCTATAGACGCATTCCTGCACTTACTCAATCCATTCATGAGTGTAATGAATAGATGGAGCTTTTTCAAACAAAGCTTTTATTCACATGAAAGGGGGCTCCGAGTTCTATTCAGTGTGGTGCCTATTTGCATTTATGTTTGGCTGCATACCAGCACCCTATCAATGAATCCAAAAGGTTACAGCTGAATCCAAAAGGTTAAACAACTGGATAAACTGATGTTTATCATAAACTAGCTTTTGTGCTGATAAATATTTTTTAAGGTCTCAAATCCACACAAAACTTTCATGTGACATACACGAGAAGGTAAGGCTTCCTTTTCTTTTAACCAAAAGAACGAATATGTAAAACAAGTTCAAATCAAACAGTAAATATTTTTGTTTCCAAATAAGTAGAAATTGTGTTTCAATAAACAAAAAACACACATTTCCGCATATGTTTATGTTTCCCTCTAATGTTCTTGAATCTTCAACTTCTGTGACTTGCCAAGACAAACCAGTCCTAATTGTCTGTAAGTGTATATTTGGGCAGAACTAATTGGTACCTGGCACTTGACATCAAGAGAACATTATCACTACCTAAGTCCAATATCAGAATTGGTGACCAGCTAAGACAAGAAAATTATATAAAAAAAAAAAAAAAAATAAAAGAAACAAAACACATTTTACTAGTATTTTGTTTTATTATTCTGCCGACCCAATTATTTTCTGATCAATACTTGTTTTTGTTTTGTTACTATACTGAATGATGTATACCTACTGCAGTATTCGTTTACAGTAAAAAAAAAACACTAGGGGTTACATATACATGGAGGTTATATTCAGGTAAAAAAAACAGGGATTTTGAAGAACATTTTAGTAAGCTAAGTCAATGCTTACAGAGGACTTTTCCCCTTTCACCTATCATTATTTTCACAAATTCTGCAACAGCAGACTCTGGGCTTACAGCCTGCAAATCTGTGCTAACTGAGTTAGTACAGAAATTCTGCACTAAACTCTGTAAGCACTTAGTTATGTTCTGTAACCACAGCAATTTCCTCTCACTCTCCTTGTTTTTTTTTCTTTTACACAGATGGAATTTGGGTAAAACAGCAACAAAAATCACAATTGTCTTTAAAGACAAATCTAACATCATAATACCTCCATCATCTTTCCAAATGCTAAGCCAATTCCTGTTGGAGCTTGGCCTCTCGAACCTCTTATATTATAACTCCCTCACGGGGAGTAATTTTTCAAATTCGTTTACACGGCCAATGGATTCTCTAAATGGACTGATCCCTTAAGCCCCGCCCCCAACACATTGACCAATCACAGCTGTAACTATGGTCTCGCAAAGAGTGCCACATGCAAATGCGTACATGTGCCGTGTGTGGCTGACTTAAGGGATAGGTCTATAACAGGACTCAGTCACCCAGTCCAGTGCCAAATTCGAGCCCTGATACATGGCATAGTACGGTACACAAAAAACACACATTAAAAGAAGAAAACTAGAGCTTAACAGGCCAGACACTACCTGAGCCCAGATAGGTAATTACTAGTATACAATGTAGCTGTTCAGGTAGCTCCAAGAGTTGGTGTCGTATAACCGGTACACAAAAAGCATACATTAGAAGAAGAAAACTAGAGCTTAAGCCAGATACTACCTGAGCTCGGATAGGTAATTATTAGTGTAGCTGTTCAGGTAGCTCTGAGGGTTGGTGCCGTATAACCAATACACAAAAAACATACATTAGAAGAAGAAAACTAGAGCTTAAGCCAGATACTACCTGAGCTCGGATAGGTAATTATTGGTGTAGCTGTTCAGGTAGCTCTGAGGGTTAGTGCCGTAGTAATAAGGGTGAGGACGATGGTGATTGTGATAGCTACCACTACTACTGTAGGTTGAGGGTACGTAGCTCCCCGGCCCGGCCGCTCGAGGTGGTGTGGCTTCGGCAGGACTGGGGTCCAGCTGTCAATCTAGTGAGATGACATCAGACAGGTTGTAGGCGCTGGCGCTGCCGTTGCTGGCCGCCCGGCTGGTGCCCGAGCTGTGGCTGGTGACCGTGCTGATGCTGCTGGCACTGCGATGGCTGGGGTTGGAGGGGCCCAGATGGTCCATGTAGGATAGCTGGGGCATGTACTGTGACTTTAAAAAATGAAGGAATCGGCTGTACATTATGACATCACGGAAGACGGTAAAGATAGATCACAGTGCTATATTACATGGAAATTGCTACAGTTCTCTGTCACCACGCAAACTGGAAATTTTGCAAGGCTTTAGGAGGACTATTTGAATGTAAATTTAAATTTTCCTGCGTTACAGAACCCATTGTTAATCTTAATAGTCAAAGACTGAACAAGACAAATACACCAACTTAAGATCATAACAAAAGTTTTCCTTCCACCTCTAAAACTGAACATTTCTTTGTCTTCTTTTCGCAGGTTTCTTCAGGCTTCCGAGCTACAGTGCGATGTGCACTTTTTAGGAAATCCTTTGTTTCATTACCAGAAAGAATTAAAATAAAATAAATAAATAAATACATTGTTGTCATGTGCAAATGTAACCTACACCACCTTATTTGTTCTAAAAGAACTTGTGGCCTGCAACAGATTACTAACATTGTTTAGAAAAGTGGATATAAAAAACAGCAGTATGGGATAAAAGGGACACCTATGCTTTGAAAACCAACTCGATACATTTTAATGAAATTAATGTTAATGAAAAGATGAAATATTTACCTGTGATTCATTGTGTATTAACGAGTATAGATCCATACCTGCACAAACAAGAAAGGTTCAAACAAATCAGTGTGGAAATTGATGAATATTTTATCCTGTCCCTGGAGAGCTATCAGTGGTAAACGAACACCAGGTGGAAGAACATTGTATTTAATGTTGGGCTGTTCATTTTCGAATAAATTAGTATTCGTTTATTCGAAACTGGGTTTGACCGAAAATTATAATATTTGATACTTGCAGATCACATTTTTCACGCGTCTGCTGCAACTGCATGCCGCACCAGTAAAATGTTGCACGCAAAGCACGGCAGTGCTTTACATTCAATGAGATTTCAATTGTTTGAGTTGTGGGACTAAAAAGTAGAAAAAGTAGGAAAAAATTGGAATTTCAAGAGAAAAAAATAGGAAAACTAGGAAGCAAGGTACAAAAAAACCTAGGAAAAGTAGGAAAAGTTGGAATACTTGAAAGCCTGCAGTCAATGCCTATACTCACCATACTCGTTTGGCATGGACTGAGGCGGCATGGGCAGGAAGGAACTATAATCTCCAAACAGGGAGAACTGGGAATGCGGCCCGGGCCCCATGTCCATGGACGGCAGACTGCTGGAGTGATGCGACGACTGCATGGGTGGCTGGAGACTGTAGTCTATAGGGTACCTGTGAAGGAAGGGGGCCAGTGGAAAACAAATCGATAATGCAACATATGACCATGAAAACAAACAACCTGTTCTGGGAAATGAATAACAGGTGGGCTTGCGTGTATGAGGGGTAAAACAGAGTCTCTCAACAAATCATTGAGTCGGAAAATCATCCTCCTGAGGACAGCAGAGGTTAGCACAAGGGCCTGTGTGGGATGACAAGTGCAGACAAATCATATTGTGATGGGCTTGTCCAGTTATTACAGAATTGATGCCCCTTATTTTATACAATCCAGGGAGTCCAAAATACAGATGGACAGGCATACTAGGTTGAATCTACAACAGTATGTTCAATCATGGTTCAACTTATCATTTCAGGCAAAAGAATAAAGAAACATGTTTAGTATTATACCGTTTTCAAAAGAAGGAGGTGGCCTTTTTAAAAAACCCTTTCAGCCCCAATGGCAACTATAGTCGCCCGTGCACTATACCCAGCTTCAGCCCCAATGGCGATTAAAGTCGACTGTGAAGTGCTTTGTGCGTGAACAATGTGGGCACCAGAGGCTGCATGCAATAAACAATGCGGGGCTGAAAGGATTAAACATTTATTTTTAGATCATAACGAGCAAAGTTCTTAAAGATGGCCAGCCCATTGTTTCAAAGATGACTTTCCCTGACATTGGAGTCCCTCAGAATCGATGTTTAACATGCAATAGATCAACTGATGGGAATTTTGCAAAACAATTTTTTATTATTTTTAGAAAAGCAAAAACAAAAAAGGAAAAAAATAGGCAGTTTGAAAAGGAAGTGGGCGGGGACACTAACATGTTTTGTTCTATTTTGACTAATACATCTGCCATCTTTATTCTTTTTTTACAACATCTGTATATTTCTAACTGAATGTCGATGTGTTGTTTGGTCTGAGTTTTGTGGTCAAAGGGCACAAGGGTCTAGCATCTTGAGGGAAATTCACTTTCCACTGCCAACTTGTTCCAGTCCAATCCTCAAACACCTGTTCAGAATGTCTTGCCTCTACAGGTGATGAATAAAGGGTAACCAACAGGACAGGTGACAATCTGCATCACAATGGTTCCAAGAACTGGCCAGGCATTCCAGGCATTCCAGGCATTCCAATGCCTGGAAATTGAAAAGGATCACATTCCAGCCCATTCCTAAAAACACCTGTGGAATCTGGTTTCATCTGTTTCTTTGTTATAGTCAGCCAAAGGGGTATAGAGTATCAAAGTCTGACATCAGTTGGCATGACAACTGGTTCCAAACAAATGTAAATTTTGACTGTTCCTTTGTTAACAGCCAGTCATGCAAACACATAACAAAAGCATTCTGGTTCCAAACAATGCATTGACATCATTGGTGCTCTATTATCCCAGCTAATTCCAAAACACCTGTTGGAAAAGAAGGCATCTGCATTCCTCTGGTTCTTTCATTAATTGACCCCACATGAGAGAGAGAAGAATTTAGTTAGGGATTTTTTTTCAGGTACTACAGATAGCTTTCTCCATCATTTAAAGATTGGAAGTGTGGCTCAGTTAGTTAAATGGATAAATTATAGATTACACAATTGCAAAAAAGATTCAGGTTCAAATCCCAACCAGGAAGACCAAAAATAAAACATAAAAAATAAAACAAATATGGGAAAAGAGGTTAGATGTTACAGGAACTTTGGGCAAATAAATTCAAAGAAATGATATTGAAACTGCCTTTGAGAAAGAACTTGAAAAAGTTTGAAATATTAGACCAGCTAGTTTTGTCCTGTATATTTCAGGTCAAATCCAGTCAGGCAGCAGTCTCAATTCATTTCTCATTCTATTTCATAATTAAATGTTAAGTTATACATTTGAGTTATTAAACTTAAAGTCTAACATTATATCATCTTTAATAAAAAAAATCCCTAAATAAAATAACACTTTCCCAAAAATACATGCACCAGTTTGTTTTAGCTTTAATTATTCCAGTGAGGTTTATTGCTCCCCCACCCCACCCCTCGCTATGTACATATATATATTTTTTTCATTTTAGTGTTTCTTTTTTTCATTTTCCAAAATATAATGGCTCTATGTTCTTCCAACATTTCACATAACACACATCATAGGACAAAAAGGACAAACAGACAACAAAGGAAACTTCATCTGAAATGTCTGACTGATAAGGTATATTCTGGCTGTACATCCATTAGTTTAAAGTCCTAACCCTATCATCATCAAGATGTCCTTCACCACCCCTTACAGTCATTTCATATTCCCACTTTATTATACATGTGACCAAAGACCTATAAGAGGGACATGGAGAATGCTGAATTGTGCTATTTCAGCTAAAATACAAGCTTTTTGCCATAGCCAAATATAATGTACATAATTTGTCCATGTTTTTTTCTTGGAATATCAATTTTCCATGACTTTCCAATATTTTAATAATTCCAGGATTTTCTGTGACTGTGGGAACCCTGATAGCACCGAGTATTAATATAAAAAAAAAACGCATTCCACTGGACCCTGATAGCACAGAAAAAAAACCACATATTACTGAACATAAAATTAAACATGATATCGTCTGGGATATTTATATATCATTGTATACATGTATATTTTACATTTTTCTGAAGAAGGTCCACGTACGGAAACAATTTAAAGCTTTTTGTGTCATCCACACTCAACAAACTTGCAGTTTGCATTTTTTTTTCTTTATGAACAAACCGTTTATCAAATAAACTGAAAGGCAAGTCTGAGAATTCGCACATATGCTAGTATTATTGGCGTTATTAAACCCTATTAACCCCTTAAAGCTGGATGACGTCTGTAGATGCCAAAAAAAATATAAAAAATTACCACCAGGCCGGATGACGTCTATAGAGTACCGAAGTCTGACATCAGTTGGCACGACAACTGGCTCCAAACAAATGGAGATTTCGACTGTTCCTTTGTTAACAGCCAGTCATGCAAACACATTGACACAAAATAAAAGTATTCTGGCTCCAAACATTGCATTGACGTCATCACTTCGGTGCTCTATACACGCCATTCTCTGCATTTTCAATCCATTGTTGGAATACAGGATTATTGTGTATGTTACGTTTGGCTGCACAGGCCGCCCCGGCACCTCATTATAAATAAGCGTACTCAAGGGGTTACAACAATTAAGATTTCAGTGTTTCTAATTACAATATGGGCATCTGCAAGGAGAATACCGACAAGAATTTACATAAGTCCTTGAGATAATTATGTAATTAAAGCAAATATGGTGCGTGACCTTTTCTTGGATTACCCTAAACCGTCTAAGAAGCATCATACTAAAATACACATCTGTTGCATTTTCCAAAAAACAAACACAAAAACATCAATTCAAGTTATTCCCTTTAAACACAGGAAAAAAGTATGATTCTTTCAAATTTGTAAATTACTCTGTTCTATGACTGATCACATCAGCCACTTTAACAAAATATAATACTGGGATTCGAACCTGCGACCTCCGGGTTACCGTACCGGTGCTCTACCAACTGAGCTATCTTGCCCTATGTTGGCGGTCTCCCAAATTGTCAGTATCTTTGTTCGGGTGGGCGCTAGTCAGAAGTCATAAACCCAGAATGCTGTATAGCCAGGGATCACACCCAATTTTACGATACAACCTGGGAAGCGACATTGTGGGGATCACTCAATGAGGATACGACTTTTTAACTTATAATTCGTCAAACAATCCACAAGGGAAACTGACTAGGACTAAGTTTAATTAACACCCTAACAGTCCCGAACCCTTCAATTTCAATACAATTTTCCACACCACCTAGGGAGTAAGGGCTTGTAACTCAAAAGTAACTCTAGCGACTTGTGACTCATTTTGTTGGGTTGGTTCACATATCAGAGGGTGACATTAGACACAAAAATTACTGGACCATTATCAGGTTTTGATCTGCCATGGTATAGCCATAACACACAAACTACAGCCATAACAAAGCCATATTTTGTTTTTGTTCAGACAAATAGTCCAATGTCTGACCATAATTTCACCCTCTGCAGTATGTGATTACATTATCGACCAAAGTGGGCATGTGCATGGAATCAGTAATTGAAGTTCAGTACGCAATTGCGATTACGACCTTGGGGGAGACTGGCTCCATAATTAGCCAATCGGGCAGTGCGGACCAAAGGCTGTGCTTGTCTATTAACAACAGAAGACGCGCATAAAGTGTCAAGATCGCTGCGCAAGGGGTCGTCTATCGGGCTGGCCGAATGGGGAGAGGTCATCCAGTCGATGACATCAGGCGTCTTGCAAGCATGGGGACGTGGGGACATAGTTTGGGGGTAGGGGATTAGGGGTGGGGGCGGATTCACCAACCGTTTATTAGGCGTGGCCAGCGGCGGTGGCGACTTGGGCGAGGGCGAGATGATGCTGGCTTCGGGCAAGCGGATATCATCGTCGTCGTCGTCATCATCGACTCGCATAGTGGGAGGGCGGTGCTGGGGGCGGGGGGCGGGGATAACCTCGTCTTCGGAGTCCGTGTCACTACAGACTTCTTCCTCGGTCTCGTCTCCCTCTTCCTCGGAGCTGGAGTTCGTCAGGTCGATGCACTCCACGTTGGACTTCTTGTTGGGCGACGAACCCTCCCCTGACAGACAAAAAAACAAATGAATTAGACTGGTGCCAACCTAGAGGTGTGCACTTACAGGTAGTACAGGAATCGGGTACCCGATTGAAATGAAGCACGAGTATCAGGGTACCCGGAGAAATGTTCTAAATTTGTGCGAGCGCCTGCATGTGTGTCTTTTTTTCTGATCGTGAACGTAATACGTGAATGCACGTCAAACGCAAATGTGACCCAACAACAAGCACAATGTGGTCCGTATGTTCAGGCACATGAACAGAATGAGAAAAGCTGTCTTGGGCAAACCCCAGTCCGGGACAACTCCAGTCAGATATACGTGCTGAACAAGAGCAAAGTTGTCCAAGAACTCGTAAACGACGGTAGGTCATTTGGGCCTAGAGCTGTTGAATCTTACCATCTGAGATACTGCTTATGTTCATGACGGAGCTGAAGCTTCGTTTCTTCTCCGATAACGGCTGCCAAGAGCCGTCTTCTAGAAACTGGATCTCAAGGCTCGGTGTGTGATGGGCCAGGATCTCCATAAACAGGCTGGAAAAATAGGACAAGAATTTTGTAAAAAAAATTAGTAACCATTCCTCAGTCTTCCTCCCTGTCATATCACAATGTTCATCACATCTTTTCGATTGGGCAATTTTTTTCAATTTAAATTTCCATACGAATTCTGTGACAGAAATTTCATTTTAAAGTCTGGCCCCTAAGGGTCATTTTCTTCGGATCAATAGCCCCCCAACATCAGATTCAGAGGGATTGACCACCCCCCCCCCCCAACTGTGTTCTTTATTGTTGTTTTTATACTTAACATGGGTGCACCACGCCTGCCTTTTATCATAGGCAAATATCAATCTGTCAGGGCCTTGCAAACAATTCTGGACCTGCCCTAACCTGGTTGGTGCAACCTGTTATTGACAGAAAAATCAATTAGGGATGACATCATATTAAAACAGGTGGAATTGTCATCGGCACCACTGTTTTTGCAGTGGTTCCATATTCACTGCTCTGCATCGGGCTTTTGAATGGAAATCCAAACTTTTTTTTAGTGGTAGCATAAACATAAGGTTAAAACCTCAGCAGTGAACTCATTCAGTCTTCATGCGTAATAAATTATTCTATGATAAACTGCCTGTGTAATCCGAAATCAAGAATAGTCATTATCTGAGCCACTAGGTGGGGAATATCAGTAACTCAAAAAAATAGCAGTACCGCTAATAATACCACCTGTTTAATGTTATCCCTTAAGTCTACTAACCCGTCGATGATGAGGGAGTCGAACGGCGCTTTGCGGTCACAGACCGGGCAGATCCACGTGGGCTTCTTCTCGTTCATCTTGAGGTACAGCACGCCATCAAAGCACTGCAGGTGGGAGCAGGTGATTGGACGGCAGGGGGTGCTCATCCGCATTTTACCCAGGGGGCACATCAGGCTGACTCGCAAGCTCATGGTGGCAATCTCACTCTCCGGATCGTGGGATAGCTTCTCCTTGACTGTTTTATTGAGGGGAGAGAATTTGCATTAATGACCCTGCTCAAGTCTTAGGGTTAAAAAGTCACATCCTCATTGAGTGATACCCACAATAGGGTAAAAGAGAAAATATCTCTGCTCCAATTTACTTTCCAATGAGACACAAAAAATGTCGACCCGCAGTAAGTCACAGAATACATTTCAAATTTAGAATTATTGTAGGAGCGAGATGCTTTTAATTCTTACAATGTCAATGTTATAAGAATGTCAACGTTAAAGAATCAAGGCCCATCGAGCTCAATGTATTCTATCTTTAATCCAAGCACAACCAGGTGTTAGATTTTGGTGGATTTAGGAATCTATGAGTAAATGACCAATAAAAGCAAAATTATGAAGGAAAAAAAAACCCAGAGAGAACATGATACTCACTGAGAGCTCTGGAGTGGTCAGCATTCCTGACTCCATTACTCTTCAATCTCTGGTAAAGAATTTCTGCCGAAAGTTGTCTGACTAAGTAGACTGCAACACAGTAGGACTGCAGAAGAAGGAAAAAACAGATCGATTTGAACAAAAAGGCTAAACACAGTGAACTACATAACAAGAAAAGGGTGAACAAAATTCATTTTCGAATAATTTAGCATTTGATTATTCGAAACAGGGTTTGACCGAATATTTGAATACTCGATACCCAGCGATCACGTTTTTCACGTGTCAGCTGCAACTGCATGCTGCACCGGTCAAGAAAGTTGCATGCAAAGCACGCCAGTGTTTTACATGTGGCGATCGATATTATTGACCGCCTGATCAAGATTTTTTTGGCATGCACCTGTTAGGCCTATATCAAGATCACTACGGGTACATGTATGTATAACGTGTCATTGTATAATGTTTCATTGTATAAATGTCATTGTCTACAAGAGGCAGCTTGTCCAAATTCAAGTGTCGAGTCTCAAGTCATTTCATGAATTTTTTTTTTATTCCAACCGCAACCTCTGAGAAGGTGAATTTATTTTGATTTTTGCTTTAACAATAAACAAAAAATAAGAATACAAAATTTTAAAAACCTGAAAATATGAATATAACTGATATCATCAAAAAATAATGTTTTTTTTCTGGCTAGTGCAATAGGCTAGCTAGGTGTAACTGGAGATTTTACTCGCTCGTTTTAGATTTACTAGCCTGTATATATTTTGGAATTTTATTAACCCTAACCTACCTAAATCCATCAAAATCCAAACCCTGTTTTTGAGGATTTCGGCGGATTCAGGATACCTCCATATTGAAAACTGGGGGATTTTGATGGATTGAGCATTGTAAGCCTAGCGGTACTGCAGGATTTTGATGGATTCAGGATACCTCCATATTGAGCAGTCACCAAAACCAACTTTTTGTGCATGACAAAATAGGTGGATTTTGGCGGATTCAGGATACTTTCTAGTAAAGTTACCCAAGGGGTTAGGGTTAATATTTTTACATATTTGTTCATTTTAGACTAAAATTGATATTTAGGAAAATAAAAGGCCAGTGGTATACACTGCTATCAGGCCGGGAAAAACACAAATGACACGACGACTCACTTTATGGCAATCCTGTCGTTCTTAATACCAAAAGCATTATTTTGATCTAAATTTTAACAGGTAGGTTCTCCTGAATTTTTACCAAGGGAGCAAGTCTGGGTACCCGGAGCATTTTGGAGGACAGATACTGGTCATGCCAGGAGAGGGCGCCCTTCGATGACACCCCGACTTACCCGTCCTATCTCGGGGATCCACTGGACGTCGACTTGGTTGGGTGAGGTAGGAGTTAGCCGTGCCAGGGGAGTGATGTTGACCGGTCTGCTGGGCCGCTTGGGCTCCGTCCCCGCTTTAGTTTGTGGCAGGTATGGCTGCGGATCAGGGGAAAAAAAAATCACACAAATAAACTCAACGGTCGACAAACTTGTGGCTTCTGGGGTACGGTCCATTTGCGCGAATAACAGGAGGGGGATGTCCATACGACTGATAAATCTCTCTTTCCAAAAAATACAAGAGTGACATTAAAGTTGGTACATAAACGTACACGTACAATGTACATACGTGTAGATTGCACATCATCTGTTTTGAAGACTTTTTAGAAGTCACTTTTGGGGTTGAACTTAAAAAAATCTTAACCTTCCCCATGCGGATACAGCCTTACTCCACTGCATGTAATGTCAATCTCAGAGATTATTAACCTCAACAGTCCCAAATCCGCCAATTTTAATATGATTTTGCATGCACCCTAGAAACAAAGCAAACAAACTGATTATTTATGGAATAATCTGCCTGAACAAATGAGAACCATAAACTCCTTAAGTACATTTAAATCAAGCCATCCATCAGTGATATTTCTGCCATTCACGCTGATCTGCGGAGTTTATAAACTTGGTTGCCACAATACTTTAGAGCCGGATGGGAATTTCCCCATAAAAGGTTTTTTTTCGCGGGTTTTTCGCCCATCCCGTAAATCAGCAATAGGCTTCTACTGGAGAGTTGAAAGTTAACCGAAATTAAATAGATTTGTGTAAACATTATTGTATTTGTTTAAATATTTTGTATGAATGTGTAAATATTCAGTTTTAACCCCTTGAGTATGGTTATCGTAGTGAGGCATTGAGGTGCCTGGGCAGCCTGTGCAGCCAAGTGAAATGGTCACAAAGTGCTTGTGCAGTTAAGCGTAACATACACAATAATCCAACAATGGATTGAAACTGCACAAATAGCGGCCAATGGTGTCATCCGGCCTGGTGGCACTGTTTGTTTTTTGCACCATTTGGCGTCATCCGTACGCAAGGGGTTAATATACAGGGCCCTAATGGAAACCAGTTTTTTGGGCACTATTTAGGCACACCCTGGGTAAAGAAATGTAATAAATAAATTAATAAAAAAATAAATAAAAGACATAATGACGTTGTAAATGTACACGTCCTAAAATACCTGAAGTTAACGGTACACACAGTCGTGTTTTCCTATACTACTGGGGACAATGCTTTGTGTTTGCTATTGTTCCTTTACTTAAAAAAAACAACTCCCAACTTATTTTTACGTAAATACGATTTGAGTTACACACTCATCCCGGTTCTTTTCAGAACCACACATCTTCCTAGAAGAGATTTATTTCACATGGTGTTACCCGCAATCTCAGTCTCTCTCATATTTTTACGTCTGACTTCCGAGGACAACAAAGATTCCTTTGTAATTTCTTTCTCCTCTTGTCGTCGAACGTAATACAGTACATGTACACTGTATACAAAATACATACTTGATGTACTTTAACTCTAACCCTCCAAAATCCTCATGGTGGTTTTGGAGGATTTTGGAGGATTGAGGATGAATGGCGATTGAAGCACCGGAGGATTTTGGAGGATTAAGGATGAATGGTGATTGAAGCACCGGAGGATTTTGGAGGATTGAGGATGAATCGTGATTGAAGCACAGGAGGATTTTGGAGGATTGAGGATGAATGGTGATTGAAGCACCGGAGGATTTTGGAGGATTGAGGATGGTTCCTAGCAATAAGGGGCCTTGGGGGTTAGGGTTAAGGAATGGTGCATGCGACGACGCAACTGCCAAGAAAGATACAAGTGCAGTACATGTACTAAAAAAGTGGAAAAAAGCCAACAAAGCTCAATGAAAGCAACATGTATGTGCATGCATAAAAGCATGTACATGAACTGCATTGCCCATGCACACCTGTACACATACATGTACATGTACACTACATATCCCCCTTGAGGTGTTAGAAATTATGCATTCGCTCCACATTTCCAATTCCGATGTCCGTATTAACACAAAAACAAGTCGGCCCCGAAAATGTTTCTGAAATTCCCGAGGGAATGACATTTGACACGCCCGAACAGTCACCAGCGTAGACCACTCGCTTTGGGTTACCGGTTCACTAACACACACGGTGCATTTATTGCAACTTCAGGAAAGATACACGAACATGTACATGTACATGTACAGGAATACAGCAAGATGTGTCGAAGCCGTATTCCTGTTTGATCGAGATCTCCCAACCCCTTCATCACTAAAGCAACTTACTGCATGTATACATATCGGCCATTCTTTGTAAAGTGAACCAAATGTCACACACGTGACCATACTCCATTACATCAAGTAATACGTAACAAAATTCTTGTACGAGATTTATTTGAATTATTTCTATTTTCTAACATATCTATAATGCATGCCTACCATAGATATAAGCATTCCAGCTTTTTTAAATTCGCGTAGTGTACTGAAGCGACGGGTTGTAACAAACAAGTCAGCTCGCGTACAATGTAGTGACCAATTGAAAACGATCCTGTTTAAAAAATTGGGCTTATTTTACAAGAGGGTGCTATAACAAATCCAGTTAACTGCTGCCCGACAGTTAAAAATGAATGCCGTTTTTCTCTCATTTTTTTCCCCATCCAAGAATGCAAAACAGGTCAGTGAAACGATATTTCCTATAAAATACTAACCCCCAAATCCGCCCATTTCTGAAAATTGCAGCAATGACCAATCATGTACACTGCCTTTATTGCAATGTACATATACATATTATACATTATGGACTATCCATGTTTATGCTGTAAAGTGAACATAATACATGGAATATCTAAATCATAATTTATGAATTGAGATAAAAGTCTAGCAACATGAGATTACATCTCAGATTTGTTTTTCTCTTTTTCATCAAAGAGACATTGCTAAAGTACCCAGATGCAGCATTCTAATCTAAGATTGGCTCTGCGTCAACACGAACAAGTCAAAATTATCCCCACGACATTAGAGTGACAACAACTTCTAAAAATAGCCGCAACAATGCAATGGGGCATTGTACATGAATTCATAAGGTACATGTAAATCTTCACCTATGAAGACTGCATGCTAGAAATGTGATTTCTAAACATATTACCCAAGTTTGTATAGCAAAATCGGGACTAAGGAATTTCCCGTACTTGCAAATTTCTGCAAATTCCTGCAAATTCCTGCAAATTCCTGAGTAGTAGTCCATCAAGACAGAGAAAAATGTGAATTTTGTAAGGGTATTGGTTTTAAAAAGTGACAGACTAATTTCAAATGTACGAAGGTATCGCACAGATCTGCGTACTTCAGGGTTTGAAAGCGAGGCTCATTCAGGGCTAAGTAAAACAACCTATGTCATGTTCATTCGTGTGGAATTTATATGGCAAAATCTTTATAATTTTGAGAAGCCGCTGATCGAGTCGTCCAACACCAATCTAATGCAGGGAAGTTTATCTGAAAATTATCGATGCGAAAAAGAATGCGATTAAGAATGAATTTGGACGATTTTCGTTGTGATGAACCGGTATCACTGGACCGCGCTGAGAGTCTCACTTTTAATCGGAAGCGCACAGAAGGCGCATCAATTGAATACCATTTTTTTCTGCAACCAAGAAACTCTACATGTAAGTGCTTAAATCAATCAAAAACAAACAACCATTCATAAATACCTAAGACAGTTTACCCGTTCCTATTGGTCGGGAGCCTGTGACATGGGTGGTTTTAAACGGGTGATAAATAAACGGGTGATGAAAGTACCAACTGGTTTTAAACACTTTTTCCGGTGTCACATGAAATTTAAACTCCTATGAAATCTGGTTACTTTTATTGGTTGAACACTCACGTGACCAGTCACTCTCCTAATTACGCAAGCGCAATAATACAGATGAGTCTGTATTTAGAGTCCATAAATTCACACTACACCGGCACTGATGCGTTCTTCGCCACATCACGCCATGTGCGTCACACGCGTGTCGATTTCCAAATAAGGAAATGTTAAGCACTACTCGCGTGAGGCACGTACCATTAAAATAGCTAAAGGGGAGTTTTACAAAACAAGGTGAAATCTTTGAACAAAATCATTGGAAATTTATAATCGTGTGCGTAAAGACTAGGACATTAAGCGCCTTATTCATGCGTAAACCAGTACAATGGCCAATGATATCACACTTCAGTACTCTATCAAGTGCACTATCAATTTAATCAATTATTTTAATATTGGAATCCTATGCAGGATCAGCGTATACACTTGCCTGGGATGTGCAAATACTGATAAGCCACTTCTGGGCAGTGCCCAGGCATACAGGTGTGACTTTTTCAACAAAGTACGAAGTTGCACAGGGGAGAATTATTCACAGCACATACATACATACACGTTAGTAAGTACACAACGACAAAGCATAATTGACACAACTGATGAGTAATAAAACCAACAAAACACAAAAACATAAACCAGCCAATTAAAAATTAAATTAATGCAGAAAAAAAATGCTATACACATACATGCACCTGTACATTTAAATGTACATACATGTAAATGTACATTTAAATGTAAATAGTTCTGAAACAATGATGAATACAAAAGAAATGATAAACATTTGTATACATTTTGTGTTTTTACATGTAGCCACATGTATTGATCAGTAAGTAGTCTGACACAATCAATAATGGGGGCGTGTCCCCCACAATATACACCCCTTTTTGGCTGTGATGCTATACAGGGTATCTGCAATCTGCAAATTTAAGACTTTTAAAGACCTTTTTACTGCTACCCTGAACAACAATTTTGACCAAATATCAGCTTGTATGCAAAATAAAATGACACCAGACAACTCTTTCAGTTTACAGACATGATGTCAAATGTGTTTGTTTAAGAGTGATGAAAACACATACTCTCAAAACATTCCTTCTTTCATATTTGCACTGTGTTTCCTTTTTGCTAAAGTAAACTTCAGTTCAGGCCCAAACCGGGTATTCTCCTTGCATTTCTTGGAGAAATTATTTTAACAAATAAATGCATAAATAAATACACAAATAAATAAAAAGTCAAAATAAAAATATATATAAACAATATTTCTGCTTCCCTATTTTAACGGCTGCCAATAAAGTTATGTGTATTATCAACAACTTATTTAAAAAAAAGTTTTATGAAAACACTTTTTTTTCGAAAAAAAAAAAGTATAAAAAAAAACATAAATGCTGTAAATACTACAGTACCTTGACTACACGTTATATGCTCAGCACAAAAGAAGTGCCAACTTTTTTTTTTCTACCCCACATTGTACATTTTTTACCTACCCTATTTTCAAATGCCATGTTATTGGAAGAAGAACCATTTTTTTTGTTGGCCTAAATGATGTAATGAAAAAGCTGTCCCTTCACATAAATCGGGGATTTAGCTCCGATGAGACCACTTTAGAAAGGCACTCTATTTTGGGCCTTTAAAAACTGAATCTAAAATTCTAACCGACATGTACAGTAAGATATCCTACGACACGTAAACCTTTAGACATTTCAAAAAAAAATCTGATTTCCTGTTTCTATAAATAATTTGAATGATGTCTACATATTGTTAACAATCAGAAGGAAACACATTGTCATCAACTACATGTATTTAATGCCTTAAGCATACAGACCATTAAAACTCTACGTACGTGCAGAATTTTTCAGACGATTGGGGAGTTCCCAGTAATGCATGGAAAAAATTCACCACAATGAGGATTGTGCCAGAAATACATGTACACAGACTTTCTGGGAACTGGCCATTTCGAAAAGGGGACCTCTTAAAAAATTTGACTCAAAACGTTTAATGTACACGTTGTCCCACAATGTATTGAGAGTTTACATACATATTGTATTTACATGTACAACGCAACCCTAAAAAATAAAATTCAATTTCATCTCAAAGCTGTAAACCAAGGTCAGCGGTCACAGTTCACAGAATGCATAATGCTGCTGTTGCCAAGACGATCAATGACAATTGTGGTAGGATAGGACAGCGGCAACCACTGCAGATACAGCAACAAAGCTCAGTGAAGCGAGCCCAGCCTCCTTGCAGCAAGACAATTAACTCAAGCAGAAAATTAGCCTTGGTCTTTTGTAACTGGTATAAAAATAGCTGCTTGTCAACATACAATAATGTGCACGTACAATGCATGATGAACAATGCCCGTTTAGAGAATATACTGATCAAATTTGTATTTTGACCCTACGTACATGTACATGTACATCTAAACACTGTACAAAAATATGTGTAATCTATTTTATTTAGCAAGTCTATTGTCGAGTCATGGGCATATCAAGCCTATATACAGGGGCAAACATTTACATTTATATACTGTATGCAGAAAACAAAAATGTTCCCACTATGAGCCCCTTCCCCAACCTACAAGTACAGAAAAACAGTGTAGATGCGCCCCTCTATGTTGCTATTTTTGTAAATGATATTATTTTTGATGTCTGAAAATTTGTGATATTTCTTTCTGAATAACTCAAAAGTTTTAGTTTTTTCAAATACAAAAATGAGATTCCAAAAAAGTTCAATTAATAATTTTTATTTTTTTTTTGGGGGGGGGGGGGGGGTTGGTTGTTTGGTTGGTTTTTTTATTAGTTTTTTTTAGATAATGCTACTATACAGATTCTTTTTTTTTTTACTTTAACCCTGACATCCTAGGCATTCATTTGGGGTGAAGACCTGTGTACTACGAAATACTACTTAGTATTCTGTAGCACTGAGTCTCTCTGTCTTTGATGATTGAGTGTATACTGTATCATGACAGCAGTCAAGATACTTGCAACTACAGAAAAGTACAGAGTACTACCTCTATGTAATACAGTTAAGTTACTGGGTAAATTATATTTGTGTCAATGAATTGGATGGCTAAGATAAAAAAAAATTGTATCATCTCTGAAAACCAGTAGTTCATGCTTTGTTTCCGCCTTAGATGAAAACAGACATTTTGCCTCCAACCCCAGCAACAAACAGTAGTATTACATATTACTACGTACTTTATTTGGGGTGAAGTATCAAATACTAAAAATGACTACAAGCATTGTACACAAATAGGTGAGAGTACTGCATATATATTTGTCGCTTTATGTGAGGTTAGGGTTAATGGGACACACTGCTTTGGAGGGCCCAAATAGGGCTAAAAAAAGAAGCTTTGATCCTTAAATTGTTAAATGTATATCGTTAGAATATACCCATGTAAATCATTGACGTACATGTAGTTTATGAAGCACTGTATGCTCAGTGTTTTCTGAAAGCCTATGGGAAGAAAAAGAATCACAGGCTTACTCGGGAGGTCGTGGTTTCGAGTCCCAACCGAGTATCCCTGTGCAAGGACAAAAATGTCTTCGAATTTACAATTAGCCCCTTGAACGCAAATTCCGTCTTCACAGGCAAGATGCTGTTTATTGTCTTCCCGGCTACGCAACCTAGGTACATTTCACTCGCCTTTCACTAATTTGGCTCAAATCCTTGTATGCTGAACTAGTACCAAAAAAAATCAAGCCGTTTGATTATTTCATTCAGTAAAGTTTCAGTACACAGAAGTCCGATGGAAATTCCTGGATTTCCCCTAAACTATCCATGAAGAACAACATCCTATAAATTTTTCTCACAGGCTTTGAAACCAAACAAATCGGTGTGTTAAAAAAACAACACCTAAATGTGCAATGCACACAAAAATATAACCCGCAGAAACCAAATTTGATACTAAACCAACAATACTGTCAAAATTGTTGCCATTACAACTAAAAGTTATGAATAAGCACATTTTTAAACCAAAGTATGTAGATGTTTTGTAACAAATGCGCTGAGAAACAAAATGTCAGTGTGGAATAGACAAACAGTGTTAAAAAAACAAAAAAAGGAATCAAACAACAAAATCAACATATATACATTTACAAAGAGCAAGCCTGTAACCTTGAAAAAAACAAAAAACCGAAACAAAAACAAAACAGAATGCTGTACGTGCAACAATGCATGAAATACATGTAGGTATATGTACAAGTATGTACATTGTACAGTGAATGTAGTGCATGTACCTACATGTGTGCATGTGGGTCGTTCCATAAATTTGGGGTCCAAAAGTGTGACATTTTTGGTGTCCCTGTTACATACCGACATGTATGAAGATTTTGCAATTCAGGACACATTCTTTCATGCCTTCTATCACCAAGAGTGATTATGTAAAGCAAAGTACCTGCCAAACAAGTAAAAAATAGCGTGAAGTCAATTTTAATACTTGATGGGAAATTACACAGGTCAGGTGTAAGAGGGACATCAACAAATGTCAAACTTTGGACCCCAAATTAATGGAATGACCCACGTACACCACAATGCATTTAAGTGTATGCATACACACACATACATGTACTAGGAGTATTGTACAATATACAATTACAATACAATACATGTACAATTTTTCTTCCTCAAGCAAAATCTAATGCTCATTACTAAACTGCACACTGAGTTCTGTGACCTTGTTTTATTGACCCATGTCTGCCATGTACAATGTACATACGTGTACAAGTACATGTACATCTGGTAATAGTGGAATTGGTATGGAAGGCCAAAGTGGCTTTACATACATTACCGATTCATTGATGAAATTTTGATGGCTTCTGAATCGGTGATGATGATTGACTTTAGGACTTTAGGACTGTATGTACAATGTACATTGTATCATGAGAAGCTGGTCGTCACTGTTCGCCAGTCACACACCAGGCTGTAACGCACAGGCTACGTTCGCTTTTACACGCGTAGGTACTAACACCCAGAATTCAGGCAGCGCCCTCCACAGTTAGCACACAGAGCAGATATTGAGTTGACTGAAGAACAACGTAAAATTATATGGCAGTTCTGCACGCATCTCCAGTGCATATCCAGAAACATCCAGACCAGTTACCTAAACAAATGTTGCTTTATACATGTCCCCAAGTTATGGCCGTGCTCTTAGTCCATTCATTTATCCCCGACCATTGTTAAGCTCAGAAATGTGTTCTTTATTAATGTATGCAAATAGCAAATTTTTCTTACAGGTTTGTGCATAAATATGGACGCGACTTAGCCTCAAGTAATCCAGTTCATCTCGACAGAGTCTGCGGTACGTTATCTTCCAGAAAACTTGAAACCTCGACCCTGATGGTAAATTACTTGGCAAAAATTGTATTCAATAGTCCATGTTCAACTCCACATCGTGCGTGTTCAATTACAAGTGTGAAAAGCATTCTTTTTATTCACCTCAATGTAGCATACATGGAAGGAGTAAATACGCTCGCTTTATTCTGAATGTACTCATGCTCCCTCCGATCCTACTGACATAACCTATCAAAAAACCAAGCCCTTTCTCTCCAACAGCTTGTGTGTTTCAACCTGTCACTAGATAGGTTTTGATAGGTAGGGTAGTTGTCTCCATTTTGGCACAGAGAGAGGGAGGGTTGAACACACCAAACTAAGAGAACTTTATTTACAAAGATGGACATTGGAGAGATTTGTTTTTAACTGTTTTGTTTAAAGTGCACTCCCGATGTACATGTAGTTGTTTAAAATAGAGGCAATCTCAAAAATGACATGAATTGAATTCAAAATTCTACTTAGGTTTGCCCACAGATTAATTTGTTAACCCACTTGCGCTCATGAAACATCGTGGCGTCCGCAAACTGTATACCACTCGGCCTTCTGTCTCGTGGCAGACGGAACGCAGAAGCACTACATTTCATTGTGTTGCACTGGCTATTCGCGGGATAATCCACATTAAATTATACTTACTGGCAGAGGACAGAGTTTACCGTTGACCTTGACACAGACGCTGCCCGGAAACTTGTCGTCCTGATCACAACTTGTCTCCGCTAAACAAAACCTGCATCCAAACAAACGTTAAGGGATTCAAAACTGCTTGTCACCATGACAACATCTGGTCTCTTCAAACAACAATACCCAAGACAGCCCAATAGACAGATTCAAGAGAGCCCCTGCACCCGGATGACGGCTATAGCAGCGGCATGAGGCGAGGCTACTGGGCCAATTGACATCAACAGCCTCCCCGCACGTAGGCCCATGCGGCTAGCTGGCGGCCGGAGCCTCAAATTGACGTACTGCTCTATTCATCATTCAGCTGTGGCTGGTGTGGGTTTCGCGGTAAATAGAGTTTGGTGAACTATATTGTTCTTGAATGGGGAGTGTAATGAACAGATGAGGCTTTTCATTAATACTCTTTGTAAGATACCTTGGCCGCACCACCCTCAAAATCCCCGCATACCAGCACTTTGTCCACGGCCTGCATGCCCACTCACTTGTCCGGTTCTCCCGTAGATGTTTTTCAGTACGGCACACACGCACCACCCTCTATTGGTAATAATACCGGCTAGGAGTACGCACTCTCTAATAACAGTGCCCCGGACGAAAGGGGATAAGCCACACCCCTGGATGTATTGACCACTTACAGCCGCTCGTACCACACACATACATCAAGGGGGCGGGGCTTCATGGCTCAGTCTATTGTTAGACCAATAACGCAACGTCCTTACCTTAATTGCACTTGCGCTCTTTGTTCAACAATTAATTGCATCTGTGCCGGGGTGAAATGGAAAAACACCGTTCTGTGGACCTCTCGGAATTTGCTACCAACCGGGGGCACTGGAAGGGGAAAGGAAATATTGATCAAATTAATTCAGAAATAATTATATGCATGTAAGATATCTACTTAAATTGGGCTTGTACACACAAACATGCAGCACTGCAGGGCTGCGTTCCAGTGACGCGAACAATGCGAAGGTTTTCCAACTACGCGAACAATTTTCCATTGGATGTGCACACAAAATTTGGCGAACGTTGGCGAACGTTTGCATTGTTCACGGGAGTGGAACGCAGCCCTGAATTCCAATGTTGCGTTCCTGCTGTACAATGTGCATGGCAGGGAGCTGGCATCATTCCAAGTTTCCTTAGTGTGTGCCGAACGATACACGTACAAAAGAGTACTTTAAAAGCAATTCAGTTTCTAGTGTATTAAACCCAGAGATTAAATTCTGCCGGGAAAAAAATCCACTAGATCACAGGACTTGTGCATGTCGCTCAAGAAATCCATTAAACCGGAAAGAAATTTTCAGGACTGATGTACGACAAACAGAAAATTATTAAGATGAATTACATGATGTACTTTTTGGCATTCGTAGTGTATTACTGAACCACACAGAAATCGACTGAAATTTTTGCAAATCGGTACATAATTTGATATGGGACTCCATAGTGCTCTGTGCTGCTTTCTGAGCGAGGTGAGTACAACTTTGAAAAAAATATATACTAGACCATCGGACTTGTTGGTCTTGGAAACCACTTGACCAGAACTCAAATTACTAGACTCAGTCCAGTAGTCCACAGGGATCGAAATATCCACTGGACCGCTGGACCGAGTCCAGTAATTTGAGCGTTGGTCTAGTGAACTCTTGACCGAACTAGTCCGGTGGTCTAGTGATTTTTTTCATACACTGCGTGAAATGCTATCACTAAAGTTCAGATTTTTTTCTAAATCTGGTGAACTGAAAAAGCCCCATAATTTCTGGATTGGCCATTTTGAGTTTTGAGACAGGGAGTTTCAATCAAAACAGCATTTCTAACCCCTCCCCAACAAGGTCGGCAAATGGGAAAAAATCGAAACAGCACACTCATTCAAAACACTGTGTTCTTATTTTTACCATTGGTCTTGTGAAATACCTTCCGGTCTAGTAAAATTGTTGCGCTACTATCCCAGCTGTCTAGTAGATTTTTACCTGAAATTTGACCCCTGGTCCAGTGCGACTTTCAAGCCCTCTAACCAGAGTTTGTGATTTTGAAAATCCGACAGACATTCACTAATTACAAGTATAAGGTTAATATTATTAACCTCTTCCAGCCTGACAACAGCCATACCAGCCAGTTTACGACTATAGCCACATTCCTGCACTCACTCAATCCATTCATTAACCCTAACCCAGCACAGTGCATCTGTGGTGACAGCTTGACCTTGCTGCACTCTGTACACAAGTCAATGTGACAAAGTATGCAATCTGATCTGGCAGGGTTTCTAGCCAAAATACCCTGGAGGGTTAGGGTTATTCAACTATATTGTCCTTGAGTGGGGGGTGGCTTCAAATGCAATGAACAGGGCCACTCTATTCAGTGTGGTGCCTATTGTTTGCGTCTACGCTTGGCTACACAGCCCTTTCAGTGAGAACCTGGGCATACACATGTACATGTACTGAACCACTAACAAGAGCAGGATACAAGGGGTTAAGAGGGGGTAGTTCTTTTGCACATAAAGGAGTGTCTCAGTGCCTCTAAAGTTCCAATGAGAACACTATCTGTTCCAATCAGGAACACTGGGTGATTCTGTAGAGGAACAGTGGTCTATCCCCACGCATGCTCTACTCAGGAACAGCTCCAGTTGGGAATGTGCCAGGAACACACAATGTTTCTGACAAACAATTTTAATGATATTTGGATAACGTGCTGAATATGGCCAGCTTGAAAAAAAAATCATAAAAATGACTGAAAGCAATTAAATGAGATTCGGGCAATCATTACAGTAATTTTGAGTTGACAACGCTGAACTACACAGTTACGAGTAAAGGATATTCACAGCAAAATGGCTTGACGTGTAGATCTGGGATATATGCTTCAAAATGTTGGAAGTCAAATATAAATGTTTTTTTTTTTCCAGAGCTTTACACCTGTACACTATTGTAATACAGGGTACATGTGGATACACTGTGGTTCAAATTGTACATGTAGCAAAGGCAAGATACCTGTATGAAACGGGTGAGCTTTTCTTTTTTGTAAGAGGTCATAACACAATCCAGCTATGCACCCCCTGTGACCATATGCCTCAGATTTCTGATTCTATATTTAGATTGGTAATGTAACACCATGGTACACATTTCTCTGCACAATACACATCCTGTATGGCCCAAACAAGTAGACCATCAGCATACAGTTCATTACATGTACATACTTTACGTGTACAGTGATGTATTGGAAGAGAAAAAAAATACATTTTAGGTACAAAAATGTACATGCACGCTTGCACGAGCTGATACATGTGTACTTTTACTACAGGCACACGTTCATGCATAATACACTGCTTACATGTAAGTTTACATGTACTGTATACATTCGAGGACAAGAGGAGAAAGAAAATATAAAGGAATTTTTCTTGTCCTCGGGAGTCGGTCTTTTGTTAAAATCGGTCCTTGGATGTAAAAAAATACATGTTTAGTCTATGGGGTTGTGTTATATTAAGCCTAACGTCACCGAATACTGCAAAATACTACTTGAGTAAAATGTAGTATACAGTACTTTTAATACACTGGCCTATGAGAATTGAGTAGTATTTTGTAGTACAGTGTACTAGTACCCCCAAGTGAATGCCTAGGACGTTATGGTTAAAGGAATAGTGAAGACTACAACCCCATAATTTATTTTTTTTTTTTTTTTTTTTGGGGGGGGGGGGGTGGGGAGACAGGTTTCACCTGTAAAAGCTGTAACCCTGGTTTGATTCCCACCATGGCTCATGTGACTGAGTGAAACTTTGCCCTATAACTTGTTTGGCTTATTAATTAGTGTTTGTCAAGTTCAACCAAATTAAACCAAGTCAGGCATCTCTGGTAAAATAATTTATGAGCACATCTGTACACAATATATACTGATTAACCCTAACCATGCTAAACCCAGCAATATCTGACAGTGCATACTTTCTGTTGGATTTTGTTTTTGCTGTATTGTAGGATTCAGCAGGCTTCGCACTTTTTGGGGATGGATTCTGTTGGGATTCAGCCAGGTGCCTGGAGAAAACCTGACGAAGGGTTATTTATGAAACGGAGAAAGACACTACATGTAGTCCTGTTGAATTATTTCGGTCCAGCCAATTTCTTGTGCTTCTGCATGCAGCCCACTTGTTCACTGCATATTTGCATGAAATTTGAGACATGAACATGCATTACTACTGTCTCATTGAGCCACCTGTCCAGGGAACAGGCAAACATGATGGGAATTTTTTCTTGTAGAAAATGTACACACCCCCTTTCTGTACATTAACCCTAACCCTGCCAGACGCAGCACAGTGCATCTGTGGTGACAGCTTGACCTTGCTGCACTCTGCACACAAGTCAATGTGACAAAGACCGCGTTCCCACTCGAATTGGGAAAAGGTGGATCAAGATCCGGCATTTTGGTGTGACCGTTGTCTAACCGCAACGAAACCGCAAGTCGCGTTCCCACTTACGCTTGATCCACCTTTTCGAACGGAAGTGTCGAGTCTGAAAGGTCACTGAGTTCGGTATTACGCATGCGCTTGCTTGCTGAGCGCGCGCTATGTGGCTGCGTTGCATGCTGGGACGGGTCAAATACATGTGCGATGTTTTGATGTTCGAAGTTTCAACATGGAGGAAGAAATGATTTTGCCCATGGATGCGGAGAGCAGTCCAAACTTAATCGTAATATTATAAGTACTGGCTCGAATCGGATCGTAAAACGTATTTTCTTCAAACTTTGCTACGGTTGTTGTTGTTCTATGACACGCTGCAGGCTATACACTAACACGGAATTATTTGTGGATGGAAAAATAAGTAAAAATACACGAATGAAAAACGTTTAGAAGCGGACGACTTTCCAGTACGGAACGAAAGGAATACACATGTATGTATGCTGAATGGATGCATGCACGCTTGCATCGCGCACGCGTGGTGACACATTTTGTATACAGCCCGTAGTTCAGTAGTTGTTTATTGTGCATGTTGTGCACGTGGGAAATGTTCACATGAGCTACACGCCTAAACGTATTTCTTCGTTCATCAGACCGCAAACTTTTCGCGCCACTCGTGCACCAGCCGGATGTTGACAGGTCAAATTGCCGGATCAGATCCACCTTTTGCGTTCCCACTTGATCGTGATCCACCAATTGCAGGATCTGATCCACCAATTGGGGGATCTGTATCCTGGTCTTTAGGTGGATCAAGAAAGGTGGATCAGATCCTGATCCACCTTATAACGGTTAGCGTTCCCACTAACACAATTGCAGGATCTGATCCACCAATTGGGGGATCTGATCCGGCAATTTGGCAAAAGGTGGATCAGATCCCCCAATTGGTGGATCTAGTGGGAACGGGGTCAAAGTATGCAATCTGATGCATCTGGCAGGGTTTCTAGCCAAAATACCCTGGAGGGTTAGGGTTAATCTTTAAGAATGGTTCATAAAATTGGAAAATCTCCTAAAATAGTGGTTTAAATGATCAGACTGAATTAAGGCATGTACATGTATACCATTATATAAATTTTGGATGAGAGTGAATGTAGTTTTTTGCAATATTCACTAGGATACGACAGACAGACATTGTCACACTTTTGGACCCCAAATGTACATGTATGGAATGACCCATTTGTAAGCACCACAATATTGCATGTACATGCACATCATCCATCATCCGGCTTTCCTCCCTCCGGAAAAATCAAACACTTTGGATCTCTGGCTGTGCTCCGTGGTCATATACATGTATGGGTCGATGTGGCCGGCTGCCAAGGGCACCTTTACGTGCCAACGACTCGACCACCGCTGCAGCCGCGTCCTTCGCAATTCAGCACCCCAGCTGCGAGTAAAGATGATTAGCCTCCCAAATTATATATTATATTATCCCCCTGTACATTGAACAAGCCACTTGGGCATACAAGGCATGTGATCCATCAGTGTTAACAATCATGGCCTGGTTAAATACCTCATGCACTGTATACATGTGCAGTACTCCTACGCATGCAGTACCCCTACGCATGCAGTACCAGCACAAACGTGTAATGTAATAATTGATGTAACATAATGGGGCATGGTTTTTCACTTGTTTACATCCAAGGGAGTACGTGTACATGCACTTTATGTACACTGCATACTACATGTAGCAGCCAATTTTTGAATGACAAACTGTTTTACATACATGTACGTACCAAACATGAAGCTTTGCACATGTACATGTACAATATGTATCCAGTTTAACTTAGGCCGTGTCCGAAATGGGCATCTAGAGCTACAGCTACGGCTACGTCACGCGTAGTTGTTATGGACAAACACCTACATGTAGACAATAGCCCTAGACAAGCGATTCGGATGCAGCCTTATTTTTAAAGCATTTTACTACGTTAGGGCTGTTCATTTTTTAATATTTACTATTCGAATATTCGAAACTGGGTTTGACTGAATGTTCGAATATTCGATACTCGCCGATCAAGTTTTTCAGTGCATGCCACACCGTAAAAAAAAACATCGCCGGTGTTTTACGTATGGCGATTGATATTATGGACCGGTCAAACAGCATTTTTTTTGCATGCCCCTGCAGGCCTCAAATTTAAGATTTTTTAGGGCACGGCCATTTTTCCTTCGATAATGAAAAATTTGGCAGGGCACCAAGGCCAAAGCAAAGGGCACCAAGGCCAATGGCATTTTTTTAAAAGGGCACGGAGGCCAGTCATTATTACTTCTATTAGAAATATTCTGTGAAGCTCTGTAAAACTCCACAGATACATGTACATTTACATGAATGTTTGTCGCTTTAATTAAGAACCCTCCTGTTCTCAGAGCCAAAATCGACCCAGCTGCTGTACAGATCAAAACCTATCAAATGTCAGATTGAAACACACACAAACTGTGAGAGTTGGTGTTAAGAGTTTTTGATAGGCTGTGATAGTTATAAGTATAGGAGGGTTTTAATCGATCTTTTCGTGGCATTCTTACAAACTTGATAGTTCAGGTTATTACATGTATTATAAACAACACACAATACATCGGTCATACAATGAATGATGCCATGCGCGCGCCGCACGTACACAGCTCCATAATGAAAGCGCGAGCGAACGTGACAACCAACTTGGTCGATTTTGCTGGTAACCTATGCACAAAATATAACCTGGGTACCAGGCACAATCGACCAGTGGTTGGCAAATAGCCGCTGATTGAACTTGGTCGTACCGCGCGTGTACATGTACGTGCTTTAGATTAAATCTGGCTTCTGCCCCCTGCATTCGAAATTAAAATGCTGATGGAGGGATCGAAACCAGTCTATATCAAGCTTCGTGTGTGGTATGCATGCTGCAGCAGGCGTACACATGTAGTACATACCGGTACGGTCTGGCTCGCGTGCACCGTTGCCTCGCCGACTACGACCGGCCCGGCCCGTCGGCGCGGCACGGGTGGGCCGGCGCCGGCACTGGCCTCCGTTAAATTTGAGGCCTGCCCCTGTTGTATCAAGGGTTTTACCGACAGGAACAATAAACTTCCATCCACAAAAAATTGACAAAAATGCGGCATTTGACACTGCTAAGCGCCGTAACTTTTCTAATAAAATAGCATCAGAGTCGTATCTGTACGTGCATATATCGAATACTCGAACTGGCAAAATGGTATTTGAATATTCGCTTGACGATCGAATATCGAATATTCGGGACAGCCCTATACCACGTGTTACAAAAATACAAATATGATCTGTTTTTATTGAATGTGAGAAGGTGATGTGTTTCCAATAAGCCAGTTCGGTATTTTAACTGTTTTATCTCAAATGACCCGAGTGACCTAACGCAAAAGTTGGTCGCACAACGCGCACGTGTTAAATTCAATCAGAATGGGTGTTCCCGTAGCATGGTGTGACATTACGTCAGCAATTTTATCCCGAATAACCTTTGAGATACCGAACTGGCTTATTCTTCTAAAATCCTTTCAGCGGTTTATGCAAGAGGGCGCTAGTTTTGTTTGGTAATACAAGACACTTCTTGTCGAACGAACTTGAGCGGTACAAAATTTCTTCAAAATAAATAACCCACAACAAAAGTCCAGAAGAAATACTGTCGGGCATGAAAATCAAACATGCAACCTACGCAAAAATAATGTAGAAAAGTATGATTAAATAAATTTGTACCCAAAGCTATAGAGACACCACTGTGGTGCCTTGGATGACATCAGTCAATGGCTCATGAATATGGAAATATTCATTAGCATAAAAGAAACCAAAGTGTTGAAATTTCTCCCTAGAATAGACCCAAGACATAATGACGTCACGCTTTGTTTACATGTGCGCTTTCCTATGGGAGTCAGGTGGGGACGATTGTCTGGCATCCTGATCTGGTTCCCACAGGAAAGCACACATGTAAACAAAGCCACTACATGTACGTCCACGTTTTAGGTCTCTTAGGTGGAAAGTCAAAGTAACATGGAAAGAAAGCATGTATTCATAAAAAACCTATTGCATGATTCCTGCATAATTTAATGCAAGCATACTATACTGTGTAAAATTTCTGTTGGTGTGTCAAAATGTATTTTGTCTTTTTTGATGTATATTAACTGCCATGTGAAAAATTAATAGGGGGTAGCAAGCTTCGAAAGACCACGGAGCTATACAAAAGATTTACATCACATTCAAATTGCTCCTGTCCAAGGCATTTCTTTTCAAGCAAGCCGGATGTCCACCCACTTGATTGCACAATAATGGATGTGCATCAAGCACAATGTACGCCCACTTTGTTATTCACTGTCGAATCACCAAGGCAAAACATATGTTTGTACACAATTACGCTTTGATACACTGTGGGTTTCAAACATCGTGGGTTTGAAAGTGCTGTAAAAAAATTAGAAATTTATGCAAGTTTGTGAAATACTACATGCAAACATGTAGTATTTCACAAATTTAAAACCCACAGTTTTGGGCAGTTACAGAAACATTTTTGGGTTTGCTCTGCACAAGACATCCAACAGTACCAGAAAAAAAGGCCCACCACCATTTAAAAAAATCAGAAGAAATTTTTGGCCAAAGTTCACAGCAATTTTCAGTGTAACATTTCAATTTATCCTATATCCCGCACGGAACATACAAAATTGTAGAGATTGTATTGATGACCAAAACAGTGCAACCCTAAACCCCTAGGGTGCATGCAAAAACCGTATTAAAACTAGAGGAATGGAGACTGTCAGGGTTAATTAACCCCAACCTACCTGAATCCCTCAAAATCCTTCCCTTGTTTTGGAGGATTTCGGCGGATTCAGGATACCTCCATATTGAAACCTGGGGGATTTTGATGGATTGAGGATTGTAAGCCTAGCGTTACTGCAGGATTTTGATGGATTCAGGATACATCCATATTGCGCAGTCGCCAAAACCAACTTTTTGTGCATGACAAAATAGGTGGATTTTGGCGGCTTCAGGATACTTTCTAGTAAAGTTACCCAAGGGGTTAGGGTTATAGCTCCACAATGACAATATTTCTTGAGCAATAAATGTTTTACTTTTGTTAAAAAAGGTATTAAAAGCTGTTGTATTCAGCAGGGTGGAAGCCAAATATACCTGTTGGATTTTGTCATATTTAGGATGGTGGAAGCAGACTTCTAGTAAAATTTCAGTTGAATCTGGTCACGTGGGAGAAAAAGTCTAAACACTAAGGTACGTGTATGTTGTTAACAAACCATAACACCTGTGGCACTTTTACTGGGAAGTCTCCTGAAATTGTCAAAATCAAACACTGTGCAGTACACCTACATGTACACACACACACACACTCTTTGGACTTGGACAAATTGGGGCATCATAGCTCCATGTAAAGTAATGGTGCCAAGGCTGTACAGTTTTGAACCCATCAACCTGGTGTTGGATTTTGGATGGTTAGGGTTAATGGTAAAACCAACTAGTATTAAAATTGAAAACCAGCACACCCTTTTACATTTATGTTGGAAAATCCTACATTCCCATCAACTCTGAAACTATCGCGAATGTTTGGACAACAGCCACTTGGAATTAGATCATTATATTTTCTGGTATTCACATAATAAAATTTCTTCACAAAGGATAATCTAATATTTTAAATTCATATACACGAATCCGATTAAATGATCCATGCACCCCATACCACTACAGTCTCGTTGAGGAAGTGCTATTGCAGCCAATGTTAAAAATAAGTTCCAAGTTATTGAAGCAGAAACAACGGCATGGGGTGCATTCAACTGTGTAATCAGATTCATGTACGAGGTCTTCGGTCCAACATGTTAGCAACTGCTTGTTCCTAATGATAAAACTTACTTAGCCCCGTGGGTTTGACAAGCTCTCCCAGCACATCATAGAAGGGTAACGTCTTAAGCTTCACGTCTGGATGGAACGGCTGCGGCTGGCAGGCCGTTCCCAAGAGTTCGTGGGGCACCGCCTGGTGTAAGCTCATGGCAGCTGGGTAGGACGGCAACGGGGGGTTGCTCACGCTGTGGTGGGTGGTCGTGCCCCCCGACCCGGCCCCTTCGGACATGCCCGGCATGAATTGGGGCGGGTTGATTAGTCTACGCGGGAACCTTCGCCGGTACAGCTCCCGGATTTTGATTTGGACGGAGGTGCTGCAGCCGCTCTTGAGAAGGGCGAGGCCGCGGGTCTGGAGATCGTGCTTGCGGCCGCTCTTGTTCCTTCCTGCATACCCAAGGAGAACCTGGAGTTCGGAGACTCGGAAACTCATCAGCATATGCTGGAATAAGATCACAAATGTTTGGGTTTAGAAACCGAGTTACAGTTGCAGTTCTGCACCGAAACATGCATACATAAAACGGTAGCTAAATACACTGCAAACAAATTTCTAACTCATCCCAAAGCTTTCAACCAAATCTAACTGATTTATACATGCACAAAGGACTTTGAAACATTATTTAAAATACTGAGAATTTACCAGAGTTGTAGTCGAGTCCATGCAAGTCCTTTCACAAGTCCTTTTGCAAGTCCAGTCAGAAGTCCTTTCATAAGTCACAAGTAACTGAATGAACAATGACAAAGGAATGCCTCTGTCAAAGGGAGGGCTTGTGATGGACTTGTGATGGACTTGCAGGGACTTATGATGGACTGGACTACATCTCTGGAATTTACAACAGTCAAACAGCTCCAGGAAGATTTCATTTTTCTAAAATATTTTCTGTTCAAGTGATGAACTTTTGACATGTAAACTTATGCAGCATAGGGTAACCCTGGATCTGAGAAGTCTCTGGCCAGAGTTGACTTAATTACAAGTGCTACCATTCCACCAAGATGTCCTTTGAAATAAATGCATGTAAGCAATAGGTTGTGCTGCATTTTTAAGCTGCTGCATTTTTAAGCTACTACACATACTTGAACATGGAAACTATCATCATGTCACTAGCAGCTGTAACGTTTTTTCAAAGTCGCCCAAACAAGGCTAAAAGCCACTCTAGGTACAAGGCTACAAAAAGAGGTGGGTAGGATTAGCCATACATTAACCCTAACCAACTCAATCCTCCAAAATCCTCCTTGCATTTTTGGAGGATTTTGGAGGATTGAGGATGAATGGTATTTCAAGAAAAAGAGGATTTTGGAGGATTGAGGATGAACAGTGTTTCAAGCGGAGGATTTTGGAGGATTGAGGATGAATGGTGTTTAACCCTAACCCCTTGGGTAACTTTACTGGAAAGTATCCTGAATCCGCCAAAATCCACCTATTCTGTCATGTACATAAAGTTGGTTTTGGTGACTGCTCAATATGGAGGTATCCTGAATCCACCAAAACCCTGCAGTAACGCTGGGCTTTCAATCCTCAATCCATCAAAATCCCCCAGGTTTCAATATGGAGGTATCCTGAATCCGCCAAAATCCTCCAAAACAGGGGAAGGATTATGACGGATTTATGTACGTTAGGGTTAAAGCACAGGAGGATTTTGGAAAATTGAAGATGAATGCATTTTTTTGAGGGGCAGGGCAATCGGAAGATTTTGGAAGATTGAGGAGGATTCCTTGCAAAAAGGGTCTAGCGAGCGGGTTAAGCTTGCCAACCTACATACCACCCTTACAGTTTCCCTAGGCCCGGATCTAGATTCTCAACAGATACCAGATAAACCACCCCAATTTTCAGACATATACACAGGCTGGCTGGTTGGTTGGTTGGTTAAGTTAAGTTACGCCACTGGTGAGACCAACTCACCCTCGCCCCTTGCCGGAAGTCTTCTCTGATTGGTTGCACTACCAAGCCGACCGGCCGGGTACCTGGCCGGCCCCGCGGCCTGAGCTGTGCGAGTGCAGTGAACCATTGTCCGTACATGCAACACACACGAGAACGTGGCAGTGTTGTTTCTTGACGCACGTCTGTTTTCCATATTCTGGGCGAATTTTTGCCCGACTGCTAAAGTAAAACTCGGTCGTGCTGTAGTACAGCAACATCATGACGATTTGGCATGCTTTTGGCTGCTTAAATAAACAAAATTCTTGAAAAGGTCTCAGCTTCTTCCAAATTCCCAATCCCCCAAATGACAGGATATTTGTAAGAAATGGCTTAACAATATAAACGCAAAGTTCAAATTCGAACCAGATTGCTTCGAGGAAAATCGACAGGCAGTTCTCCTGGGGTAGGCTAAGAATCTTCGAGATGATGCAGTGCCTAACATATTTTCTTTCCGACCAGAACAGACTTTGTGCTCTTCTAAAAAAATACGAAAAACCACGATAAATTGCAGCACGTCAAGACGAAGTAAACATCAGCCTTACCCATACACGCAATAGTCGGGCGCCTTATAAAACAAACGTATTCATATGCAGTAAGGTGCGTCTAGGTGTGATACCAGTGCATACCGCACGTAGCCAACCATGGGTTTCCATTGAGGTGCGGACACTACGTCATAATCTCCCGGATGTCGCGGGAATTTCGAACAGTATGGACGCACCCTGCTGAATGGCAAGAAATCGTAAATATAAAGGGCGCGTGTGTCGTTCTCCATAACAAAGAAAATCCAACTCTCGATGCAGTCTGTATGTTAGTGTTCTTTTAGACTAGATACAATATTATAGAGCCTGGAATTCTCCTTTAATACCCCCACCAAAGTCAGCCAGGAACAGTCAGCAAAAAATAAACATTTGGCACAACCTGTTATTTCAAGATTAATGTCAGCAAAAACAGTAAAAATGAGGCAGACATCAACATGTGAACACTTTGTTTGAGTGACTGACACTGTGCCAAGAACATTCTAGGCCTATCTAACACAGAAAACACAAGCTTTCCTAATATTATGAATATATTGCACGAATTGAAACTAAATTCTCAAAATTAAACTAAGGTTGTGCCATGTGTTTATACGGAAAGAGTTCCATATCCGGCCATCACTTGGACCTCGTGCACAAAGTCTATGGGCCATGACAGAAAAAGTCAAAGTATTTTCAAAGAAAAAGTTTTAAAAATTTCCCTCCTAAATTCATGTTTCTTCATCAGATTTACACTTTTTGGTAGTTTTTAAGTCATATTAAGGGAAAATAAGTGATGGCCGGATATGGAACTCTTTCCTCAGTAACTGCATGGAGGAAGAAAAGTACCCTGAGAGCGATTCCCCAATTATTTCCTTTATTTGTATTGCCATTTAAAATTATAAAATAGATTTTTCTGGTTATTATTTTCCTTATGTTCCATGCAAAGATATGTGAAAAGGGTATCGCTCAACTCATGACAGATATTTTGCATAAAATCAATTCATATTTGGACTGGCAATAGGTTTGTGTATAAATTACATGGTTTGTTTGGCCTCCAAACCCACAATGCATTGAGAATGTCGAAAAGGTTTATTGCACCCATGGACTGATGCATCCGGCATCCCCACGGCACTGCACTCAGTACTGCAGTGACTGACCCTCGAATTTCTAGTTCGACCAACCATAAATTACAGGCCAATTTTATCAGTAAAAATTCACAAATTTTAGCAAACCTAATTACCAGCCAACCATACCACATATCATATATCCACCCCTTCCAGTTTTAAGTATTTATTCACCTTTAAATCGTCAAAATCCGCCATATCGCCGTCGAAGACATTTGTATGGATGTGTTTTACAGATTCATTCACAATTTTTTTTTTTCGCATTTCACTTGCGCATGCGCAAATCTTGCTCTTTCAATGTGCAATAAATAATTTTAACAACTTAGTTAAATACAAATTTATTTATTATTATTTGAGGTAAAACTGCTAAATAAGAACTCAAAATATTTATGTTAAATACTTCTTTTGTTAAAAAAATTAAAAATTTAAACTAGTATTTGACCGCACGAGCCCAATAAGGTCAACCCCGTCAAAAGTCCAGGCAACGGAAGACGCATTTTTGCGTTTTTTGGCAAAATAGAGGATCATGGAATCGCTAAGTTATGTCGCTATTAAGACGGCTAATCATGCGAGAGAGGCGGTAAGATTATAAACATGGAATATTATAGTTGTGTATCGTTGCAATCTTTGTGTGTGTGTTTGTGTTAGGAGCCATAAATTCACATTGTATTGTGGGGAAGGCAAAAATGTAAACACGGCTTGATCAATATCAAATCAATCATGCTTATTAAATACGCAGTGCAGTGGCTATTTTTACGGCAGCCGTAACTCGACTTTCAAATGCTATTATGTTACGGCATGGTAAAAACACAATGCGAACGTATATCAGATTTAAAACTGCTTCGGTAGCTCGATTGGTACAGCATTAGTTTTGATAGCTGGGGAACCTGGATCGAAGCCACAGATTCTTATTTTTTTTTGATTTTAAAAAAAATTTTTTTTAAACGTTTAAAAGAAAACAAATTCAAATCTGTTTAGAAATTTGGAAAGAGTTCCATATCCGGCCATCACTTATTTTCTCTTAATATGACTTAAAAACTACCAAAAAGTATAAATCTGATGAAGAAACTTGAATTCAGGAGGGAAAAAAATTCAACTTATTCTTCAAAAATACTTTTTCTGTCATGGCCCATAGACTTTGTGCACGAGGTCCAAGTGATGGCCGGATATGGAACTCTTTACTAGTAGTACATTTGTACACAGTATATAGTTTGTGTTTGATGTTTTCAGTACGCCGCTGGGCCACGATCAAAGCTTGACGCGGACAGTACCTCTCTTACGTCCTACACAAATACTGGGACGGACGGCAGCTTTTTTGCAATTGTTGACTAAACGTTTAAACGTTTAAATGCTACGGGAAAGTTTTGCTAAACGTTTATCAAATTAAACGTAAATTACCATCCATAGTTTATTTTTAGAAGGATGAATGAGGTTTTATTGTTACAAATGGAGGCTGGTCAAGGTACCTCCAAGCAAACTCGCCCCTTATAAACTTACCCCCTAGTCAACTCGTCCCCTGACTACCTCTTCCCCTAACCAACTCAGCTCCCGACTGGCTCGCCCCCCTAGCCTAGGACAGTTCAGCCCATGACATATTTTATAAATTTGTTTACGTAACGTTGGGCTCTATATTCGCACGTCAGACTTCACCAAGTTGCATGTCACGAACTGTGGAATTTCATGTTTAAATCAATAATCAGGATTTTTTCCAAGTGTTTTCTACAATGTGGTAAAATAAATTCATTCATTTATTCATTACTTCCGCACACACTTATTTTGTATCTTACATCATCGTTGCCAACAGGATGAGCAGAAGACGGAGCAACGCAAGAGGAACCTCTTGATTCTCGTGCTGCATCATCTCGTTCAGGAGGGCTACACGGAGGCTGCCAAGTCATTGGAACAAGAGAGCAACCTCGGCTTCAACCGGTATGAGGTTTGCGACAATGTAGACCTGGAAACGATACTCATGGTATGTATGTATGTATGGTACATGATGTTCAGGTACCCCTGGAGTGCCGTACACCCATATATAGATCTTCTCTTTTCCCGTAAGCTATACAAGGCTTTTACCATTGGATTTTGTAGCACCTAATTAACCATCAAATCCTTTCCACCCAAATTGCATGTGGTGACCACCCAAAAAATTTAAAAATAAATAAAATATAGAGGCTTGATTCACATGCCTATGGATGTTGGGCGCGATCGGTCGATCGTGCTGCGCTATCGGTCGATCGTGACGCCATGGGCGGATCGCGCTGCCACCAGTCGAACACATTTTCTTTCAAATTCACGGCTCTGGAGGATTTTTTTTTTTAAAGGTAACTAAAGTCCAAGATATCTGTCAGAATTTACTGATTAGCGCATCACGATCGACCGATCACGCTCAACATGGACACTGATTGGACAACTGTATCAGTTCATGTGTAGGTACACATCAAATTTTGTTTCCAAATTGTTCGCGATTTATTCACTTTTGTCTCATTGGTCGAATTGACTAACGTCCAAGTTAACTCAGTCAATTCAGTCATTCAGTTAAATGCTAGTTCCATGTCAGTCGACATTTTACCAGCATTGCTAGCAAATTCCTTTCTGATTTCATGGACGGTAACACGAACAGCAATATGGTAGGAGTAGTGCATAAAACAAATTTAAAACACATGTTCAAATATTCCAGTGAATGTCACTTGCAATTTGATATGGCATTTGCAATTCTGTCTGGTTATTTTTTTTTTCTTAATCTGATTTCTTTCCACAGGAATATGAATCCTATTACTATGTAAAGTTTCAGAAGTACCCCAAGGTTACAAAGAAGATTTATACCGATGGTAAGTGGAGGCCATATAAACCAACTCATATGGGAATAGCCAGGGCGTGAAGTGTATTATTTTTAACCAGGCCCCTGTTGCTTCACCACATCATTATTGCCATTTCTAGATTCCTTTTTTGTGCAAAATGGCAAAATGGTAGGTAAACAATAAACTGTTTTCAGGCGTACAGACAGTTTATTGTTCACGTCTTAAAGATGCCTTGACCATGCTTTTTGGGTGTAGCATCCCCCAAAATAAATAATTTTTGGCGAGTGACGTAAAAATTGTCAAGGCAGACTGCAATAGACCGATCCATTGATCCCTAGCAGCACTTGAGTATTTACCACCCACATTCTGCAGCCACACATGCCACACCTACGTACACACACAAGTGTGTAAATTCCTGTAATCGGGGACCTCTTATTGTCCTCCTATTGTTCATACTTTAACTTTTTGGCAAGGACCCTCATTGGTTTTGTACACGATTTTTAAACGGGGACCTTTCTCAACCGGGGACCCTATTGTCCTCTGTTGTTAAAGGTTCCATATTGAATGCAAAAAGAAACCCACACACACACCAATAACTATCAATATGTAAGTACACGCTGTCAGACTTTTTAACACATATCTGCGGCTGTGATTGGTTGATATGTCAGTGGGCGGGGCTTAATAGGTCAGTCTTCTGCCAATTGAAATTAAGAAAATACCAAAAGAAATACTAAGGGCTGTGTACTGAATAAAGTTCTTCCATTTAAAAAGAAAAAACAGAAAGATTGTCCCTTTAACTTATTAATCACATCTCGGTTTTTCTATTTTTCTGGTAGGCAGTACCCCTCAAAAAGGAGTCAAGAAATTGTGAGTATTACATGTCGGAAGTCTTAATAGATTAAATTAGAGATTTTGGCCTTTCCTGAAGTAGTGTATGAAACACTGTATGCTTGGTGCTTTCCGAGAGCCTGTGGGAAATAACAGCCCAGACACAAGGGGTTAAGTAACTTTCATAGCACAAACGTTTGTATTTTTTCCCCACAGTGTCCGAAATGGGAGCACCCCTACATTACCCCGCATCCCACACTCCCAGGCACCTGACCCTAGCAATAGCCCATCCTCGGCACCATCACATTTGGGCAGGAGGCGACCCAACTCTAGCACCGCTACCCCCAACAGAAAGCCTGGCCTCGACAGGCGACCAAGCCGAGAAAACAAACAGGTGCGCAGTTTTAGCCTGGAAAACAGAAAAGCTCTTCTCATATGCGACGTGGTGCATTGAAATGACTGGAAAGTTGCTCCATGGCACTCTCAGTTACAAGCAGAAACAATAATTTTTCCATAGGGAAGTCAGTTTTGAGATTTTAACAGTTGTGATAGATGTGTGATAGCACAATGCAATATCCAGATTGTGCCGTTCTACTAGTCTCTTCCAACGCTAATAATTTTCCTGATTGACTTTTTTGGCAGACACCTCAAGTGAATGGAGTTACGGACCCACTCTCTGATCTCTCTGTGTCGGGATCAACAGTCGTGAATAAATCTAGTGAGGGAAACCTGCCCAACGGCTCGGGCAAGTTGCCGGCCAAGAGGGGTCCCATCATCGACATGCGGGCCATGCTGAACAATGCTGTCAAGGGGGCGACGCAGGACTACATGGGGGACGGAGATCCCTCGGTAGGTCACAAAAATTACAAGTTGTTTTTGTGCCAAAGTCTCCAATACAAATGACATCATTCTTGACTTTGTTCTTGTATTTGGCTATTGGCTCAGTTTATGAGTCGCTTATACCTTGGCTTTAGTAAATTTAGACAAATGCAGAAGGCAAATCACTGAGTGGAGAATGTTTATTTTGCAAGAGGAATATACAAGAAAAGAAAAGCAATTTTCAATTTTTTTTTCCATTATTGAAAAGGTGACTCATGACTCGGACTCGACCTTTGTGACTCAAACTCAACCTACATGATTCGGGACTTTGACTCGGGCTTGGGAGTGGTGGCTCAAACTCAAACTTGACCTTTGTGACGCATTGTCGACCTACATCACTTGGGACTCTGACTGAAACTTGGGAATGGTGACTCTGACTCATACTTGTCCTTTTTTACTCAGACTTGGACTCGAGCTTCATGACTTGGGACTGTGACTCAGACTTGGGAATGGTGACAGACTTAAACTTGTCCTACATTACTCAAGACTCTGACTCTGATGATTGATGACTCGAATATGAGTCTGCATCAGACATTATGCCGAGACTCTTAACCTCTTGACCAAGGTTAACCCCATCCTCAGAATCGGTTATTGAAGCCTCTGGGTGGCTACTCGGGCTATACCCTTGAATGGCGGGAGTTGGCTCAGAGTATCAGCAAGGACATTTATCTCCACAACCCCAACGTCAGATGGGATGACATCATTGGCTTGGACAACGCCAAGAGATTAGTCAAAGAGGCTGTCGTCTACCCGATAAAGGTCAGAACTCACAACATCTTGGTTTGAAACAAAATATACTACTACAAAATGCTTGGTTGGTAACTCCTGAGAAAAACTAATGTAATTTTGCTAATGAAATATCAAAGAAAATCACTTCTTTGAACATTAAAATGAATTCACTAAAATCCAAAATTATCCTCAGTCCTCTACAAAAAGCATTTCTAAAGCAACTGCATTTCGAGTGCAATACCAATTGTAAGCTAAATATGCAAATACATTTTTCTTGTTTTTTTGTATCTCAATTTATTTTATGAGGACCCCACCGCCTGTAAGGGAATTTAACTCTTTGGACAGGAACTTGCAGTAACCAACTGTCTTCTTGTTAGGGGATATGTAAGGGGATACAACAAATATTTTTATTTTTTTTATACACCCCCTATAAGGGGATACACCTCTATGGTTATACGGGCACTAGCTGTAACCAGTTCACACTTTACTTCATTCTTCAGTATCCCCAACTGTTTACTGGGATTCTATCCCCCTGGAAGGGGCTACTCCTGTACGGCCCACCGGGCACCGGCAAGACACTTCTAGCCAAGGCAGTCGCGACAGAGTGTAACACGACGTTCTTCAACATCTCAGCCTCGAGTATTGTCAGCAAGTGGAGGGGTGACTCGGAGAAATTAGTCAGAGTAAGTCGTAATTATTTGTGTCTTGGCGGCCAAGACAATAAATAAACATCAACGTAAACAAATTATTATTATTATTATTATTAAAAGAATTATTGCAACAAACATTATTCTACATTCATGTTAACAAACGTGGTACGTGACCACATCCTACAAATTTAACATTAAAATATCCGATGTTCTGCAGGGTTTTGTCAGTATGAGTCTGATGCTCATCTGGTCAGTTTAAGGGTCAGTGGTCTTTAAATTAACCATCTTATTGTCTGCTTGTTTGTCTAGGTATTATTTGAGTTGGCACGGTTCCACGCTCCATCAACGATATTCCTGGACGAGCTTGATTCCGTCATGAGCCAGCGTGGGTCCACACCAGGAGGGTAAAAACACACCCCCCCCCCTCTCTCCAACCTAAATGATCAGTCCCCAAGATTGGACTAAAGAAAATCATCTAGAGCACGGGAAATCGTAGCCTGAAGTCCAGATTTATTTTGGTTGTCTTCCTTTCCCTCATCTCCAAGTATTAGATGAGGTGGCCCACTTTCATGCACCATCAATGATCTTCCTTGATGAGTGGGAATGGGTCGCGGGCCAAAGAGGGCCAAGCTATTTGCCAAAAGGGTCTGAGGGCTCATCCAGCACGGGTAGAGGGCAATATGCCACCCCTTCACTGTCGCTAAAATGTCACTCAGGACACTCGCAGTACAGTTTACAGAAACAAAAAAATAGTAAACTGTATAGCAGTTTGTGCATTAACTCTTTCAGTGCCCATGCTTTTTAGCATTTTGACCCTAAAGTGCCCAGCTTTTTGGGGGTTTTCAAAATTCTGTTAAAAAATAAATAAATAAGTTTCACCCACCAAACAAGCTGTATCTTGCTCTTTCACAAACTTCTTCAAGAGTAAAACGTGCACGTTTACAGGGGGCCGCCATCGGTTCAATACGTCACCACAACCAGACAACCGTAGCTAAATATAGAATACATCAAAACAGCTCGGAGACCGATGCGCCCTCTCGCAAGAACCCGAATAACTAAAAAAAACAAAAAGTACATGTACGAAATGGGTAGAATACGATAGAGCAATAGCGCCCTCTTGCGATAATCCGAATAGTGTAGGTCGTACATGTACGATTGATGGCACTTTTGGAGTACAAAACATAGATCGTACATATACGATAATGGCACTTTCGGAGTACATCGAGTAGATCATACATGTACGACCTTGGCACTGAAAGAGTTAAGTTTGTTTATGGATAGGCTACATTCACTAATATTAAGAGGAAATACACAAATGCAGAAGATTTACCGCAATAAAAGTAAAAGAATTCTCAAAATGGCAATCGCTGCTTTGCTCTCAAAAAATGGAAATCACTATTAGCATACAGTAAATCCAAGAGATTGCTGAAAGGGGCATGAAACACCTTCGAAATGACAAATATAAGTTCACAGTGATGATAATTTGATAAGCAAGTACACAGTGAGGATCTAAGTTTCAAAAATTTTAAAAACTTGTTGGCCCTTAAAATATTTCATTCATCGCTGTTTTTCAGGGAGCACGAGGGCAGCAGACGCATGAAGACTGAACTCTTGGTGCAGATGGACGGTCTGTCAAAGTCGGATGACCTAGTCTTTCTTCTAGCCGCTTCTAATCTCCCATGGTACAGCAGTACTCATTTGTCACCGTAGTAAGAGTACCGTAGTCGAAAAATCATTGCACAAGGAAAACGATTAGAAAAACAAAATGCCGGCCACATTAAACTTCAACTTAACCCTGCCAATTTCGACAGTGTTTTTCTACTGGAAGTGCAGATAGATTTTAGTGGAGAAAAGCCTTTTCCTAACAGAAGACCTGTGTGAGTGTTCTTTGTTATTGTAGCCCGGTATACTTAGTGGCTCTTAGCAGGGATGTAGTCGAATTATATATCAGGGGTGAGATTTGTCAGGATTTTTTAGAGTTGTATCGGAGTCCCTGCAAGTCCTTTCACAAGTCCCTGCAAGTCCATCACAAGCCCTCCAGTCCTAATTCCAATCACAAGCTATTCAAATGAGCTTTGACAAAGGCATTCCTTTGTCATTGTTCATCCAGTTACTTGTGACCGGCTTTATGAAAGGACTTCTGACTGGACTTGCGAAAGGACTTGTGAAAGAACTTGCAGGGACATAATTGGTTACCCAGTGGTCGATTGTTGACGTACCGTACACCTGCGCAAAAACACCCAAGTGTGAATGATAGCTTGTCAAAACATGGTATCACTGGTCCCCCGCTTCAACTGTCACAGTTTAGTATGAGTGGTGTTGCTATTGATAACCAGTCCCAAATGGCTGACTAGACTTGGTCGACTAGCCTGCCTTCGGGGAAAGTTAGTCCAACAATCGTCGACTATAGTTAACCCCTTACGTACGGATGACGCCAAATGGCGCAAAAAAAATTGCCGCCAGGCATTTTTAATCCATTGTTGGATTATTGTGTATGTTATGCTTGGCTGCACAAACCTCTTGTGTCTGTTTTGCTTGGCTGCACAGGCCGCCCCGGCACCCCGGCACCCCGGCACCTCACTAGAATAACTGTACTCGAGGGGTTAACCATAGTCCTTAATTGAACTTGCTCCTTGTTGGGCCGTCGTCTGTATTCGGGTTAATCTGTTGCTGTACTCTACAGGGAGCTAGACCACGCGATGTTGCGGCGATTAGAAAAAAGAATCCTGGTAGACCTTCCGGTCTTGGAGGCTCGGAGAAAGATGATCGAGTTCCACCTACCGGAAGTCATAAATCCTGACTGTGCCTTGGAAATTAAGACGGACATTGACTACGAGTATATAGCGCAGGTAAGCCGAAGCTCACCCCCTATGCGACCAATCCACACCAAAAGTGCAGTTTTGTATGTCCGTTGATTTTGGGGCCAGGTAAAAATAAATTTAGAAAATGGCATTGCCAAAAGTTATTAGTTTTCTAGTGAGAAATTGAGTGAACCAAACTGGCGCATGATAAATAACTCCTTTCCAAAGTGAACAAAGAAACTGGCCGGAGCGGGATTCGAACCTGCGACCTCCGGGTTACCGTACCGGCGCTCTACCAACTGAGCTATCTTGCCCTAATGTTGGCGATCTCCCAAATTGTCAGTATCTTTGTGATAAATAACTCGTTAGAAATTGAAACATTTTGAATTTTGGAGAGTGCCCCTCTTAATTAAATATCATGCATGCGATTTTGAAGTAATATCCTGGCCAACGTCCCCATTACAATCATGAGCCTGCAAAATGCTTAAAAAAAAAAAAAAAGGAATTTTAACTATTAATTAACTATTGTGACATTGAAAGTTGAAAAAAAGAAAAGATAATTTGTATTACTATAGCTCATACATATTCATGAGTGAGAGCTGAATTCTAACTGGTCAATTTACCATCACGTGCCTGCAGATATATTTGCTAAAGTGCCCATGCGTACATGGGTATGTTGCATGCGGGAAGAAGCGCGTACGCAGTAGACTGACACACGGGCAGTGCATGTATTAGTCTACTGCATACGTTTTTTATTGCCAGAGACATGCAACTAACATAAGCTTCTCGCAGAACGTACATGCGCCAACATCGTCGTGGCGAGCAGTGCGTGCAGGTATGTACGCCCAGAAGCGTCTTATGTCATGAAATAGGTAATCAATTGATAACAGTCTCGATGAAATTATAGAATTTTGGACAAGAAAAATGTGTATCAGGTATAGTGAAACAAAGATAACATGGTTTATTTCAGAAGACGGTCAATCTTAGCTCCACTCGATATTGGAAGCTAACAAACTGGTTTCCTCGGCTAATATGGACTATCCACCCTCAAACCGTGTAACTGTAACATAACGTTGTTGGTAAAATGTAACATTGTAACGCTGTTGGTAGAATGTAACATTGCAACCCTGTAACGCTGTTGGTAGAATGTAACATTGTAACCCTGTAACGCTGTTGGTAGAATGTAACATTGCAACCCTGTAACGCTGTTGGTAGAATGTAACATTGTAACCCTGTAACGCTGTTGGTAGAATGTAACATTGTAACCCTGTAATGCTGTTGGTAGAATGACATGCTGGCAATTTTCTCCGACAGTTAACAGAGGGCTACTCCGGATCCGATCTGAGACTGGTGTGTAAAGAGGCCGCAATGAGACCAGTCAGAAAGATCTTTGACATCTTGGAGTCTAGTACAATAGGTATGTAAACAACAACAACAATAACAAACAGCAACAACAACACCGCCAAACAGCAAGAGGAACATCAACAATAGACTGCCAAACATGAAAGGCCTTCTCTCCAAATTTACCTCGGATTAGATGCGGGACAATTTTCACTGTAATTTGATGGTTGTACTTGAGTGCTTTTAACCCCCCCATGCCTCCGGCTATTATTGATGGGGTGCTGGTATGCAGTCAAGCGTAAATGCAAATGGTCACCACACTGAGTAGAGTGGTCCTACACATCGCACTCAGAGCCCCCCTTTCGCGTGAATGAAAGCTTTGTTTGAAAAAGCTCCATCTATTTGTTACACTCCCATTCAAGAACAATATAGTTAAAAATAATTGGATTAAGTAAGTGCAGGAATGCGCCTGTAGACATCAACCGGCCAGGTGGTCTTTTTTCAAACTGCGCCTATGGCCGTCGTTCGTATTAAAGAGATTGAACTTTAAAGTCGAAGCCATATATTTCACCCATTATTGACCAACACACTGTTCATGACTTTTCTTTTGATTTCCACAGAGGAAAAGGTCCCCGAATTCAGTATCGACCCCATCAGCACGGACGACGTGATAGCGGCCTTAGCGCACACCAAACCCTCGGCCAAGCTACTCAAAGATAAGTACATCAGATGGCAGAAAGAATACGAATCAGTCTAGAACGGCAGATCTCTGAATAAATCAGAAAGTAAACATGTGTGCTCGACCCCTCTGGATATCCAGGGATCAAAGAGGGCGCTGTTGCATTGAGGACTGACTCTTCAAGCAGTGCAAGTTCTTTGCATAGCCGAAAGACACGGGATCGTCCAGAAATTGTGTACGTTCCCAGTTTCACGGCCTGTGTACAGATGTGACGCATGCTGGAATGCAGAATACATTTCCATTCTACAGCTTGTTCACAAAAAATGAATTGAGATTGGAACTTGGTGTGTTGGGGCTTTTGTGTCATTCTTTGCCCTTTAAACGTAGTATACATCATTTGCAAACATCAAAAAACAAAACTACTGAATTATTACGAAATACCGTACTAGACTAAGTAAATAGCAGTCTCAAGCGTCCTGTGAAATCATGGCACCTGGTGAGCTGTCGTTTACAAGAAAAGTGGATATTTATGTCGTTTTCCAACAATTGTCGGCTGACAATCGTTGGAAATAGTCTAGTTCCCCGACTGGATAAATCCCAGAAATTGCTCTACGTTGTCTAAAGTATGGTCAGGGAACCAGACTACCAGTACAGAATGTTCTCTCTGTTTTCCCAGCATCTATGCACGCAGAACTTTAAACAGGTCAGTATTACGGTATTTGATAGTACGCCAAAATACTAACCCCCAAATCCATTTATTTCTGAAAATTACAGCAAAAGCAAATGTGGTATACAACATTTGCAATCATAAAAAAAAAAAAACTACAGAATTATTTGGGCAGCTCGGGGGAATAAGCACCGTCCCAAGAGTTTGTCCTGTCGAATTGGCAGTGTCGATATATATATTTGTATGTGGCATATTTCCATGTAGTGGCGCCACCGAAATAAAAAATGCTCCCTCCCCTTTTCAAAATTATTTACCGGAGCCAAAACAATTATTTGAAAACAAAGTGTGAACAATTCTGGGAAAATGTTGGTGAGCGCCTCTTCCCCTCCACGCCCAAGTCAAATCCCGGTGTTCCACTGGTGTCATTGAATACACAAACCAGGAAACAATCTGACTAGTTTTTTTTTTTTTTTTTTTTTTTAAAGGCCAAACTACATTTTTCTCTGTTTGCAGTACTGTTTTTGTACATTAGAAGAGATGATTTTTTTTACCCGTTCCCGATGTAGTGTATTAACCACTTATTTCCGGCTGTTATTGGGGTGCTGGCATGCCAGTATGGGCTTGTGCAGCCAAGCGTAATGCAAACAATAGGCAAACAATGGATTGAGTACGCACAGGAATGCGCATATAGACAACCGACCAGGTGGTCTTTTTCAAACCACGGCTATGTCTGTCGTAAAACAAATTTAGGGTAACAAAAATCTCGCTTCTAATTTACATCATCCCGGATGCAAATTCCACCTTCAAACTGTTTTTTGTGTACAGTTTTCTTTATTTGCAAATCTGTTAATTTTCCATTTTTTTTACGCATTTGTCTGTGCAATGTCTGCTGTATTTCAATGTCCAAAATCCAATTTTTTTATCTATTTTTGTAGTGAACGTGTAATTTCTTGTTATTGTGTACAGAGATTATCCTTAAATACACTAGGCATATGTACAGTGTACATAGCATCTTTACACAAACTTGTACTGATGTAAATAACACTTATATTCATATTGATATGTACCATGTACATTAACCTTATGTACAATTTACAATGTGTATATATTGTGTGTGATTTCAAACATTAAAAATATGAATGGTTTAGTGAAGCTTTAAGCTTGAAATGTTGGAACCAGAATTGACTAAAGATGTGTAGATTTTGAACACAAAGAGATTTAGTGCATATGTAAGGCCTACATGAAACTCTGGTTATCATTCAAATTTGTCAAAATTTAAGTAGAAAACCAAGTGTTCTTTCATAGAGACTGTGAGCTATAGGCACTTACTTACTTCAGAGCTCACTTACTTCAGAGGCAGACTTTGCTTATTTGCTTAATTAACCCTTTGTGTCCAGCTGTTATTAAGGGGGCTGGTGTGCCAAGAATGGGCTGTGCAGCCAAGCGTAAATGCAAACAATAGACACCACACTGAATAGAGTGGTCCTATTCGTCGCACTTGGAGCCCTCCTTTCATGTGAATGAAAGCTTTGTTTGAAAAAGCTCCATCCATTTATTACAATCCCATTCAAGAACAATATAGTTGAAACATGAATGTTTTGAGTACGCGCAGTAATGCAGTAGATGTCAACCGGCCAGGTGGTCCTTTTCAAACCGCAGCTATAGCTGTCGTTCGTATTCAGGAGGTTTTGACTATCGAGCACAAGTTAAAGAACCATAGCATTGTCAAATTCTTATTGAACAGTATTTTAGTAGTACTTAGTTAATTAACTAATTTGGAGTGTTTATATTGGGTCCAGTGGCTTTTTGCACACCCTGAGAGGGTGCTGTGACAGTGTTATTTACGTGGTACAGTAGAGCACCATTATAACGACCATAATGGAATGCTCAAAAATTGGTCGCTTGTTATAGTAAATACAATTGTTTGGGAGCCAAGGAGAATGTTTGTTATATCCAAATGTCCGGTTATACACTGTAGCTGTAATTTACATGTATAGAGGATTATGCCTATTTTGGTTAGCTTATGGTCACGAGTGGCCGACTTAATTTTGCCAACATTTTTTAGGCATATTAAATGAAATAAAAACGATCCTAAATACCACAATATTAAGCACAAAATACAGCATAAAAATACAAATGATCCTTAACAATATTCAGCAAAAAGCAAAAAGCTCAGCGGAATATTTTACTAAGCATTTTTGTTAAATAAAAATGATCTTTATTAATACTTTAATATTAAGTACAATTTTGCCCAAAAGTATTTTGCATAGCACTTTTAAAATAGTATTGATCTTTGATACTATAATATTGAGCAAAAATATAAGCCCAGTAGAATATTTTGCTAGGTACTTTTTAAAATATAAATTAAGCTTTTTATGAGTGGCCAGTGAAAGACTTAAAGTAACTTGAAGATAAGTGCATTTCAGCTGTATTCGGTGTATTTTTCAACAAATTATTTTGCGAACCATTTTATTAATTGATGTGCTTTCCAGTGAAAGTGGCCTTTGATTTTTGGGTTGAATTCCTAAGTCTACTTAAAACAAAGACTTGGCGAGATTCACTTGCACAGTTGATTCCAAATCAATTTTTTTTTGAGTAATAATTAATGAAAGCGTAATAAAGCTTTTTTTTGGTGATAACCTGCATATCTATTTTTGTAGGTTTTTTTTTCTGAGATAGTTGTTGATATAAAAATGTATATAATATATTATATTTTAATTCAAAAGATAACATTTTTGTATTCGGATGTTCAAGTTGACCAAGGGTTTTCCTTCTTAATCAACAGTAGAGTGCTGTCATATGAAAAACATGGATCCACAGAGTTTATGATGCAAGAAAACCCTGACCTTTTTTCTATTTCGGCCATCTGCGGCCCTCCAAAAAAACAATTATTCTGGGTTGCTTTTTGGCCTCTAAATAGATCACATTGTGAGATATAAAAGATTATTTTATAATTAAAAACATGGGCAGATTTTATTATTCAATTTCTCATTTGAAAGGTCTAGCATCATGTATTGCTAGAAAAATAGCAATTTTAAAAAGTACATATTATAGGTGTACTACACCCAGAAAGCACAGACGTAGCAATCGTCAACACAGAGTACCAAAGTGATGACGTCAATGCAATATTTGGAGCCAGAATACTTTTGTTATTTTTTGTCAATGTATTTACATGACTGGCTGTTAACAAAGGAACAGTCAAAATCTCCATTTGTTTGGAGCCAGTTGTCGTGCCAACTGACGTCAGACTTCGCTACTCTATACTGAAGGGCCACCTTTTAATATCTGTTAAAACTTTGGTTGAAAAGTAAGTGTAAAAACCAAAAATGTGGAACAATCAAACTAATGCAAGTAAAAATGCAAGTAAAAATTCATACAAACTTGTTTAAACTCTAAAACTCATTTTTCTTGAGGTTTATATATTTTAATAATATAATACAAACATTTAGATATCCCTTCTCCAAAGGTTAACGAAGACAAGAGAAGGTTTTGGATCATTTTAAAATTTAATTTCATCACAACCCATAACACATTTAAACAATAACCAATGAACTTCCTGTAAATATATTTAGAAATTACGGAAGCTTACAGTGAACATCCAAGTTTTGACATTTCCAAGAAAAGTTATCATGGGAAAGTGCCTTTTTCACAGATAAATTATCTTGGAAAGATGGAATGCTGATGTAATTAAGACATCTTCCGCTATAACATTTACATAGAAAGGCGCCATTCTGATTTATTGTACACATTTCCATGTTTCTGAAAAAAATCATTGAAGACTTTTTTATTGAAAGAATTGAAACAGATCTGAGATTTTCTGTCATGATAATTTTTCTCAGAAATGTGGAAATATGGACGGTCACTGTAAGCTTCCGTAACAAATTGTCGAACTCTGCATTAGATTTAAAGACTCATTTAAAAAAAAAAAAAAATCAATAATGATGTTATTCTTAGTAACATTAAATAATCTCAAATAGTCCAACAAAATACCAAAAATTAAGTACCAGAATATAATAGGATAGGAATCGCTAAAAACTGTCTGTTTAAAATTCTGGATAGCTCATTGGCTGTTCAAGTTGATGACACCGTCCGCCATCTTACTACTCAACGCTATGCGTGAACATAATGTACAAACTAGACGGCACTGATTTATGGATGTTAGGAGTTGTTCATATCGAATGCAGTGACCAATGACCTATCCAGATTTTTACACATGGAGATCATCAGTGAGTGTGACCATCAAGCTGTGACCGGATGTATGGAAATGTTTACCAAAACAAAATCCAATGCAAACATAGGGCTTCAGTTGCTCAGATCACTCCATGGGTAAATTATACAGGAAAATCACATGAAGGTTTTGCAGGAGAAGACAATCCATGCCTTCACCAAATGACAATTCGGTCCTTGTATAAACAGAACTGCTACGAGTCAAAGATTTGCAGTAATGCATGATCTGGAACAAAAAACAAGACTTATGTTAGGGTTTATACTGTTTTGTTGTTCACTGTAATATGATAGTCTCTGTTTTATTTTTCTTCTTTTTATACTATATTCAGTTATTCTCTCCCCAACTTCGTAATTAACTGAGTGCCTGCATGTGCCCTCCGTTTCCACTGCCCTATATTTGTATATGCAGTGGTTAGGAACACTGCAATGCATTATGGGTATCAATAATAATAATAAACACCATTAATTAACATAGGTCTGAAAAATTATCCTCTATTTTAGATCTGGGCCCAGGAAAACCGTAAGGGTGGTATATAGGGTTGGCAATTCAAAATGTCGCCAACCCTACCACCTCTGATCGTAACCCTTTACTTGGAGTGGCTTTTAGCCTTGTATTGGGTGATGTCAATAAACAGACTTACAAGAGAGGTCGGTGAGATCCTGGCGTTCTTGTAGATTCTCTTGCAGAGACTCCATCAGCTGTAGGTACTTGAACAGGGTGTCTCGTGGCCACAGCGTCTCCGTTGAATTCTTTATCAGTAGCTGCATGTTGTCGTGGACAAGATGCTCCCAGTCTAAAATGTATAGGGTGGAGATATAACTAGAGACAGTGAAAATCCGTTCGAAAATGTTGCATTTTCCGTTCTGCAACTTTGTAAATTCCGTTTTTTTCTTCTGTTTTTCTGGAATTTGAAGCCTTTTGAATAGAATTACATCCCCGATGAGTTAACGGTATGTATTAAAAATTGTTAAAATCACTAACCTGAAAGCGTCCTAATTAGGCCCAAGGCCTACATACATGATTATGATTATGATTATGATTTGTATAATATTTAATTGAATTTAATATGATTCTCATTCTATCTTATTTTAAAAATGCGTTTTCCGGTTTTTTTTCTGTTCAAAATCTTCAGTTCAGTTTTTGACACTTGATTCCACGATTCCGTCCGTGATTCCGCGATTGCGGATTTTCACTTTCTCTATATAACCTGTTTTGTTGGCTAAAGGTAGCATGACCTCATCGGGGCAGCTTGCATAGTGACTTTGCTCGTCGATTCAAATTTGCTTCCCATCGTGATACAACAACAGAATTCTCCATGCATGCGCGGACGTCAGCAAGACTTGGTAAGGTTAGTAAACTTTTCCTGCCGTTATAAGCAGTTTTTACTCGTTATTCAAAGCAGTACCATAACATTGGATCAACATCAGCTAGACCCTTTTTAGTAAAACATTTCATTCATGTGACCAGATAGCAATGCCGACATATGGATCACCTCTATAGTATAGGGCAGGTGCAATGTTCGAGTAAGTGGAACGCACCCCACTGTTCTCATTTAAGAAATCCAAGATGGAGAACAACAAACATTGAAAAACAATTTCTCTTTTGTGGGCTACCATGGTCTCGTGGTCTACAGGGTGGTTAAAACAAAGTTAACCCAAGTTTAAAGTGATTGTTCACCCACCTCCTACAATTCCAGAGAATTTGTGTTTACCTAGTGTTGATGAGTAGCCTGGGTGTTTAGAAATAATCCTGAAAAAATGCTAGGTCTAGCTTAATTGGATCCCAAGATATGGCCCATTACAGATGGCATGTACAAAACTGGCTTGTCCACGGGAGCTTCAATAAATACAGACAAACTATAAAATAAAGGTAAGAAGCTATAAATATACATTTATTGCACTAGAGGCAAGATCTTGGTGATACTATAGATTGTCGATTCAAGTCCAGCAAGGTTGGGTGCTTCTGTCTTTGAGCAAGACACTTTGTCACAAGCCCGGTGTTCTCAACTTGCATCCTGGGTTTGCAATACTCCACAGGGAGCTACAGTGTAGGAAAGTGTCAGGAATGATTGTTGGGCCATAATATGGGGGATATTGAAAGTTTGTAACCATTTAAAGGCAAGATAAAAATATAAAACATGTTGAGTATCCCCACCCATTTCTTTTTCTCTTTTTGTAAAGGCCACCTCCCCAAAATATGGTAGTGGCCATCTAGAAAAGTATTGAAAATGATTTGATGCTTAACACGTTTGTTTGTTCGTTTTTGTGTCATTTTGTTTTGCCTTACTTTCTGATGACTGCTCTTCCTGTACAAAAACCTGGCTGATCTGCCTCTCTAAGTCTTGAACCGTTTCTTGAGATGGCCTCGTATGCTTGGAGCTACATAAGAAAATAACATTAGGATAATAATAGTGTAACTTTTTTTTTTTTTTTTTTGGGGGGGGGCCTGAGACATAAATAGTTGTTTTTGGGGAATCTCAAATGAGGGGAAGGGGTATTTCCAGTGGCGGACCAGGGAAAAAACCTTGATAAGCCATTAGGGGTCAGCCCAGCTCGCCCCGGGGTGCAGTTCAGGGTTAAGGGGAGGGCCTGCAGCCCGGTGTTGGCAAAAGGGTTATTTCTAATTGTTGTCTTTTTGAGAAAACCCTTTTGCCAAGACACACAAGTGTAAATGCCTGCAATTGGGAACCTCCTATTGTCCTATTGTTCATACTTTTTGGCAAGGGCCCTCATTCATTTAGTGCACAATTTTCACACGGGGGACCTTTCTGAATCGGGTACCCTATTGTCCTCTATTGTTAAAGGTCCCCTATTAAATGCAAAAACAAACTCGGTGCCGTTGGGTGGGGTAAAGTTCTTCTCCCATCACTAACAAGGAACTAAGGACCATGTAGTCTTGGTTCAAGACGTTGTTACGTATATATACGCGATAACCGGCCGCCGCGGGAGGGCGTTATCACGACAAACTTAATAGCCGCAAACCGCCAGTAACAACGTCTTGGGAATCTTGTAGAAGTCGTGTTGTGCGCACGCACCTGCTTAGCCTAATGATGCAGCGCGCATTATGAATACATAAATAAATGCACTATGCATCGATCTAACCCCCTGACTACTATACCGCCCGAGTGTCAGTATATGAAGATAAAGGTACAGCAGGTCCGTGCTATTTAGATTGTTTGGTAGGGCCGAGGGGAACCTCTTCTTACTTTTACAACTTGGGTTTGTAGATCATTTATGTGATAATTTTATTGAGTTTTGATTAAATAATGAAGGATTTTGGGGCCAAAGAAAAAAGTGGCTCTCAGAATCTGAGTTGCACAAATGCAATATCCACCAGTAGATCTAGACTGTATGTAATATTGTAATGTTACCTGTCATTGTGAAGGAGATTTTGCGGGCCTGTGACAAAAAGCTAATATTTTAAATGAATGGAGTATTCTGTGACAACTTTGTCTCTATACTATGATGATCAGTCTTTACAAATACACTCAGCCTGAGAAACATCAATTTTTAAATTTTGCTTGAAAACACAATTCTCATTTGTGAGACACCCAAAGGTTTTATGTGTACTAGTTCCTTTTTATATTTTTGGAATAGTACCCATGTCTGTCACATGCCTTTTCCTTCTGTACGTTTTAATTAGTAATCAAGTGGATTTTGTTTAAAATTAACAACTGTAACAAGCTGTAACATCTCACGTTGGTGTAAAGCATTTAAAAAAAATAATAATTATATACACACAAAATTCATGTGATTGAGAAAAAGTTTCTTTCTGAAAATAGCCTTGAAAATGCTGATATGGCCATCTGTCAAGTATTTCAACACAAGCCTAACCTTTGGCTATTTCTCTTCCTACTTTCTAGGAATCATTAGCCTCTGTCCTGAATCCAGAAAAACTAAAAATAAGAGTAGAGCAGGCAGACAATTTTCCATGTGGGATATGACAGATTTTACAAAATAAAGACAGCGATTATGCTATTCCGCTATTATGTTGACAATTTTCCACAAAGCACGTCCTCATGACGGATATTAATGATTCTCTGAAGAATTCAAAGGCCTTAACATTTTCAACCACCATAAACACACAGACAAACATACTCCATCAGTCTGTCTAACACTGCTACTGTATTAACTTCTAAGCATGTTTATTAACAAAAAACATTGGCGCTGTTTAATAGCATTTGGTTGATTTAAAATGTATGCTAAAATATGCTTTTCCGAGTCAGTTTTCATATTTTTTTCTCAGTTAATACACAAAGTTACAAGTGCTATACATCATGTACTTGTTATAAAGAATTCCATGCATGCCAATATCAGAAAACATTTGTACAAGGAAACAAATATCTAATTTACAATAGCATTCTAATATTGTTTTTTTTATTTAACGCTTTGTTCCCCAATTCCTTTGCGGGTCGTAGGTCAGACAGAAACACAACCACTTCCTTTACCACAAATATTTCTCACTTCAATTCAAGTCAACAGCAATTCAGGTGTTTTTTCTTCAACATCCTGATTTAAGCCAAAGCAAATTTTATCCACCATGACAAAAATGGTGGGGAAAAAAACATTTTTGTGCAAATATTTCATGTTTACGCTGATAGTTATCATCTTGCATCTTGCATTTGCAGTGGTTCATCTTTAATACATGGTACACATCTGTTTACTTTTTAACATTGTCTAGAGATGGCCGAGGATAATTAATACCTTGTTATCAGTACAATTAATTTACGTTTTCCCAAGTAACTTTCAACTCTGTACCTCCCCATTGGCTTCAAACTCTCTATGGGAAATGTCGTGCAGTCATAAATGTCAAATTTAGCAAATCTTTCAATCTAATCATATTTATGTATACAGGAATTCGCTGACGCCATTTTTACAGCTGTGCCGCGCTCGCCCTCAGGCTGCCCGCATTCTTTAATTTGAGTCGCTTGTGCATTTTGGCAAGTTGTAAACACCCTGTTGGTCGAAACTGCGCGAGCGCGTGCGTCTAACACGCATGCGAGCGCCTCGCCACCGCAGTAAATGCTTCTAAATTTGGTCGCCGGATTAGTCTATAGGTTTGAATTTATACATTCACATCAGAGCAACTGTATTTTTATTCACAATTGCAGTTAATTAAGCTCCAGTTTTGACCTCATTATTATTCAGTTATTCATGGCACCTGGCTTCCTATTCAACAGCTGTGCCACAAAGAAAAACAGCAGTACCGTAATCAATACAAATACAATACGAAATTCCCCCTTACACCATGGAGGTCATGCTTACACTAACACCCAATTCAAGTCCATGATTCCACCCTGAATTTTTTAGATGGTCACACCCTCAGCTATTTTCTCTTCACTAATCACAACAATAAATCTTACATTATGTAAATAAGTTCTGCAGTAGGGTGGCGGCCCATGTACGACTGTTTGTGCAATACTTCAAGTTGTCGTAAAATTACATCTGAAGTATAGTGTTGCAATTCTTCATACTTGAATTGCATTCCGATATTATCTCACCAGCAATTAATTTCTATTTACACGTATTTGTACAAGAAGTAAATTATTTGTTTGCGAATTATAAAATACCATTATATTCCATGCAAAATGGGTAAAGGTTTATAGGAGCAGGGGGTGCCGCAAAAAAACATTATTCTTAATCAAGTTTTTAAAAATGTTTAAAAAAACTATTTTTCCCTCTAACAGCTGATTATAAAAATCTGCCAATAGCAGCCCACAGGCTGAAGCAACCAAACAATTTGACAAAATTTCAAGTGAACCTGAAAGATCAGATTAAAATTATATAACTTAAAAAATACAGAAATAACAGAAATAACAAAGCACATCTATTGTGCAAAAAAAGTTACCATAGGAAGCACTCTCGACACACCATCGGTGGTTGAGAATATACAGAATGCATATATCTGTATACAGATGAAAAAACTATTTCATTTTTCTTTAAACTTTCTTTGCCTTTCTCTGTGTCACATATAGCCTGGCACAATTCTGAGTAAAGTTGTGACCACACAATAATGGGAACGGTTAAAATGTGGTTCATTAACCCCTTGCGTACGGATGACGCCAAATGGCGCAAAAAAAAAAAAACCAGCGCCACCAGGCCGGATGACGCCTACAGCCGCTATTTGTGCAGTTTCAATCCATTGTTGGATTATTGTGTATGTTATGCTTGACTGCATAAACACATTGTGTCCGTTTCGCTTGGCTGCAAAAGGCGATGCGACACCCTGGCGCCTCCTGTAAATAACCGTACTCAAGGGGTTAACCCTGCGCTGCCAACTCCTACTGACGCGGTGACACTGCCTGCTTCCTTTGGGGAAGCATGTGCTTCTAGCGTATATAACTTCGACCAATGTACATGTACACATGGTGGTCCCATGAACTCTTGGCCTTGACTGGGTCGGCAGACTACAAAGGCCTGGCCATCTGGAGCTGGGCTATTGACATATCATTTACATGCCTGTGGTAAAACCCATTATGAACAAACAGGAAGGAGCTGTGCACAACCCTATGGGACTTTCCCTGAGTCATGCATTTCTATGGCTTACCCTGGCTTGCCCTCCAACCCAGGCCACAAAGTGACTATACAGTGTTTTTCGGCAAGGACCAGGCTAGGCATATCTGGAGTATCAATGTATGCGGGCGTTATTATTTTTTTTATAAGGAAAACTACAAAAACAGCGTCACCAAGTGACGCCGCCAGTGCGGCGCAGGGTTAAGGTGTTGTGTAGTGTCCAAATTTACTCATTTACTGATAGAAAGACAAGTCTTAACACGGACGGCACGTCATGCTCACAGTCCTGAATGGATCTGTCCGTAACAGTGTCTGGGATCTCGTCAGTCTTGTCAACTGCAACAGCCTCAGAATTGCTAGTGTCTGCAGTATCATCACTCTTGTCTTCTTGAACAGCGGCATAATCGTATTCCTTGCTTTCTGGGTATGCACGAGATTCCCGCATTTCAATATACTCGGAGATGATGGGACCATCCTGCACATCATTACTGTTCTGAACGATTGCAACAGCATATTCTTGGTTTCCTTGGGGTTCATCTTGCTCTTCCCCGTCATAAATAATCTCATCATACTCTCGGCCAGCTTGCGTCATTCTAATGCTCCATCTGGGGGATTTGTTGACTTTCTTGGATCTTTCCTTTGCCACAGAAGCAAGATGTTGAGGACAATCACTGCTACCGCTAAGACCGCCACCACAACGTAGACTGCTGGATTGGATGCACATGGTTGGGTAACCTCAGCCCTTGCAATGGCATTACTGGAAAGCCCAGATGGCACACTGACTGTGCAGAGCAATTCAAGATTCTCCATCACTGCTATCTCCAAAGCGCGACCATCGTCAGAAACCGAGTACCTTTCAGGATTTAGGACTTCTCCAGTCTTACAACTCGTCACCCTCCATTCATAATTTGCAATATTAGGCACGCCCTCTCCGTAGCATTGAAAAGATGCTGGAGACCCCTCTCCAACCTTGGATACTGCTGGTAGGATGGTGGCATTTGGTAAGATGCGCAGCGGCATCACGGAGCAGCTATCTGGCTCAACCAAGGCAGTTATGACACACAGGAAGATCACGCCATTGTCTTCCGCAGTGATGCGATACCGGTGAGTAATTGATCGACTCGGACCAGCCAGCACTACACTTTCCTTGTTATATTTAACTTCTGGTCGAGGACTTCCATCACTTGAACCACAGTTGAGATACACCACGTCTCCCACGGCCCTTGATGCAGGCTGTACATTGCACCATAACTGCCGGTCTTGAAGAACCGTAAGTCTAGCCAGCATGCCAGCTACTTCCACATCGACTAAGTTGGTAGCAGAATACAAACAGGAATACATCCCTTCGTCAGATCTTTGTACGTCCTCAATCCTCAGTGTGAACTCTTCTTGGTTCTCATCACCAATGATGGACAGACGTTCGAGGCCTGTGACATTAACTACCTCTCTCCCATTGCTAAGATACTTGTTCTCTAGTCCTTGATACCACCAGTGGACAGTAGCAGAGCGTTTATTTCTCAAGTCACAAATGAAAATTGCCGTTTCTCCCTCGCGAACAATGACATCCTGTGGCCCTCTATCTAGGGAGAGCTGCGCCCAAACATGACGGCAAGCCATCAGAGAAAGTGAGAGACACAGAAGAACAAGTCCTCCATTAGGGAGACACATTGTCGTGGCTTGATTAGGAAATCCTGTTAATTTGGTACCAGTCGTCATGCAGGCAGATATTTGTGTACAAATCCCACCAATATTCACTAGTTGTTTCTTCCGGTAAGGCTTGTATTGATAAACCAGTAGTTTAGGAAATATGATGCCATTTTGAGTTGCTATTATGTAGAACAGCAGAGCTCTGCATAAAAGATTCCAGACTAGTGTCACTTCCTGCTAGGAAGTTACAGCCATGTCCCTCTAACTTAGGTCATCGCACTGATGGAGCTAGTCATCGCACATAAATACTATTTATTGTAAGGGGATAAAGGTGTGATGATCAGCCCAATATCTACATCAGTAATGGCAAGGAGGGGCATGGCTGCTGTCAATGGACCAGTCCAACAGCAGCAGCAAAGTTATTGATACGGTGAAGATCCAGTCGTCACATTTTTTTATCTCCATTCTAAATTCATTTTCACAAAGCAACAATCTCTTCTGAAAAGGTATCAATGCATAGCTTTGCCACCCCAGTTTTTATTCAATTTGTGCAGTACAAGGTGTTCCATATGTCCGTGTGTGCATCGGTATAGCAGTCGAGACCAGGAGAGTCATGGAAGTGCCGTGGCCTTGTGGTTTGGAGCATTGAATTCATGGTCTGTGGGTAATTCTGCAAGTTGTGGGTTCGAGCCCAGTCCTGGGCTATAGCATGCCTAATATGGGTAGAGGCATTATTAATGCCTTGCAGTGGACTAGTTACCCATCCCGACCCTATTCATACTGTGAAGAGATTAGATTATCTTGTCTTGTTTCAGTGTGAGGGGCTGGTTCTTCCACACTTTCCTCTGTAGCCCACACCTCGAGTGGCCTTTGGCCTTGTGATGGGTGATTTGCATAAAAAAGGAGGTTCGAGATGAAGACTTCAATACCTTTTGACTAAAAAAAGACTTAAAATCAAAAGGAGGTGTTGAGTTATGCACATCATCAGGTGTTGTATGTTCCTTCGATGTTTTTTTTAAAACAAGCTTCACTGTTATTGTAAGCACTTTACAAACAGACTTTCTAATATCTTCAGGATTTACTCTTGGAGCAAGTTATAATTATGTACGCTTTGTTTAAGATTAGTTGGCTTTAGTGAAAAAGTAAAGGCTTTTAATTTGTCTTGCCTCCGATCCAAGACAAGCAGACTGTCAAGACCTCGACAGTCTGAGACCGAGACCAACAAAATCAGGTCTCGAGACCAATCGGTCTCCAGGACCAGGACTGGTCTCGAGACCTACAGTACTGGTGCACATCAGTGTTGTAGTCGAGACCATTTCAAGACCAGGCACAAGACCATGCACAAGACCATTCACAAGACCATTCACAAGACCAGCTTGTAACAGGCACAAGTAACAGGCATAAACCAAGACAAAGGAATGCTTTTGTTACAGTTCAATTGAAAAGCTTAAGACTTAGATTAAGACTGCTGGTCTTGTGCTGGTCTTGTGCTGGTCTTGCATGGTCTTGTGTGGTCTTGTGACGGTCTTGACTACAACACTGGTGCACATACATGCCGCATGCAAAGTGTTCAATGCTTTGTCATAGAGTCACTGCATAAATCTGTGTGGGCCTAAAACATTTTCTCCGTTGTGTGTCATCAGCGATAGAACAACCAGTTCTGATGCATATTTTCCACAGCGGGCTTTAAACAACTCACACTGGGCATTACATGTACGCAAACGTTAATAGCTTCACCCGCATGATGACAGGCTCTCGACCAAAAGGAAGAGCAAAACTGTCTTAGGTAGTTATGAATGCCCCTATGAAACTCTCATTCAAAAGAATAACTTTGGTGGCCGGCACTTCCAATGGCCTCTATCGACAAATACGTCCAAACAGAATTACTACACATCAACACAAACTTTTCTTTCATTTGTACAAACTTACAAGAAGCTACACATGTTATGTTCTGTAATATGAAGACTTCAGGCGCAAAAGCCTCTAAATGCCACTTCCCAGAAAAATGAGATAACGATATCAAATGAAAGCGTTTTCACTTGATATCGTTATCTCATTTTTCTGGGAAGTGGCATTTAGCGGCTTTTGCGCCTGAAGTCTTCATATGTTTATAACACGTCAAGGGCAAGGAACAAACAAATGATATGAAAGGATGAGGTATTTGATCAAGCTGTCCTTAATTAAATATTTCAAAAATCTGTTTCCTTATCTTGTTCGGTCAAGAACTAGTGTGCAGCACAAAATCATTTCAGCTGGAATAGTTCCAGTAATGTTGATTATATTTTCTGCCAGTTTTCCTAGTTTACTTTGAAAATTTGTTCAAATTTCCCTTGTGGTTTGTTTGACAAAACACTTGGGACGTCTCAACAGATTGAAGATAAGTAGCACAGTTAATACGTTTCAATTTTAGCAATAGGAGCAGGATGCTCCTCTTCTGACAGTGTTAATTATGTACAAGGCAATCATCTCGCGTAAATAGATTACAGACTGTAGTAAGTGGGGGTTTTGGTTTAAAAATTCAGTTTTCCTCCATTAAAAAAGTCGTAAACATGAGTACAGCAAAGCAATGTTACGACTGAATATACCGAATATTCAAATATTTATTCGATCATCAACCGAATATTCAAATCGCTTTTTGCCGGTTTAAATATTCGAAACAAATATATATGCACGTACAGATACGACTCTGATGCTATTTTAATAGAAAAGTTATGGCACAGTGTCAAATGACACTTCAAAAATAATTATTGTAAAAAACTCAGGCTGAAGTTTGGTTTCTTGTATCAGAACGTTATACGTACTCGTAATGATCTTGATACAATGCAAAACATTTCCATCGGGTGGTCTCTAATATCGATCGCTGCATGTAAAACACCGGCGTGCTTTGCATACAACTTCTTACCGGCGCGGCATGCAATTGCAGCAGACGCCTGAAAGATGATCAGCAAGTATCGAATATTTAAATATTTGGTCATAACCCAGTCTCGAATAATCAAATACAAAATTATTCGAAAATGAACAGCCCTACGACTGAATAATTTTCTATGAACGCATAATTTAAACAAGTTTTATATTAAACCAGTTTTGCCCTTTCTAACAAAGTGTTACTACACTTCATAATAAGTGCTTTCTGACAGTCTGTGAGAAAAAGTTCACAGGCTTTGAGTTAGATTATCTCTCATTTATGAGTGCCACTGCATCTTCAAGATGTAGTGTCGGTGCTCTTTGCCAGTAGACCCCTAATAAAGATAAATCCTTTCTTTCAAGTTCTATTTTCTAGCAATAGAGAATTTGTTTACTTTTCAATGAGACATTCACCCATATTTACAATGTAGTTACTGAATAAATATGGCACAAGTATCTGATTATTTGCGGCCCTGTCTGACTAAAGGTATGATAGTAGATGACCATTGATCGGGGAATCTGCACAGATATCATAGTCGTTTGCACTATTACACAGACTAACCTTCATTGTGCCAGGTCACAAATTTCTTTCAAAATTAACATCAGATTAGCTTCTTGTGACTCAGAGATAAAAACTAAACTAACGTGTTTCTCATCATCACTGGACAAACTAAAATTGCTGATAGTCATTTCTCTTTACTCTTTCACTGATGCATAGACATGTGTTATCTTAGATGGCATTTCATACCCTGATGAGTCCTGCATGGGTCCATCCGGGGCCTGTCCAGCCATCTTGTTGATCTTACCAACTGAGACAGCCTCATATTTGCCAGTGTCTTCAGTATCATTCTTGTCCCCGTGAACATCAACATCAGCATAAGCATATTCAATGTTGTCTTGGCGTGCAGATTGTCGCATTTCAAGGTATTCAGAGGTGATGGCACCATCCTGCCCATCATTAACCTTATCCTCAAGGACTGCAGCGTAAGCGTATTCTTGGTTTCTTTGGGGTTCATCTTGCCTTCCCTCATCTGCAGCAACATCATCATCCTCATGGGCGGCTTTCGTCATTCTTGCTCCATCTTGGGGACTTGACTTCTTGAGATGTTTCCTTTGCCACAGAAGCAAGCTGATGATGATGATGATGAGGACAATCACTGCTACACCTAAGACCACCGCCACGATAGTGGCTACCGGATTGGAAGCAGATGGTGTTGGTCTCACGGTCACTGTTGTCCCTTCCTGCTCAGTAATTTCAACCCTTGCAGTGGAATTACCAGACAGCCCAGATGGCACACTGAATGTACAGAGCAATTCAAGATTCTCCATCACTGCTATCTCTAAAGAGCGACCATCCTGAGATACTGTGTACCTCTCTAGGAGTAGAATTTCTCCAGTGTCATTATTTGTCACTTTCCATCTGTAGTTGGCAATCCTAGGTACACCCTCTCCGCAGCATACAAAATTTACTTGAGACCCCTCCTCAACCCTGGATACTGCTGGTAGGATGGTGGCATTTGGTAAGATGCGCAGCGGCATCACGGAGCAGCTATGTGGCTCATCCAAGGCAGGTGTGGTCATGATGCAAGTAAACGACACACCGTTATCCTCTTCTGTCGTGACATACAGTATATGTATCGAATTCATTTGCGGTCCAGCCACCTTCTCATCTTTCTTGTAATATGTGATATTTGGAACTGGACTTCCACCATTCGACTCGCAGTCAAGATACACAAGTTCTGACTCACTTAACGATGCAGGCAGTACTTTGCACTGTGGTGACTGTGGGCTAGGTGGAACCAATACTGTTAGTTCAGCCGTACCAAGATCTTGTGGTGGGTCACCTACTTGAGTTGAAGCATATTGACAATAATATTTTCCTTCATCAGTTTTGTGTACATTCTCAATCCTCAAAGTGAATTCTTCCTGGGTTACATCACCGGTGATAGACAAGCGTTCTTTAAGCCCTTGGGGTAGCGGGTCAGTGCCTACATTTCTCCCGATGCTAAGATATCTGTATTCTGTCCCTTGTCCCATATAATACCAGCGGATGGCATTGTCACCAACATTTTGTAAGTCACAAACGAAACTGACAGTTTCTCCTTCACGAGCAACGGCATCCTGCGGCCCTCTATCTACAGTTGGTTGTGCTTGACTCCAATCAGTCATCAATAGAAGACAGACGCACCGAAGAGCAGACGAAAAAACAAATCTCCCGTCGATGGTAAACATGATGGCTCTTCCAGTGAAATACAACCAGTCAGAGACAAATCTCTAGTCTGTGAGACAATACTGAAGAGAACAATGGTGCAAAATGTTAAAAAGCGAATAACTCGTTCTCGAGAGTCTCAGCAGTGCAGCGGCATTTAACGGTCACACTATCTGTGTTGCAACAAAGTAGACATTGAAGTTTCATGTCATGAGTTCCCGGTATAACCAAAGACATACTTTATATAGACAATTGATTTCGACCACAGGCATGACACTCTCGACAGAGCAGTCCCATTGGTTGTTGTTTTGGGGTTGTACGCAGCCTGCATTGCTTGTTTTCGTTTTTGCTTTTTTATATCTTCAGGCCAACATTTGCCACCCCTATGTCTGCCGTGGTTTCCTGTTTGTCATGACTGTACGTGTAATGCTCATGTTCCATTATAATAAATCGCGTTTGGGCGAATAAGGAAGTTGTGTGGAAGATATTTATTGATTGTCCGTGTAAGCCCATTTTGTGGCCCTTTCATGTCAAGCAAACGATTATATTGGATATTACAAATCACGAAAACTATTTTAATATTGAAATCGCGCAATACAAGGCTAGGAGCTACCGGTACTCTAATCCTTACAGTTTTCCAGGGTCTATATCTAAATAGAAGGATAATTTTTCAACATTCCAGAGAAATTATATCAATTTTCAGGTTTTGTACAAGCTGTCGCCAGTGAGTATTGGAGCATGCTTGGCACCAGTGGCCGGTGGGGTGGGGGGGGGGGGTGTTTGTTCGACCCCCAAAAACCCCCGTCTGGATCTGCGCCTGATGTTTCTCTGCTTGGTTCGATCCTACTTTAAGGGTTATACGAAATGTAAATCTGTCTATAGATAAAAAATCTGTCTATAAGATATTTTGTGCATCAATTAATTACCTTTGCCCTTGATTTATAAGTGTTGTTTTTATTTTTTTTCACAACACAATATGGGACCAAGGGGAATTACCCCTCCTCTTGTCCCTATACCCTATACACACTCCAGACTATTGTTACCTAACCACCCCCCCCCCCCCCCCCCCCCCCGGATATCTGAAAGGAATTTCTGAGATTCCGGGAACACAAAGACCAACACAAAGGTGGGGTTCCCTCTGTCCAATATCTTGCTTCAAATGGTCAGGAGGAGAAGTAAAGTTGTATGCCTTTTAAATGATTGACGATTTCTTAATGTTGAAATTATCTGATTATATATCTTTTCCTCTTTTAACATTTATAATTTCATAAAAGAAAAAAAAGGTCGGCATTAGGTCGCCACATACAATCTTGATAAAAGCTTTACATTGCTTTATTCATTTTGTTTGTCCAGACACAGATGGCATAGTGCCAACAAAAATACAGATAAGTTCCTCATTTGATCTACCCCATACTACTCCGACAAATATTCAAATTAGCTTAGTAGGAAAAATGTTATTCATCTGGATGAAAACTAGAATAACCATATCAAAGAATGTTTCAGGAAATTGCCAATTCAAGTAAACAAACGCATCTATCAATCTACATAGTTTTTTATGCACACCATGGCTGCGTTCCACTCACGCGAACGTTGCCAGCGTTGGCCAACTACGCGAACAATTTTTCATTGGTAGTGCACAAAAAATAAGCGAGCGTTGGCGGACGTTCACATTGTTCGTGTGAATGGAATGTACCCCATCATTCGTTAGTGTAGCAGCACAAAGTATACAGATTTTTTTGTACTTAGCCACCAAGCAAACATCCACACCGCATTTTCAACTGAAACGAAAGGAAACTGCCTTTAATTCACAATTTATAAATACCTGAGACAGTTCACCCGTTCCTAATGGTCGAAAGTCCGACACGTTGGTGGTTTTACACGGCCGACAGGTTTTAAACACTTTTTCACAAAATTTAGACTCCCTGTGAAATCTGGTTCCTTTTATTGGTTAATTCATTTATAATATGTATTACTCTCCCAATTACACAAGCGCAATACCACCGTTACGTCCGTATTTAAGTACATAATTTCGCACTACACCGGCACTGCTGCGTTCTGTGCCACATCACGCCACATGTCACGCGCACATAAATTTCCATATAAGGAACTTTTTAGCTCTATATATATACTCGCGTGAGGCAAGAACCATTAAATAGCTATAGGGGTGTATTACAAACCAAGGTAAAAAAAAAAGAACAAAATGAACCTAGTTTGTTTTTGTCATGATTTTTAAGTTATGTGGTGTATAAAGTCATTTTTAAGTGTGCATCTCAGTACAAAACTATGAAATTAAAAACAATGGTATGTGCTGGATTTTTAAGCTAAACATGAAGAAATGTGTGGGTTCATGTTTTTGTTAACACTAATTCTGTAGTTGTGGTCTAATCACATTCTGTTGGTTTAAATTCCATACACGATTTCTTTGTTTTACAGACGAGCATAATGTATACATAGTATTAACTTTCCTGATTAACTTATTAGGTAATAGTGAGTTATTTGCATTATTCTAGGTCACAGCATATGCCCAGTTCCATCTAATCATATTCCATAATTAAACCATTTTATTTAAATCTACTTTTCTGAAAAAATCACATTGATGTTGACAGATTCATCTTATGTTTTTAATACAATTTGGGCTATTTTCATGACTATATTTTTTATAATCTTAAGTTCACTACAAAGAGAACATCTGGTATACTTTCGTTCACTGTATTTAACTATAAATCAATATTATTGATTTAAAATTTGTTAAATTTCTTTTTTGCTTTTCCGAGTCAGTTTACATTTTTTTTTCTCAGTTAATACACAAAGTTACAAGGGCTACATCATGTACTTGTTATAAAGAACTCCATGCATGCCAATATACGAAATAATTTGTACAACTAGGAAACAAATACCTAATTTACAATGTAGCATTTTAATATTGTTGTTTTTTTCCAATCGGTTGTTCCCCAAATCCTTTGCGGGTCACGAACATAGCTCAGAGATGAACACAACAACTTCCCTTACCACAGATATTTTTCACTTCAGTTTTGTCGATTCACAACTTGGTGCGCCACCAGCGGTAACCATGGAGAGGCTAAATTACGCAGTGCATCATGGGAAAAAGTCAACATCGTAAAACCGGAAGTGGGTATCGCCAATGCATCGACCTCACTTCTTACACCCCTTCTCCGCTAAATCTATCAACTCCTCTCTCTTCTTTCCCGCACAGTCAAAAGTTGCTTTAACTCATCCACTCTCATTCGCGCGAAATCCATACTGCTGTACTGTCCACATTTACTACAACGCGATAGACGCGATGTCGACCCTGGAAGTGGGAAATTGTTCCGGCTTGCCGCTGGCGGCACACTGAGTTATGAATCTGCAGTATCTTAATAAAGGTGCACAGAAATCATAGGAAAAAATGCTCTCATTTTTTTTCTCTGAAACAGCGATAAACAATACTTGGTGTTTCTAGATCATCAAAGGCCAACCTTGCTGGTTTAGAATTGTTGACCATCACCGGTAGTTTGCTCTTTGACTGTTGCATATATTCATGTGATTACTGAATAAATATGTCACAAATATCTGATTATTTGCAGCCCTGTCTGACTAAAGGTATGATAGTAGATGACCATTGGTCGGGGAATCTGCACATATATCATAGTCATTTGCACATGTCTACTACACAGACTACCCTTCGTTGTGCCAGGTCACAGTCTAGCTTCTTGTGACCCAGAGATAAAAACTATTAAAACTAACATGTTTTGAATCGCCCAAAGAAATTAAAATTGTTGATAGTCATGGCTCTACTCTTTCACTGATGCATAGACATGTGCTAACTTAGATGGCATTTTAAACCCTGATGAGTCCTGTATGTTTCCATCCGGGGCCTGTCCAGCCATCTCGTCATTCTTACCAACTGTATGAGACATTCTCATACTCGCCAGTGTCTGCAGTATCATAATTCTCGACCCTGTGAACATCAGCATAAGCATATTCATTGTCTTGGCATACAGATGGTCTCATTTCAAGGTATTCAGAGGTGGCACCATCCTGCCCATCATTAACCTTATCTTCAAGGACTGCAGTGTAAGCGTTTTCTTGGTTTTCTTGGGGTTTATCTTGCCTTCCCTCATCTTTACCAACATTATCATACTCTCGGCCAGCTTTCGTCATTCTTGCTCCATCTTGGGGACTTGTTGACTTCTTGAGATGTTTCCTTTTCCACAGAAGCAAGCTGATGATGATGATGATGAGGACAATCACTGCTACACCTAAGACCACCCCCACGATAGTGGCTACCGGATTGGAAGCAGATGGTGTTGGTCTCACGATCACTGTTGTCCCTTCCCGCTCAGTAATTTCAACCCTTGCAGTGGAATTGCCAGACAGCCCAGATGGCACACTGACTGTGCAGAGCAATTCAAGATTCTCCATCGCTGCTATCTCCAAAGAGCGACCGTCGTCAGAAACTGAGTACCTTTCAGGATTTAGGACTTCTCCAGTCTCACTGCTCATCACCCTCCATTCATAAATTGCAATATTAGGAACGTCCTCTCCATAACATTTAAAATATGCTGGAGACCCCTCTTCAACCCTGGAAACCGCTGGTAGGATGGCAGCATTTGGTAAGATGCACAGCGGCATCACGGAGCAGCTACGTGGCTCATCCAAGGCAGGTGTGGTCAGAGTACAAGTGAAGATGATGCCGTTGTCTTCTGCACTGATGCTGTACCGGTGAGTGATTGATCGACGCGGACCAACCAACCTGTCATCTCCCTTGTAATATGTAACGCTTGATAGAGAACTACCGTCATTTGAACCACAGTTAAGATACACAGTGTCTCCAACAGCCCTTGATGTGGGCTGTACACTGCACCATGGTGACTGTATGCTGGGTGCTGGGACCATAACCGTAAGTTCAGCCCGCATGCTCTGAGTTGGCACCGAGTCACCCATAGGTGAATATACTAGGCACTGATATAGCCCTCTATCATCTTCTTGTACATCCTCAATCCTAAGCGTAAACTCTTCTCGATTCACATCACCGATAATGGACAAGCGGCTTTGTAATTCCGGAGACAGAGGCGTGCTTATGCCTACCTTTCTCCCTTTACTAAGATACTTATAAACCCCATGTCCTTTATAAAACCAGTAGACATTGTAAGCACTGGCATTTCTCAAATCACAGACAAAAATGACAGTTTCTCCTTCATGAACAGCAGCATCCTGTGGCCCTCTCTCTAGAGAGGGCTGTGCCCGGACATGACGGCAAGCCATCAAAGAAAGGAAGAGACACAGCAGAACAGCTGAGAGAAAATGTCCTCCGTTAGTAAGACACATTTTGGCGGCTCGCTTTGTAGAGTCTGGCAATTTTGTTCTAACCTTATCATGCAGTAATGAAGAATGTGTTGTTTTGTAAGCCCAATTTTCTCAAATGTACTGTGCTTACTGACAAGGAACTTCCTGTTAAAAAAATAAGTTGTTTCTGATTAAATAGCCAAGCATTCAGTATGAATTTAAAAGGAAATTTGTCATTGTTTGCCACGACCATTAAGTACAATAAGCAGAAATTGTAATAGAAGTCTCACACACCCTTCACTATAATTTCCTGTTTTCTATTTTAATAGGATCAAAACGGTTTTGAAAAAGCTGTTACAAAAAGGTCCCCAAAGGAATCCATTGTGATAGATTGTACAAAATAATGTAAGATTTTTCCAATGGGATTCCTATAGGTTTTTCATCTTAGTTTTTGTAGCAATGGTATAGGACAGTTCCTGTAGGAATCACACAGGACAGTTTTGTATGAGTTCTATAGTTGGAGGTCATCACTGAGGGGTAAAGATCAGGTCATCGCAAGTTCATACTTTTTGAAATCCTTTTTTCAAAATATCTTTGAACAAACAAAGCTTTGCTTCCAATTGTTTTCTTCGATTTGTATCACGACAACTTCTGTGTGTACGCAGCCCAGGCAAAGTTACAGCATAAGATAGAGATAGAGCAGTTTAAATGCAATAACATTGTCTGTGGCATGTCGTTACTTTTTGTGTGCATGTCTCAAACGTTTTTGTTAATGCATTTCAAATGATGGTTATGACTAAACTCTGACGTGAATTATACATTCATCATTGGTATTAAACCAATGTCACCCCTAGCATTTTGCTAAAGGATCGACAATGTGAGCATGGAGCTCGAAGCCCGGCGTGGGGTCTTGGGGTCCACTTTAGGGACCGGCAAACAATTTTGGATTCTAGATGCTCTCTGGTGCAATCTGAGGCAATTCCTGGCCACTTTCCCTTGACCGTTTTGAAGAAAAGTTTTAAAAGATTATATAGGCAAAATTTAGTTCATTTGAAATTGTTTAGAATATACTCTCGCTCTTAAATTTATAGCGTAGTGGTAGCGTAGGGGCAGGATTCAAGCGTAGTGGTAATTCCCGAAAGCGTAGTGGGTGCTAGCGCTATTTAATGCCCGGCTAGAATACTGCTGCTGCAGCCTGCTATATTTCACGGATGGAGGTGACCTAGCCTCATGTCGCATCACAGTATGGACATTATGTTGGTGAAAACAATGAATACGAACTCTTAAATACAGAAGACGGCCATGGCCGCAGTTTTTTTAAAACCTGGCCGGTTATCCTCTCCCAATTACACAAGCGCAATACCACCGTTACGTCCGTATTTAAGTACATAATTGCACTACACCGGCACTGCTGGGTTCTGTGCCACAGCTGCAGTATCTTTAAAGGTGCACAGAAATCATAGGAAAAAATGCTCTCATTTTTTCTTCTGAAACGGCGATAAACATTACTTGGTGTTTCTAGATCATCAAAGGCCAACCTTGCTGGTTTAGAATTGTTGACCATCACGGTAGTTTGCTCTTTGACTGTTGCATATATTCATGTGATTACTGAATAGATATGTCACAAATATCTGATTATTTGCGGCCCTGTCTGACTAAAGGTATGATAGTATAGATGACCATTGATCGTGGAATCTGCACAGATATAATAGTCGTTTGCACATGTCTACTACACAGACTACCCTTCATTGTGCCAGGTCAAAGTCTAGCTTCTTGTGACTCAGAGATAAAAACTATTAAAACTAACATGTTTCGAATCGCCAAAGACTTGTAAATTAAAATTGTTGATAGTCATGGCTCTACTCTTTCACTGATGCATAGACATGTGCTAACTTAGATGGCATTTCACATGTTTCCATTCGGGGCCTGTCCAGCTATCTCGTCATTCTTACCAACTGTATGAGACAGTCTCATACTCGCCAGTGTCTGCAGTATCATAATTCTCGACCCTGTGAACGTCGGCATTAGCATATTCATTGTCTTGGCATGCAGATGGTCTCATTTCAAGGTATTCAGAGGTGATGGCACCATCCTGCCCATCATTAACCTTATCCTCAAGGACTGCAGTGTAAGCATTTTCTTGGTTTCCTCGGGGTTCATCATCTTGCCTTCCCTCATCTGCAGCAACATTATCATACTCTCGGCCAGCTTGCATCATTCTTGCTCCATATTGGGGACTTGTTGACTTCTTGAAATGTTTCCTTTTCCACAGAAGCAAGCTGATGATGATGATGATGATGAGGACAATCACTGCTACACCTAAGACCACCCCCACGATAGTGGCTACCGGATTGGAAGCAGATGATTTTGGTCTCATGATCACTGTTGTCCCTTCCCGCTCAGTAATTTCAACCCTTGCAGTGGAATTGCCAGACAGCCCAGATGCCACACTGACTGTGCAGAGCAATTCAAGATTCTCCATCGCTGCTATCTCCAAAGAGCGACCATTGTCAGAAACCGAGTACCTTTCAGGATTTAGGACTTCTCCAGTCTCACTGCTCATCACCCTCCATTCATAGTTTGCAATATTAGGCACGCCCTCTCCATAACATTCAAAAGATGCTGGAGACCCCTCTTCAACCCTGGATACTGCTGGTAGGATGGTGGCATTTGGTAATATGCACAGCGGCATCAAGGAGCAGCTACGTGGCTCATCCAAGGCAGGTGTGGTCAGAGTACAAGTGAAGATGATGTCGTTGTCTTCTGCACTGATGCTGTAACAGTGAGTGATTGATCGACTCGGACCAACCAACCTGTCATCTCCTTTGTAATATGTAACGCTTGATAGAGAACTTCCGTCATTTGAACAGTTAAGATACACAGTGTCTCCAACATTCCTTGATGTGGGCTGTACACTGCACCATGGTGATATCGACTGTATGCTGGGTGCTGGGACCAGAATTGTAAGTTCAGCAAACATGCTCTGAATTGTCGAGCTGCCACCTGTACATTGATATACTACGCACTGATAGAGCCCTTCATCGTCTTCTTGTACATGCTCAATTCTAAGCGTAAACTCTTCTCGATTCACATCACCGATAATGGACAAGCGGCTTTGTAATTCCAGAGACAGAGGCGTGTTTATGCCTACCTTTCTCCCTTTACTAAGATACTTAACCCCATGTCCTTCATGATACCAGTAGACATCGTAAGCACTGGCATTTCTCAAATCACAGACAAAAATGACAGTTTCTCCTTCATGAACAGCAGCATCCTGTGGCCCTCTCTCTAGAGAGGGCTGTGCCCGGACATGACGGCAAGCCATCAAAGAAAGGAAGAGACACAGCAGAACAGCTGAGAGAAAATGTCCTCCGTTAGTAAGACACATTTTGGTGGCTCGCTTTGTCAAGTCGGGCAATTTTGTTCTAACCTTCATGCAGTAAGAATGTGTTGTTTTGTAAGCCCAGACAATGTTCTCAAATATACTGTCCTTCTGACAAGGAACTGCCTGTTAAAAAGACAAATTGTTCCTGATTAAATAGCCAAGCATTAAGTATGAATTTAAAAGGAAATTTGTCATTGTTTGCCACGACCATTAAGTACAATAAGCAGAAATTTTAATACAAGTCTCACACACCCTTCACTATAATTTCCTGCTTTCTATTTTAATAAGATCGATATGAAAAATGTTGAACATTTGAACTTGTTTAGAATATATATACTCTTGCTCTTAAATTTATAGCGTAGTGGCAGTGTAGGGGCAGGAGTCAAGCGTGGTGCAAGTTCCCAGCGTACTATTTAATGTGCTATTTAGTGCTATTTAATGCCTGGCTAGAATACTGCTGCTGCAGCCTGCTATGTTTCACGGATGGAGGTGACCTAGCCTCATGTCACGTCACAGTATGGACATTATGTTGGTAAAAAAACAAATGAATACGAACTCTTGAATACAGACGACGGCCATGGCCGTAGTTAAAAAAAAACCTTGCCAGTTGTTCTATATATGCACATTCCTGCACGTACTCAATCATTTGCCTATTGTTTGCATTACGCTTGGCTTCCTAAGCCTGTCTTGGCATACCAGTACCCCATTAATAACAGCCGGAGAGGAGTGGTTAAATGCCTGTAACTTAAAAGTAGCTCTGCCGACTTGTGACTCGTTTGGCTGGGTCGGGTCACAATAAAGAAAATTGTTTCCGGTCTAGTCCCAAGAGGAAACAACAGTTAGGTTATGGGAGAGTGGAAATGCTCACCTGATATTCTCAACACTCGTTGAGGCTTGAGATGGCTCCTCTCCAACCTTCTGTGTTGCCTCAGCTAGAAGGTGCTGGTTTGCCTGGATCGTCATGCGTCTTGACAGTCCAAAAATGAAAAACACAAAAAATCAATATGAAAAATATTTGTTGCGTAAAGAAAGAGAATTGACCTATCGCGGTAGAATCGCGTCAACGCAGCTTGTGAAATACTGTCCAATCATATGAATTATAAATCGACGCAGAACGCGCAAAATCTGAGACAAACAAAAATTACCACACCAAATTCCCATAGGGTTGTCTAACCATAGTGGTTAACTCATAAACGGCGATAGGTCAATTGACAAGAGCAGGGTCCAATCAGAAGGAGCTACTAAGCACAAACAATTGCTTAGCACATAAAATACTGTGCAGTAAAAACAAGTTACCAGTCAAAACTCCATGCTAACCAATCAACAGCAATTTTTTTACTCATGAAATTGCCCAAGGACTTGAACCTGCAAACTCCAGATGACCATGCCAGTACTCGACCAATGGAGATATTTTCCTGATTGTCTCCCAATAATGTGATTAATCTTGTCCAGGTTGTTCCCCTTACAAGCCTTGGCCTATGTGAACAGCCAGTTCCATTTTATTTGTTCCTATTATGTAACTTCTTGTCTTCACTCATTACATGCCTTTCTTAACATTTATGCACATTTATGCAAATTTAGGCATCTGTATTGAAAACAAAGCTATAGAGGAATTTCACATTAGCCCCTTCTGCGCACTTCCGGGTTGAAAGCGAGAATGTCAGTGGCAAACAAAACAACGCTTTTCAGCACATTCATTCATGCATAAATTAATCAGGCCATAAAAGGCAGCGCAGGCCCACGATTAGCATAAAGTTGTTTACTGTGACATTGAGATCCTCGTTTTCAAACGCGGAAGTGCGCAGATCGGCGCTAAACTCGTCGTTGTGGGATTCCTCTATAGGCATCTCATTCTTCCTTTATTGCTGCCTTGCGAAAGCTTGTATCACGAGTCAATTACGAATAGCACTTGGCCGCAAGTCCTGTACATAGCTTCGATTTCAGATCAAATCGGTTATGTATGCATACACATGTAAATATTAAGAAAGGTCTATAATTTTTGTTTACTGTTTTATCATTACCTTGCTGTCTTTTGTGTGATCAGAATTTTATTTATTTTGTTGCTGGAAAGTACAAAATACAGGTTTCTTGAATTTAATTTAATTCGATTGAAAGAAATTTTCACCGTGCTTTGAGCTTCTGGTCTTGCCTGGTTAGCTCCTCGTTAAACTTCTCAGCATTGCGGGCAATCTGCCTGGTCTCGGCGTGACCTCTGACCTCATTGAAAAGGTCATTACGTATGGACTGGAAATTGTTGACTGGTCAACAGCAAAGAAAACAAATCCAAATGCATCAGAGAAGCGAATGTCATTCAGAACTGCTCAGATCCTAAATTATTTTAATCTCTTCCAATAAATAAACAGTAAAGAATGCTAATATTTGTACATTATCTGACTGAATATTCAGTTAAAAAAAATAGAGGATAAATCTTCAATAGATACCAAAGAAATTATCCCAATTTTCAGACCTATAGCAGTTTCATTTTAACTTTGTGTACACATTTTATCACACTTTTCTGCGTAATTCCACTTTTTACTCGATTTTTGATTGTCCAATTGAAAAGATTTCGAGAAAAAAGAAAGAAAAGTCGCACAGTACGTACAATTCCTGTGTTGGCCAAAAATGCTGGACTTGGGCCCTTCTTTCAATCAGCTATATTCAATTTGAACCTTATTAACCCCTTGAGTACGGTTATTTACAGGAGACGGCTCTGGCAGCCAAGCCAAACGGCCACATACACAATAATCCAACAAAGAATTGAAACTGCACAAATAGCGGCAAATGGCGTCATCCGGCCTGGTGCCACTGTTTTTTTTTTGGCACCATTTGGCGTCCTCCGTACGCAAGGGGTTAAATCTGTTACTTATCGTCGGCCAATTTTTTGTGTGTGGAATGTATCACAGGAAAGCTCATAACTTTACAAATTAGCAAGTCAGTTTCAAAATTTATTTTTCAGGGTGACAAGGCACTGACAGCACATTTAACTGCCATTTAGTCATGGTAGTTATCAGTAAAATCCTGAAAATCTGTAAACACATATCAATCAAAAACTTGTCTTTATTTTTATTTCCTCTGGACAGCTGAATAAAATTTGCTCACCCATGATCCCGACAAAAATGTTGCGGAAGATGAAGGAACCGATGCAGATCCACAGCATGAGGTAGAAGGTGGTCAAGAACCGGTTGGTAACCTTCCACATGTCCATCAGAACCTTATACCACTGGTCCAACGTAAAGAGCTGGAACAGCGTGATCAATGCACGGGTGATGCTGCTGCAGGGTACCAGGGACGTAGGAGATCAAAACAAGACATAAAGGTGGGTTGGTATTCAACATACAGGAAAATGACAGTTAAATTATGTATGGTATTTGACAGAGCTCTTGTCGAGTCCCTGCAAGTCCTTTCACAAGTCCTTTCACAAGTCCTTTTGCAAGTCCAGTCAGAAGTCCTTTCATAAAGCCGGTCACAATTAAGTAACTGGATGAACAATGACAAAGGAATGCCTTTGTCAAAGCTCATTTGAATAGCTTGCGATTGGAATTCGGACTGGAGGGCTTGTGATGGACTTGCAGGGACTTGTGATGGACTTGTGAGGGACTCGACTACATCCCTGGTATTTATGACCTGTACGTCCAGATTAAGGCTTCCCCTGAAATGTTTTGCTGTTGAGCTCAGCTCCAAATGAAGTATACAGCTTTCTGTAAGGGAGCGTTTCATATTGTCCAGATGCAGTATTGATTGGGGTATCACTGTTTTTCTTTGCGGCACCGCATTCCTTACCTCAAACCTAGCTACAAAAAAAGCATTTTCCCAGGGACGCTTACCTGAAGCTGTCCTTGTAGACTAGATCTTCTCGATCAGATCTGGTGTAGCTGTCAAAGAAGATGACCCCAGCGATGGCAAAGATGTACGCAAACAGCAGAAGGAGGAGCATTATGAATGTCATTGCCTGTTGGAGGAAATGTTGGGGGAACATGTCATTACGTTAGAAAGACGTTCTTGGGGTCTTTTTGTCTCGCAGTTGGATGGGGGAGGTAGGGCTGTCCCGAATATAGCGAATATTCGAATAGCTTTTTGCCGGTTTGAATATTCGAAAAAAATATACATATGCACGTACAGATACGACTCTGATGCTATTTTAACAGAAAAGTTACGCCGCTTAGAAGTGTCAAATAGACATTTTTTTGTGGACAGAGGTTTATTGATCCCGACTGTAAAACCCTTGACACTTCTAAAATAATAATTATTGCAAAAACTCAGGCTGGAGTTTGGTTTCTTGTTATAAGAATGTTATACGTACTCGTAATGATCTTGATACAATGCAAAAAATGACCACCGGGTGGCCTTTATTATCGATCGCTGCATGTAAAACACCGGCCTGCTTTGAGTGCAACTTTTTACCGGCGTGGCATGCAGTTGCAGCAGATGCCTGAAAGACTTGATTGGCGAGTATCGAATATTCGAATATTCGGTCAAGCCCAGTCTCGAATAATCGAATACTAAATTATTCGAACATGAACAGCCCTAGGGGGAGGCTGACGGCCTCAAGAAAACAGTGCAAAATTTTTATGAGGTTCAATAACCAAATGAGGACACTTATGATAATTATGTGGGTAAAATTTCATTTATTAAACCGAAGAGTTTTGATACACACCACACCATATTTGGCTGCATGATTTCTTGGTACACAAATGTACAAGGTCATCGAATCAGTGACCGCAATCTTCCATAATACAAGGACGGACCAACCCACCTTGAAGGCTTTTGTGATAGCCAGAGCGATCAGTCTTGCCTGCTGGAACCGAGACACCATCTTGAGCGACCGCAATATGCGGAAGACTCGGAGGTTACTCGCGATGACTCGCAGCTCCTTCAGGTCGCGTGCCGTGAGTGCGATGATCTCAGGGATGAATGACTTAGATGGGAAAAACACACCCAAAAAGCCCTTTCTTTAGCAATGACAAATTTCACCAAAGTGTTTTACCCATAACAACAATTTTATTATTAAGCTCTTTTCCAATATTTCCAATTGATGTTCTGGAGGTGTATCAAGTAAAGTCACATTTTTAAATGGTACAGAAGACTTCTGCATGCATCGCCAAATTATTGGTCCGGGATTGAGCAAATGTTTCAAGTGCAACGCAAAAGAAGGTAAAAACAAAATTTGGTTAACACACATTTTTGAACTCATGAGACCATTGAGCATTAACAAAAAAAGTCCAGCGTCAAGCACAGACTGGAGTAAGTACTCCAGTCAAATCCAAACTTGAGTCCATTTGTCCAGTTTTGCCCTCAAGTGGTAATAAGTCTACCTTTCTGTCGTTATTTCCTTCAACACAGATCTGGACTCTACTACCGCACAGAATCTTACTCAGTCCTTTACAAAACAAAAATCCCTAAACAAATTGTAAACTAAGTTGTTGCAAACCTTCACACCATAAAGCTGTATTTTGTGTACTTTATTAAAACCCTCCTATGCAAACATACATTCTGAGCCATGTTGTTGTATGGGTCAAAATCAGTCAAGGTGATTGTTTTTGACCCTCCTGCCATAGTACAAAACCACATGTAATCTGATCATGTCTGTGTAAAAGTATAGCAGGGGAGGTGGAAGGAAATTTTGACTGATATTGACCTTTTAAATAGTAGGAGGGTTAACTAATAATATGCAGGGCCCCAATGGAAACCAGTTTTAACCCCTTGCGTAAAAAAACCCAGTGCCACCAGGCCGGATGACGCCATTGGCCGCTGTTTGTGCAGTTTCAATCCATTGTTGGATTATTGTGTATCGGTTACGCTTGACTGCACAAACACATTGTAGCGGTTCGCTTGGCTGCCAGAGCCGCCGCGGCACCCCGACGTCTCCCGTAAAATACCGTACTCAAGGGGTTAAACTGTTTGGGCACACCCTGGGTAAAGAACTGTAATAAATAAATAAATAAATAAATAAATAAATAAATAAATAAAAAAATAAATAAATAAATAAATATACTGTAGGTGTCCGATTCTGTACAACAGGCCTAGGAACTTCCATAACTGCCACCTTGTAAGGTCAACAGCACACCAAAATTCCACCTTAAATATTAGTCAATTTTAGTAGAAAGTTAAACGCTCTTCACGGCAGCAAAAATCTTTGGTACTTCTAAAATTTTGCAGGATAGAGAGAGGTGTATATTAAATAAAAGCTTTTCCCTAATTTTGAATTTCGCGTTCTGTTGTTCAATCTCCATTTCTTTCTTATATTAAATAAAATTTTGTCTCACCCCGACAGTCACAAAGAAATCAAAGATGTTCCAGCCATTCTTCCAGAAGGAGATGAAGTCATCCGTCCATTTCAGGATAATCTCGACCATGAAGAGAAACAGGGAGCAGTAGTCGAAGATATCCAGGGCCTGCTTCAGTCCGGCAAGACTCGGGTCATTGTTCCCGGACACCTCTGAAGAAAACAGAACAAGTACAGCTGTGACGACACGCACGGATGCCTTAACTGAGACACAAGTGTTATAACGGTGGTACATTTTATATGAAATGTATTATTTAGGGTGAGTAAAAGAAAAGAAAATTGGAATTGAACCCTAAATATAATAAGCGGCATTTAGAACGCTCTTTTTAGTTAAAGGATAAGTCCAAGAAAAGTTCATTTTAAAGAGAAGATCTTCGGCTACAAAATGAAACTAATTTGGTGACAGTTCTGATGAGTGGGTTAGGCTATACGAAAGAGGACTTGGGACAATGGGGGATTAGGGATAACAATGACACCGAGGACTTGGGCCGAGTCCTCGGGAGAATTTCGTGTACAAACCTTACGGGAGCTGTTCGGAAAAAGTTAAAGTACAAACAAAGGGAACAAAAGAAGGGTTCCATTCATGGTCCTCATAAGTATAGGAAAACGCACATGGGTGTACTTGTTTGACTTACCTTACATACATCTTTGAGTTTGACTTTTAACCTTTCAGGCATGCATTAATTAACAACACGACCAACACGACCAACCTAAAAAAAAAATTGAAGTTGAGAAGTTATTGCGCTGACAAGATTTCTATTGTTTAGCAACTTTGACCTTTGACCTTTCAGCCCCAAATTCAACATGTTTCTTAAGAATAGCTAGACAATAATTACCATGTTGTTTTGTAAATTGTAGAGAGGTGCATTGTTAATTTGGTTGGAGAAGAGTTGGGCTCATCCTTGCAAATCACTCTCTCACCGGAGATCTGTTGCTGCTCTTAGACTGTTTATTTTTGGAATTCTTTGCCTGGTGCATGTTTCCCTTAATCTTTTGCAATCTTTCCTACTTTAAGAGGAATATTAATTCCTACCTCTTTGATTCCTTTTCTAGCTCCGTACCTCCGGTGGCTTTTAGCCTTGTTCGGGGTAAACATGCTTTAAAAAATGTATTACCTGACTGTATTCCCAGGGCAATAGAGTTGGCTAGAATCAGCACAAGCATGAAGTTCTGAAAGAGCGAACCTTGACGAAGTGAAGGAAAAAAAATTACAAATTTCCAAAACACCAGAACAGTATTAATAACATCAGTTTATAGTTCAAGTGGCCCGTCCAGGGTTTAATTTTATGGGTCCGCTTAGCACATAACTCTGCTAAGCACAAAAGCAGGGCCCATTTTTCATGGATTCCATAATGCTTGATTCTGTGTTTACGGCTTGCAATTTTGTGCTAACTGAGCTATTCAGCTTACCCCAAAGGCACAGAATGCTTAGTACAGGATGTATGTATAAAGGGCAGCAGACATAACGGTCCTTTTTGTTAGTTCTGAGCATGTGCGCGTAGTCCTGAGCATGTGCGCGTAGTCCTGAGCATGTGCGCGTAGTCCTGAGCATGTGCGCGTAGTCCTGAGCATGTGCGCGTAGTCCTGAGCATGTGCGCGTAGTCCTGAGCATGTGCGCGTAGTCCTGAGCATGTGCGGGTAGTCCTGAGCATGTGCGCGTAGTCCTGATCATGTGCGCGTAGTCCTGAGCATGTGCGCGTAGTCCTGAGCATGTGCGCGTAGTCCTGAGCATGTGCGGGTAGTCCTGAGCATGTGCGCGTAGTCCTGAGCATGTGCGCGTAGTCCTGAGCATGTGCGCGTAGTCCTGAGCATGTGCGCGTAGTCCTGAGCATGTGCGCGTAGTCCTGAGCATGTGCGCGTAGTCCTGAGCATGTGCGCGTAGTCCTGAGCATGTGCGCGTAGTCCTGAGCATGTGCGCGTAGTCCTGAGCATGTGCGCGTAGTCCTGAGCATGTGCGCGTAGTCCTGAGCATGTGCGCGTAGTCCTGAGCATGTGCACGACTGCTGAAAAGAAAAGCACCGGTATGTCTGCTGCCACCAGCGTCTCAAAGTCTGCCATTGGGCCCAGTTAACTAGCCAAAATTCTGTGTGACGTGTGCCGCTTGTGACTGCTTTTCCAGCTGATGTTTTTCTCAGCACGTAATTAACTTTCTGCTCCACAGTACATCTCCCATGAAATTGGGCCCAGATAACAAAAAAAGGATACTCTCTAAGACAAAGTGGGCCCAGATGTTGAGCGGAGGGTTCTTGGAGTTCTTGTTGCGGACGCGGTTCTTGCGTCGGTCAGCCTTGCTGATCTTGTTGATGATCTCGGACTTGTCTTTGCTGGAATAGACTTGAAACTTGACCAGTCCCCCCGGGTTGTCCAGCATCATCTTATGCAGATGCATTTGATCTGACCAGTGGGAATAATGGGAGGGGGGTCATGTGATAGATATAATTTTGAAATCAGCTCCTAAATATTTAATTCTTGTGAATGATGATTTTTAAAGAGGGGGAAGGAGGTGTTATACTATTCCTGAAGTTGGAGTGTGTGAGTTTGTTTTTGCATACAATAGGGTCCCCGGTTGAAAAAAAAGGTCCCCGTTTGAAAATCGTGTACAAAACCAATGAAGGCCCTTGCCAAAAAGTTGAAGTATGAACAATAGGAGGACAATAAGAGGTCCCCGGTTGCAGGCGTTTACACACTTGTGTAGTGAGGGGTGAGAAGGGGTCCTCCCCTTAACAGTCAGTATTAGACTCCAAACGAGGCAAGTCAAATCGTTGACGTTTATAATCCCATTCTCCTCTGAGCCGATGGTCCCATCTTCACACCTGTAGTGTGGAATATGTTTAATCCATGGTTTGTTTGACAAATTAAGGGGAAAAAAATAGACCTACCAGTGAAATCCTTGGAGTAGTACTTGGGTGCATCGGATTTGCCTTGCACATCAAGACTGTCAAGAAGATGAAAGTCCTCAATCAGCTTGGAGCGGAAGATCTCGGCCTGTGGTGTCAGCTCATCAAAAAGATTATTGGATGAACCTGTGTCATCCATCGTCAGCTCTTGGAGAATCTATCTCTGGTGCAGTGATAATGTGCAGATTTATAGAGTGTATATATCCACCAGGATCATGGCTCTCAAGATGCTTCATTATTACTCCTGGTCATCAGGCCTATGAATCATTCCTGAAACCTTCTCAGCTCCCTGGGGAGTAGTATACAGCCCAGGCTGCAAGTTTACTGCATTGGGCTAATAAAGCACATTAACCACCACTGCCAACAAAGGTACACATTACAGCTGGGTGGAACTTGTAGTAAAGTGTCTTGCTGAAGGACCCAATTGCAAGCACCATGACCCCTGCTGGATTTGAACCAGCCCCAATATATTGTGTACAGTGCAGTAGACCATGTATAGTGTATCAATCAAGACATTTATCTGAAATAAGATAATGTTGATGCAATGATTAGTCAAGATTGTAGACTAAAACGTTGGAGGCTACAATCATGAGAGGGTAGGCCTAAACATTTTTGAGAATTTAGTTGTTAAATGTTTTTGAAAATTTTTGGAATAATTTGGAGATTTTAATTTTTTTTTAGACATGACTATTTTTTATCACTGCAACAAACACAAATAAATTTCACTTTATAGGCCTAAACATTTCAAAACCCAGCAAGATATGGGACCAAGGGGTAACATCTCCCACCCCTACCCACTACCCCTTTCCCCTGGGCCTAGGCTATACACGCTCCAGGCTATAAGGAATTCCGGAAATTCCGGTAGGCCTAACTGTACAAACCAACACAAAAGAGGGAGAGTCCCGAGGCTCTGTCCCATATCTTACTACGCTTCAAATGAACATTTAAGTTGCTTGATGATAATTAACTTGAATAAAATAATGTTCACAACTCTCCATAGAATTTCTAGTTCTACACAGCCAACGACAGAACTTTTGTATGGAGAATTTTCAGTTTAATTCTACTCACCAACGATGACCGGATCGTCAGAAACACCTTTTGCTGATCATCATCATGCGTAAACTCATCGTGTGTAATTAACACATCAACGCGCGTGCACGATCCGATCGCTCGAGCGCGCGCACGTGCGTGCAGTGTTTTGAAAAGCGCTGAAGAGCGCCCTCAATCACACGCGTGCTCAACTCATCACAAGCGTCTGGCACTGGCTGGATGGAGCGGAGCTGAACATTTTTGAAAAAATGTCGTCATGACAGGCTTTTTGAAAACATATCGGTTGAAAAATAACCAGAATAAAATTTATTGGAAGTTAACCTATTGAATTAACGGAGCAGGATATCTTGTTGCGAAAAAGTTGCCTGGGATTGATAGAAAATGTGACATTTGTTTTGAAGAGGCAGTCTGATTTCCACGGTTTTCGTGTTAAAGAGCGCCATCTACTGATGACAGATTTTATTGGAGGGTCGAGTTGGGGATTTTCCCGGAATTTTCCTGCCCGGTTCTTAAAATAGCACTGAATTTTATTATTAATCAACGTATAGTTCGTAATATCTTTCATAATTGTTTTTGTCAATTTACTTCGTTATTGATGTTTATTTTTTAATTAAATGTGTTTATCAAACACATTTCTTTACTTTGTGATCAAATTTATGAAAAAAATTAGGATCATTTAAACAAAAATAAGAAACGTCATATACATGTTGAATTAGAAAGCATATCTGTTGAATTGACGACATGCATCCTTCACACGGTGAATGAATATGTTTAATTTGTACACGAACTTTCCTCAGTAAGTTCCGGATTTCCCAGCAACAATACAAAGAGAATAATGACATCGCTAGACGTATGACAAGGGACATAGTCATGTCATGGTGAGAAAATTAAACGACATTTTATAGACAAATTTAGCTGTCGTAAATTAGGCGAAAATTTGATGATAAACGGACATGTGTTTTTAACATCCATGATCGATTACATATTCCTCCATAGTACGAACCTTACCCATAACGCCCATTAGTACATAGGGCCTACCATGGGAGTACATGATCATGTCATGATGTAACATAACGCTAAACTTGTCTGCATATGTGGTAAGTGTTAACTTTCGTTGTTTGTTGTTTTTCTGAATTGAAAAATAGCCACAGCCATGACAGTTCCGGAGGAACATTTATTTTTATTTGTCAACCTATATAGACAGGGCCCAGACCAGGAAAAACTGCCGTTTTTTCCTGTCAAGGTTTTCTCAACGGTTTCATCATCCTGAACCTCAACCATTTGAAATTAGCTTGGGGGCCACCTTGATTTTTGCCCATAATTCAAAATGGCCGCCAAAATCCAAAATGGCCGCCAAAATTACCTAAATTAGACATATACTGCTAATTACGTTTAATATCAATGTTTTTTTCAGTGGATCTGTCATCCTGAATCTGCACCCATTCAATTTAGCTCCAGAGCCACCAAGAATTTGGCCTCAAATCCAAGATGGCCGCCAAAATCTCAAATGGCTGCCAAAATTATCTTAAATTATAGATATACTATACGTGTTCTTTTTTTCCTGTCAGATTTTTGTCAGGGATTCCGTCATCCTGATCAAGGCCTTTACAATTAGTCTGGGGAGTACCCAGGATTTGTCCTTGAATCCAAAATGGCCCACAAAATGGCCGCCAAAATGGCCGCCAAAATCATCTTATCTATAATAAAGCTATCTCTGAGTTTTCCTGTCATTTTTTTCAGTGTTTCGTCATTTCAAACCTATGCCCTTTTAAATTAGCATGGAATGCACACACATTATATGGTCTAAAATGCAAGATGGCCACCAAATTACAAAATGGCCGCCAAATTACCCTAAATTTAATTAATAGTGGTTATCTTTGCCGCATAAATTGACTTTTAGTATCCAATATGGGGCTTACGTGGTACCAAAAGCCGATTTTGTCGCCTATATACTCAGCTGACTTTTATTATTATTAAAATATGCCAATTCGGCACACAAAAGGTTCAGAAAACATGTCAATGTTAGGTTGGGATATGCTTACCTCCTGATTTGGACATCTACAAAATGGGCGATCATCTACAAAATGGACGATCATCTACAAAATGGACATCAACAAAATGGGCAATGGAAACATGAAATTCAGAATTAGTTGGTTATGAGATTCATATTTTATTGTGACGCTGACCTGTTTACAGTTTTGTGTTCATAGATCTAGGGAAAACCAAGAAAAAAAATGTCTTGACGTCCGATTACTTGACTTCCTTTGGACGAAACAGAGCAATTTATAAACGTCAGGTAATTATCGGGTCAGGAAACAAGACTAGTTGGCTTACACTATATTCACGGATGTGTATACCGTATTGCAAACACGGTGCACTAACTAAATGTAATAAATTATGAGCAGTGCAATCGTTAGAAATTAATAAAAAAATCCACTTTTCTTGAAAACCACAGCATACCTGGTGTTGTGATTTCACATGATGCTTGAGACTTATTCGCTTACGTTTAAGTAAGGTATTCCATTAGTTTGCAAATGGTGTATTCTATCTTAAATCTTTATCCGCTAATATGCAAATCACTGTCCGTCTGTGTGTCTGATGAGTGGACTGGTTTGCTACTGCCATAAGAGGTGGATCCCTGTTCTTCAACAATGTCGCTGTCACTTTCAGTACATGTAGTGTCGTTCTCTTCCAGGCTGCCATCGTTTCTTTTGTCCTCACTATGGCGGGGTCTCGTTCTTCTCTTCTTCTTTGGGGGCTGAACAGTGTCTGTGTCCCTCGTGTCTTCTATATCTGCATCATAATTGACGTCACCTGTATGATCAGAAATAATTGGAATGCTCAGTCAAATTTATTTTGATGAGATAAGTCTGTGAATAGTATAATGTACAAAACCAGTCTGAAACAGAAACTGTTAGCATTACGTAGGTCTACTATAAACTTATATTTACCTGGTGTTGACCTTGTTCTATGTCTGGTCAATGAAAGGCTTGGTGGGAATTGCGTGCAGGTGAACCATATTGGCCGAATACCATCTTCCGTTTTTTCCCAACCCCTGTCTTTGATGGGAGGATACTCAATATTTTGTTTGAGACATTGGTACCAGATCAAAGCTTGTAAATCGCTTCTTTTGAGATGTTCATTGGTACTACTCTTATCTGGCAAGATACTTGAACTAGATTTCACTTTTTGCTTCTCGTACATTCTGATTCTGGTTGTCACAAACTCTTCGCGTTCGCTTCCAGCATACATGCAGGTTCTGAAGAACCTCTGAGCGTCAGCGACGTCTTCGACTGAAGTAAGCGATGTGCCAAGATGTGAGAGGAGATGGTACTTTCCAAGTTTCTCCATCTTCTTGAGTGGTTTCACTTTACCCACACCAAATGGAAAAGAGGTTGTATCACAACCTGTGATGCTATGATAGGCAGGAAGTACTTGACACATCTCGTCACCAAATCGGATAGCTACAGCTTTCACACTAACGTACCTCTCGTGGTCAATCTTCATCAGCCAATCTTGTGATGGTTTACTGACAGAATGAGCATAAGTCATGAGAATCAAGACATCTGTATCTGTTGCCCTGACAATTACGGGATCTTTTGACTTGGATGCCTGGAAAATGAGCCTAGTGTCAGCTTCATGGTGGTTGCTGGAGTCAAGCATCTCGATCTTGAGTTGTGTTATTAACCAGGTATTCTCTTCCTCTGTCACGGTCAGTGGAACTTTCAGCTTGGCTCTGACAGCATCGGTCTTGTAGTAATTGACCACAAATCTAATCAGATCTGTCTTGTTTTCTGAGTTTCGCAGAAACGAGTCCCAATCTTTCCCCTTAGGCATACTTTGTTCAGAGCTTGTGATGTGAGTTCTTCTTCCAGGTGTGCCACGGCGACGTTGAGTGAGTTCCTTTGTTGTGGCTGTACTGTAGGAATCAAATATGATTCCCAACCGCTGAGGTTTAGAGTCACTTGCAGGCAAGCAAAATTTCAACAGGGCTTCTGCATATTCTCCCCAGGTTCGCTGAGCAGGAACAGATTTCACAGCAGCCATCCCGTCGATAAGCCAGTTTCCCTCAAGTGGCGGTTTCTCACGGACTGATGCAGATTCTTCTATGAGATAGTTCCTCAATGCTGCTTTTGAGCCTTGTCTCAAATCTCTATCTGGTGTGGCTAGTGCTAGTGGAACAGTAGTCAGGGGATATGAATGTGCTTCTTCTGGAGATGTTGCTTTGCCCACCAGTAAACCAAAGGCCTGCCTGTCTTCTTTGAGGATGTTAACAGCTTTTGGGTCTTTCTTGGCTTTCTCCATACCGGTTTTGATCTTGAGCTTGGTAATCTTGTCGAAAAAAGAAACTTGTTCTTCCCCTGTGGCCTTGAGTCTGCAGTCAACGAACTCTTTGTATTTTTTTTCTCCAGCTTCTGTGGATGACATCAATCCTCTCACAACATCGCAATCGATTTCCACACCAGTCTTCATGTGACGGGCCGGACCAATCAGAAAAGGGTCGAAGTATTTGTCAAGCTGAAGTACTAGATTATGAACCATGTTTTCATGCTGTTTTCGGGCCCCTATGGTGGTCTCCTTGTGGGCTGAGGAGGTGAGGACATTCAGCCTTTCCTTCAGCGTAGCTCTGACCTTGGCCATGATATGACTGGTCTTAACAAATGTGTCTGTTGTGCTCTCATTAGTACTGTAACCGCCTTGCATTGGACCACCTCTGACCTTCACCTCTCGGTTAATTGTGGTCTCGGTTATCAAATCCCCATGGATTGTAGAGAATGACTCACCCGACAAGGACCCGCCAAACCCATTTTGGGTCAGATCATTCCATGCTTCTTTGTTTTTCGTCTTCACATCCTGGAGTTTGACATGCTGGAATGTAAGGTATCTGGCATAGTTAATATGCCCAAAGGCGAAACATTTTGGAAGTAGTACCCGTTCTGCTGCTAGGTGTCTTTCGATGCATTTCTCTCTGACTGCACTTATTAGACTTAACATTGCCGAAACATCCTTGAGATATGCCACAATCATCTTTGCCTGTGTTCCTTCTGATGATGTCAACAAAGAACATATGCCTTTAAGCCTTGGCAGTTGCAAGAGTGATTCAAGATTTTCTGGACAAGGGTGTTGTCTGAGGGTAGCAATTGCTTCTTTCATTTGCAGGTCCAAATTGGTTCTGATGTTGCTTGCCTTTATACGATGCCTAATTAGAGCTTCAAAAGACTGTTTGTGTAGTCGAACACTTCTGTAGTAATGGCGGCCCTCAATCGCTTGATTCACTGACCCTTCGGCTATAACTCCAGCATCCACCCACCAATCATTGAAACCCAGACAGCCATACTTTGTGAACAGAATCTTCAGGTTCACCAAAATTGTGTGGAAGCCTCCCATGAGAGGTATGATTTTGTCATACTTTTCCTGATTGATCCACGAAATGATCAACATCTTAGAGTTGATTGCCTCATCTGCATGGGCAAATATATGACCCAACTCAAGGTCATTTGCAATCTGCACTATCATATCCATGTACCATTTAACGACTTTGTCATCCGGAGGCAATGGAACCACAGGAAGATACTCTAGCTTGCATTTAGTTGTTGAGCAGTCAGTCACTCCCTTCATGAATGTTGTCCAAGAACCAACTGGACCAAGTGCATCTTTTTCTACTTCCGGAAAACACTCTTCTAGACAGTCGTCACCAACGGTACCGACTAGTACCCAGGCAATGTCTCGTGTCATCGCATCATCTAGCAACGGTGAGTTTTTGTAGTCGTCCTTGAAATTAGGGAATGACGGAGGAGGTGTCTTTTTTCTGGGGATTTTGAAGGATCCGTAATCAGATATCTCTTGGTCAATTATATCAGACTGCACTGGTTTGGAGGCTGGGTTCCTTGTAATATCACTCGGAAATCTAGCCTGGAATATAGTTCCAGTTGTGTGGTGAGTAGTATGTGCCCCAGTTAATGTCTGTTGTTTTCCGTCCGAGTTGTCAAATGTTACATGTACACTGCGACCCTTGATGAAACCGGGAGGCAGCATCTTCTTGTGTTCCATCGTTACAGACTTTGCCCATTTGTTGTTCAAATAGCGTACATCGGTGTAGGGTATGCCAACTCCGCATCGATTTAGCAAGGTGGTTGCTTCTTTACTACCTGTGAGTCGATGTAAGGTCAGACTCAGGGCAGCTCCTGTTGGCGATCGCTCACCAGTTACCATCTTTTCCCAACTCTGGCTCAAAGCTGATATTTTCTCTGCTTGGGTCTTGCTCGGGACTTTGACATAGCCGAGGCTATTTTTGGATCCCCTGGGATCTATCGACCAGGAAAGCGCATTGTAGATACAGCACAATGGTTTGTGGTTATCAAGTAGATCAATCAACTCTTGCGCTTCAAGTGGCCATTTTACGGACTTTCTCTGTGAAATCTTACGACGAATAAGCCTGGAGAACGCTTTGGTCAAATCATCTTCTCTAAGTCCGTGGCCTTGAAGTGTAGCTGCTGAATACATGACGGGATTTACTCCACTAGGGTGTACCACGAGACGCCTACCAACCACATGGAAATCAATGGAGTCTCCAAATTTCTGTATCAGCATTTGCTTTAGGGTACATGTTTTCTTGATTGGTGGGTCGTCGAGGTAATTCTCTTGGCTTAACTCTTTCACATCTTCCAATAACTCTGTCAAAAGATAGGCTTCCTGATCCTTGATCACTTTACGGTCAAAAAGCCGGAAAAACTGGTCCATAACTTCTGACTCTAACTCATTCTTCCTGACGTCATGTGCGGTGAGGTTCTTTTGATCATAAGCATAGGTGAAGTTCATATAACATATCTTGTGGTAGTAAAGATCAATTGCAAATACATCATAGGATGCTCCGCTAAGTAATACATCCAAACGCTTTGCTGCAGCATGGTACTTGTTCTCCACATCATTGAATTTCATGTTCATTTGAGTTTTAATTTTTCTGAAAGCATTATCTTCCGAGCATCTCCCAAGACCACCATTGTTATATTGGTTACTGTCAGCACCTGTCTCCAAATTACAGATAAAGCAGATACGCTTCTGTGTTGATTTCCTGGAGAACCTGTAGGGTTTGCTGTCTATTCCACTGGAACCAGGAACAGATTCTGAACCAGATTGCTCAAGTTGATTAGCATGAGTTTCCTTTCGTTTTATTCGATTTCGAAATGTGATTTGGCACCCTTTGTGAACAAACATATCCTTGTGGTGGCTGGACAGTCATGGTGCAGCTAATTGGAATTCAGTATAAGGAGGCTGGGAACATACATTCTTATCAACAATTGACCATCTGTCAGCCAGTGTTTGGAGAACTTCCAGTCCAGCTAGTGTTACATTTGAGATGTCATCCTTATCCTTGATATTTTCATTGCAAAGCAGGCACCGTCTTCTGTCATCTGCTCCTGTACTAAAAAAGGGGGTAGCCGCCATAGTGCTGATTCCTAAAAGTAAAGATATGATTGTAAAAGTCATTCAATTTTTGTTCGTGAATTACAGTATACTTACACAAGAAGAACATAATAGTTGAGCAATAATGTCATCTAAAGCAATGCATTCCGCAAACAACAATGTTAACTCGCAAGTATACATACCTGTCAATTAATACCTTTCTCTAAACTGTATGTTCGAATCGAATTACGTGCAAGGAAACAATTCTAGATGGACCGCGATGAGGCTGGGCTGTTGATGTTGCTATTGTATGGAGAGAAGACAGTACAGATTATTTGTACAGTTAAAGTATGACACTCATAAACTCTGCTTTCCGAGAAAGGAAAATTATGGGGGACAAATAAAAGACTGTTTAAATCTGATTAATGTAATTTTGGTAGCCATTTTTGTTTGGGAGGCCATCTTGGATTTGCAGCCAAATCCTGGGTATATAGCCCCAAATTAATTTCAAAAGGCTTAGGTTTAGGACGCCATAATGGAACCAACTTTAGAAAACATTAACAGGAAAAACGAAGAGGTAGTTTGAATATAATTAAGATACTTTTGGTGGCCATTTTGGCGGCCATTTTGGCGGCCATTTTGACGGCCATTTTGACCTCCATTTTGACGGCCATCTTGGATTTGAGGACAAATCCTGGGTACTCCCCAGACTAATTTCAAAGGCCTTGATCAGGATGACGGAATCCCTGAAAAAACTCTTACAGAAAAAATACATGTATAGTATAAATCTGATTTAAGAAAATTTTGGCAGCCATTTTAGATTTTGGCGGCCATCTTGGATTTGAGGCCAAATTCTGGGTGGCTCTGGAGCTAAATTGAATGGGTGCAGATTTAGGATGACAGATCCACTGAAAATACGTTGATATTAAACGTAATTAGCAGTATATATGTAATTTAGGTAATTTTGGCGGCCATTTTGATGGCCATTTTTACGGCCATCTTGGATTCAAGGACAAATCCTGGGTACTCCCCAGACTAATTTCAAAGGCCTTGATCAGGATGACAGGAATCCCTGAAAAAACACTGACAAGGAAAAAAACACATATAGTATAAATCTAATTTAAGATCATTTTGGCAGCCATTTCAGATTTTGGCGGCCATCTTGGATTTGAGGCCAAATTCTGGGTGGCTCTGGAGCTAAATTGAATGGGTGCAGATTCAGGATGACAGATCCACTGAAAAAACATTGATATTAAACGTAATTAGTAGTATTATGTCCAATTTAGGTAATTTTGGCGGCCATTTTGGATTTTGGCGGCCATTTTGAATTATGGGCAAAAATCAAGGTGGCCCCCAAGCTAATTTCAAATGGTTGAGGTTCAGGATGATGAAACCGTTGAGAAAACCTTGACAGGAAAAAACGGCAGTTTTTCCTGGTCTGGGCCCTGTCTAATAGCAGTGTTCTCCACGGCCTTAAATTTTAGCAGGGAGGCAGACACAATGCGAGCGCGGAGCTTGAAGCCCTTACGGCGTGGGGTCCGGAGCCCGCTTAAGGGCCCCAAAAAATTTTGGATTCTAGATGCTCTGTGGTGCAATCTGAGGCATTTCCTGGCCACTTTCTTCTGACTCTTTGAATCAAATTTGCTCATGTTTACAACTTGAAATGAAGGCAAGATTTTTAGGGGGTTAAGCCGGCCGGCCGGTGAGCTAAACATGCACGTACGTGGGCACAGCGCGCGTGGATAATAAGGTATTTTCCGAGAGAAAAAGAGGCCCTCAAGTGTTACGGAACATTGTAATTTAGGTAAACTGGTTCTCGACACGACAAAGTGAAAATGATATTACCAGGGAGATTGGAACCAGTCCAGAATAATATTACGTGTATAGTTTTATGATGTGAATGCATAATATGTTGCGTACGTTGCGTAACTTGCGTCCAGATCTGTTCGATTACTATAAACGCTACTGCAATACTGCTGAAGGTTAATGCTGGCAAACTCTTCATGTTCATTCCACAGAGTGCGGTAAACTTCTTCGTACTTAGATAAACTGTAAAGACGGTGGAGAATGGGGGAAAATCCAATGGAAAAAAATAGCAGGGCGGTGAAAATTTTAGCGGGGCGGTAAAACTTTAGCGGTGCGGCATACAATTTTGGCAGGGCGGCCCGCCCTGCTGAAACCCCTCTTGAAGAACACTGCTATAGGTTATATACTGTACCCCTTGAGTACGGATGATGCCAAATGCCGCAAAAAAATTCCACCAGGCCGGATAACGTCTATACATGCCATTTTCTGCATTTTCAACCCATTGTTGGATTATTGTGTTCGTTACACTTGGCTGCACAAGCCTCTTGTGTCCGTTTTGCTTGGCTGCAAAGCCGACATGGCACCCCGGCACCATACTCAAGGGGTTAAATTACAGTAGCCCTAGTTGTGATAAACTTTTTGACATTTTCAAAGCATCATGGGTACTAGTCCGAGTAACTTGGACCCTTTAATGCCTTTTTAACATTTGGACATGATCTTGCGATAGTAGGGTCCAAGGCAATTCAAAATAATTACACTTTACTCTGCACATTTCAGGGACAAAAATAAAATCCTTGGTTTAAATTTGTATTTGCTTTGCAGAATCCGATGGAATCCAAACTTGAATCAAATTCTTTCTTATGACTGTCTCTACAAAACTACATCAAAAACAAATATTTAATATTTAATATTTAATTAATAAAATGTATTCATCTTTCTTAAAAAAGAAGTGAATAGGGATACTAAAAATTGTTGTTTTTTTAACTTAGCCTGAGGTTTCGAAGCTATTTGATTAGATGACTGTAGTGCTACCATGCTACCTTGCACGATGGATCCGGACCAGTTGATCAGCGATATACCGTACTGGATGCTTCATAAGCTATCAGAATATCTGGATGTAGGGGGCAACATGATGAACTGGCGGGCTTTAATCGCCAGTATTCCAGATCAGATATATAAGTAGGTCAAGCACGATGCCACACAATATTTTTGCTTTCGACATACATGTACATGTATGCTGCTAGCAGCCATTCCCGTACATTTCAGCTGCTGTGAAGTTGATCTAACAAACTCCTAGCGATTATGACCTAAAAAGTTTGCGTGATTCTGTATAGAAGACGAAACCTCGCTCCAGACGGCTCAATGAAAACTAGGGATGTGCATTTACAAGTAGTAAAAGAACCGGGTACCCGATTGAAAAAAATACGGGTACCCGGGTACCCGTTAAAGAAACTCAACCCAAAACTTCCAATCCCGAATGTTGCAATAATGTTTTTCTCCGAGATTCAAAAGTCTGATTTCAGACAAAAGTCTGAAAAATCTCATGCCTGTCCAGTAAACATGATCACTACTCCGCCATTACATGTTCCGGCACGTGCATATCACAAAAGACAGAAGCTTTATACAGTTGTATTTATTGTGGAATGAGGCATGCTATTATGTCTTGTCGAGTCTCTTTATCCATAACCAGACTACAAAAACCACAACCGGTAAATTCCCTTTATTGTCAATTTTCGTGAGCATTATAAACATGAAATCTCTGTGCTGGTTTCCCATGTCATTTTGAAAATTCCCCACAAATAACATTCAAAACCTTTCCTTTTTCATTTTCTGGGAAGCTGCTATGCGATGTAAAGTTGTACGGGTACTCGATTTCATAATCTGGAACCGGTTCCTGACATGAAGAACGGTCGGGCACTTGGGGACCCGGTTCCGATGCACACCCCTAACGAAAACAGCCTGTTTTGTGTCAAGTTGATTACGAATGGAATCATAATACCTGCTTTGAGGCGGAATTGTCTCCAAAAAAAATATCGGGGTCAACCAAGCCTTTTAAGTTTGTGAAATGGGCTGCTGGTCAAGCTACTTGTTGGGTAATCCGTCCTTTATTTCCATATTTTCGTTGTCAACAGTGACACCCAAATAGAGACGTTTGCCCTGGCGATCCATGAATACGACGGCAGCCCTTCCCGAAAACTTCTACGGGATCTCGGAATGAGGATGCGTACCGTCCGTCAGCTGATCTCGTACCTGGAGAAAATGTCACACGAGAAGTGTCTCACATTGCTGAAAAAGCCAGGTACCATATAGCGTGTTCTCCTGTAAAGTTTTTAAAAATATGTCACATCTTTCAAAAAGGACACAACACGAGTATTGAATCTTGATGGAGTAACCCTTTGAAGATGGATGACGTCTATAGACACACAACAAACATTTACCACCAGGCCGGGTGACGTCTATACACGCCATTCTCTGCATTTTCAATCCATTGTTGGATTATTGTGTCCGTTTTGCTTGTCCAGCACCGGGGCGCCTCATTATAAACAACCATACTCAATGGGTTAATTAGACTCTTGTGTATAATCAGAGAGTAACAGATTATAATGGTGATTTCATTGTGTTCATTTTATTGGAAATCACTTAACCAGTGCTCTGCAATGGTCCTGATGCACTTGAGATGTGAATGACATTAGAATGGATGAAAAACAGGTGGCCATTTATTCAGAGAGGAACAAGGGGTAACTTAAAAAAAAAAAAAAAATATTATTATGATGATGTCCTATCATCTATTGTGAATTCATATGTTCAGGTTGGACTTATGTCAAGGCTTGAAAGTGCCGCCGATCAAAAAGTGGAACACTTCCCCCCCCCCCCCCCCCCTCTTTTTGCATATTATTCTCACCCGCCTCCAGCCACACACACACAAAGGAACACTTTTTAAACTTTTCATACAAATTAAAAAATTTGGTCCAGAAAATCTTTCCCTCTTGAAAACCTTGGAAATATGCATACCCCCTTCCCCTACCCGAGAAAAGCCTGGCTATGCCACTGATTTTATTATCAGTTAGAACTCGGATACATCAGTTATTATTGCAGCTTTATACCACCTTATCCTACCATATTTCGAATCCAAAACCCTTTAGATTTCGTTGCTCGTAAATCAATCAAAACTTCTCCTCTGCAGAAAAGATTCGCCTCCTGCAAGTTCCGTTCTCGCAGACGGTCCAAGCCGGACCTCAATCCCTGGCCATCCTGGCTTGCAATGCCAAGGGGTTCCCCTACCCACAGTACTGCTGGTATCGAGCTTATGCTGAGGCAAATGAAGACCAGAAAGAAGTCAAGTTGGAGGAGGTCGAGCATGCCACAGATAGGTACGATTTTTGATCTCCTAGGGGTACAAGGGGTCAGAAACTTGTTTTGGACATTACCGGCTCTGCAAAAAGGGGTATTATGACGCAAAATTTGAAAAAATGAGTTATATACATAGTTGAATTTGTCACATCCTAAGCTTAAATTTGGTGTAGGTTTGACCCCTGCGGCATTTTGTGTTCTCTAAATATCTTGACATTTGTATACTCTCTATTTTCAAAGTTAACGGAGGTGCGTTTAGAGATAGAGGCCTTTAAACACAAAAAGTGCAAAGAAATAAGATAGAAGTAACTTTCATCAACATTTATTTTTTCATCTGTATTCGTCAATATTAATGTTTTCTGAAAATAAATTATGAAAATATAAATATAACAGAAGCCAACAAACCAACAAAAAAAAAATCACTATGTGAAGATTTTTAGTGGAGGAAAGCCATTCGACCAAGAAGACATGATCATGACGAAGTCCAACCCTCGAGTTTGGAGACAGACGGACTATAAACAGATGGATTGATGGATGGATTCACATAGAACAGCCCTGTGTGTGTTTTGTAGAGCGGGTCACATTTTGTATAGAAAGTTTCAGGACATTTTTATTAAATAACATTTTATTAAATAAACACAAATTTTCATTAAAAAGTGTCAATATTACAATGTTCTTTGTTCGTTTCACAAACATAGAAGATGCTTGACATGTTTTTTTGTTTGTTTTTTCTTGTAGCTCAGTTGTCTTAAATTATAGACTACAGCTTGTCACTACTTCTATGCACGTCGTTATACTGGCAAAGATTGATTTTGAAGCAATGGTGTCCTCGGCATTCTAGTAATTTCTGATCCCAGACAACATTGTAATTTGATCTATTACCCATTTCTGTAGGTCATTCTCAATATTCCAAGCTGTAATTTTTTGAAGATGTTAGGGTTTTTAAGCCCCTGGTTTTTCTGAAAATATAGCTCAGAGTCGATAAACTATACAAACTGTAATCATAGTGCAAAACAAAAATCACTCAGAAAACAGTACTTCAAGACAGAGTTGTAGTCGAGTCCCTGCAAGTCCTTTCACAAGTCCTTTCGCAAGTCTTTTCGCAAGTCCAGTCAGAAGTCCTTTCATAAAGCCGGTCACAAGTAACTGGATGAACAATGACAAAGGAATGCCTTTGTCAAAGCTCATTTGAATAGCTTGTGATTGGGATTAGGACTGGAGGGCTTGTGATGGACTTGCAGGGACTTGTGATGGACTTGACTACATCCCTGCTTCAAGATTTAATTTAATACTTCAGGACATGATAGAAAAGGGTTTTTTTATGTTAAAATGTAAAACCCCACAATTAACTTCCCAATGAGGAAGTGTTATTTCTGCCTCAAACTTTCCACACTTTGCCAGAATAGACCGAGTGACTGTCGCCCGATGGTGTACTGACCAATCACATTCGTGGTTTATGTCCGACATGCGTGCAAAAAAGTCTGACATGCGTGCACGCGCATGTGACGCGCGCGGCTGGAACATGCAGTGTGGCATTGGAGAGGAGCACGTGTTAATTGCCCATGTGCGTAATGGGCGGGGCTTACTGGATCGGTGTATTGCTAGTCAGTTCATTGTTGTGTGGTATTTCCAAACTTTTCCAATTGTTACCAATCTTTTCCAAGGGTTCTGAAGGTAGCTCCCGTCAGAGAGAAGCACAGAGGTGCTTACTGCTGTAAAGTGTACCATACTATCGATGGAACGTTATACCAAGTATTCACAGACTGGGCGTATCTGGAAGTGTACCCGCCATCTCATGGTACGTAACAGGACCTATTTCATAGAGCCGCTAAGCACAGAATTTAGCTGAGCGCGGAAATGTTTTGCTTTGAGCAAAATGTTACTGGCCAAAAGTTTATGCGATATTTACTGCCTGGGACTCGTGCTCGCCCGATTAATGCTTTAGCGGGAAGATTTGCTCGTTGGTATTTTGCACTAAGCAACTACATGATAGGGGTCTCTGGTTGGTAAAAAAAAATTTCAAAAATATTTCCACTTTCCATGCCATGTAGAATGCTGAAACAATGTTACCTTTAAATGTTTGGAAAGAAAAATATTGGATTGTGATGTTAATTAATAATCAGAAATAAAGTATGAACATTTTTTAAGTTTATAAAATTGCTAACGAATGACATCCTTATTAAACAGGTAGTTTTTATTAGCGGAACAGCTGTTTTCGCTGAGGATACCACATTCAGTGCTTTGCATTAAATTTTTGAATGCAAACTTTTTGAACAGTTGTAGAAACGCAATATCACAAATTAAGCAGAGATCTGCAAAACATATAAAAAACAAAACTGCTGAATTATTATTAAACTGTAAGTAAATAGCAGTCTGAAGCATCCTGTGAAATCACGGCACCTGGTGTACAGTTATTTAAAAAGGTGGGGGAAAAAAATGTAAAACAGCTTCATTTGCTTAAAATTTATTTTGAAATATATTTCCTAATCTGATTTTTGGGCACCCTAAACCTGACCTACTTTCCTCCCTCTTCCTGAATTTGAAACAACGCCCACACGACAAGAAGGTTTCCAACCAGAAACCAAAATCAGATTTAATCTCCCACTTTTTACGTTACGTCAATTTTTTGTTTTACAAAATGCAGGTGAGGTCGATTTTCTGGACTCGGAAACAAGTGTGGAACACATGCTGAAACCCGAAATTGTACAACAGCCCCCCGTGTCTCTCTCGGTCCGGCCGGGGAAGCCCATCAAGGTGGTGTGCGTGGCCACCGGTACCCCTTCCCCGAGGTACCAGTGGTATCGTTACGGCTACTCGTCTAGGGACAGCCCGCTGGAGCCGCATGCTCTGAGAGACCAAACAACCAAGACGCTTTATGTGAGTTTTTAAATACCCACTGAAATAAATACCTTATCAAAAAATTGTTTTATCTGTAAATCATGTACACTGAACAAAAGACCTTTTGTTCTAGCTGTTCGATTCTGTTGGATTTAGCAGTTTTCATACTTTAGCTGTCGTCTGGAGAAAATCCGAAGGGGGCTCTGACTAATCCCCCCCTCCCCCAAAAAATAAAATAATAATAAAAATAAATAAATAAATAAATAAAAGTGACCCATACCTCTGTATGGCATTGATGATGTAATTTTAATGCTGCAGTCAATTCACCTGACTTACGTAATAAGCCTAATGACGGTGGACAGTTTTTGCGCTTGTTGGGGGGTTTATAGTTAATTAAGTCCAAAAATGTTTTGAATGAAACCAAAATAAACACAATTTAATTAACTTTTGTTCCTATAAAGGAACAGGGTACTTCATTGTTTTGGGGTAAATTGCTGTTTCTAACAGTGATGACATTTTTTGAAGAAAAATGTTCAGTGTATGTTTCTTTGAAACTTTTTGTGGTTACCTGCAATTTCCTTGTACAGTGGGCCCAATCAACATCAGGGGACCAGGGAAAATACTGCTGCCGTGTATGGAACAAGGCCGGAAGTGCCACAAGCAATGTAGTCAGCATCACTGTAGGTGAGTGTGAACCTGAATCCCTCTCTTCCCCCCCCCCCCTCCCCCCTCCCCTCTTCCCCCCTCCCCTCTTCCCTCTCCCTGCATCTGTTTTCAAAGAACCCACTAGAAGTAAGTTGCATGACTCATGGGCTATCCCAGCCAAATACCCAATAAATAAATAAATAAATAAAATACTCCATTTGTTTTTTCCCCTGTAGATGCAAGACTTGCCGAGTCATATCCAGGTAAATAGATGTGAATTTCTTGTCAGAGTCGCAAGATGTCCCGCAACCCATACGATCAGCATCTCGATGTGGTGTTGAAGCATCGTATACTCAGTGACTTGAACCCACAACCTCCTGCTTTCTAGCGATCATGACATACAGTGAGAGTGATGTGATCAGGGTGTGTCAACAAAATTTGCTTCCGCAGAGAGCTAAATTCCGACCCCAAACTGACCAGAGTACCCTTTTGTAGTGTTGTTGTGTCCAGCAGCCTATTTCACAAAACCTGGTTTAATTGCGTATCTCCATTTTCGCCACATTTTGCTGCATACCTTAATGCAAGAATTATGACATTTTTACAATCCATTTCAAGGAAGTTACGCAGTGCAAAAGTGGATGAATTGCACCCTAAATTATGGTGTAACTTATGCAGTCATTTTTAGTGGCGTAAGTTGGTCTGCATAAACTCCGAAATGATATAACTAGTTGAGTGTAAGCATCCTAAACCTGTTTGTTGCTCAAGCTATTTATCACATTTTCTAGCTTATTTCTAAGGATAACGAAGCGATCGTTTGCTGCAAGTTTACCTGTGACGTATTTCTGAAAGTTTCGACCAATTTTTGGGAGCAGAGGACAGGAAAAGTTTTTTAAATGGCGCCACCATAGCTATTTCATGACCATTTTGTGAATTTCTATTGTTATACTCAAACAGTCGTCTTAACGATGTATTCTGCCTTGTACGCAATGTAGAAAAATGTAAAGCACTTGTACACTGTTTCGTAAAATGGAACGCAGGAACGTTGCACAGCTGCACAGCGTTTATCTTGTGTAAATCCTTCGACATGATGTATTAGACACTGTTTTGTGAAATTGGCTGCATTATTTTAGTGGCTTAAGTGCCCAGCATCACATCAAAATCTGCAAAGGCAAATGCCTTAATAACGTAATACTTTAATAACCCTAACCCTAACCCACTAGGCATTTTTACTAGGAGGCTTCCTCAACCTGTCAAAATCCAACACTGTACAGTATACCTATGGCGCATTCTTTGGATTTGGACAAATTGGGGCATCGTAGCTCAATGTAAAGTAATGGTGCCAAGGCACTACAGTCTTGAACCCATCAAAATTCAACACAACCTGCTGTTTGGAGTTTGTAAGGCTTGGGGTAGTTGGGGTTAAGGAAAAAAATTAGCACTTTTTGAGAGGAATGTTAACATTTCCATCAAAATTGGGTTTCCCTCATTTTAAACCAAACTGTAAAGTTGTTTGGCTTGACGAGAAGAAATTGTACAGGAACTAATTCAAAGTTGTGTGTTTTTTTTACATCCCTCACGTTAACAGATAAGATTGAGGTTGTGCGCCACCCACAAGATATTTCCTGCCATATCGGAGAGTCCCAGATTCTCGCCTGCCACGCAGCAGTTTCCGAAGGAACACTCTTCTACCAGTGGTATCTAAATCACCAAGAAATCCCAAGTAAAGAAACCGTTTCTTGCATGTTTTCTTTCCATTTCCTTTAATAAACAGCTCAATTTCCTAAGGATGCTCGGCATGCAATTTCCCGCTGACATATCACGTGCCCATTTCAAAGAGACCGTAAGCAGTCGGCAAAAGAAAGAGCTTACTTTTGCCGTTATACACTAAAGTGTTGTACTGCATATGTGTTCTTGTCCAAGAACTCGCAAACGGCGAAAGGTCAATTGATCTATCGCCGTTTACGAGTTAGACAACCCTATGGGAATTTTGTGTGGTAATTTTTGTTTGTCTCAGATTTTGCGAGTTCCGCGTCGATTTATAATTTATATGATCGGACAGTATTTCACAAGCTGCGTTGACGCGATTCTACCGCGATAGGTCAATTGCAACAGGGAACCTCAAATGAATAATAACATGGAAAGAATGCTGTCCTAAATTCTATTACATGGTACGTTTACCCAATGACGGCCCTAGCCGCGGTTTGAAAAAGACCACCTGGCCAGTTGACGTCTGTAGACACATTCCTGTGCATACTCAATCCCATTTACGTTTCAGCTATATTATTCTTGAATAGGAGTGTAACGAATAGATGGAGCTTTTTCAAACAAAGCTTTCATTCACATGAAGGGGGTAGGGGGTGCTCCAAGTGCGATGAACAGGACCACTCTATTAAGTGAGGTGCCTATTGTATGCATTCATGATTGGCAGCACGGCCTGTTCTTGGCATACCAGCCCCCCAATCAATAACAGCCGGCGGCAAGGGGTTAATACTGAAAAACATTAAATTGTGTGATTGATTTCTTCTTGTAGACGCCACACAGGCGGAGCTGCACGTTCAGGTGAAGCCGGAACACCGTGGCAAGTACCAGTGTCGCGTGTACAATGAATACGCGTCCATCTTGTCCAACGAGGCTATGCTAGACATCGTAGGTGGCATCTTACCACCGACCGCAAAAGTCCGATATTACGGTAAGCTACACAGGGTTGTAATCAAGCCAAGTCAATCAAAAGTCACATCGCTAGTCCATCATAAGTCAGTCAGAATTCAAGCCAAGTCATAAGCTATTCAAATGAACTGACAAAAAAATTCCTTCGTCATTGTTCTTCCCCGTTTGCTTGTGAGCTGACTTGTGATTTGACTTGGGTTTTGACTTGTGATTTGACTTGTGATTTGACTTGTGATTTGACTTGTGATTTGACTTGTGATTTGACTTGTGATTCCGAAGAAATCACAAAGGAATTTGACTGGTAATTAAATCTAGTTTTAATGTCTGTTTTCTTGTTCAGTCATCATTTCAATTGTCAACAATAGTCAACTCTAGTTGTTGATTGAACTTGCTCCATTAATGCATTATACCGAACCACTGCTACAGTGAAAATTGTTCAGTGGATTCTGTGTTTTAGTATAATGGCTTTCTTCGGTACACTGTATGTGTGAAAACTACAATTTATGCCTCTCGGTGTAATCAAACTTCAGCCACAGACAAAGTCGCCTTGCTGATCGGTAACCAAGACTACCGTTCTGCCGAGCAGCTCAAGGCGCCAGAGGGTGACGTGGAACGACTCGCCGTCGTCCTGTCGGAGTTGGAATTCAAAGTGGTGTCACTTTTGGACTTGAATCTGCAAGAGATGAAATTTGCCCTGAATGCCTTCTGTGACCTGCTTAACTCTGGAGTTTACGGTAAATGCTTACAGCTTAATTCTTGAGTTTATGGTGTAAACTCTTACAGCTTAACTCTGGAGTTCACGGTAAATGCTTACAGCTTAACTCTGGAGTTTACGGTAAATGCTTACCGCTTCATTCTGGAGTTTACGGTAAACTCTTACAGCTTAACTCTGGAGTTTACGGTAAATGCTTACAGCTTAATTCTGGAGTTTACGGTAAACTCTTACAGCTTAACTCTGGAGTTTATAGTAAATGCTTACAGCTTAACTCTGGAGTTTACGGTAAACGCTTACAGCTTAACTCGGGGGTTTATGTTAAATGCTTACAGCTACTGTTCCAGTTACTAAAATTTTGTGACAAAAATACATCAGAGTCGTAACAGTTTTAGTTTATCCATTTGAAAATGAGAGTCAAACCAATCTCTGCTTGTTGCCACCCAGGTCTGTTCTTCTTCAGCGGTCACGGCTTTGAGGTGGATGGTCAGAGCTACCTTGTCCCCGTGGACGCCGGGGTGGGCTACTCAACCAAGGAGTGTATCTGCGACCAGCAGGTTCTTGATCTCATGCAGTACAGGAACACCGCCCTCAACGTGCTGCTGTTGGATATTTGCCGAAAACCGTACGTAGGCTGTGGGTTTCTTGAAGACTGGTTGGCTTCACCCGAATACCACCCCCCCCCCCCCCCCCCCCAACCAGAATAAATTTAGCAATCTTTTTAGCTTGCATATCTTATATCATAATGTGACCTGCTACCACAATATGGGCGTAAAGTAGCACAATTTTTAAATCAAGATTATGGAATTTCCTAAAAGTACAGGTTAAGAGCTTTAATTTGATATATTGTGTGTTGTGGTATCTTATTCCTAGCCCCCGATACAACCTTTTAGATTTATCAGTCTTAACCCCTTATTTTGAGAAAATGAAGCTCAAAGTTTGTGATCTGTGCACACTTTAACCCGAGTTCAAAAAGGAATTCCCCTAAAAAAATATTTTGAGAACCGATTCAGTTTTAAAACTTTGGGATATGATAGAATAGTTTTTTGTTTAACTCTACACTTGTTAAAAATCCCCAAATTGACTTTTCGGTGAACAATTATTGTTTCTGCTAGTAACTCAGAAAGCCATAGTGCGACTTTAAGCTCATTTTGTGGCGGCAGGTCTCATATGTGACCTATTACATGTATCATCAAATTGGAAAGTAACAAAAGTTGAAAATTCAGTCAGGGACGACATCTTTATTAAACAGGCAGTATTTTTTGCGGTACCGTTTTTTTTTTTTTTTCAGGTACTGGTATACCCCACCAGGTGTCTCTGGTAATGATCTCATTCTTGATATGTGACTACACAGAGGTGGTTTGCCACAGAATAATTCATTATTGTCGAAGAGTGAGCTCACTGCTTAATTTTTAACCTCGTGTTTATTTGACTAAAAAAATGGTATTCTACATTAAAAAACCTGATGCAAGCACCCCCCCCCCCATAACCATTTGACGTTGTTAGAGTCCTGCCCCCAAGAGCCGTGAATTGTTTTCCATCTACATTGGCAAGAGCTGAAACCTTGTTAAAAAAAAATTATGAACTTGTTTTATTTCATCACATCACCACTAAGATTCAGCTCGTCACCCAAGTCAGAAACTTTTGATGGATTGTGTTTTTCTTTTTGACAGTAATGACTACCCCCAAGATGAACCAGCGACCAAGTTCCGACCCAAAGTCAGGGGCAACACTGTGTTTGGCTACGCTGCGTAAGTGTTTATTAGGCAAAAAAAATAAAATTTGTTGTTTTGCCCTCGGACCGACCGACCGTAAAAATCGACGAAATCAGGGTTGACGTTTGTTTTGTTTTGTTTTGTTTCTTTTTTTTAAATAGAATATGAATGAAACCATAACTCAGCCTCTCTGTCTCAGAAAGTGTTGATGTACCTTCTTTACTTTATGCTCATTTTCATGTGAAAAATGAAACCAGGGGGTTCATCCAACGTTTAGGCCTAAACACGCCCGGCTGAGTTTGAAGATGACTTTAATTTGTCACGCTCGTCAAAGCTCCATTTGGGCTGAAGAGTAGCCTAGCTAAAAACCCTAAACTTTGGGTCTGGGGAGGTCTAGCAAGAAAAAAACGAGCACAGCGCATGTGAAAATGCTGTGTACATACAACCAATTCAATCTCTTTTAGACATGTATGAATATATTGCAGAGGAAGATCGTCAGATCAAATCGTCAAAATCTTTGTCGTATCTAAATATCGGTTGATATGAAGCCAAAAGTTAGAATACTTCCATTTGGTTTGCTTCTCGGTGATTCAGGTTGGTGGCGAAGTCGGGGGGAAAGAAACTTTTTCCGACCGACCGACCATCTTTTCTAATTTTACCTGTCCGAGGGCTACAGAAACCATTGGATGGGCTTGACATGAGTGGATCTGGGCATTTTGCCAAGGGGGAGGGGTTATGCCACACATCCTTAGATCCCACACTTGAGATATCGCGGGTTATGTAGATGAAAGTATGTGAGATCTAGAGGTCACAATCTCTTCATGTAGTACAGAAAAGTGTATTGATGATTTTCTGTTGCTTGCTCTTTCAAACCAACAGACAGACCAACACACAGGCCTGGGAGCAGGATGGGCAGCCGTCCGCGATCTTCACGCAGTATCTGATCAAGAGGATCAAACAAGCCAAGAGAATTTCTCACGTTCTAGAAGACGTCATGGAAGGTAGAACAACAAAAATGTACAAGAGTGAGATTTGAGGCCTACCCTTATAAATATCTTCCATGCAAAACCCCGTGGGAATTGCACGGTGAATTGGACACCATGGGAATCCCATGGGAAGTTTTTGTAAGGGTATGACCTCCGGAACACTGTGCCCGTGCCCTACCAACTAAGCTATCTTGAACTATGTTGGTCGTCTTCTAAATTTGATGGTGATGATGTTTATAAACTCGCTCTTTATTTTTTTTGTTTTTTTTTTGTAGATGTGCGGAATGACAAATTGGCTAAGGGAATGCAGTTCCCGGCTCTGTCCTTTGATTTGAACGAGCCTCGAAGCTTACGAGACCCCATAAATCCAAGTGGTCACACCCAGGAGATCAACGTTCGTAGCATGATGTGGGGTGAAGCCCATCGTAAGTCCTACCAGTGTTTGTAGTGGAGTCCAGATCCATTTCTGAGGCAGTCTTGGCAACACCTGCAGAAATGAAAACCGCTGCCTAATATTTTTGGTTGAAGGAGACACCTGTGGCAATTTGTTTCAAAGATTTTTCTCTCTGGAGCATGTACTAAATTGTGCAAAATTATTTGAACACTTATCTGAAGAAATTAATATTTAATGCCTTACAATGCCTGGTTTACATTTTTCACCAGGATTAAATAGAAAAGGTAATTGTTGTGAGCATACATGTAGCTCACATTAGTATCTGCCAGTCCTACCATCTTTTTTTTATCAAACTTTACTCTAATATTTGGTGTGTCCACCCTTGGCAGCAATTACTGCGGCGCATCTTTCGGGCATAGTGTCTATATATTTCCCGAGAGTTTCTACACTAATGCTGTTCCAAGTCTTCTGAAGTTCATTCCAGAGGGTTTCATTTGAATGTACATTGGTATATTGATTGCCATTTCATCACAAACAACTGAAGTACCTAAAATATGCCAAGTGTTTGATTAATTTTGCACACTACTGTATTTTTGATGCGTTTGCAAGGACAAAATCCTGAAGGAGTGTGTGTCATCACAAGTCAGTTTAGATTGCCAACAACACAAATGATTTGGATGCATTCACATCTTTTTTGTTTTTTGTTAGTTTTTTGGGAATGGTGAAAATGTTTAAGATGGTGATTTTTTAAATTTTTATTTAATGTCATTTGTTAAATGTGGAAAAAGCCTGGTTTTGGCATGAGCCGTCACAAATGGAGGGAAACATTTTTTTTTAAATAATATTTTTAACAATTCTGTGCGATCTCTCACAGTTCTGCCGGAGAGCCCAATATGGATGGAGTACAAGCATCAAGTCATGGTCTGCATTGATTTAAGTACCCGCTTCTCAAACGTCATGGTGATGCACACCTACATCCCGCCAACCTGCAGGGGCGCGACCACCGTGTGCCAAGTCAAGCTGGAAAACTTTAGCCCAGTATGTCTCGGTTTGTTAAACCCTTTCCTTACCAATGTTGAGTTTACTTGACAAGCCACAGCACCCCTGTTGCTTACTAATGTCGAGTTTACCCGACAAGGAAACCACACACCAGAGTATCCAAATAACAAATATATTCACCATGTTTCAACGAACCGTAGTGCTTGTGTTTTTTGCCGTTCATACCTGATCCTTATACCAACAGAAAGAGCTTGTTCAGATCTTTCTAATGGTGCTATCAAATGCATGTGTCATAATATTTTGAGAAAACTTGATCCAAACTTTCTCTGTGTATTTGTGTGTATGGAGTGCCATTTCTTCATGTAACAATTAACAAGTTTCCTGTTTGATAAAGTGGGCCAGAAAAAAATACAGCTGTAACTTTGCTATTTTAGCAGTTATAGAGGAATTTCACATTAGCCCCTTCTGCGCACTTCCGGGTTGAAAGCGAGAATGTCAGTGGCAAACAAAACAACGCTTTTCAGCACATTCATTCATGCATGAATTAATCAGGCCATAAAAGGAAGCGCAGGCGCATGATTAGCATAAAGTTGTTTACTGTGACATTGAGATCCTCGTTTTCAAACGCAGAAGTACGCAGATCGGCGCTAAACTCCTCGTTGTGGGATTCCTCTATGACTTTCATTTTTACACCATACGAAAGAGTGATTTTTACAAAAAAAAATTTTTTAAATCAATTCTTGACGTTGAAATCTTTGGTTGAAAATACAACCATTCAGGAAGCAGACAGCTGTTTTTTTCTGCTTGAGTTGTTTATGCTTGACTGAACAAAGAATGTGGTCCTGGGGAAGATAAGACAATAATGTGGTACTGTTAAGGGTCAAGTCCCATTATAGTACCACCAAATATGTTGTCACACCAACATTTATAAAAATCAGCACTCTTGCACAATGCAGCTGTTTCCAACAGTCGATGAAAACTGCCTACTAATAACCTGTTATTGTTTGTCCGAGATGGGGAAGGGGTTGGGGGTTGGGAGGGAAATCTGCCAACAAATTGAGTAGCTTCCCAAAATTCCTGTTCTTTCAGAGTTTAACGGAAAGTTGACAAATAAGCCTTGAATGTATTGAAATGAATGTATTCTTCTCTCTCGTCTCGACAGGAACTTGACATCAAGATGCACAAGAGCAAAGTCGTCGTCGTAAGTAACAATTTCCACTTTGAGAAACATCATGGGTTTTAAAGCTGCTGTAAATTTCAATTCGATGGATTTCTTCCGATGAGCAAATAATGAAGGAAAACTATTTTTGAGCCCCAAAAAATACTTACTACACTCTGTAAACTATTTGGCTGTAAATTTACGCACGATGATTGCCCTGTACATCAACACTGTAAGGGCATTTTTTCAAACTTGGGCATCGGCTTCGCGTTATTTTATGTCCCCAGATTTGGCAAGATCTTGGACACTGTTTTTGCTGTATGTACATGAAAGTCTTATATTTTAACCCAGAGCTAGAGCCTGTTTATTTACGTATTCAAAGCTTCAGATTGGCAATGGGGCTGGGGAATAGCTGAAGACAAAGCCCAAGCCAGGGTTTGAGAAATGCCCCAAGAATGGGAGCGTCTCACTCCTATTGCAAAACGTGAAAATTATTAACTGTGTTACTTACCTTCAATTAAATTTTTGTGGAATGTGCAAGGGGGGGACCATGATGGAATTCATAAAACCCGCCGATATTTCCGTATTAGCTCTTGTTCTCTTCTTTTAATTATCCTCTTTTCCGTCTTTTTTTTTATACAAAAAATCTGGGGGATGATACGGCCCATCCTCTGAAGGGAGATATAGCTGTTTTATATTCAGCCTATAGCACACAAATTTGAAGTTTCTGAAAGCTTGATTTTTGTTTATACATGGCCTTGCAATTTGCTTTTTTATTATTAATTGTTTTTAGGAGGAATGCCCTACGACACCGATCATGGAGATGATAGTGATTACAGTACGCAATCTACAGAGGTTAAGGGTAAGCAAAGAATATCCGAGTTTTAAACCTTTCATTGTCGCAGATATTGGCATGTCTTTCCCCAGTATCACGTTTCTTTGTCCAGTCAAGGATAAATCACTCAAAGCAGGATAAAAGCAGTGGTATCGACGGAGGTTGCTTTATTTATTAATGCAATTAGGCAAATTGACAGCTACTGACCAAAGAACAGCTTTGTTCACGTTGCTGGACCAGATTTCCTGAAGTCAGCTCCGAAAGATTGGTCACAGGGCCACATGTCATGTATACAGATATCAGTCATTCATATCAGAGCACGGCCTGTCAAACGGATGGTAAATAGTCCAGTGCACTGGTCTATTAAACTCTTGAATATGGATGACCGCCATAGCTGCGGTTTGAAAAAGATCACCAGACTGGTTGACGTCTATAGGCGCATTGCTGCATGTACTCAATCCATTCATGTTTCAACTACATTGTTCTTGAATGGGAGTGTAAATGAATAGTTAGAGCTTTTCAAACAAAGTTTTCATTCACGGAATAACGAAACTGAAATGATTTTCAATTCCGTTATCCATTTTTCCCTGCGTCAATTTGGATTCCCTTTGTACTGTAGGGGGACTTGGAGTGTACGGTTACCGTGGAAGGCCAATGCCTTGGCAAGCCATTTAAAGAGAGCCAGCCATTGGTCATCTCCAAGCCGCTGGTATCCAAACTCTGGCAGACTAAACACTATGCCGTACCCAGCGAAGCCAGCTACCCAGACTCGTCCACAAGTACCGAGTGACTCGCCAGCACTCCCCTTCTCAATGGCTGGGATGACTCAACGCTCACCGGGTGTGTTTGAGTTTCAAGGTGTATTAAAGAAAACATACAGGGGATATCTAGTTTTCATTGGATGTGAAAATTTGTTTTTATCATTTCAGGCAGGGAGCACTGTTTTTGTTTGGTACAAGGTAGGACCTTCTTGTCAAAAGAGCGTAATAATTAATATCAGTGCTTCAAAGAGGCTGCTATTGGAGTCCAACCACCATGGGTGGGATTTGTCGGGATTTTTCCCGATTTCGGGTCATAAACCCAGTCATAAACCCAGAATGCCGTATAGCCCCAACTTTGATACAATCTTGGAAGCGGCAATGTTAGGATTACTCAAGGAGGATACTTTTTACCACATAATATTATCAAATCACAATTAAAACGGACAAGGTAATGTGATTTGGTTTCTTCAGTTTAGTTTAGTGGACTCCTGTTTTGTTCCTAATCGCAACAAAAGTCCTTTTTTTTTTCTTCCTTTTTTTTTATGTAAGCAGAAAGTTGCATTGGTGAGTTATGTTTAAATATTTCATATTGGCTAAGTTTTAGTTGCTTAATATAAAATGTAGAAATTACTGGAAAAAAGTATCATTCAAGGGAATGATCCACAATACATGTAATTCATATTGAAAATAAAATGAAAGTTTGGTGGAAAACTTGTGCGAGATGGGATGCAAATGACGAGATAAGAGCGTGTCGAATTGAATTCACAATTCAAGGAGATTTGGCGAGACTGCGTACTTCATTCAAAAAAAAATGGATATGAATGTTGCGTTCATACTTTACACTGTGCGGAGTTAATATTATTGAACCTTGGAAGATGCAGTGTATGCATATTTGTGAATGAATATGACATCAATTGTATTGTTACGTTCCAGCTTTGAATGGTGGTCGTTGTGTATATGCCTTGTGTGATGTCATGATAAGTTGACCAATCAGAGCCCTTCAGTCATTGATGAGTGTGTGGATATATGTGTGTTTCATGATTTAGAATAAGTTTGTGTTTGTAAATAGATCAACGTATGCGATTATTTTAATAATCAATGTAACATTTGCATATAAAAAGGTAAAAAAAAGCGCACATAAGACCTTTCATGAAACTGCTGTAAAACAATGCTGAGTTCAGCCATGATAGCATTGAGACCCATTATTGTGTACATGGATTGCTTATATTGTTTTACAACTCGAAAACAACAAAGAAACAACAATCCTGTGATGTCTAGTTTATTTCTTTTTTATTGAAAAATCCCCCAAAAAGTCAAAACAAGCGACACATTTGAATAGTGAGTTGGGAGGGGGTGGGGGTGGTTGGGGGAGAGTCGGGGCTCTATTGTTTTAATAAAGCACTATTCCTTTGCATAAGAGTTATTTATGGAATGTTTAGCACTTTAATTGTAGCACCTATTTAGTGCTGAATACAAATGTCTCAAAACACATCGGTTATTACTACTGGTCATCGGGCCATGAGATGAGGGCCCAATTTCATGAAATCCATCATGATTAACAATTAAATCTGCTGCTAATGATAGCAGAAAACCCTGTGGTTGCAAGAAATTTTGGCTTACGCACAGGATTCCCTGCTTTACAGGCTTGGTGCAGAATTTCTTTGCTAACTCTTTAGCACAGAATTGCAGGCCGTTAGCACAGAATTTGGAGTTACGGATTCCAGGAAGTTGCACCCAGTGATGCAGCAGTTCGACTGTAATCTCGGTACCCGGAAGCAATTGTAGTAAAGTGTCTTGCCCAAGAACACAAGCACCTTGATCCCCTGATGGAGTTCTAACCCACATACCACTGCACTTGACTTACAGTACTCTAAATGTGTTTCCATGCAGTTGGGCATAGAAGTTGAAAATTACCATCAGAAATTGATATTTCATTATTGATATTGTTTTGGTTGTAAATTTTGTAAATATAAACAGGTTGGCTAAACGATAATATTGGTACAATTAAATATTTGCTTAGCACTACACAATGATTTATCAGTGCTCAAGTTCCCAAAAAATATAAATAAATAAAAAAAAAAACCTAAAAAAATAACCTAAAAAGCCTTCCATTTCAAATGCTTTCCATTTTGGAGACTGTTTTTAATAGACTGAATTTTACTGTCTGAAATAATACAAAATCGGTTATTTTGTACAAATTCTGCATACGTTTATTAATTGTAGGAGCCTCGGTTCGTGCATGCATCTCAAAAGTCTACCATTGTCCAATGAATGCTGCACCAATCCTATAAAACAATAAATGTATACATGTACATTGTACAGGAATCACATTTCAGTGGAGCCTTTAGTTTTATATATCTGTCAAGAATACGTACCTCTCCTGGCACAGTGCCAAAATGTGCACGGAGGCAGTTACCATAGGCAATAAGAAAGAAGACGAGGTGTCATATCACTGTCAATTAAATGTACATTTAACAACATGGGCGTCCGGGTTGTCAATGGTGGTTGGGTTGGCAAATGTTCCCCCACCCACCCTAAAAAAAAAATAGATTTTGGGATTTTCCCCCACTAGAAAAAATCCTAGCTACGCCCATGGCAGGCACATTAAAAAAAAAAAAAAACTCTCAAGGGTCAAACTTTCCGGCGAAAGTGCCGCTGGTATCGTGGAAAAACGATTCTGGGGTTCAAGACCAGGTGAAAGCAATTTTATTTCCGTTTATTAAAGTACGAATCTGTATAATAAGTATTCAAAATGTTCACAGTGATTCAACAAGTGCCGGTAGCATAGTGGAAATGCTTGGGACTTTGACTCCAGAGGCCCGGGTTCAATCCCTGGAGAGGGAATGTTCTTTTTCTTGTTTATATTACAAGTACGAATCTATTCTTTAAGTATTAGAAACGAGCGATTTTGATGGGGGGACCCAGATAGTGGATGCGGTAGAGGTGCCGCCCCCGGGGTGAAACGACCCGGGTTCAATTCCCAGCCCCACCACGGAACCTGCGGTGGTTGGTGACCGCCCTGGTTCTCTACCCCCTACAAGATAAAATAAAATAAAATGTACTTTTGCATTTTAAAAAATAATTTATTACAACTAAAAAAAAAGAACAAAATGCCCAGTATGGACACCTGCAGGATTTGAACCTGCAACCTGCAGCTCTAGAGTCAGAGTGCATGTCCACTATGCCAAACTCGTCTTCTTACTTAAAGTGTTTGGAAGTAATATATAAAGTATGTCAAAATAAAATGAGTCAAAAAAAAAAGGAAAGTACAACTAGAGAGAAACTTTGCGATACACCAGATGAAGTAGCGAACTCTAAACAGACAAGTGTGGTAATACTTGTTTTTTTCTAACAACCACACTTCCCTTTTTAGAGTTAGTAACTTCACATGGTGTATCTGCAAAAGTTCTCTCTAGTTGTACTCTTCACCGATAAAAGTCTGCAATTACATAAAAAAGAATCAAGTCGAAATAAAACTCGCCCAACTTCCACGAGATGAACTGAACCAACACCCATTATATTTTCCAGAAAGACGTCCATATTTTATACCGGCACCAATTTAAAGTTTAACCCACTGGACTATGGAGGACTTGTCAAAATCTCCAACTTTGTCCAACACAATTTTTGCAACAAATCCGACTGCCGGACAATCTCTGTTTGAGTTGATAGTTGCCAACAAGCAACCAGCCATTCTTCTTCGTTTGCTACTCGGCAACAGAAATACAGAACACAGTACTTCTTTTCAAGGCACACCCCATCCAATGAAGCAAAGTTCAAAGTTCATTGTGACCATGCTCAGAATGATCGCCGTCGGAGTCTGTTCGCACTAATCCCGGGGCGTGAGTTTGTACGTCGTTCATATTGCACGAGTAAACCTCATCGACGTTAACTCTTCCATCTTTGTCGTGGTCTAGTATCCTGAACATCTGTAACAAAAGAAAAAGCAAGAGAATGTAGCATCACTCACTGCAACTTTCATTTTCATTAGCAAATTTACTGTAAATATCAGTTGACATTCTATCACACCCCCACACCTTGAGGGAACAGGTTCCAGCCCAACAGCCCAATCTGTTAAGCCACACCCCCTGATAAATTGCCCAATCACAGGTATGAGAGCCATATGTCTGTCGGACCATAGCAGCTGTGATTGGTCAATACATCCAGGGGTAGTGCTCGGAGTTGTAATCGAGTCAGTCACAAGTCGGTCACAAGTCGGTCACAAGTCGGTCACTCACAAGTCGGTCACTCACAAGTCGGTCACTCACAAGTCGGTCACTCACAAGTCGGTCACTCACAAGTCGGTCACTCACAAGTCGGTCACAAGTCGGTCACAAGTCGGTCACAAGTCGGTCACAAGTCGGTCGGGAGGAACAATGACAAAGGAAAGCTTTTGTTGTATAGTGTGTTTGAATAGCTAGTTACATGGCTTGAGACCAGAATTGTGAGGTGACCTGCGGTGACCTGATTACAACTCTGATGGGGTTTAACGGATCAGTCTATTGGCTCTAAAATTGGCAGAGGGTGTTCACCATGGTTATAGTCTGCATGAGTCGACCCTATTTGACTCAAACACTGGGATAGGAATCACGATTCCATTTCACTTTTTTTCAGCAGTCGAAGTTGCTAATTTGTGCTTACTTGGAGTAGATTTCAAGCACCAAAGTGGCCGACTCCCAAAAAGTATTTTGTTTGCCAATTCCCCGATAAGACTGCATGTTGCTTTCACAGAGCCAGCTGTCTGATCTACGAAATTAATCACGACGCTGCACATATTCAAAGGATCTGCTATTGACGGCTATTTTGTGCATGCGTATGGAGTCAATCCTGATTGGAACCATGATTCCTGCTTGAAATTGGAGTCGACTTAAAAAATATTTGAATTGCCAAGCCTAAAGCACAGCAACTTATCACTTATCCTCAGGATTCTGATATCCTCTCTGTACTCACTTTTAACGATTCCTCTTCTGATATTTCAAAGTTGGTTGCAAATTGTGGAAGATCTGGAATCATAAGTACTGTTTCTTCCAGCTCGTTGAGGAAGTTGACTATTTCACCCCTGGAAACACCAAAACAGAAGAGAAAACAAACTTGATAAGAGCCTTGGACCAAAGTTACTGAGATATATTTTTCTTTGACTTGCCCTGTATAATAACATGAAACCAATGCTGTCCTAAACACATTCATGTCCTAAAAAATCTATTGTGGGGTCCCCTTTTTACAGGTGACTAGCGGAATTTGCTGTAGATTTCAGGCACTAACCAAGTGACCCAGGATAAATTGTGAAATGCCTTATGAAGTCAGTGATATAAATTTGTCAGTGGGACTGTTTTCTACACCACAGTCTCGCAGACAAATTCAAAATTCATCCCCAAGCTGTGAACCAAATCCAACTGACTGCATATGATTTTATTGATACGCGGAGAACTTACAATAGAAAAACTGCAAGAAACAAAACAGGAACAATTGAAGCAAAAATTCCAAAGTGTATGTAAACGTTCAACTGCAACTGCATAGGATGCACTAGATATTTATTGCGCGGTTCCTTTAACCCTAACCCACCTCCTTGCAGTTTTGGAGGATTTTGGAGGATTGAGGATGAATGGCGTTTTAACCCTTTGCGTACAGATAACGTCTGTAGACGCATAAAGAAAAGTGCCACTAGGCCGGATGACGCCATTGTCCGCGGTTTGTGCAGTTTCAATCCATTGTTGGATTATATTGTTTATGATATGCTTGACTGCACAAACACATTGTAGCGGTTCGCTTGGCTGCCAGAACCGCCGCGACACCCCGACGTCTCCCATAAAATACCGTGCCCAAGGGGTTAAGCAGAGGATTTTGGAGGATTGAGGATGAATGCATTTTTTGGGGGCAGGGCAATCGGAGGATTTTGGAGGATTGAGGATGGTTCCTAGCAAAAAGGGTCCTAGGGGGTTAGGGTTTTAAACCTTTGTGTCCGGCTGTTATTGAAGGGGTTCTAGTATACCAGGATTGGGGCCGTGCAGCCAAGCGTAAATTTATGCAAACAATAGGCACCACACTAAATAGAGTGGTCCTATTCAATGCATAAATGGACTAAGTAAGTGCAGGAATGCGCCTATAAAGTCAACCAGCCAGATGGTCTCTTTTAAACCACGGCTATGGCTGTCGTTCGGTTACAAGGTTAACCTACATGTACATGCATAACAAGCCGAAAGAATGAGAAGCATTCCGCTGTGCCCTACCTTAGCTGTTCTGTGCCGGACGCTAGCTCAAACTGTCCCAGCGACATGAATTCAGGCAACTTGCCCTTCGACCTGCAATCTTCAGTATCGAACCTTAGCAGGTGAACGAACCAGATGTTGATGGCCAGGCTACGGCCGGCCGACGACCTCACTTGATGAAACCACCTGTAATCAAGAGATTTCGTGAGAGAGGATCAAGATCATAAAGCGAATAAAATGGCCAAGTTCTAAAACATTTGCTTTTAAATGAAAAAAATAATAATACAACAGAGTACAAGAACAATTTCTGGACTTGGCCAAGTCTGAACGCACCTATCCTAAGCATAAATCTCAGATCATATTGAAGAAGTTCTTTGGAATCTAAAAATCAAGTCTACATTCAAGCAGGGGCCAATTTTACGGCACTGCTAACAGAACCTCCGCACATTTCACAAAGACTGTAAGCACTAAGAAAAGCAACAATCTTGCTAACTTCATAAGCAAAATTTGCTTAGAATCAAGACGCAATAGAAAATCTCTTTGCACAGGTAGATGTTATCAAATAGAAGTGTATTGTTATTTGAAAAACAGCTCTTAAAATAAAATTTTAAAATTAATTAAACCCAACAATTTATGAGCAAGCAAATTTACCTGTATGGAATGAAGAAACAGTCACCTGCTTCCATGGTAACATTGTACCATGGCACCTTGCCAAGTCCTGGATATTTATACATATCGACTTTATCCACATCCACACCACTGAAGGAACCGTCTGGATGGTCGATGAAAATATCGTCTTCTTTCTGTGTTCGGGAAAGAGTGTCATTTCTATTAAATAAACACATGGATTCTTAAAAGTATCGTCGGGTGTAAAATCAAGAGTCTCTGTCTATTGCTTTGGCCTTGTCACAAGCTTTAATTTTAGATCAGCCATTTATCAGCAATAGATGGCATTAGACATTGTGAGCTTCACATTTATGAGGGAGCCATGGATTGGAATATTGTTGTACAGATTATATCATTCAAGTAACTTTTATGTACAAATCAACTGTGACAATTGAGTTTTTTTCCATGAATACCGAGCTGTGGTAAAAGGGATGCGCATATCACAAGTTCAAGTGGGGAAATTAAAGGAATGGGCTGGCAAGTCTATCATGTTTGTGCTCAGAGAGAAGATTAAGTAGTTGGTCATTTCTCGATCAACGCCCTGACACAGGGTGATATCAAGTCCCAATATCTTTTATTCTCATCATCGCAAAGGAACACAAGGTTCCACTCTGCATATTATCGTCCACCCCAATTATGTTTTCATCGCACAGTAATTTATTTATTTAATTCCTAGATTTCTTTACGGAGGGGCCCTGCATTTACACTCATATAAAATGAACTTTTTCACTTATTTCTAGGGTCAAAATCCCACAAATCACTTATTTGAGATATTCTTTTCACAGGAGAAATAGAGTAACATTCAAAGACTCTCCGAAAAGACACTTTTTTCCCAGTTTGATAAAACCCCAAGCACATTTTACATTGTATTTACTTTTTTTCCCAAAAATATTGTCCAAGTAAAGTAATTACTAATGTGCATTCCTTCTCTCAAAAAGTCAACACAAGGGCCCAATTCCATGTATTCCGTAATGCTGAATTTTGTGCTTAAATGTCCTGCAATTCTAAACTAACTGCGCGATGGAGTGCTGACCTATAATATTTAAGCGAATTTGCTCATGAATATGTATAAGATGCCATGAAAACCTGAATACCTTGTCTACCAGGAAGAACTCCTTCTGCCCATCCATGACGCAGTTGATGTTATCCACTGCATCGTAGTGCAGAACTGACTTGGTGTCGCCGCTGCTAAACCAGATTACGGCATCCTGCAGGTTTTCTGTAAAACCACCGCAACGCAGACAGCTCAACAGTCCAACCTCTCCTATGGTGAACAAAAATGACAGCAGAAGCAAGTGTTTAGCTTGATGAAAAAGAGGCATCACAATCACGCTGCAATTTTTTGGTTTTGGTTTGTTAGATCATAGCCCTGCTAAATCCAACAACATCCATCAATCCCTTGTGGATTGTTTGACGAAAAATCTATCAATGGTAAAAAACTGTCATAATTGGTTGGATTTGGCAGTCAATACAAACTACATGGTGTGTTGGAGCTTCAGGGAATTTATGTGTAAGGTGTATTGGAATATTCTACAGAGTTTCTATCATTCAAGCAACTTTTATGCACACATCAACTGTGACAATCGAGTTAGTGCCACTACTGTTGAGCTGTGGTAAAGATATGTACAAAACAAAACTACATATTACAAATTAAAATGGAAAAATTTAAGAAATGGTCTGACAAGTGTACTATGTTCACGCTCAGAGAGAAGATTAAGTAGTTGGTCATTTCTCGATCAACGCCCTGACACAGGGTGATATCAAGTCACAACATATTTCATTCTCATCATCGCAAAGGAACACAGGGCTCTACTCTGCATATTATCATCCACCCCAATAATGTTTTCATCTCATAAGCTTATTTAGTTATTGAATTTATTTGCTTTGAAATGTCCTGAAATGTGCGGAATGACGAAACGTGTATGAGTTGTTGAAATGAAAGCTATTTGAGTGAAAAGTACCATTGATTTTTGTTAAATTTGTTTTTAATTTTTGTTTTTAATTTTTCTTGCATTTTGCAATGTTTATTGTTGACATCTCCGTTCAGTAAAGTGTCCAGCGAGAGTCTACCACAACCAAAGCAATGCAAATGTTTTTTTTTTTTAAATTGTCTGGGAAAAATATCCAAAAAATCGATGAGCCCCCAAATCTTGAGCGTGGCAACTATTTTTGCATTTTATAGTACATGTACATGCACCAAAACTTGCATACACTTGATGCCCAAGATGAAATCGTAGACCTGCCTGCAATGACTATATAGTCGCTGGTTCCTTTTTGTCGCCACTCGTACATACATCGTAGCGACAAAAAGAACCCGGCGACTACATGTATATAGTCACGCACATTATTTGGAACTAGGAAAATAACTACAGGTCCGCAATGCTTATTTTGCCACCCCAGACCCCCTTTTGAACCCGGAGTTATCACAATCCTTAGACTGTATGTGTTTACCTGTCATTTCCGATGGCACACTCGTCACCATGTAGATATCGCCTCGCTGGTACTCGTTCAAAAACTTGTCTATTCGCATGTTCCACAAGCCCCTGGAACGATTCTCCTTCTTCCCCTCTTCCACTTCAACCTCGACCTCACCGTACTGTGTCCTGATGGAGAAATCAATGTGTATTACTTGGGAAAAAAATGATTTCTGGGCGTTTATAAATAATTATCCTCTAACTTATGGCTGCCACTGATTGTAGGACAGCTACGACCAGCTACGACCACTCAAAAATACATGTCAGCGATGTGAATTTAATCAGCTTTGATTTCTCTTTTTGATATTATTTATTTATCGATACATAATTTGTTTACACAGCTTGATTGCATGACCGTGGAAGGTATAGTACAGATGATCTTATTCAACGAGGATTTACACCTTTGTCACTTGTGGGAGTCTCTGCTGCTCCGCACCTACCCCTCCCTAGGACTAGAGCCCCATAATTCTAGGGGTACTCCGCACCACAGCATTTGCAGTTTTGCTCATTCGTGATTAGATTTTCAGACATCAGAAAGATGGTGGAAATTCGTCTTAACTCAATTTACAAATACCGAGTAGATCATCTGTTGGGTATCCTACATACATGCAAACATTATTTATTATTTTTCCAAGAATTCATCACATTCCCCAAAATACCTCAGATATTCATCTGTCCACAAGTGGAAAGCCTCCATATTTCTTGCAGCTCCTTTCATCAGCAGAGGCCGTCCCACTCGCACATATTTCTCAAAGAATTCTCCGGGTTCCGGGACAGCACCCACCATGTCCACGCCAGGCTGGGCCGCCTGGTGCCACCCGAGCGGTTTCATGTGGCCTGCTGGAACTCCAACATCGGTCTTCGCAGTCTGCTGCGAATCCCCAAACGCCGACAAAAACAACACACAAACGACGATGTTTAACGCTAAAAACACCGCAAGAATCCCCCCTTTTGACGAGCAGACACTGCCTTCACGGGAATTCATGCTTTATCCTGACTTTGTGTCGAAAATATGATAAAATTCGAAGCATTTTTCTAACAACAAACTTCACGGAAAAGCGGACGAATTTTTTTTCTAGACGCTTGTTGCTGGCACTGATGCATTGTGGGTATCCAAATGCATTATGGGTGTCACGTGACCTCAGCAGCGGTACATGGGCTTGATCATTTTTGTAGCTCATTTTCATTGAAAAACCCACCTCATTAAAAGCTACTTTGATTCCAGATATTAAGTTTTAATTGTGTGAGAGGACAGGTAAGGATTTACTTGAGGAATATTGGGGTATAAGAACATAAACATGATAAAGATGGAATGATCTTAGTTGTATTTTTGTGTCATTAAAAAAATAAGCTAGAGTCATTTGTTAGCACTGCAGTTCAATTTGTACAATAGTCAATAGCCTGTGTAGTTTGTATCCTTTTGTTCATATTTAGGTCTATTATTTAAGCTTATTACGTGTTGTGATGTCGGTTTTACCATTAATTGTACGGCACCCGTCGTAATTAATGAGCAGGATATAAGTTAAAAATATAGATTCCTGAAAATTTATTGGGCTTGAACACGTTGAATGGTGAGCAAGCCACACCCAAATGTACAATGTACATACGTGTACATTAATTGTATGCCATACATGATACTGAAAAAATGTATCATTCCTGATGAGGTGACCCTTCTAGCATTGATTTATAGAATGTAAGATTTTTGCATCTTACTCGATACAAATTACAGGTCTCAACACAACCGCTCTATAGGATGTCGGTTGAAGTCGGATCTGCGGAACCTGCTGACCTGAACCATGCCTGAACGGACGCCGGGTCCTCCATTTAAAACATATACTATTTACAGAAAAGGCTCATCATAGTTCATAGAACAGTGAAGAAAATATCTGTATACCAGTATATGCATGTAAATGTTTTAAACATTTTCCATTAATGAAATCGCAATGCCGTCTTTCAGACTGCATACTGCAATGTCAGAGATTGTTCCAGTGATGATTGTTGTGGCCTTAATACCACAATTTTTATTTCTTAACAATGTTATAAAGCCGTTTTCTTATTTCTGTCAGAAAAATCAATTCCCGGGTATAATTTCTACCTAAATATCAGTTATTGATGTAAAGCATTTACGTTTTTAAGGCAGCGGATCTGGCTGCACGTACATGTAGGTCCGGGGTCCAACTTTTCCAAACTGCGACCATGAAAACATGTGATGATTTCTAGTTTGTATGAGATAACGTACAATGTTATGACTCTCGCACTCAGTGCATTCATGAGTTGAAACCCTGAATTTATGATATAAAGTAAATTTAAACAAGGAATTTTGCACTTCCTAATTTTAAATGACCAGCAGGCTATTATAGACGGATATAGACCCCAGCAAGGTACAAACTACAATGTATGCAGTTGACACGCTGAGTGGTTAAAGAAATCGAGCTCATGTGTACGTGTTAGACTAGTCCCGCCCGCGTGTCTGTGAAAATTGTTTTAACCTGTCGATGCTATATACTACGTCAAGGAAGGGCTAAAATAATTTACACGTGTGTACACAGCCCGACTCAAAGTCCATCAGCAATCTCAGAGCTGATGTCTTTGTACTAAGACATGGTTGGACCATTTCCTACCTCCATGGTTGGACCTTTTGTGCTTGAATGACAAAAATGCTTGAAGATGGCTAATTTGGCTATTAACCCTTTGAAGCCGGATGACGCCTATAGGCGCCAAACAAAATTGCCACCAGGCTGGATGACGTCCATACACGCCATTTTCGGCATTTTCAATGTTGGATTATTGTGTTTGTTACACTTGGCTGCACAAACCTCTTGTGTCCGTTTCGCTTGGCTGCACAAGCCACCCCGGCGCCTCACTATAAACATGGAGGTAGGAAACTCCATGCTATAAATAACCGGGTTCAAGGGGTAATTGTTATTTTAGGGTTGCCTTGTGGGATACTCACACAATGGGAACAATGATACCCCGCAAGTTGGTCTTTGTGTATAACTACCCCACATGAGAAATTCTAAAGATTATTGATAATAGCACAACGCAAATACAGCACACAAACCCAAACAAAGTATGAGTGTGCTCTAACCTTGCATACTCTGTGTGGACCTGTGATGTCCAAAAGATGTCCACACAAAGCAAGCAGACTGAACCAAATGTGGACTTTCCCACGTCCACACAAGGTTTCCCCCTTTCTACAGCTTTAGAGGCATTTTGGGGTTAGGGTTATCTGTCGTAAAATGAAGGGGGCCGGATCACGATCAAAAATTCGGATTAAAACAGCATTCACAGTACGTGTAAAATTAGCTTTTGTCTCAATTTTTCTTAACCACTTGAAAACAAAGGAATATCCACACTAGGTATTGAACGTAAAAATGTACATGTACATGTACATGTGCCTGTAATGAAACTGTACCCAGAATGCATTGGGTCAGCCATTGCAGTCTTCCCTTACAATTGTGCTATATATCTACAAAGATTCGTCATGCATGTCATTGTGTCCACAGTTCAGTCTCATAATTAGACACAATTGTCTGGGGAAGTGCCATTTCATTTTTGTTTCCTCTGTGCATGTACATGTAGTACATTATGTAGAAAGATTACAGTTAAGCAGAGATAGAGCGTATAGATCTGAGCCAATAGGATAGCTCATGTGTCTGCATTAGCAACCTTTGACCTCTACGTGTAGATCTGACATCAGGATATGACTCTTGCTTACATGTATTCTGACAATTCCTGGCTGGTGTAATTTGTCTTAAAGGTGGGTTACATGCTTTTTAAGCCCATAAAATGATGGAAACATTTTGTAGCTAATTTGTTTGTGCTTGAAAAAATGAGCACACAATTAGGGGCAACGGGAAGAGGTTGGTTACAGTCTTGGTCTGGGTCATGTTTGTCTGGGTCGTGTGGGTTTTGGTCGTGTTAGGTCTTGGTCGTGTTAAGTCTTTGTCAATTCTGTACAAGCTTGTACAGAATTGCACATACTGGCTGTGATAGGGAACCATGGTGTTTTTCTTTTAGACTCATCATCAACCATGTTTTTTTTTTGTATTTGATTATGTTCTTGTAACTATACATGTACCTGTTGGATTTTATTGTATGTATGAGGATGGAAACAGACTTCCGGTAGAACTTCAGTTGGATTTACATGTCACTGAGGACTCATACACGTACAAATACCCGATTTCGTTGGATAACATACATGTAGGGTAGCTGCAAAATACCAAGGCTGGTGTATAGGCGTGGTACACGACAGTCCAACAAAACTGGCTGTTGGATTCTGTTGTATTAGCAGTCTTCTCATTTTAGTTCTTGGAAATTGGTGATTATAAGCAGGGCCATATGAAAAAACATTGAAGGGGGTTAGGGTTAAAACTGAATACCGACACAACCCTACATGTACGTGTACATAGTTCACATGAAGGAAAAGCAAATTTATTATTATATGTATGTATACATGGAGGTCACTCATGACTCATATGGCATGAGTCCACTTTTGTGGACCAAACAAAAGTCGATCCACACAACATTTCTACTAGGGCAATTATGGCACACTCACTTCCATATTAGTATACTTGTATAACTCCGATGTGACCTCTGACCTATCGGGATAAAGCCGTATTGTGTAATGTGGTACATGTACATTGTACTTTCATGTTCAAGTAAAATTGTTTGATGATTTGTGGTTAGTTTGCCATACAGATACTTGGATAAAATTATTATCACTTATTTTTCTGTAATTCTGCGTTATCTTCAAGATTGCGTGCATGTACATGTCCCTTTCAAAGGTCATTTGAATAAAGTACAGGCTAATATTAGGGTTTTGCTGGTACCTTTTAACATGCTTCCAAAGTCTTTAAAATGACTGAATTCATTTGTATGGTAAATTCAGTCTTTAAAATGACTGAATTTACCATACAAATGTATGGTAAATGTATGGTAAATGACTGAATTTACCATACATTTATACATGTCCGTGTACGTTTTTAAAATCTCTAACATTACTTTGATGCAACATTGAAACATTGGTATTGAAGTATGAAACCGAATTCAGTATTTCGCTTTTTCAAGAGTCAATCAGTTTCACTTTCAGTCAGTATTTAGTATAACAAAACAAAACAGAAAAACATGAATACTTTGTAATACTGAAAGACTGTCCACCCCCCCCCCCCCCCCCCCCACACATTTGTAACATGACAGAGCAGCTGGACTAAATCCATATGTGGTTACAAACGAGTCATTTTTTTACAGAAAATATTATAATTCAATTCAAACAACAAAAAATGCTTGTTTTTTAAGGGTTTTCTTAAGCTCTTCTGAATTTGTTTCATTGGCACAAATACTGATTTTCCATTTGACAGACGTATTTCTTTCGAAAAAGGAAGAACCTCAGAAATGTGTGCTTTTCTGACTAATGTATGTTTGAGCTTGTGTTTGAGGACCTACATGTACAATATACATGTATATATACATGTACAATGTATTAAGCTCTTGATGTATACATTTATTTTGCAGGTAGAAAAAACACAACACACAAAGCTATAGGTACTTCAAAATTCCAAGTGACAGAAACAAATTTGAGACCGTTTGAAGTGTTTCTACTGAACAAAATTCCTTATAGATTTTCTCTTATGGGTCATGTTAATACGTGTATGACACATCCCCTGATTTTCCATTCCAAACTTGCATCTGTGATATGATCATCACTAATCAGAAAGATCGGACAGTTGAGATAACCATGTCATGCACATACCGAGTCTGATAGATTTTGGAAATATACTGATGGAACATATACATGTATGAGTTACATTTTTCACAAATTCTGCAAATTTTTTTGTTTCAGAATTGTCAGCATGGAGGATGCAACCCCTGATTTCCAAGATCTACTGGCCGCCTTTGACATCCCAGACATGAGGGTCAAGATCAGCGAAGTCCGCTCTCTGGCCCCCGTCACGACCTCACCCTCTGTCTCGACTACAAGCGCGGTCACCACTGGTGCCCCGTCTATCAAAATAGTAAAGCAAGAGCCGGTTCCAGCGGTCGACGATGTGCAGACTCCTTGGCAAGAAGCCAGCCTAGTGGATGACTTAGTCCATCAGACTGAAGGACTGCCAGCCGATTCCCAGACGGAGGACAAGGCAGATTCTGACCTGCCACAAGAAAGTACCACAGCTGTTAAGAAGGTGAACTCCCTCGAGTCCCTCCTGAATGGGTCTGTTACTATCGCAGGTGGCACCGGAAGTTTCTTTCAGCCACCGAAGGAGACAACCTTATCAGCCCAACATGCAAAGGTAGTCTCGTCCACTCTGATGGCCAACTCCTGGGCCAATGCTAATCCTGCAAGCACCAATCCAGCAGTGAGCGTTCCTCTCAAACTGACCAAACCAGACAAGCCCCCGGCAGTGGTGACCTCTTTAGTACGACACACCTCAGTCACTAGTAGCACCCAGTCCACTTACATCACAAGTCCAATCACAGCATGTGTACGTGTGGGCATTGTAAACAAGAACAAACACATCAATGCCCCACCATTGATCATGGGAAGCCGCATCCAGCCCTCCAACAAGGCTATGAACAACTCTGACGAATTGAGTTCCACCAAAGTTAAAAGTTCCACCAAACCAGGCAACATAGTCAAGAATTTATCAGGAAACACAACAATCATACAAATCTCATCTGCTGAACTTCTGAAGCGTATGAACCCAATTCCGAGGTTTGTACCCAGCCCCCGTTTCGACCAACTGAGGACAGCGCCTCGGACGAAGAACCATGACGTGAGGAGATATCCGTGTCAGGAATGTGGGGACATCTTTCTCATTCCCTCCAGTCTCAAGTTGCACATGGAGCGTCGCAGCATTCACATCACTTTCTGTTGCCCCTATTGCCTGAATCGCGAGAGGCTCACCTTCTACAACAAGTGCAGCTTTTATGCACACCTACGCCAGCACAGCCAGCAGCTTAAGTTGAAGATCAACTTCTCCAGTCAGGCATCCACTAACGCAAGTGTCTCCCCTCTGTCATACTCCAAGCCCACAATCCCAATTAATGTCATCGGGGCATCAGATTCCCACAATGCTGTGCAGGAAGGAGAGACAGGAAGCAGTTCTCAAAAGAAGACCTCATCAACTGAGGAGACGGGAAATCTGCAAACCTTGGAGAAAATCAGCATAACTTCCACGAGCAGCATATTAACTGCCAGTGTAAATACCACAACTCCCAAAAGTTCCACGACCCCCCAGCCTGTCACTGCAGAATACGCTTGCCCAATATGTAAAGTGAAACTGACTTCCGAGTCGGCCGTGCAGGCCCACATGCAGCATTTTGCCAGGAACACAAACAGCGCTTGCGATTCCTGCAAGATGGCCCTTCCTAACCGGTGCCAGCAGCGAGCACACAGCATTATGCACATTGGCATAGCTGACAAGCTAACATGTCCGGAATGCGCAAGATGCTTCTCTGATGTGAAAGCCTTCTACTGCCACATGTCAAACAACTGCATGTACTGGTACCGGCAGATTCGACAGCAGTGCAAGCTCTGCTCCCGCATGGTCGCCGACTACTTGCAACACTTGGACAAGGCACACGAGATGCTGTTCTACCGATGTGTATCCTGCTCGATGGCATTTAAGTCGCTCCAGTCTCTTAAAGACCACAGCGAGCAGAAGCACAAGGTCCAGCCTGGCTCCCCTCTCTGCCGCATCATCTCCAAGTGTCCCTTCTGCGAGACGGTCTTTATGCAGAAGCCCCTGCTGCTGGCTCACATACGGAACCACATCCAGCAAGACTCGTCCTCTCGAGGCAAAGCGTGGGTCTACTGCTGCCCCCGATGCACAACCACCTTCAGCCACCTAACTAACTTCAAGAAGCACATGATCTCGTCACATCCAAATGCAAGGCACTTCTACTGCGACTTCTGCCACCAGAACTTTGACAGTTACGAGCAGCTCTCATTGCATTTTCAGACTGGTAGAATGAGCCACGGGTCACTGGGCATGCTGTGCATGGGTGCCAAATTCCGCCACATGAGAAAGAGTCGAGATTTTGTCAAGAATGACGAGGGCAGGATTGCAAAGCCCCCTGAGGTATCTAAATCCCCCAACGCATCAAACTCTGAAAAGAAAGAAGAGCAGCCACTCGGCAAACTGTACGTCAAGAAAACCCATAGTTGCCCAGGCTGTAGCAAAAATGGCAAGGCTGTCTACTTCTTCAAAGAGGAAGATCTCAAACATCACGTCACTAAGGCACACCCTGAAATGAATCTCGCCTCAATAAATGCAGATGAATGTGTGAAGTATGTAACCATTATACCCAAGGAGGATGAGAAGAAAGATGATGCTGAATCGCGCCCCAATGTGGAGAATCCCAAGAAACGGAAAAAGAGCGAGTCTGATGACAAAACAGAAATGTCTAAGAAGCCCAAGTTTACACTCCCGACTGAATTCACTTGTGCTAAGCATGCCTGCCTCTTTCAGTCCAAAGATCGAGCAGAGTTTAAGACCCACATTGAGATCCACCATATTGACCGTTCCCTCCCTCAGTGCGAGGAGTGTGGAATGTGCTTCCGTCTTGAGGCAGCTCTCAAACGCCATCTCTTCATTCAGCACAGCATCAGGAAATATGACGCGTACATAAGGCTTGTGCGAGGGGCAAGTCCGTCACCTCTACCGTTGGAAAACAGCTTCAGCTTCAGCTCCAGCCCTAAGCCAGTTCAGGAAACCACCCCACAGGTATCACCATCAACGGCTGGCACTCCTGACAAAGTTGCTTTGCTTGAGTGCCAGGTTTGTTACAAGACATTTCAGAATGAAGGGAATCTACGCGCTCACATGAGAAACCACGGAATGGCATTCATCCGTTCAAAACGCTCCATCAGTAATGATTAGATAAAGGAAAACATCCAATTTTTTACTATTAGAGAGAGCAACGGAAATCGACAAAAGCCAGACTTAAACACGTGACCTCCAAATTACAATACGTTTTTTTTTACATTTCACTATATTTGGTCACATGATTGAAAAAGATAAAAATCTGATTTCTTTAAAATTTGCATAAGCATTATTCTGTGGCAACAATAAAACTAAATTTTGCCCATTCATCTCCAATCAGTAAAGTTTTTTGGTCACCATTTTCTTGCATTCAACAACCATGTTATAAGAACTAAATCATGATTTTACTCTCGTTAAGATTTCTTCTTTGTTCTGCCTTGCAATCCTTTAACCCTAACCCTGCCAGATGCAGTACAGTGCATCTGTGGTGACAGCTTGACCTTGCTGCACTCTGCACACAAGTCAATGTGACAAAGTATGCAATCTGATGCGTCTGGCAGGGTTTCTAGCCAAAATACCCTGGAGGGTTAGGGTTAATGCAGATTTGATATATTCAAGAAACAAGTAAAAAAAAAATTGACTTTCGACTTTCAAAATTAAAATCAAATGTTTGGACTTTGTTGGAAAACATGTTCAAGAGATATAATCACAAGATAACTTCCTCTTATTACAGAACTGTAAAAAGCATGTTACATTGTAGAACAATTTTATGCAATAGAAACCCATTCACTTTTCACTAACCTAAAAAAAAGTCCAAAGTTTCACATAAAAAAGTCAGGCATTAGCCTGTACACATCCCTTTTTTTTAAAGCAAAGTAATGACAAAAAAGATAGAATACAAAAAAGTCTTTTTTGACATGCCTGTCCTAGAAAAACGATGAACTATCAATGTGAAGATGGAATTTTTGTGTTTGCATCGGGGATGATGATGTAAATTAGAAGAGAAAATTCCATCTTCACATTGATTACGTGGTACCCGCTGCTGTATTGGATTCGAATTGACCAGTCGAACCCCGGCAAGCTCGGTGGTCGTGGGTTCGAATCCCGCCCGAGTAAGCCTGTGAATGTTTTCACACATGCTCTCGGAAAGCACCGAGTATACAGTGCATTACATTATACATTACGTCGGGACAGGGCAAAAAAGAGATGAACTATCAGTGGAAAATTGTCCAGTCTATGACTCATGCTATAACAAGACCCTGCCCTTGACAATTTATGCATGGTGGGGATGTACCTCATGAGAAGCTTTGCTTAAAAACTGACTTTCTTAGACATGTACATGAATCATAGCATTAGCAGAGCTACATTTACAACATAATTGCAGGCAGTGTTCATAAGTGTACTTTACGGGAACAAACCTGTAAAAATTTGAGCTTAATCCGTCATCCGAGTCACGGGAAAATAGTTGAAAACTGTTCAGCTTAAACGCTTGAAGCTGGTTATTTATTATGATTTGTCATGGCGGCCTGTGCAGCCAAGCATAACGTACTCAGTAATCCAGCAGTGCATTGAAAATGCAGAGAATGGCGTGTACAGACGTCATCCGGCTTTAAAGGGTTAACGGGTTAACATGCGTGTGTTCTCCCAAACAAACGTGGACGTATAACAAAGGGAACAATATCGTCCGCGATTCCCAAAATATGTCCGCGATTGAGATCGTGTACAAAACCTATGGGAGTCTTCCGAAAAAGTTAAAGTACAAACAAAAGAGGGAACAATAGGACGTCCGCGTTCGATGGTGGATACACACCTGTACGTGTTTGTTTCAGTTGTTAAAATCGATATAAGCAATGACAATATTGAGGTCTTTAAATTTAATTTTCTCAAATGTGACGACAGTAATTTTTCAGAATGAAACTAATCATTTCATGTTTTTTTATAAGTACCAAGGCTGCATGTATATTGAACCTTTAAAAAGTGTATCAATTTCAATGAATTACACGTGTATGTATCATAAGTCAAATACTCCTAGTAAAAAAAGTATCTACTTTTTGCCAGAATTGTGTAGGATGTTTTCATGAGTGTAAAAATTGTGAATTGTATGTATATGTAGATACAGAAAACTAGTACACTGTATGTTCCTTTACAGGCTTATGTGCTCTGTACTAGTTTACAGGAATTTTACCTGATATACTTTTGAGGTCGGCAGAAAAAAAATCTTACTGAAACCCAAGACCGAAATAGAAGCATTTGCAAGTTTGTTGCATCAAGAATGCTTGGTTCTAGGCCAAAATGAGAAGGGGAAGGGGGGGGGGTCGAAATATATAGTAGAGGACCTAAATTTCAAGATGTTCAGTAATCTTTAATTGTTGGTACATTTACAAGGTCCTTCTACAAACCTCAGAAAAAAGGATTTCTTTTTCTTTTTGGGGAGGAGGGCGAGGGCGAGGCCAACTTTTTCTTTTTTGAGGGGTGGATAGGGGGGTAACACCCTCCCCGAAACCACGCCTGGCCAAAACCAGACCTACATGTACACCTTGCATTTCCAAAACCAATACCCCAAAAATTGCACATAAAACATCCTACACGTAGAAGAATAATGCTGTATTTGTGTATTATTTACATATTAGAGGTTTCCTGTAGAAGAGATTTGGAACTTAGATTTTTTGGGCCACCGTAGAAGGGATTTAGAACATCCATGCACAAATCAGTGATGTAGTCGAGACCATCATAAGACCTTCGGTCTGTAAAAAAAGCATTTCTTTGTCATGGTTTATGCCTGTTACTTGTGCCTGGTCTTGTGATGGTCTTGACTACATTACTGGCACGAACGTAATGTTAAGATATGTGACCTGGCTCTAAGAAATGGTTGGAAAGTAGCAAATTTGACACTTGAGATCACTCAGATCATGGTCTTTAACTAATGTGTTTAACGGTCCTTTCTTGTCCATGCTACAACCTTTGAAGTTTTAAGAGTCATGAACACTCGTTTTGAGAAAATGGAGTGAAGTGTCAGTGAATTGTGAAGACTGTACTAACAAAACAAAAAATCACCCAAAAATAATATTTTGAGACTGAATTGACTTATAAAACTTTGGGATACGATAGAAAGGGATTTTTCGGATGGAAAATGTTAAAATCCCAAAATTGACTTTGGTATCTTAACTCAGAATGCATACTTGGGACTTTCCACTCATTCCAGTGTGCTACGTTACAACGACATATCAGCATTTATACTTTACATTGTTACCCCTGATTGATGGGCTTTTTCATTCCTGGATCGTTCTCAACTCACTGGAGAGCTTAAGGGTGCACCACACTAATTCCAGCTCCATTGACAACAGTGTAAAATCAACAAAGTTCAGGGCCAAATAACCTGTACCCCAGCATCACTGGGGTCTAAACAAACAAATGCCACTTGTTGTCTGATCTTTTGTCTGTCCATTTCTTTTCTATTTTTGGGGGGTTAACCAATTACATTTTTAATTATTGACACAAAACAAACCCACCTCCAAAAAAGTCCTATTTCCCAAGCCGATCAACAGCCATTTTTAACATGGCATCCCTCCACTTTCTCGGGCAAATAGGACCCATTTTTCAACAGTAATTTTATCAAGTCTGCACACAGATGGAAGCCCAGAAACCAGGGAGTTGATGCTTGGCTATGTTTACACAATCCCACAATTTTTGGAGGCACAAACTCTCCTTTTTCAAAAAAAGGTATACATTTTATGTTGATGAGCTGGCGCATAAAATCGGACATGAATTAGTGTAGTGCACCCTTAAACAGCAGCCTCGGACACTCTGGACTGTAAACAACCATTCATTACAATTGCAAACTCGGCCTTGCAGGTTGGGTTTAACATGGAAAGGAAGAAGAGTGGTTTGCAAGGCATTTTGTATTCAGATTATCAAGTTCAATAATTGTAAATACTTTGATAACCCTGTGCATTTTTTTTTACAATTTGTACATTTTCCTATTAAGTTTCATTACCGACTTCACATTTCAGATAATCAGGTTAAACAGTTGGTTTTGGACTCTGATTACACTTTCGGTTAGGAGTTTGAAAGTTGTGAAATATTTAGCATATTCTAATTTTGAGATAGATAATTATTTGTTGTAGTGTTTAGAATTGGAGACACTCAAATGACATTGAGCTTATTTGACATGAATTAAATTTTAGATATCATTAGATATCAATGAATTAGCAACAAGAAGAACTGTGGGTAAATTTTGCGTATACTTTTCTTTATAATCAGAGTAACTGCAGCGTGTAATTGTATTCTTCAATTTGCACTGGCATTACAACCCTTGCTGTTTTTGGCATTTAAAAGACAAATTTGAAAAATTATTAAGATTGTAGCAAAAGCCGACTGCGTGATGCCAAAACAAGGCGTTTAACTTTGCAATGTTTAGCGCGAATATCTTGCTAAAAATGGAATTTATAATGACAATTAAGTTTGTTTTTTTTGCATAAAGATCACTCGGCCATAGATGATTTTTCCCTTCAATCTGTGCAAAAACCTTTGGGTGTGATTTTCTGTTCACAATGGACACGAGGATCAAGTGGATGCGATTTTTAACGAGGGTCCAAAATCACATCTACAGTCCAGAATCACAATGAGCTTTAAGCTGTTCACCCATACGTCACATTACACTCTTTATCAAGGTGGGATGATAGTTTACAGGCTTGAGATGTGATTTTATAACGCCCATTGTTATTGCATTGTTCTAAACGTTCAAAGTGTGAATAGACTGTATCAAATGCCCACTGTCGCCATAGCAACAATAGGCCGCCATATTGTGGGACAAGCAAATGATAATATCGGCACATATTATTGTATGCGTGTCCCTCAATATGGCTGCCATGACATCATATTTGATACGGTCTACATGTACCAGAGATGTAGTCAAGTCCAAAACAAGCCCCCCAGTCCTAATTCCAATCACAAGCTATTCAAATGAGCTTTGACAAAGGCATTCCTTTGGTATTGTTCATCCAGTTACTTGTGACCGGGCTTGCGAAAGGACTCGACTACAACTCTGACATGTACATACTTGGTACTTACCATGCCATTTCTATCTGGTAATCATAAAGTTAATAAATTGCTTGCTGCTGTGGTTTTTCAACTATCTCATGTTTCTGTCCTATTCATTCAGAAAAAAGTCTATACATAACTGATGTTGGGGTTAACAAAAAGTTCTTTTGCATAAACAAATGCATCATGTTCGAAATTACATACTTTAATGGAAGTCTTTTATTTCAATCTTTCATGATACATGCATTTGGATAAATTAGTCTGGAAAAAAGCAATTTATACAATAATAAAAATCACATTAATCTTGTATCAAAACATTTCTTGTATTAAAAACAATGCCAAAATGTTGTTAGGCTACAAAAGCATACTGTACCATTAGTGCATTTATGAAAGTCATAACAGCCAAAACCAGGCTGTTCCCACATTTAACGAATGGCAAATAAAAAAAAAATGATCAAAATCATCCATTTCCCATTTTAACCCTGCGAGACCAACCATTGTCTGCAAAACACGGCTGCCTTGCCGGACTGCAGTTTGCAGTACGCCTCCACCTCGCAGGGTTAAACATTCCATATCTTGAGAAATACTTCACCCACACCCGGTGAGGGCCTGTTTTAAAGTTCTTGAACTCCTTGAAGTCCAAAAAACAACTTTTGATTTTTGGCGGGAAGTGCCCGGTTTTGCCATCGGGTGTCACTCAGTTTGTTCCACAATTCTTGAATGTCGCAATTCTGTAAAAAAAAACATTAATGCATCACCACATTCAAATTTTTAGAATGTTCCCCAATTTTTGGTTGCCGTCTCCGTCTATGTAGCCACTTCGGGGAAGGTGAGCTGGTCTTACCAACGGTGGAAGTTACCCCACCTGGGTCTGCAAATTGGGATAATTTCTTTGGTATCTATTAAAGATTTATCGTCTATTTAGATCTGGGCCCAGGAAAACCGTAAGGGTGGTAGGGCTGGCAACCTAAAATGTGGCCAACCCCGACCTCTGTTGTAGCCCTTTACCAAGAGTGGCTTTTAGCCTTGTATTGGGCGACTTACATTAAAAACGATACATGTACATGTTTATCACTGCAGAGTAAAAGACAAAGAATGCTATACAAGTTTAGCTAATTAATGTGTACAGCAATTCAAGTGCATGGTGGAATACACTCGGACCACTGCAAATTCGGCTGTGACAAAGTGGTGGTTAAAAGTTTGCAGGAATCAATCAGGGAAAAATGCTGAAAAAGGTTCTGGAATCAATCATGATTACGGATGAATTATAAAACAAATTTAAAAACTTTAAAAAGTGTTAACATCTTTATCAAAATTATTTGTAACTAAATTTGTATTCAACAGTATATTTCCCCTTATCTCAATGGATGTTTATAAGCACAGCTCAAAAAAAATGAAGATACATTCATAGACCTATTGAAAGACACGGATATTCCATAGGTGATATTAACAACAATTACACTGCATGACAAAAATAGCACAATCAAAATAGCTTTCCTTTGTTAGTTTCCATAATTCCGTTCACCTGAAAATGCATAATCATTAAAAAAAAAAGTCTAACTCGATAATACATACTTGTATAGTTGTTCATGTTGCTATTTGAAATTGGAAGTCCGTACAAAAAACTGTTATTCATCTTTAAAGGTAGATAGCACTGGAAGAGCTGACGACACAGTTATAGGCAGTGTCCATACTTTGTGTGATTCAACCTATACATGATATAACAAATCTGTGAAAGTTTGAGCTCAATCTGTTGTCCGAGTCAGGAGAAATGAGAAGGGATGTAGTCGAGACCATCACAAGACCCCACATACAAGACCAACACAAGAGTAAACAAGACCATCACAAGACCTTCAGTCTTAATTCAAGTCTCAAGCTATTCAAATGAACTGTAATAAGAGCATTCCTTTGTCATTGTTTATGCCTGTCACTTGTAGCTGGTCTTGTGTCTTGTCTTGTGATGGTCTTGACTACATCTCTGGAAATTAGTGAAAAATTGTTCTACATGGTATTTTAAAAATGACGTTGTGCTCGTTCATTATGTGCTGATGTCGATCTGTCCAATCTAAATAAGCCTCTGTCTTTTTGGAAGTCGTCAGGCAAAAACACTTCTAAGGATTGGCACTGGTGCCATCTTTATAAACAGTGAGCTCTCAGATTGAAATGAATCTTTTTTTCTTTTTTTTATCCTACCTTTAAAAGCTGCATGCATAAATTTCATTCTTTGGCCAAAAGCTTTTCTTATAAAAAGTGGAAGTCGTTGCTGTTTTTAAACTTGTATACATCCCCTTAAAAATTATATTAGCTGCTGACTAACATACATATGAATGCTCAGAAAAGTTAAGTTTATTTTAAATTTGGAAACAAATTGTGGCTCCTTTCAGGCATTCCATATGGAACACAAAAAACACTTGCAAACTTATTGCATTTTTGCATAAGAATGACAAAAGTATCGAAAAGTTATTACAGTAATTTGAATGGTTTTTTTCCGGGAAGCGAGTATAAATATCTTCTCGTCATTGAAAAAGGATTTCAAAACTATGTGGAGTGAGTAGAAACAAACTTGCATATTGTAATTCAGCACTTTGTCTTATAAGAATACTTATACAATGAAATTACATCCTTATTAAACTTAAGATACACTAGGCATAAAAACATGTAAATTATTGGTCATACTATGACATACTTATGCATTGATTAAACCATACAGACCCGTACCAGGGGGGGGGGGGGGGGGGTGCAAATTCCCCAAAAGGTCAACTTTCAATTTTTTTCTCAAAAAAATTCATATGCGCCCTGATATGAAGTATATGTAAAGGCAATTGAAAGCGCAATTATTGGAAAATTTGACTCTACCCATTACCCTTAACCCCTCCCACAAAAATATTTTGGAGTATATATTTTTAATGGATATTTTTTAATTTGGTCCGGGCACGCCATATTAAAATACTAGAGCACTAGTTAGCCAAATACTTAAAACTGATGGCTGCAATATGTTGGTGCATAAATCTATGGAAAGTTCAATACGGCTATTTGCATATTTACCGATTTTCACACGTTATAGAACATTATTGTTGATCTCAATGGTCAAGGCTGGGGAAGACAAATGCACCAATCAAATACAAAAATAAAGAAACACTAAATCGGGCAACAGTTCTTGTAGTCTCGGTTCAAGACGGGAGGCATATATACATCAACCTGCCTTTCGTGTGAAGCTGAATTCTTGTTTATGAATGCACGTTTCGATGGGAGTATTACTGCACGGGGGCAGTAGAGCTCGTTTAATTTGTTGCGGTGCACAATTTTCAGATTTTATGGGATACAGTGGAACGCTGCTATAATGAACATCGCGGGATCCACAGATTTTGTTCGGTATAGCAATCGTTCGGAATAGAGATTTTTAGCAGCCGGTTACTTAAGGACAACTTTAAACATGAGCCGGCCATTGAATCATGTAATTACATGTTCATACTTTCTAAGCTTACCGAATTCTAAAGCAACAGTTGGCTTTTTCCTTCTATTCCTTAATACTATAATAACCACCTGTCACTCTTCAACTAAAAAGCTGCGTCCGTTTGGGAATTAAAAACAGCCCAAATACCCAGTACATTTCTTATCCGTTGCCTTTTTTTCAACAACTTGCGTGAATGGACTGTATTGATAGTGCCCTCTACCGGTGAATTTGTCAGGTACCGGAGCGGCATGCATATGAGGGGAATCAATGTCAAAATATCTTAAACCAAGACTACAGTTCTTGATGTTTACAGACGTGTTGCAGGAGACCAGTTCAGAATGGCAGGGGTGAGATTGGCCAAAAATGAAAAATCCACCAAATCTGCAGTGTTTTGGGGGGTCGCCAAGGACCCCAGAGCAACGTGGGGTCTTTGGTTTGTATTTGCCTTAAGACACCCCTTAAAATACCTGCCTATATCCACCTTTATAGGGTGAAAACACATTTAGGGTAACACCTCAAAAATTCCAGATTTTAAAAGAAATTCTTTAAAAATTATAAATCCAGTAAAACAAATCCTGAAAAAAATTCCTGAAATCAGGAAAAATATTGACAAATCTCATCCCTGGAATGGCCACACAAGGACTTTTTAAAAATAATTGAAATTGTTTTTTGGTCGTGCACACAACACACACACACAAGTGTGTAAACAATCGCGGACCTCCTATTGTCCCTCTTTTGTTTATACTAACTTTTTCGGAAGTCCTCCCATTGGTTTTGTACACGATTTTCAATCGTGGACCTTGACACAATCGCGGACCCTATTGTCCTCTTTGTTAAAGGTCCACGGTCTGAATAGCTATACAAACGCACACACACACAAGTGTGTGAATACCAGCAATCGCGAACCTCCTATTGTCCCTCTTTTGTTTGTAACTTTTCGGAAGGCCTCCCATATGTTTTGTACACGATTTTCAATCGTGGACGTTCGGTCAATTGTGGACCCTTTGTCTACACCCTAACTCTTTTTTCCCTAGTCCACGATTGCTGGTATACTCACACCCTCCCATGATGGCCGCTCTTAGGGAACGAGAAAACAGCATCCTTGTCATCTTATAAAGCTCTATGGTTTACACGCAGCTGCCCTGTCAGAGCTCCGTCATAATGTCATGATTGTCCCCGTCTAGCGTGCTGACCCGAATCATCTCCTGTGTGGTAATACTGTATCGCTTGTCCCTGAGTGGAAATTAACAAAAAAAGAGTTTTTGATTGTTATAAATGTGAGTATTCCATCTTCCTGCTCGTATAAATCATTAAAAAATGCTGATATGAGTTTGTCAATGAGCCAAGCACCTAATAGCAGAAAGCTATGCAGAGCGATGTTATATGCGAGTAGAAGAAAGGAAGGGTTTAAGTCGAAACATATTCTGTACTCGTACTCGAGTATATTTTTCTGTACTCATACTAAAATATATTTTCAGTACTCAAATGTGGGTACATTTTTCTGTACTCGTACTGAAGTGTATTTTTCTGTACTCATACTCGAGTCAGTGTATTTTTCTGTACTCACACTCGAGTCAGTGTATTTTTCTGTACTCACACTCGAGTCAGTGTATTTTTCTGTACTCATACTTGAGTATATTCTTCTGTATTCATACTTGAGTATGTTTTTCTGTTCTCATACTTGACTCTATTTTTTCTGTACTATGTTTGGTCACAATGTACAAGCAAAGATGGTGATAAAAATAGATCTCATTATCAGATGACCAAGGCCCAATCTTATTATGTCACTCAACAGGAAACAAATTCCTTTAGCAAATTCACCTGTTAAGCGGAAAGCAGCAGAGACAATATCAAAGGCACCAGCAAAATACATCACAGCATTTGTTTGCGCTAAGCATAATTCTGTGCTTAGTAGCTAAATGAAATTGGCCCCAGGGAGAATAATTGATGAGCACTTTCAGACTATCCAGTGATGTAACTTGTATTACAAACATTTTAACCCTTTCAGTACCACACTGTCTATTGCCTTATCTTCCCCCAGGACCACATTCTCAGTAAAACATGAACAACTCAAGCAAAAAAAAAAGCAGCCCACTGCTGCTGAATGACGGTTGTATTTCCAACCAAAGATTTCACCCTCAAGAATTGGTTGAAAAGGAAAATGCTGTGTGTAAAGTTAGTATGAAAAATATTCTTTCATACATGTACATGTATGGTGTAAAAATTAAAGTCAAAGCTGCTAAAATAGCAAAGTTATGGCTGTTTTCTCTTCTGGCCCACTTAACCCCTTGCGTACGGATGACGCAAAAACAAAGTGCCACCAGGCCAGATGACGCCACTGGCCGCTGTTTGTGCAGTTTCAATCCATTGTTGGAGTATTGTTTATGTTACGCTTGACTGCACAAACACATTGTAGCGGTTCGCTTGACTGCCAGAACCGCCGCGGCACCCCGACGTCTCCCGTAAAATACCGTGCCCAAGGGGTTAATCACACAGGAAACTTGTTTGTTACATGAACAAATGGCACTCCATACACATAACTGTACAGGGAAAGTTCGGATACAGTTTTCTTTAAATGTTTTAATGGTGACACGTGAAGTTGATAGCACCATTGGAAAGATTTGAACAAGCTCTTTCTGTTGGTATAAGGATCATGTATGAATGGCGAAAAACACAAGCACTAGGTTGTTGAAACATGAATCTGTCGTTTGGATGCACTTGTGTGTGGTTTCTTTGTCGAATAAACTCGACATTGGTAGGGAAAAGGTTAAGAAATGCGCACAATGAAAACAAATGAGTTTAAAAAATAACCGAATGAGTATGGATCAAATAAATGGTAATGGTTGGATAGCTGACAAGCTTACTGATCGGAAGGGAATGGATTGGAAATATTATGAATCAATAGGGCATCATTATTAAATTAAATATATGAAAATGTTTATGAAAATGCTTTTTTACTTTTGAAGAAGGAAATGTATTAAAGTGGAACGTCACATGTTAAGTTGATCACACACACACATATTCAAACCGACTCACGATAACTTACCACTCAAACATGAACTACAGTTGTGCTATTAGTCTGAGGGTTCAGAAAAATATACAAGATTCATGTAATATTAAACTTACAAGACAATTTCAGGTAAATAATATAACTAAGTACACAGCAAACTGGTCACAATAACGTTATTTCAATGCTAATGACATTATGCTAACAATGCCAGTCAAAACCGTTTGGTCCTTTAAACAATTCTGCAAAAAGTTTCTATTTTAATACAAAATGGCTTTAAATACCAAAATCAGATGAAAATAATCGTGTTTTTATCAACCCAAAAAAAAAAACGGCCTAAAATAAATAGTTTTATAAAGTGACTTGGAAGATGTTATATTGAAAATTGAGTAATTTTTCTTATACCCAGCACGATATGGGGCAGAGGGGTACCCCCCTTTTGTCCCTATACCCTATCCACTCTCCAGACTATTGTTACCCAACACATCCCCCCCCCTAGACATCTGAAAAGAATTCCAGAAATTCCGGGAACACAATGACCAACACAAAAGAGGGGGGTTCCCTCTGCCCCATATCGTGCATCATATGATTTTTCTAGCTAAAAACCTGACCTTAGCCCCAACAATCCTGAATCTTCCAACAATTTTCCACACACCCTAGGGAGTTAGGGTTAAGGTATTTGTGCAAGAAAATATTCCACCGTAGTAAGGTCCAACTACATTGAGCTAACAAAAACCAGAGTTCTTGGAAATCTGGTTGGAAGTGACCACTCAGAAGAGATTCTATTTAAATGGCTATTCTGATATACTTTGCAGCATACAGCAATGCTTGCTAGCTTGTTTCTACAGCAATGTTAGTGCCTGCACTACTTTGTCCAAAAGTGCCATGATATTTATGAAAGTGTCGGCAGTAAAAATCCAATATTTGCCACGCCCCTGCAATACACATTCTATATGGGTATGCAGGGGGCGTGGCAAGCAACATTTCTGCGCCGATAGCATCACAGCCAGAACGGGGTATTTTTTGTTGGGTTGGGCAAGCCACATGGTTTTTTTCTGTCAGAATAAAAATACCTCAAACACACAAAAAACTATTTTTAATGTATTCATTATAGCGTGTTCCTATTATAATTTACAGTGAACCTTTTAACATCTTGAATACGGACTAGGGCCATAGCCGCGCTTTGAAAAAGACCACCTGGCCGGTTGACGTCTATAGGCGCATTCCTGTGCTTACTCAATACATTCTTTTTGAACTACTGGTATATTGTTCTTGAATGGGAGTGTAATGAATAGATGGAGCTTTTTCAAACAAAGCTTTCATTCATACGAAAGGGGGGTCCGTGTGTGTGATGAATAGGACCACTCTATTCAGTGTGGTGCCTGTTGTTTGCATTTACGCTTGGCTGCACATCCCCGATCTTGGCATACCAGCACCCCATCAATAACAGCCGGATGCAAGAGGTGAAGAAATTATTTTGAAGAGAATTTTGGGGGAAATGGTCTAGTGCAAAACACCTACGTGGCTTCATGGTGAACGTGTTCATCCCTTTATATATACCTACCCTCTGTTGTAGTTAGGTTTGTAACCAGGTGGCAAGTCAGGCAGTTCCTCGCTCGTACCATTTCCCTGGTTCCCTGCGCAGTGGTCCCCATTCACCCGCATGTCTCTGTCGTCAACCAGGGAGGAAGTCACGACTGAATGGTTGGGCGGGATCGGCTTGGACCACGAATACCCTACTCTCTTCTCGTGGAGGACGTCCATGTTGTTGTTATCGACAGTGATGAGGGCTTCGTTCGGAATAGTATTCCGGATCGGGATAGTACCCCGAGCGGGGTTGGTACTGGTGATAAAACCACCATTGGATTTGCCCTGATGCCCAGAGGGTGAGGGACGGAGCTTCGACGGATAACTCCCACCATTAGGGAACGCCTGTGCCACAGTATGGCGATTGGCTTGAGTCGCTGTCATGCTATTTGTCATGTGATCAATCATGTGATCACCGGATTGCAAGGCTGTATTAGTCATCCGACCGACTGGCTGTTGATCCGGTCCGGTTTGATGTAGATAGGCTGGGATCAGATCTGACTCGCGGCTAGGGGTTGCTAAGGTCGAGCGGAGGTCAGTGACATCACCAGAGGGCATGGGGTCACTGTGGGAGCGGTGTACGTCCAGTTCGCGGTGCAGGGCTCTGACCGTTGTTGGGGGCTGACCATTATGGCTGTGCAGTGCCTGAGTGTGTCTGCTGGATACAAAAGATTAGTTGTGTTATCATTTGAAGGGTAGTTTTAGTGTTTCAGGTGCAGTAACATAACTTCTTCACTCTAAAGGGTAGTTTTTATAGAGTCATTATGACTGCCGACAGCATCTGCAAGGCGTCCCCGACGGCAATGTCAATTATGGAACTGTTCTAGATCTGTCATGACTGGTCCAAACAGAGATGAAGATACTCGGCAAAGTTGGACCACGTTCAGTAGAATTTACTGGGAAAAAACTCCGTCTCGAACTGTCAGAGGAAAAATATATTTTTCTGTCTCAATGTTTGCTGATTATTTTGCTTTATTTGTTACCAAACTGCGCGAAAAAGTGAACAGTTCCTATTTGGTTATTGGTTTCCTCATTCACTTGTGCAGTGTGGGTGTCTGAAAGAGACCGACTACACGTGCTGTATAGTTGCACTTGTAATTCTGATTCAGCTTATCAACATGATACAACAGATATCAACCCTGATGTGTCTCACCTCTCTACCAAACCATCTTCATGTTCGTTACCAAGCCCGGAATCTTCCCTGCTGTGGGCTACTCGCAACCCCTCCAAGCCCAGCGTGGGGGATGGATCATGGTGGGGAATCTCGGCCTCAGGGTGTCTGTAACGGTGTCTGTCATGGTTCTGGAACCCATTCGTTTCAAGGGTAGAAGCATTTGTCATGTGTACTTGAAGGTCCTAGCATTGGAAAAGATTGTCATTTAATCTGGTTTCACCAAGATATTTTGCATCGATTGTTAAAGATGCTGTGTTCCTGCTTTTCAGACATGCCCCCCCCAAAAAAAAATCCATAAAAATTAAGATATGGTATCAACCTACCTGACTGCTCTGTGGTTGATGGCGCGTACTGAACAACCCACCCCTGCTTTGTAGTGGACTATCTTTTGTTGCGTGTGCTGGATCCCTATGCTGGATCGCTCCACTTGGGGAATAAGGGGGTGGTGGGGTGCCGGCTGGTTGCCAATTTTCAGGCTTTTTGGTGCGGCGATGGCTTTTAGGAGATGAGTTTCTTGAATGGTGCCTCCCCGAATGCTCACTAATGTTGCTACGAGGGTGGCAAGATTTTAAAAAAAACATAACCAACGGCAAGCAATCAACAGCAAAAATATTATTTGTGTTAGACTGAATAAAGATTTAAACCTCGCTCTAAAGAGCCCATGCAATATGATTTTCATGACCTAGGAAATTGTCTTAGTGGATGGTTATGGAGCGAAAAAAATAATATATTTCATTTACCTGTCACTGAAATCTTCATTTCTTCTGCCTCTTGGCCGTGAGTGGGTGTGTCGTGATCGATGGTTGCTATTTGAAACTCCATTTTCAAGTCTGTTTTAATAATAAAAAAAATGTAATTACTAAATAGAATTTGACGGATCCTGGAACGTAATCTGAGACCTGGATTATCAACTAAGCAAGAAGCAAACTTCACAAAAGTTGCAACAACTGTAACAATGTGTATGCCACGTTCTGAAGCATGTAAATATCTTCAGCATTATGAGACGATTAAAAATGTTTACACAAGTTGCACACGGCGTGAAAATCAGAGAGACATTATGGCAAAAGCCATGCTGACCCAACAGCCAAGGCCCTTGGCGGCCCGTGGCTCCCCCCCCCCCCCTCCCCTCCCCCCCCACCCCACCACCAACCAAACAAATTAACAACTTTGACTTACACGATGTTTGTGTAAGGGATACCATTTCGTTCTTCCTCAGTGAGTTGTGCTGGGTCCACCAGTTCCTTCTTGAAGTGTTTTTGGAACTCGGCGTTAGTTTGACCAGCAAAAGCCCTGTGTAAAGACATCCAATACAAATTACTTTTCATTGGGCGACGTTCAGAGGGCTTGAGTTTCAAACAAAAAATCCATGAGACCACCGGGCTAGTAGCACTTGTACAAGTGATCCAGTAGAGATGATTCATTCTTTTCAAGACCAGTCTAATCTGGACATTCGTTGCAGTTTGGACAATTAGAGTCCCAATTTGTTAAAGATTAAAAAATTGGCAACTAGGTCATTTGTGAACAAAGAAAACTGGCAGGAGTGGGATTTGAACCTGCGACCTCCGGAATACCATACCGGTGCTCTACCAACTGAGATATCTTGCCCTATATTGGCGGTCTCCCATATTGTCAGTGTCTTTGTTCGGGAGCACTAAGAAATAAAACCAAGAAATAACAATAAACAAGGCGGACTTTATTCTTTCAAGGCATGAAGAAAAATTACCAGCTCACCGGTCTAGTTTGGTCTCACAGTCTGTTAGACCAATAAAATAGAATAATGTTGTATTAACCAATCACAGACCCTGGTCCGACAAAATTCCACAAAAATTGATGGCATAACATAACAAGACCTTTACCCAAACCCCAGGATTTCTCAGATATTGAGACGATCAAGTGTAAATCACATCGATTCCATGTCGACCATAAAGTCTTTACGATTGACCAGTCGGAATTTTATAAATTACGAGTGCTTTGGACTTTACAAGATCGTGTGGTAAAAAATGCTTTTACAGGGAAGGTCTTGCCGAGACTTTCCCAAGACCTTTGGGACCTTTAATACTTGAATTTGCTTTTCTAAGTTGATGGAAACTTAAACATGAACTCAAATTTAAAAATCATGTTGACTTTGTTTTTATAACATTGCTACTTTACCAGAGGCGAGTTAGTTTGACTGACAGTGGAAGTTACCCCGCCTGGGTCTAAAGGTCTAAAAATTGGGATAATTTCTCTGGAATCTGTTGAAGACTGATCTGGGGCCAGGAAAACTGTAAGGCTCGTAGGGTTGGCAATTCCAAATGACGCCAGCCCAGGGGGTTAGTCAGAAAAAAAATTATGGCAAAGCTGTTTTCAATTTACAAAATGACCAAAATAATAGTGTAAATTTTGACTTCTGATCAATCGATCATTTTAATACTCTGCTATACGGTAAAATCCGTTGCTAGAGAAGTCAGTGTACGGTACCAAGAACACTCACATAAAACTTAACAAAGTCGCAAGACTCAAATTTTTTGGGCGTAAATCCTTTACTACGGCATACGTTACACAGCTTTCTGAAATCAGTTAATAGACCTCTTCAACAAATTGCCAACTATACAGAAGAATTTACATGGAATACACAAAAGTTTCAGACAGTATATTCTTTGGCAAAAAAGAGAATGACAAAACTTGTAAAATGCAAAATTTGACAACGGGTCAATAAAAAAAAAGACCACCCCGCAAAAAAAGATAAACCTACTCTCTCCCAGGCAGGCTTCTTGGATTAGGATAATGGCAGGGATGATGATGATTGTGATGATTTCGGGGAGGAGGGTAATGATGCCATGAGGTTTCACTATCTGGGTATCTGCATGCAAGGAGAAATTAAAGTTTGGCAGAAATCAAAACAAGAAAAAAGGCAATCAGTGGCTTTGAAATAATGACAAATGCACAAGAAATAAGGATTTGGATGAATGTTCAAATATTTTAGTAAACTATTAAGATTAGATGTAAATAATTACCGGTACGTCGTGTGCCCCACCTACAAAACAAAATGCCCTGGCCATTGTGCAGTAACCCAATGGCACATTATTTGTATATGATGAATCAAGGGACATTGGGCACCATGTATAGTCATAAACCAGTTCGGCATTTCCACTGCGCATGTGCACAATGACATTTTAGCCCAGAATGACCTAACGCGCGCGTGTGAACGCAAAAGGTGGTCGCACAACACGCACGTGTTCATTTCAATCAGAATGGGCGTTCGCGTAACATGGCGTGACATTACGTCAGAAATTTTATCCCGAATAACCTGTGACCCTTGAGATACCGAACTGGCTTATTTTTGTTCCACTGTCCTGAATCCTGCAAAATCCTCCAAAACGTCCCAACAGATTTTGGAGAATGTGGAAGGGTTAGGGTTTTGCATGCACTGGGATCACAGCACTGTAAATCACAAGCTGTAAATGATGCAACCGATTCTTAAACCATTCTGTCCGGCTGTTATTGATGGGGTGCTGGTATGATATACGGGCTTGTGCAGCCAAACATAATGCACACAATAGGCAAACAATGGATTGAGGACGTGCAGGAATGCGCATATACACAACAACCGGCCAGGTGGTCTTTTTAAAACCGCGGCTATGGCCGTCGTCTGTATTCAATGAGTTAAAAGTTTTATGGCCAGCCTGGGAAAGGCATGGGATGAGGGTGAACAAAAAAATGCATAGAATGAAATATTGACAAACTATTGCAAACTTGGAGGAAAGCTGGCGATACACATTGTACAAACCTGTAAAGAATTGTACACTATGTCTTTGACGAATGATGCTGGCATGCCTCCTACGGAAGTGCAGGCACAGACCAAGACTCCCGTTTAATTTCTCCCGATCTTACTTACCCATCCTTGAGTCTCTTGACGACCACTTCCTGCCCTTCCCGCATCTCTCCTCTCACCATTCTGTTCTCCTCAAGGAAATTCCACTGCTCCTCAGAGTTCACCATCCTCTCTCGCGACCTATCAAAACATTTCATCAAATTTAGGCTAAGTTTTTCAATTATTATCTTTTTATTCTTCAAACCAACAAGCACAAATTCGTGCAGGAGCCGCGTCGTCCACCTATGAATCAGTAAAGCATAGTAAATGTTGTAGCGCCCTCTTCTGTTGAGCCGTGTCGCGAAAACGAATTTGGCACAAAAAGAAGAAGAAGAACACTAGGCGCTTATAGAGCCCCCCGTCTGCGATGCGACGTGGCTAAAAAGATTGTGGATTCACTCATTGGGACGAGGCTCTACAGTTTCTTCCGACTAGAGTGAGCAAAGATAAATGGACAAGGGTTGGACTTGAACCTGTGACCTCTCAGTTACTGCTCCGACAATCTACCAACTGAGCTACCTTTTCCCATGTTTAGCAGTCTCCCAATTCTGTGCACATCCAATTGGAAATCGGTCGCGTATGCCGCAAGCTGTTCCTGTGCGAAATTTGACTTGGCAGGCAAAAACCAGTTTGCGAATGTCATAAGTGCCAGACTAGACTTGTGTTGATTGGCCAAGCAGCGCCCTCTACAGCTAGGATACAGAGAGGATAAAGAACCAGTGGACTCGACAAGTCACAACGTCGGCACTCTTTAAACACTCATGTGCCATTACTATCAGAAGATAAACAGGAAGTTGATACTCACAAGTGCTCAAAATTGTCAAAATTATTATATCAATAAATTCAAGTCAAATCAAATCAGTATCGCATACCTTCTCCGTCGTCTTCTGCCCTCATCATGCCGGCTGTACTCGGACTCACTCCCGCTACTCACGCCCCGAGACCGAGATCTGAAGTGCCAAACAAAAATTGTTAACCTCTATGCTCATATACTTTCTCAAATCATTTAACATTTTTATACCTACAGCTTTTTACATCACTGTACAAAAGGTAACCTACAGGATTCTTGCCTCTTCAAATGCAAGCAAAAAAAAAATAAAAAATAATAATAATAATAATAATAATAAAAAGACTCTTCATATTATCCGGTTACAATATCCTAAAACGGTGTATGTAGCAGAGTTGTACTCTAGTCCCTGCAAGTCCTTTCACAAGTCCTTTCGCAAGTCCAGTCAGAAGTCCTTTCATAAAGCCGGTCACAAGTAACTGGATGAACAATGACAAAGGAATGCCTTTGTCAAAGCTCATTTAAATAGCTTGTGATTGGGATTAGGACTGGAGGGCTTGTGATGGACTTGCAGGGACTTGCAGGGACTTGTGATGGGCTCGAATACATCTCTGGTATGTAGCGCCCCCAACAAGCTATACACGAGTTGGATAAAGCAGTACCTTCTTTTTCTGTGCTGATTACGATGACGAGATTCATGGTCGCTTTCTGCTTCCGAACCCAAGGACCTTCTGCTCCTGAAAACGGAAAAAAAAACATTTTTGACTTAACAATATTTATATTAAACAAACCACAAGGTAACTGACGAGGTAATTTAATTGATTTTTTTTAGTATGAACAAAGAAAACTGGCAGGAGTGGGATTTAAACCTACAGAGCTATCTTGCCCTATGTTGGCGGTCTCCCAAATTATCAATGTTTTTGTTATCCTCAATGAGTAATTCCTACAGTGTCCCCTTGCAAGGTTGTATTGTAAAGTCGGGGCGTGATGCCTGGCTATACAGCATTAATGACAGAACAAAGACACTGACAGTTTGGGAGACCTCATACGTAGGGCAAGATAAGCTCAGTTGGTAGAGCATCGATACGTTATTCTATGGGTCGCAGGTTCGAATCCCGCTCCTGCCATTTTTCTGTGTTTACTTTGAAAATTCATTCAAAATTTGACAAAAGGCATGAAGAGAATTACCTCCTTTTTGTATTGTAGGCAGCATCCGACTCGCTGTCGGAGCGATCACCGTGGCGATGATGGGGGCCAGGGGACTTAGAGCGCCCTCGATGTCGGTGCTGACGGGATGCTGAGCTACGAACAGAAACAGGTGACTCTCCAGCTGGTGTGAACAGCCCACTGTATTCGGATGAAACAAAATCGTATTTTAGTTTGGCGAAAAACATAGTTTCTCTCTAGCCTCTACCATCAAACGAACCCCTTTCATGTACGTCACCATTGGGTCACTTAGCGTGCGAAGTGTTAGACACAAGACAGAATTCCTGTAGTCTCAGCGAGGTTGCTAAATGACAGCCATTCACAGAGAAAAGATTTTCGCCCACACAAGTTCCATTTCATCAGGATGTCAAACTGAGTGATACCGTACATTAAAACAGAGAGGTGAACATGCTCTTTCTAACACGGCTGTAGTCGTGTCCCACTCCGAGTCTGATGCCAAAACAGTGAAAAAGTGAACTTAAAAGTCCACTCGGAGTTCAAAACTAAAAACAACAGCTGAAATCTAGACTTGACTACAGCCCTGGCTTTAACCCTCCTACTATTATAACTATCACAACCTATCGAAAAACCAAATCCACTCCTCTCCCACAGCTTGTGTGTCTCAACCTGTCACTCGATAGGTTTTGATAGATAGGGTAGTTGGCTTCAATTTGGCACCTGGAGAGGGAGGGTTAATGAAGATGTGAGGCTGGCTTCTAAAGTACTTTTTTAATATCATAATGGTCTTAGAATCATGCCTGAACTCGGTCGAGTCCAAACTCACTGAGTCCAGCCATGACTCCGGGATCATAACGATTTGTATGAAGTATTTTAGAATCCAGCTACGTTAGAGCCAGAGCTCTATTCAAATCCAGGTCTCAGCTTGGATCTGTACTCAACTCCAGCCTTTCTTGGTAATGCACAAGAAAAATATTAAGTGAAAAAAAAAAAGGAACTTTGGGCTCATTATGTGGGTTCTAGTCCCATTTGTAGGTATTTGGCAAAAAGGACTTATGGGCAAACAACTTACGCTCTCGCTTGCTGGGCATCTTCCCACGGAACGGATCGCACGCTCATCCCAGATGTCGGGCTGTCGTGTCCACTTTGCCGATGGTGTGATGGTAACCTACACGAAAAACATGTCGTCTTACAAATCTCTTAAAAATGAGGGGGGGGGGGGGTAATTTTAATTATCTTTGTTTTAGGAAGGGGGGGTGGGTTTCCACACAAATGATTTTGAGAAATTTCAGAAATGTAGGAATTTTAGATGTTTTACATCAACTGTTTATTTACACTTTTTAATAATTTTTGTAGAAAAACCAAAAATATATGACATTCTGGCTAATAATCTAATTGACCATTTGCTGTTTGAGGGAAATACTGCCTTGGAGTCCGAACAATCAGGCTGCAAAATACAACAAATAATTGTGTACCTGTTGACTGGCTGTGGTGATAGTCTCAACAACAGCCCGTCGGGGCTTGCCAAGCTATCATCGAAAACCACATCATCAGCTGCTGATGAGACATTCTTGAGGGATACATCCGTTTGGGATGGTCGTTTGCTGTACTTGCGACTTGGGGCTCGGTTGACCTGTTGCTCTGGTCTGTTCAGCTCGGACGCTGCATCTAAGGCTTCTCTCTGCGTCCGACCACTATATAGGAGGGGGAATCAAGATTGCAATAGTCCAGTTAAGTTGATCCTATGAATGAATCCCATGAAATGAGTCTTAAAGGCTCATGAAAAGGCTATAAATGGTTCTAAAACAATGATGAATACATGCCGGTACATAGTTTTGTGTTTTAGAAATTTATCAGATGTAATAAAAAAATAAAAAATTAAACTGAGCATGCTCCTACTCATTTCTGAAAAACATTGATGAAAACCAACATGTACAATCCAATTTCCAATGGTCCGACTTTTACGAACCAACTTTCGTCCAAAAGCACTTCCATGAATGATTTTCAGACAAATGGTGCCATTTTCAAGGGACGGTTGTGACTTTTTGATGATCTTGGCAACATTTTGAATTGCCAACCCTACCACCCTCTTCTGGTTTCACTGGCCCCAGATCTAAATGGAGGATAATTCTTCAACAAATTACAGAGAAATTGTCCCAATTTTTTAGACCGATAGTGAGACAAACTCACCTCTCCCTGAAGCTACATAATAAAGCATAGCTATCTCATGAAAAAGACCAATTTATGACAGGAAACTGCTTACACGTAGTCTCCGAATCCAGAAACGTTGCAGCATGAACAGAGAGAAGCATTTTAGTGAACCAAGCCTCCGTGATTGAGTGTACTGAGAAAGTTTGTCCAAAATCATGCATACATTCAGTAGGAGAGACTCACGTGTGTCTGAAACCAGATTTGGAGAAGGATAATTTTCGCTGGTGGGCAGGTTCACCCCCCGCTTGGGGAAGTCGGAAGAATGCATGCTGCTCGACACAGCACTGCCATAGGTGCTTGCTGGCCGACCGGGTAAACAACTTGAAGACACAGTCATCCTCGATGCCCTATGAGAAAAATGGAAGCACAAACGAAAGGCAATTTGGGAGTCAGGTTGGGAGTTAGGTTGGCCTGGTAGTGCTTTGCTAGTCTTTCACCGCTGTGATCCGGGTTCGAATCCCACCAGGGCCGACAAGTGGATTGGGTTTTCAGTCCTTGCCTGATTCCGTGGGTTCCCCCAGGATGTCATTCTGGGGTTTTCTTCCCACCTTTAAAACTGAACTTTCTTCATCTTCTTCATACAGGTTTCTTCATGCCGCAGAGGGATATATGCGCTTTTGAGGAATCCTTGGTTTCATTAACCAAACAAATTAAAATAAAATAGAAACTACTTTTCAGTTTACATGTCGGTTTGATGGACAGAGATTCACATCATTACTGTGTCACGTCTTTGATTTTTTTTCCCATTAAAGCTGCCATGTCATGTGCTCTGACAAATTATGGACAAAGACCGTAGTTAATGAAAACAAAAAACTTACTACACAGTGTACTCTATTCAGTCTTCCTATATTATATCATTATAAAGCCGTGTCCGCACTGGACTTTTTTGGGGGAAGGTTTTACTGAGACGATGGTAAAATTTAAAATGGTCAAATGTGACCACTGTCCGCACTTGGACTTTCGACACGGGAAAATTTTACCGAGACCGTGGGAGAAGTAACCGAGCTGTCAATATACCGACTCACGAGGGCGCTTTGCGTGACCTTTCTACATACTACATTGACGCGATTGACCCAAATCCCCGGCCCAAATCACGCCTGCCTTTTCATTTTTCCGGCCGATGTGTACACGCAGGCCTACGTCTTTAGCACCAATCAAACTTCCGACTTTTTTATCAATAATAAAATCTATCATGATTGCGACCAAAAGAGGAACAACGCACTGGAATTTGGAAACTTGCCACGTGCGCCGCACCGCGGTGAAACAATGTAAAGCACATGCGTGGTTTACCTGTGAAGCATGACCTTGCGCTCTGGCCGGATGTACGCTTTCCTGAGCCGCTTTTACCGACTCGCACTGTCCGCACTGGACTTATCGTCTTGGGAAAAGTTACCTGGTCAGTTTTCCTGGGCAGCAGTTGGCCGGTAGAAGTAACCGCTGGACTCAGGAAAAGTAACTGAGAGGAAAACGTCCTAGGCTGTCCGCACTGGACTTAAAATGGGAAAAGTTCCCATCGTCTCGGTAAGTTTTACCAAAATAAGTCCAGTGCGGACAGGGCTTAAGTTTGTTACTTATTCTCCGTTGATTGTTTTCTTGGAATCCTCACTAGAAAACTTGTAACTTATCTCATACTATACAAATTAGCAATTGAATTTTAAAAAATATTGTCAGAGTGAAACACCCAAGTATGGACATGGTAGCTTTCATAATAATATGAACTCATAATGCACACCTAATTGTAGGCACAAGAATGGTCCTCAAGGCGCTTCATTATTATTATTACCCCTGCTCTTCAGGCCTTTACAACATTCCTTAGACCATCTCAGACCCCTAGGGAGTATCTGAGTGAATCCTGCTTTTCAATGCAAAAGGCAAATTCAAAATACAACAACCAACTTTGCCCTTACTTTGCCCATTTACTCCTGGGTAGACTGAAGCAGCTAGTGACAAAGTGTCTTGCTCAAGGACACAAACTTCATGATCTCCTAACTGGGCCCCAACCCACAATCTATGGAATTGTCTACAACACCGGGCCACCTGGCTATGGGTAATCTATTGGTCTAAAATACCAAACGTCAACTTTCTACAAAAACAAAAACTTGATTTTTACATACATGTAAAAATACAACTGTACACATAATTTGCATAATTTTATTAAAAATAATATCTTTTCCTATTTTGATTTCTGTGAACCTTTCGCATTTTGTTGTTAGTTCCTCTATTTCCCAGAATGCACCTCACGAGTTTATTCAATGACTGTTGCACCAATAAATGTAAAATGCAATATACAAATAAATTGAGCAACATCATTAAAATGAAAGTCAACAGTGTGTACATCTCCTAACATGTAAGTTCTACGATTTATGACATTTGTCAAACTGTAATGCACTAAATGCCATAACTACAGCAAGAATTATTGCACAAGGCTCCTAAGACCTCTGTGGTAAAAACTGCCTAAATCCGTTTAAGCCAAAATCATAAATAATAAGTTCCAAGGTCTTTACGTTAAACTTTCTGAGCTCAATATCAAGATGTGCTTTCCTGTCAACTCAAGTACATCCATGTAGAAATGTAGAGGAAATGGATAACATTACAAGTTCATAATAAGGCTGCCCGGCTGGTCTTCGCATGTGGACGAGACCTGCCTTCTGCCGGCCTGTTGGCAGAGCTGCATTGGCTCCCAGTTAAAGATAGGATTTCATTCAAACTGCTCACTTTGGTATATAAAATCCTTCACGCTCAAGCCCCGTCATATCTCATTGATATAATACATTTACACAACAATAACGTTTCCGATGCTCACAGGCACCGACTCCGCTCATCTTCTGATAAGACTAGGCTTTCCGTTCCAAGATCCAGAAGAAAGGCCGGAGATAACTCCTTTTCTGTGGCTTCCCCCCTGCCTGTGGAATGAGCTTCCGGTCTACTTGAGAGAGGCGGAGACGGTGACTGTTTTCAAACGTCTCCTTAAGACATACATTTTTCCCGATCAATGATAATGCTTGTCTTCACAGTCTGGTTCTTGTTGTGTCATAATTATTTGTTTCAATTTTCTTTGAATAGATGTCTTTGTAAGGCGCTCTGTTCTTTGCATAGCGCCTAATAAATGCTCTTTATTATTATTATTATTATTATGAGGAAATGTAATCGGGACTTGACCCAAGTAAAAGCCTGAACATAGAATAAGACAAAAAGAACGAGGTGTTTACCATACATGTGAAACAAATACATGTATGGACTGTTTTCACTCACGACACAGTAAAACTAAACCTTCCTTGGTGATTTCAGGAGTGTTATATTTTTCAAAGGAAAATAAGACTAGCTCGAGGCTAGTGTTACTGTGTCACTGGTAAACAATCCATACATGTATTTGTATAATATAGCATGGACAGCTGACAAAAGAGTTGCAGGTAGTTTTCACACTCTGTGACTCAATTTAAAATAACACACCTGGTACATGTACATGTAGGTTTGAGCTCAATCCATTATCCGCGTCACATGAAAATACTGCAAAACTTGTGATTTTGTGCCCGTTCATACATGCTTTATACTTTGATTTGTCAAAACGAATCCAGCCAATTGAAACCATCTATGGAGGTCTTTCAACCCTTGCGTACGGATCACGCCAGATGGCGCAAACAAATATTGCCACCAGGCCGGATGACGTCTATACACGCCATTTTCTGCATTTTCAATCCATTGTTTGATTATTGTGTTCGTTACACTTGGCTGCACCAGCCTCTTGTGTCCGTTTGGCTTAGCTGCAAAGCCGACATGGCACCCTAGAGCCTCACCATGAATAACAGTACTCAAGGGGTTAAGACACTATTTTCTCTAAGATGAAAGCACTCAGATGGAAAGCGAGATTTCTCAGGACTGGTACTGGTATCATCTTTTTAAACCATAAGCTTTTCAGAATAAGAGCAATCATTTTTATATCATTACCAAAGCTAAAACCAACTAAATTCAAAAACTGATTTAAAATCAACTACAGTTTGTTGCTAGCCTTGAACAAAACTTGTGCTACTCAGCGACATGCTCAAAATAAATTTAGTGGGGCAATTTCGGCTGATCACATGCCCATAAAAATCTTTAATACTGCAAAAGGGCCTCATAAATACACACTTACTTGCCAGTCCTGGCTGACGTGCTATAAATTCACTCCAGTCTGTTCAGTGTATACTCAAGGGTCACCCAGTCACATTTTTTTAGTGGTGGGGTAAATATGTGAGACTACAATCGACTAAACCAACAGTGCTGTGTGAAGTTTAGTGAACCACAGAGTTTTGGCCAAGTTACATATTTAAAGCAAAGTCACAGAGAACAAAGTCATTCAATCTCAAGTCTGCAAAGCAGTTTTTGAAGTAACACATTGTCTCAAAGGTGGAAAAGGTGTTCATTCAAAATTTTGATGGTTGGAAAGATCAAAGTAGAATAATGTACACGATCGCCTCTTGAAAATTCTGCTCCAAATCGTCAATTGGCTGTGTTTTTTAAGATAGTATGATAGACTCGGGTTGGTAACTATTATCCTTATTAACTTGGGAAGGAAGGAAGGTGAATAAACTAAGGAAATGGCTCTTGTTTCTAATATTTCTCATGGATAGCACTATTTGTTTCACACTGATCCGGATTTCAATCAGTGATCCATGTGTGAGGTGGGTTCTGGTGTGTGAACCAATGTACAGATCGCTGATTGAGAGCCGGATTAAACTGAAACAAACAAGCCCATAAGAAGCACTTCTATACCAAACATTTGGCTATAATGAACCTCCTCTTTGGCTCCCAAATTAATGTATTCAATACATACCATTATTCACTATAACGATCCACCACTATAGTGAACATTTTGTGTGGATTCCATAATGTTTATTACACAGGGTGGTTAAAACAAATTTAACCCAAGTTTAAGGTGATTGTTCACCAAGCATAATTGGATCTCAAGATATGGCCCATTACAGATGGCACGTACAAAACTGGCTTGTCCACATGCCATCTGTAATGGGCCATATCTTGAGATCCAATTATGCTAGACCAAGCATTTTTTCATTAGATTATTTCTAAACACCCTACTCATTAACACTAGGTAAACACAAATTCTCTGGAAATGTAGAAGGTGGGTGAACAATCACCTTAAACTTGGGTTAACTTTTTCGAAACACCCTGTTATGTAGTGGCGTTCTACTGTATGTGAATGCTACTTTTTTATTGTATACATGTACATACATGTATATATGTACAATGTTTTTATTGTCAAATTCACTTTCAGCACCCCGAAATCCACAATGAGAAACACATTTTAATCAGTCAGAATTTGTAGACCAGTGTAATAAGAGATTACGAGACTACTTACGTCTTTGTCCAGAACCATCAGCGTAAACTCTGTATCTTTGAAAAGAACCTTGGAGATCCGAGGCCTGGAAGAAACGGTGAAATGAAGACGGGTGGGATTTTATTCAAGGATTGAGGCAGAGTTGTACTCGAGTCCCTGCAAGTCCTTTCACAAGTCCTTTCGCAAGTTCATTTATAAAGCCGGTCACAAGTAACTGGATGAACAATGACAAAGAAATGCCTTTGTCAAAGCTCATTTGAATAGCTTGTGATTGGAATTACGACTGGAGGGCTTATGATGGACTTGCAGGGACTTGCAGGAAACTGTTCTCGTTACACAATAAAGAATTTCTTCCGAAGCTGCCATGTCTGTGCTATTGGGATGTATCACAATTAAATTCTTTAAATTGAACTGGTAATATATTTAGCATTAGATAAGACATTCTAACAAAAGATTGACTGTCCACAAGTAACAGACTTAATAAGTTACAATTTTTTTAAATTAGGAGCAGGGCACTCCTAATTCATACAGTATTAATATTTATACAACCCTTGAATAAATCCCCGCCATCTGACTGGTGGATCGTTGATCATGCATTGAATTATTCTTCTCAATGCACGGCATGGCCGCACCGCAAAAATAGAAGTTCTATTCAACAGTGAATAGAACTTCCATTACACGGTCACACCGTCAGTTGCGCTCTGACCAATTAGATGACGAGAATTTATTCAGGTGTTGTATAAAACAAATAATGAATGTTTCACATTCGAGCAAAGGAAAGAATAATATTTCATTCGGTGAAGGATGGAATTTTCCATTCCACTCGGCTTTGCCTCATGAAATGGAACATTAAATCTGTCACCTCATGAAATTATTCTTACCATTGCACTCACATTCATAATTTGTATAATCTTATCATGGATCATGGAATACGATCGTGGAATTGCCCTGATAGGGTTTGAAAAATGAACAAGTTCCCAAATCTGGCTGTTCTGAAAACCACGTGGGAGACGTCCATATTTTGATTCGGGAAAGGTGCTTGTACTTTCAGTTCAATCATCCACTGTTCCCCAGCATTACAGACGCTTGTCAAGCTTTGCTGTTTCACTGAAGACCAACTAGAGCATGTCAAAGCAGACATGGTGGCAGGGCAGTGGAGAACAGATGAGGTAATCCATTTCAAAAACACTTTTCTTTTTGAAGGGCTATTGTGTCAGTACCAAGGTAACAGTACTCCAGTGAAGATTAAAACCCTAAACAGCCCAAGGCTTTTTACTAGAATCCTTCCCTAACCACACAAACAAACTCCAACACTGTGTAGTAAACCAATGGCACATTCTTTGTACTTGACAAAATCAGGGCATCAAGTCCCATGCAAAGTGATGGTGCCAAGGCTCTACAGTACCCAATCACACAAAGCTCAACACAAATGGGGTGTTTGAATTTGGAAGGTTTTTATGGTTAGGGTTAATTAAAGCCTGTGCAACCCACACTGGTAAAGCAGTGAATTGAAACCGATAGTTCAATGTAACTTTCTTGTTTCTGCTTAAACACACTGACTGCTATTAGAAAAGTGGAATTACATATGTACCGGTATATATCAGCTTTTGACTATGATGCAGGTTCAGTGTTTCCCAGTGTTCTTAACAGTGAATTTCAATACATGTACATGTATGCAGAAATCCTAAGTTAAAACAAATTAAATAGAAATCTCATCTCACAGCAAGAATCGTAATTTTGGGGGATATTTTTTAAGGCTACCCATAATCGTGAGCCATTCAGTGGTGCGGAAATGAAGGACAAACTTTAACGCTTGATGTCTACAAGAGTGCTGGGTCATCTAATAAAACTAAAACGATCATAGCTGTTTTTTTAATACTGCTCCGATTTTAATCATTCTTTCATCATTTTAAAGCTGATGATGTGTTCTTTCCAATGAAATATTAATCTAGAAATACATTTTTGCGATGAGAGACTGTCCTCATCGCAAATGGGCTCATTACAATTGTTGAAATTAAAATAAACCACAGCATTTTTGGAGGTCTTCAGATACAATTTTCTCCAAGATGGCAGCATTTCAGACGGAAAAGTTCCTCAGAAGGATTGGTACTGGCAGTCCCTGCAAGTCCCTGCAAGTACCTGGAAGTCCATCACAAGTCCATCACAAGTCCATCACAAGTCCATCACAAGTCCATCACAAGTCCATCACAAGTCCATCACAAGTCCATCACAAGCCCTGCAATCCTAATTCCAATCACAAGCTATTCAAATGAGCTTTGACAAAGGCATTCCTTTATCATTGTTCATCCAGTTTATACTTATACTTATACTTATCCAGCTCTATGAAAGGACTTCTGACTGGACTTGCAAAAAGACTTGTGAAAGGACTTGCAGGGACTCAACTACAGCCCTGGCGTACTGATACAAATTTACCAGTTTCTTTTATAAACAGAAAGCTTTCTGATTGCCACTAAACAGTTTGGTTTTCAACAAATCAACAAGATTAATTAGCTGGCCTAGCACTTAAGCTTAAGCAAGTTCTTTCTTAAACGCAAATGATTAACCCTCCTGTTCTCAGGGCCAAAATCGACACAGCTGCTGTACAGATCAAAACCTATCAAATGTCTGGTTGAAACACACACAAACTGTCAGAGTTGGTGTTTAGAGATTTTGATAGGCTGTGATAGTTATAAGTATAGGAGGGTATTAAATTAAACAAGAAAAAAGAACTTGCTTAAATTCAAAATGTTAGACCAGCTAATTTGGTTGATTTGTATATTTCAGGTCAATCTAGTCAGTTAGCAGCTTCCAGCAGTTTATATTCATTTCCATTGTGGTTTTTGTTGAAACTCTTCAATACCTACAATCCTGGACAAAACTCTTGGGACACCTCAACAGTATATAGACCACCACCCCCCTTCCCCCGGTCAGTGTTGATGTCCGATGTTAGGAAATTTGGCGCCAATAAAAAACATTTCTGCGCACGAGTTTCCTCAATCGTCGACTTTTAACCACACCGAACCAACAATGATTGGGGGTGGGGGGGTGTCCCAACGAGTTTTTTCCAGGATTGTAGATTACACCACCTTCATGTTTTACACAAGTAGGCCCAACCACAAATTACTTTATTAGGGGTAAGTTTGGTTATATTCCTGGTGAGGCATCACTGGTTTTGTTCCCCTGTTGTGGGCCTTTCTGATGGCATGTGCCTGGGTGCTATTTACAATCACCAAATTTTACACCCAGGAACCACAGGCTGTATTGACATGCTCAGCCTGTTTGCGATCAATGTTAGGCATCAGTAATTTTGTGAAACCTGTCGCCGTGTTGGCCCTTTGAAGTTGTCTGTTCAGTTTGTCTATTCTTTACACCAAATCCATTTGTCTACTTTGTAATTTTCAATTTGGTTATTTAACACTTTTCACCATTTAAAGCTGGGTCAAGGTTGACGGCAATGGAATTGGAAGAAAGCTTTTTGTACTGATTGAGTTGGATTTTCATTAACCCCTTGCGTATAGATGACGCCATATGGCGTTAAAAAAAATGCCACCAGGCCAGATGACGCCATTGGCCGCCATTTGTGCAGTTTCAATCCATTGTTGGATTATTGTTTATGTCATGCTTGACTGCACAAACACATTGTAGCGGTTAGATTTGGCTGCAACAACCGCTGCAACACCCCCCCCCCCCATGTCTCCCGTAAAATACAGTGCCCAAGGGGTTAAAGCCAACAAGGTCAGGGTTGGACTACATTTGTGCCAATTTGTTTTTACTCACAACAGCAGAAAGTCAGCTTCTTTAATTTTACAGGGTTACTGCAGAAATTTTAATTCCACAACTTTTCCAGGACTTTCCTTTATAAATAACTGAGAATTTCCATGACCAATTATTACGGTTTTTTTTTTTTTACATCTTATATGAGTCTATTTACAATACACTAACCACGTTTAGTGGCTGTGCGAGATTCTGTGACTTTTCAATGGCTTTTTTCTTAAAAGATAAATTTTCTGTGACTCCTTGTAAAATAACAAAATTCAATGACTTTCCACGATACTTTAAATTCCAGGACTTTCCACGATTTTCCGTGACTGCCAGCATAGGGCAACTTGATAGATGCCGGAATAGCCGGAGGACAAAGCTTCAAATCCCACTCTTGTAAATGTTCATTGGCTATGTTCAGACACCGTTTTAAATTCCCTTAAAACACTAGATGAACTCGATTTGGTTTAAAGTTTTAGCTAAAACGGTGTCTGAAGGGTTTTAAAGTTGCACCGAATCAGTTTTATCTCGGCGCTAAAATGGTGATTCAAAACACCTCGGAGGGAGGGTTTAGCTAAAACCAGAACAGTTTTATCTTTTAAAACGATGTCTGAACGGTTTTAGCTAAAACGCTTCCTGTTTTAGCCAGCACAGTTGACCCGGTGTTACGTAACCCCTTGTGTGGCGTGCCTTTCATTGTGTAAACAATCGTGGTTGTCACGTTGGTGCATGTCCTATACACAGCACGCATGCGCTAGCGTGGTCCATCAGTCGCCATCTTTGCTAAATACAGTGTGAAGCCTTCACGTCCGTCTTTCTGCTATTGCCCTTACATGTAGTTCATTGTTCTGAAATTTGTTGAAGCAAATGTTGAACTTTTTTTTAAACTGTTCACCATTGCATCATGGCCACTGCTTCGACTTCATAATTATTCGAACAAGAAACTCTCTTGACAGCGCCATGTTGACAGTAATGCATGTAATGGTGGTACGCGCAATCCTAGCGATGAATGCAATGGAGATCAATGGTTACGAAGCACGTACGCCGGCAACCAGTTAAAAGCTGTGCACGCACAATATACATGATGCATCCCATATATACACACAATTTTATAATGTACACACGAACTAGCGCGCGCTTTATGTAAATGAGTGGAAGTTTCTATGTGACCCCAGAATGGAGATAAACGACTTCGAGTTGAACTCGCTATACTTAAAACGGTGTCTGAACGCTCGGTACGGTTTAATTTTATGACCGGCCACCTGTGGTGAATGACCGTTTTAACTTTTACCGTTTTAACTAAAACGATGTCTGAACGTAGCCTTTGTTAACTCTACAAATGACATACCCTTTATTGATGAAGCAGGCACTGAAGGGTTTAACTTGAAAAAAAAACTGATGAAGGAAATATGTGTATTAAAGCCTCAACAAGAAGGACTCCAGTGAATAAACATGAAAATAGGGCTGAGGACAGCACCACAAAGCCTAATCAGAAGTCAGGTTTTACTAACAATTTGGGAAGACTACCAACACAGGTCAAGATAGCTCAGTTGGTAGAGCGCCAGTACGGTATTCCGGCGGTCGCAGGTTCAAATCCTGCTCCTGCCAGTTTTCTTTGTTCACATTGAAAATTCATTCAAATTTACCTAGTCAGTTTTTCTGGTGATTTGTCTGACGAAAGATGACTTAAAATGTCGTATCCTCATTGAGTGATCCCCACAATGTAACTTCCCAGGTTGTATCATAAAATTGAGAGTGATCCCTGGATATACAGCATTATGGGTTTATGACTTCTGACTAGCGCCCACCCGAACAAAGATACTGACAATTTGGGAGAATGTCAACATAGATCAAGATAGCTCGGTTGGTAGAGCGCATGTACGGTGTTCCGGAGGTCGCAGGTTCAAATTCCAGTTTTCTTTCTGTACTTACCAAAAGTAACGAGCTACTTTTGTTTTGTTCTTGTACACCACCACCCCGGTTGGCGTCAGACCAAGGAAGAACTCCACGTTGTTATCCCCGATGACGGGATGAAGGTCGACCCCGTACATATCCAACCAACGGGCTCCCTCCAAGAAACTCAGCTCTGCCTTAGAAGGCGCCATTCCCCTATGAAAACAAAAAACAGGTTTTCAAAAGCAGACCTAGACATTTTTTTGGGGGGGGGAGGGGGGAGGGGAGGAAGTCAAATCCCAAACCCCCCCCCCCACTCTGTGAACATTTTCTATTTATTCATTTATTTATTTATTTGAATTTTTAGAGTGAACAAAGAAATCTGGGACCATACTGGTGCTCTGCCAACCGACCCTAGACAAATTCTAGACTAGTCCCCACCCCCCCCCCCCCCCCCCCCCCGAACAAAGACACTGACAATTTGGGAGACTGTCAACATTGGGCAAGATAGCTCAGTTGACAGAGCGCCGGTATCATGTTAAGGAGGTCACAGGTTCTCTTTCCGCTCCTGCCAGTTTTTTTTTTGTTCACTTTGAAAATTCATTCAAAATTACTTACGGTATTTATTTATTTATTTATTTATTTATTAATTAATTTATTATTTATTGCTACACAAAATCTAAGATCGAAGCCCAATTTATAAGATTAATAGAAAAGTGTTAGCATATGTCACAGCCAAGTCCTCCTAATGCCTCTCTACAATATATCCCCTCTGGGAAGGGATCAGCCAAGGTAATTAAATTACCAGTAAACAGCAGGGGACTGGTGCCAGGGGAGAACCATTAGATGAAAAGCCTATGGGATCAGCCTGACCAATTTGCTTTCCCCTGGGGGGAGAACAGCCACAAGACAGTAATTCAATTATGCTAACTGCAGCAGGTGTGAAGTGCTAAGTGGTAAGGTGGTCTTTCTAGCTTCCAGCGCCTTTGAACCTTGTTCACACTGGAATTTTTGCTTGAAAGTTGCAGAGACCCTTGTCAATTTAAACAAATTGCTGTTCAGACAGGCTAAAAACTTCCCAAATGTGAGCTGGCACCACAAAATGGGTGGAAAGTAGCCAAAGTTGAGCATTGAAATCATAGGTTAATAAGGTTTAATTTGATGTTGCATGTTGCTGTCGCTCATTCCTGAACCCTATTACCTTTTGAAGTGGTCAGAGTCTTGCTCTTTTTACAGTTTTGAGAAAATGAAGCTCAAAGTTTGTGACACTAAACCTGAATTCAATTAGACCCCCCCCCCCCCCATAAAAAAAAAATTATTCGAGATTGACTTTAGTATTAAGCATACATTGTACATGTATATCATCTAACAAAAAACCTGAAAAGATACAATCTGTGTGGGCGGTAAGACCCGGCCTATAAGTTTGAAATTTTTGTTCATTTACATGTTTCTATTGCTTCTTTTGTGCCAGCCCCGACAGAAAATTACAATCCTTCAAATCGTCACAGTTTTCACGAAGAAACAAATTCCCTATTACCTCAATCAGTACACAAAATTTGTCTCTTTGTGAAAACTGCGACGAAATGTTCAGGAGGACAGGTATAAATCTAAACGCAGAAGTGATAGGCCTACATGTACTTCTCCACTTAAAGGCAGTATACAACATTTGCTTTTGCTGTAATTTTCAGAAATAAATGGATTTGGGGGTTAGTAGTTTATAGCGTGCTAGCAAATACTGTAACACTGACCCGTTTAAAGTTTTGTGTGCATAGATGCTGGGAAAGCAAAAAAGAAATTTGTTCTAGTAGTCTGGTTCCCTGACCCTAGTTTATTTCCAACGATTGTCGGCTGACAATCGTTGGAAAGCGATATAAATGTTCACTTTTCTTAAAAACGACAGCACACCAGGTGACATAATTTCGCAGAATGCTTGAGACTGCTTTTTACTTACAGTCTAGTGCAGTATTTCGTAACAATTCAGTAGTTTTGTTTTTTGATGTTTGCAAATGTTGTACATTAAAGATTCCTGGTATGACTTACTTGAGTTTCTGATGCAGTTGAGTTATCTGCTTCTCCAGTTCCGTTGTCTGGTTTGGGATGAAACGAAACTCCGAGATGTAGCCCTCGGAATGCTGGCAAGGATCGTAGTCACCAAATTCGGCTGGAACCAGAAAAGTGGGTGCAAGAAAGTGTAATGGCCCTTGTGATGAAATATGACTTGACCCCACAAAGCAAGTGGAGTGTAGAACAATTTCAAAATGAGATTATGCCATACCTGGAGAGTACAGGTAATACGCTTTAATTTCATGTACTGCGTGTTGTTGTAGCATACATGTACGTATAACCTTTTGAAGTTGCTCGAGTCATGGCCCCTTGTTTTGCTAGGGTCCCTTGTTCTGAGAAATTGAAGCTCAAAGTCAGTGAACAGGCTCAAGTACAGTATACTCTGTGAACAGCACAATATATCGCCAACCATTTTTTCTCCTCCTTTTTTATGTGGAAATTTTAACATCCGACAATAGACTTCCTAGTGGCAAAATGGTCGATTCTATTTCTACTTATGACTAGAATGCCATGAAGCGACTTTCTGTGCATTTTAATGGCCAAGTCACAAATTTGCACCCGTTTATCAAAATAATGTTTACTTTCAAACATTAGCTTTGTCATCTTAGGTTTTTTTTTTTTTTTTTTTTTTTTTTTTTTTTAAATCACGCTCATGTAGGACTACATTTTAATATTCATGAGCATATCAGTGAGAGCATCTTGGGTTAGAGCTTGACTGTCATGATTGATTCAGGTATAAAAGTTGGAGGGATGGTTTGGGTTTTTTCTTGTTTATTTAGTGCTTGGTTGCCACCATTTAGTTAACCTCTTGACTACGGACGATGGCCATAGCTGCGGTTTGAAAAAGACCACCTGGCGTTGACGCCTATGCACACATTCCTGAGCAAACTCAATCTATTCATGTTTCAACTACATGTATATTGTTCTTGAATGGGAGTGTTATAGATGGAGCTTTTCCAACAAAGCTTTCATTCACACGAAATGAGGTGAGGGGGGGGGGGGCTCTAAGTGTGATGAATAAGACCAGTGTGATGCCTATTGTTTGCATTTATGCTTGGCTGCACAGCCTGTTCTTGGCAGACCAGCCCCCATCAATAACAGCCGGACACAGGAGGGTGGGGGGGGGGGGGGGGGGTAAACAACCCACCTTATTTTAAATAAAATAATATGCTGCTTCGGACTGCCTCCTAACTGGAATTACCTCAAAGATATATAACTCATAAAAGTTAGAAGTGCCCAACATTTCAATCACAATTTTTTTTATAGTTTCAAACAAGTCTATAAAATCCGGATTTTTATCAACCCTCATATTCGTACATACTAAAAAGCTGTTCAATGTTTCAGTCTAGCACCCTCACAGGAACTACGCAAGTCTTTTATTGTTTTTGTTATCTTATTCGGCGAGTTCATCTTCCACCACTGTAGTCAATAGAGACACTCGGGCGCATTCAGACAGCAAATTTGCCTTCTTGTTAATTTTATCAGTGGGATCAAATTTGTTTCTATATCTGGGCAAGTCAGACTCCACAGCCTCTCTGGGATTGAGTGTTGTGGACTTTGATCGAGTGCTGCGTACAAAGGCCGTAATACTGCATTGTATGTTGATATCCAACAATTGCGAACTGGAGTTATTTCACATTAATATCAGGTTGCTACACAAATAACATATCTCTTGTGGTTGACAGATAATGAAAACTTTAAAAATTTGACTGGTGTTTGCTTTGGCAATGCCGCACTCATACCGTTACGTGTACTTTGGATTTTGTTGATTATTTATTTAAAACTGAATGGGAATACATTACCCTGCATGCTGTTAAGTGTATGATGACAGAACTATTGAGTTTATCAAGTTTGTGCAAAGTTCAAGTGATCGTACATGTACATTTTGATATACATGTACGCTTGGAAATATAGATCAGAAAGTTGGGGTTATAATTTTTCATAACTGCGATGTCAAACTTAGGCAATGTGCATACAACGTACATGTACTGTACATGTACATCGAATGATAGATGAACATTGTGTAAGCATACAGGCCACTGCTTATTTTAAGAGTGTGCAAGTCTGGTAACTTTAGCACTACATGTACTTTTTGGTACTAAACCCAGACTAGTCTGGCAACAGACTCTTTAGTCTGCCTTGACCACATAGCAATGTGGATGATAGCTTGACAAAATAAGCTGGCCTGACATTTCAAACTTATGAAACGTTAGGCAATTCTATGTTGTTGTTTTGCATATTTCAGGTCAATTCAGTCAGTTAGCAGTTTGCATCAGTTTAATTCATGTTCAATAATGATAGATTGATCAGGAGTGGAGGTCAATTTTTTCAATATTATTTTGGCCATCAGTTTGCAATACTGAAATGCCTGTTTTTATTGTCATTATTGTAGTTTCCCAACATAATTTCATAAACTGTGATCTGTGCCGCAAAATAGACAGGAAGTTCCAATTTATTAAATGTTAGCGTCAAAACAAATTGTTTTAAGAAAACAGAATTCAAAGTCAGTGAAATGTGTAGAATATACTCTCATACAAAAACAAAAACAATTATCCCACCCCATCACCCCGCCCCCACCACCCCGCACCATCATCAGGGGTGGCACTCAGTATTTTGATTTAATAATACTATTATTTTCTGTTTGCGAAATTTACGGGTGGGCGGTGACTTGGGGGGATTTTTTGTGGGGGGTGGCGCATCTCATCCCCCCCCCCCCCCTCCACGTCCCCTGTGGCTACCTCATTGGTGTTGTGGTATCTGCATCAGATTTTTTCAGACTTTACCACTTAGCTTGCTAATCAATAAAGAAATGACATTTACACAAACATAATTCATGCAAATTTTATTAATATCGTCATCAAATTACATCTCTCAACTGTCTCGGAACTAAGCTAACTCAGACTTGAACTATCCAAATGCTGCTACAGTGAGTTACATGGAGAAATTATAATACAAGTCCTTATTTGGAAATCAATAGAACAATATGAGATACAAAGTTACTAAAACATTAATTCCTGTTCTCAGGGCCAAAATCGACCCAGCTGCTGTACAGATCAAAACCTATCAAATTTTAGATTGAAACACACACAAACTGTCAGAGTTGGTGTTTAGAGATTTTGATAGGCTGTGATAGTTATAAGTATAGGAGGGATTTATAAAAAATAAGCCCAATACAAGCTTTTCTATTTTTAGTCATGTACACATTCATCAAGATTAATTCAATTTTTAAAACTTCTTTAGTCTTTTTAGAAGACTCGTGCTAAGCAATTTGTAAGTTTCGTGAATTTGGCCCCTGGTCACAGTGGTCTGAACAGTGGTGTATGCAGCAGATGGAGGGGTGTGGGAAGGGGGGTGTGGGAAGGGGGGTGGGAAGGGGGGGGGGGGGGGGGGGTGGGAAGGGAAGGTGTGGGAAGGGGGGTGTGGGAAGGGGGGTGGGAAGGGGGGGGGTGTGGGAAGGGGGGTGAGAAGGGGGGGTGTGGAAAGGGGGGTGGGAAGGGGGTGTGGGAAGGGGGTGGGGAGGGGTGTGGAAAGGAGGTGGGGAGGGGGTGTGGGAAGGGGGGGTGTCGGAAGGGGGGTGTGGGAAGGGGGGTGTGGGAAGGGGGTGTGGGAAGGGGATGTGGGGGGAGTTGGCAGGCTACTTTCCTCCTTGCATCATTTAATTTTGTTTCTTCAACATTTCCATCATTTTACACCTGGTACTTAACCCCCCCCCCCCCCTCCTTTCATATAACAAGGGTGAGATTGGCTAAAAATGAAAAATCCATGAAATCCATGAAAAATCCACGAGGACCCCGGATCAACATATAGTTTGTATTTGCCTAAAAGCACCCCCTTAAAATGTCAATTATTATTGGTCTATGTCAACTTTTACAGGTTAAAAACACCTTTTGGACAACACCTCAGTAATTCCAGATTGCAAAAGAGATTAACAAATTCTAAAATCCCGACAAAAAAAATCCTGAAATCAAGAAAAATTTCAGAGTTGTATTTGAGTCCCTGCAAGTCCTTTCACAAGTCCTTTCGCAAGCCCAGTCAGAAGTCCTTTTATAAAGCCGGTCACAAGTAAGTAACTGGATGAACAATGACAAGGGAATGCCTTTGTCAAAGCTCATTTGAATAGCTTGTGATTGGGGTTAGGACTGGAGGGCTTGTGATGAACTTGCAGGGACTTGTGAAAGGACTTGCAGGGACTGTGATACAACTCTAAAATATCCTGAAAAATCTTACCCCTGATATATAATTCATTTCTAGACATAAAAAACAAACAAAAAACCAAACACCCCAAGAACCTTTTTAAAAATTTGAGGTGCACAAGAATTGGGTCACCTTCATAATTTTGCTTTAAATTTTTCACCACATGGACCCAAAACCTGGATAATGCCAATGATCTTATACTAAAAATTACATGCCATAGCCACTACTAAATAAAATACATGTTTACTTAATTATTTAGTGTTCCTTTCCATTTTTATACAATATGAAATCTACAAAAATCAACAAGATCAAATTTGCCACTGCACTAATGGTACAAATTTTGCCGACCACAGAACTGCATTATGTAATATTATAAAGTATATACATAGAATAGGGTCTGATGAATTAATCTACAGTACAAGAATATGGCATATTAAAAATCACGAAATCACAAAAGCACGATAAATTCTTTTGGACCCTTTTTGGTTCATTAAAAGGCCATCAAGGTTAAATGGTGACACGGAAATGTAATAAATGTCCTTCCAACAACAGATCTTCAGAAGATGACTTAATTAATGACTCAACGCAGTGCAAACCTCCCAAAAGAAATTGGAATAGATATTGAATTAATGATTGAAATCTACAAGTGAAAAAAAATTACCAATCTTTTCTGTCAGATTAACCATCACATAAAATACGCGCGTTATCCCAATGTCTGAAGTAAATACACTTTCCATCAACCTTAATTGTATCATTAGCATGATTATTTCAAAGAAATCTTTCAAGTACAGGTACATGTTCCTCGCCTTGTGCGTGAGTGGACCGAGTAATTAGACAATGAACTAATCACATCAAACCAAAAATCATTATGGTTTCTAACAATCCCGTGTGGCTCAAAAAATTTGGCGCAACCACCTTTAAACGAGGATGTTCGGGTTGTATAAAAAATATGCAGCTACACAAAGTAAACCAATCTGAAAACTGATGTAAACTAATTTACTAAATCCTTCGGAATCGGGTAATTGTCAACACATCCATTTAGGCCCGAACATCAACCATTCGTAAATTCACCCTGACCGTAAACTTCAATCATTTGAACACAGTCATTATCCTACCAAATGAAAAAAAATCCTTAAGCAGAATTTGTAATATCGAAGGGCCACAGGGAATGGTTCAACCGTGGTTCCAAGAAAATTAAACCGTGTCTTTACAAGAGCTGGTCAAACAACAGACACTTCAAATACATAAAGGTTAAATAACATGGGATTTTTTGTGGTCAAATCATTGGGAAAAAAAAAATGTATGGGGATGTGTTAATTCCCCAAGCTGCTTCAAACATTTGTGACTCGGCACACAAAATGAGTGGAAAGTCACAATATGGCTTTTTCAGTTACAAGCAGAAACAACAATTTTTCACTGCAAAGTCAATTTTGAAATGTTAACATTTTTTTATTACAAAAGCTCTATTCTATCATATCCTAAATGTTTTCAAACTAAATTTAATCTTTAAGTATTTTGGGGTAATTTCTTTTTTGAACTCAAGTTATGATAGCCACAGACCACAAACTTTGAGCTTCATTTTCTCAAAACAAGGGGTCAAGATCCTAAGAACTTATCGCAGGGTCCAGGAATCACTTACAGAAACACGCAACACACAACACACAAATTAAAACTTACTCTATGTATTTTCAGGAAGTACCATGATCTCACTTGTCAGGTTTTGTTACTTGCCACCTGTTTCACAGTGCCATGTCTCATTTACAGGTCACTTAAGTACAGCGGTGCACCCTAACTCTAGGTGGATGTTTTCAAAAACCACCAGGAGTGCTGAAAAGGAAGCCAAGACATGGACATGGTTCATCCAAACTTGATGGCCACCTATCTCTAGTAAGTTGTTTTCTATCATCATGTCAATAACAAAGCGTGCCATGACTATTAACATACATAGTTTAGCCTCTTTCTCTATTGATGTTAGGGCTTTTGTAATACTGGTGCTAGAGTTGGGAATAACTCTGGCTTTTAGTTTTACAGTTTCAAGATACGTGAAGTATTGAAATGTGATTTCATCAACAGCGTTACAAAATTCAACTGGCGTCAATTTCCTGTTTTCTTGTTTCAAAAACATGCTCCCATCATCCTTAATTTCGTACATTTCCAGATCTATTCTCACCGATGCACATGAAAAGAACTCTTTCTGTTTCGTATGATAATAATCCCTTGTCGCTCTATCTTGCCTTTCTACGCCTTGTTGTGCAGATGTAGACTGTCTACGAGCTGATGGACTCTGGGTATTGCTTGAATCCGGATCTTCAATTATTATGTTTTCTGCGAGATATTTATTTATGGCAGGCTTGTTTCTTTCGTCTAAAGTGTCTGGGTTACCCTCATTCTGGCGCAAAAATATAGCTTTCACTACGTTCTCTACTGCTACTTCTTTCTTTTCACCAAAAACTAACCCATGCTCCTCATTGCCCTCAAGTTTAAAAATTTTGCTAGTGATGCATTTTTTGTACTCATTTCTTGTAAGTCCCCATTTGCTAAGGGTTTCTGGATATTGTAGAGCTGCGGAAGCCATGCTGTGCAAGAGACAAAAACCTGAAATATTGAAACATAAGCCCCAAAGGGCAAAACATATGAAAGATCTTAATGGCCAGGAGTGACTGCAAATATCAAAATCTAGCCAGGGCTGGAAAAATCTTACTCATGAACATGGTACTGTACATTTTAAAAATGTTAAGTGGGCCTATGTGCAACAAGATGGCATGTCCCTGTTGTTGGTAATGCTTAATTGTTTGAATGTAAATAAAAAGGGTTTCCTCTAAATTTTTCATGTCATAATTAGGACGCCTTCCACCAATCAACAACCTCTTTAAGCACATTTTGATCTGAATACTGATCATTCTTATTACCGTCACTCTAGAGCAGCGACTGGACTGATTGGAGTATGATGCAGGCAGGGGCTGATGCTGACAATAAACAGAGTTGTCAATCCAGGTATCCTGTTGTAGAAGCGTATGACGACCGCAATGAGCACTAGATGATATACATGTACGTTGATGACTGCATGAACCTGCGTGAGATGCAAACATAGAATCATAGGATGTAAACTTTTCCCACAAAGTCAAGACGATAATAATTATTATATAGAAAATCCTTTTCGTATTAACCCTAACCCTGCCAGACGCATCACAGTGCATCTGTGGTGACAGCTTCACTTTGCTGCACTCTGCACACAAGTCAATGTGACAAAGTATGCAATCTGATGCGTCTGGCAGGGTTTCTAGCCAAAATACCCTGGAGGGTTAGGGATAAAATAAAAAAAAAACCAAAACAGGAAAGTTACTTTAAAATACTCCCAACATTCCTTTGAGAAAAAAAGTAAGTTTCAAAACATGACTTAAAATATCACAAGCATTTGCAGAACAGAGTGCAGCTTGCACCAGTAGCTTTCCACAAATGGAGGGCACATACACATGTACATGTATAAGAAAGGTCTGTTACCAGAGGGTGCTCAGCACAAATTATGCCCGCCCTCACAAACACCCAATGGATATATGTTTTACTATTGTTATTGGGACGTAGACCAGTGGATCTGAACACTTGTTACCAAGCCTACACAACAGGCAAATATTTATATTTATACTTCCCCAAGTATTGTCAGACAAACCACAAGGAAACTGCCTAGCTAAAATGAATAATCCCTCAAAGTGAACAAAGAAAACTGGCAGGATTTGAACCTGTGGCCTCCTTAATTTCAATATTGGGGTTTGCCCTTCACCGACGTATTTTATAAACACTGTATACTCAGTGTTGTCGTGAGCGATTATTTAAACAAAATCACTAGGGTGGGACTCGAACCCACGACCTCCTGCTTTCTAGTGCAGACGTCTAAATACTCGACCACCAAGCTTGTCGGAGTCAGCAAAACCCAATATTGAATTTACATCACCCGATGCAAATTCCATCTTATGAATAGTTTGGCTGCGGTACCCGCCGCTATATCAGATTCGAACCAGCCAACCGACTCTGACAAGCTCGGTGCAAATTCCATTTTAATTATGAACCTCTGTAATACCGTACTGATGCTCTACCAACTGAGTGTTTTCCAAATTGTCAGTGTCTTTGTTTGGAGGGTGTTAGTCGGAAGTCATGAACTTCCCCAAGTGGGTACGAGCATTATACAAAGTTAGTAAAAATACTGGTTTTTGCTAGACATATCAGCCTTCAAAATAGGTCTGGAAATTCTCCTTCTCTAAACCTACATGTAATTGTAACCACCACCATCAATGAAACCCTACACTCAACTAGAAATGTCTTAATGGTTTCACTCTAAGAGCTTAATGCAGGGGTGAATTTATCGAGCTTGACTGAAACCTTTAGATGAGTATTACTGCAGTGCAAACATCATATGGTGGTGTGTACATGTACATCAGTGAGGTATGCACAATAGCTACATTTGTTGGCCAAAATAGACTGTTTCCTTGACTTTACCCCAAGCCTAACAAACTCAAACAGCAGGAGTTCAGATTGGTTCAAGACTGTAGCGCCAATTGGCACCTTTACTTTACATGGAGCTATGATGCCCCAATTTGTCTAAGTCCAAAGGATGTGCCATAGGTATACTACAGTGTTGGATTTTGACAGGTTAAGGACACTTCCTAGTAAAAGTGCCTACAAAAATAAAATTAAAGATTGAGGATTTATCTTACCTCAAGTTTCCCAGAATTGTCTGCGTACGTACTGCCTGCATGCACATACATGTACATGTACATGTAATGTAGCTGCCTCTTCTGATCCACAATCTCAAATGGTGGAAATGCTAACAGCCACCGGCCACTCCCTTATGGTTTTCCCCAGTCAACAAAAGAGTCATTAAGGCATGCAAATGTCAAAGAGAAAATCATGTTGGCTCATTGTACACGTCATTGAAACTTTTAGAAAGTTTGTACATACATGCGCAACAGCGCACTGTTTACGTCATGGAAGTTTCCATAGAGAACAACCAATGAGACGTATGCCCTGTGCAAATCTCCATATAAGGAATAAATATTCAAGGTTTAATCGAATATTCATGATGCATGACGATGTCATTTTTGTTGTCCCCAAACAGTGCCTTCCAAAATTGATAATACATTAACTCATTGACAAGTAGTATGCCTCAGGCAGTGTTCCCATTGGGCTTTTTTGGGTCAATCGACCGCAACTTTTTTGTAGAATGACAAAATTAAATGGAGACATGCGATAAACTAACATCCCTGTCAACTTACTGCGACCCTGATGTAAAACTACCAGGCCAAATGCGGTTGCAGAAGATTTCCGCGCAGCCGCGATAAGTCATCAGGGACGATAAGAAGTCCAATGGGAACAGCCCCGTGCTGTAGAACTACCGCGACCATGTTGAAAACCACTTTGTAAACAATGCAACTTCCTGTATTACGTCAAACAGCGATTATCGATTGCGTGTGCGCGAAAATGGTAAGGTACATGTGATTACATGCATTTGCAGCAGAGCGAACTGATCGACGACAATGTGCAAGCATTTCTGGCAGGTTTGATCGATTTTTGTGAGAAGTTTAATGGTTTAGATGAGAGAGGTTTAGATGTCAGTAGAGGATATTTAGTCAGCACAAATGAGAAGAGGATGTATGCACAGTCTCCAAAAAAACTTCATACTAGCACCCCATCAATAAGTGCCGGACGCATCGGGTTAACAACTTGTACCTCAGCACTGGCAGATTAAATCATTGAAAATAACACTAGGCCTACACTCACACTGACAGCCTTGTGTCTGATTGCCCGGGACATTCACAAAGTATAGGCTTGGGCTATGGCCATCTGAACAGCCTGACTGATCGTGCATTAAGTATTTGGACATTAACATATTGCCAAGGTCTTTAAAATTTACCTCAAGTGTTTTTTAACCGACGCTCTATAAGAGGTTAGCGTTCTTCTTCTTCTTCTTCTTCTTCTTCTTCTTCTCCGTCTTCTTCCTCTTCTTGTGCAAAATTCATTTTCGCATTATGGCTCAGCAGAAGAGGGCGCTACAACATTTACTATGCTTTACTGATTCATAGGTGGATGACGCGGCTCCTGCATTCGTGCTTGTTCATTTCTAAAATGTCATCATTGCAGTATTGAAACACCACGGTATTGAAATGAGAAACTGACTTTGGGTCTCCAAAGGAGTCAATTGGCTTTAGTTAACACATGTCCTGAAAAACAAACGTAGAACTTCGCCATAGCGAAGACCACTATACCAAACATTTGCCTGTTCCGAACATTCTTTTTGGCTCCCCAGCAAATCGATGTATTCAATACATACCATTTGTTCACTATAACGAACGACCACTACAGCGAAATTTTTTTGTGAATCCCAGTATCTTTGTTATAGTGACGTTCTATGTAATAAAAGACTTACATTGTGTGGCGTAGGCACACAGTTCAGCCGCAGCATGGAAGGAGCACGATAACCTGCCTTGAAGCATATCCATCCGCAGCTGCAGGAAGAACTATATTTTTTTATAGTTTCAAACAAGTCTATAAAATCCGGATTTTTATCAACCCTCATATTCGTACATACTAAGAAGCTGTTCAATGTTTCAGTCTAGCACCCTCACAGGAACGACGCAAGTCTTTTATTGTTTTTTTTATCTTATTCGGCGAGTTCATCTTCCACCACTGTAGTCAATAGAGACACTCGGGCGCATTCAGACAGCAAATTTGCCTTCTCGTTAATTTTATCAGTGGGATCAAATTTGTTTCTATATCTGGACAAGTCAGACTCCACAGCCTCTCTGGGATTGAGTGTTGTGGACTTTGATCGAGTGCTGCGTACAACAAAGGCCGTAATACTGCATTGTATGTTGATATCCAACAATTGCGAACTGGAGTTATTTCACATTAATATCAGGTTGCTACACAAATAACATATCTCTTGTGGTTGACAGATAATGGCGACTTAAAAAATTTACAGGTGTTTGCTTTGGCAATGCCGCACTCATACCGTTACGTGTACTTTGGATTTTGTTGATTATTTATTTAAAACTGAATGGGAAATACATCACCCTGCATGCTGTCACATGTATGATGACAGATCTATCGAGTTTATCAAGTTTGTGCAAAGTTTAAGTGATCGTACATGTACATTTGGATATACATGTACGCTTGGAAATATAGATCAGAAAGTTGGGGTTATAATTTTGTCATAACTGCGATGTCAAACTTAGGCAATGTTCATACAACATACATGTACTGTACATAGATTGATAGATGAACATTTTGTAAGCATACAGGCCACTGCTTATTTTAAGAGTGTGCAAGTCTGGTAACTTTAGCACTAAATGTACTTTTTGGTACTAAACCCAGACTAGTCTGGCAACAGACTCTTCAGTCTGCCTTTACCACATAGCAATGTGGATGATAGATTGACAAAATAAGCTGGCCTGACATTTCAAACTTATGAAACGTTAGGCAATTCTATTTTGTTGATTTGTATATTTCAGGTCAATTCAGTCAGTCAGCAGTTTGCATCAGTTTAATTCATGTTCAATAATGATAGATTGATCAGGAGTGGAAGTCAATTTTTTCAATATTATTTTGGCCATCAGTTTGCAATACTGAAATGCCTGTTTTTATTGTCATTGTTGTAGTTTCCCAACATAATTTCATAAACTGTGATCTGTGCCGCAAAATAGACAGGAAGTTCCAATTTATTAAATGTTAGCGTCAAAACAAATTGTTTTAAGAAAACAGAATTCAAAGTCAGTGAAATGTGTAGAATATACTCTCATACAAAAACAAAAACAATTATCCCACCCCATCACCCCGCCCCCACCACCCCGCCCCATCATCAGGGGTGGCACTCAGTATTTTGATTTAATAATACTATTATTTTCTGTTTGCGAAATTTACGGGTGGGCGGTGACTTGGGGGGATTTTTTGTGGGGGGTGGCGCATCTCCCCCCCCCCCCCCCCCACGTCCCCTGTGGCTACCTCATTGGTGTGGTGGTATCTGCATCAGATTTTTTTCAGACTTTACCACTTAGCTTGCAAATCAATAAAGAAATGACATTTACACCAACATAATTCATGCAAATTTTATTAATATCGTCATCAAATTACATCTCTCAACTGTCTCGGAACTAAGCTAACTCAGACTTGAACTATCCAAATGCTGCTACAGTGAGTTACATGGAGAAATTATAATACAAGTTTGGAAATCGATAGAACAATACGAGATACAAAGTTATTTACACAAAAATAAAAAATAGCCTAATGCAAGCTTTTTTATTCTTAGTCATGTACACATTCATCAAGATTAATTCAAGATTTTTTAAACTTCTTTAGTCTTTTTAGAAGACTCGTGCTAAGCAATTTGTAAGTTCTGTGAATTTGGCCCCTGGTCACTGGTCTGAACAGTGGCATATGCAGCAGATGGAGGGGGTGTGGGAAGGGGGGTGTGGGAAGAGGGGGTGTGGGAAGAGGGTGTGGGAAGAGGGTGTGGGAAGGGGGGTGTGGGAAGGGGGGTGTGGGAAGGGGGGTGTGGGAAGGGGGGTGTGGGAAGGGGGGTGTGGGGAGGGGAGTGTGGGGAGGGGAGTGTGGGGAGGGGAGTGTGGGGAGGGGAGTGTGGGGAGGGGAGTGTGGGGAGGGGAGTGTGGGGAGGGGAGTGTGGGGAGGGGAGTGTGGGGAGGGGAGTGTGGGGAGGGGAGTATGGTGGGAGGAGTTGGCAGGCTACTTTTTCTTTCTGGCATCATTTTAAAAAAATCTCAAAATTTCCATCATTTTACACCTGGTACTGAACTCCCCCCCCCCCTCCCCCCACCTTTTATATAACAGGGGTAAGATTGGCCAAAAATGAAAAATCCAAGAAATCCATGAAAAACCCACGAGGACCACAGATCAACATATAGTTTGTATTTGCCTATGTCCACTTTTACAGGTTAAAAACACCTTTAGGACAACACCTCAGTAATTCCAGATTGCAAAAGAGATTAACAAATTCTAAAATCCCGACAAAAAAATCCTGAAATCAGGAAAAATTTCAGAGTTGTATTCGAGTCCCTGCAAGCTCTTTCACAAGTCCTTTCGCAAGCCCAGTCAGAAGTCCTTTCATAAAGCCAGTCACAAGTAACTGGATGAACATTTACAAAGGAATGCCTTTGTCAAAGCTCATTTGAATACATGTAGCTTGTGATTGGGGTTAGGACTGGAGGGCTTGTGATGGACTTGCAGGGACTTGTGATAGACTTGTGATGGACTATAGGCTACATGTACATCCCTGCAAAGCTACGTGCACATTGTATCACACCTTTAACCAGTGTAGGACTTTGGAACATACATGTAATTTTAAAATCTTGGTTTGGGATTTAAAACAGTTTGTTGGTATTTGAAGTAAAATTTTCTGAATATATACCCCAGAAACCACAGTGACACACTGACACCTGATGCCATATTCAATTGAACTATTTGAATAGCTTGTGATTGGGGTTAGGACTGGAGGGCTTGTGATGGACTTGCAGCGACTTGTGAAAGGACTTGCAGGGACTCGGATACAACTCCTGACAAAAATCCTGACAAATCTCACCCCTGATATAATTCATTTCTGGGCAAAAATACAAACAAACAAACAACCCAAGAACCTTTTCAAAAATTTGAGGTGCACAAGAATGGGGTCACCTTCATAATTTTGCTTTCAATTTTGCACCACATGGACCCAAAACCTGGATACGCTACTGATCTTATACTAAAATTGACATGCCACTACTGAATATAGAATACATGTGCTATACTTAATTATTTAGTGTTCCCTTTCATTTTATAAAATATGAAATATACAAAAATCAACAAGATCAAATTTGCCCCTGCACTAATGGTACAAATTTTGCCGGCCACAAAACGGTGTTATTTAATATTATAAAGTATACATAGAATAGGATCTGATGAATTAAGCTATAAAGCTGAAATCATTTCAATTTTGTGTCCACAGTACAAGAATATGGCATATTAAAAATCATAGTTAATGAACAAATTGTCCAAAAGATTAACTGTTTATATTTTTAGAAGCAACAAAAGCACGATAAATTCTTTTGGACCCCATTTGGTTCATAGGCCATCAAGGTTAAATGGTGACAAGGAAATGTAATAAAAGTCTTTCCAACAACAGATCTTTAAGAAGATGACTTAAACGTAGTGTACACAATTGGTAATCCTCCAATTTTTTTTACTGAATTATTACGAAATATCTTACTAGACTAAGTTAATAGTAGTCTCAATCATCCTGTTAAATGATGGCACCTGGTGTGCTGTCGTTGTCAAGAAAAGTGGAAATGTATATTGTTTTCCAACGATTTCCAGCTGGAAATCGTTGGGAAAACTGCCCTGTAGCTGTTAGTCAAGGCGTGCATGGCGCCCCGGACATGATGGCGCTATGGCATATCCGGGGCGCGTCACGCGCACATAGCCATGCGCGCCTTGACTAAAGGCTATCATCCGCCCGACGGTTGAAAACGAGCTCCGTTTTTCTCTCTTTTTTTTCACCATCCAACAACGCAAAACTTTGAACAGGTCAGTGGAACGATATTCCCTATAAAATACTAACCTCCAAATCCGTCCATTTCTGAAAATTGCAACAATGACCAATCATGTACACTGCCTTTAATTAATGACTCAAAGCAGTGCAAACCTCCCAACAAATTGGAAGAGATATTGAATTAATGATTGAAATCTACAGGTGAAAGAAAATTACCAATCTCTTCTGTAAGATCACCAATTACATAAAACACATGCGTTATCCCAATGTCTAAAGTAAACTTACACTTCCCACCAACCTTAATTTTCTCATTCACAGGATTATACCCGAGAACTTTTTACTTTAGTACATGTACATGTTCTTCGTCACTGGTTGTGGGTGAGTGGATCCGAGTAATAAGCCTTTAGCGCGTTGATTTGCATAGATCCCTATACCCCGTTTTCGCTCAATCTAAGATGCACAGCGTGCACCGGTCGTGCCAGACTGATCATTATTATGCATGTCAGTACCATTGTTGCTAGACCACGTGATTCAGAGCAAGCCGCAACGTGGCGACGCACGGCCAGTGGTGGTTACCCTGTATGGTATCTGGAACTACCGCTGGGTGAAACAGCGCTCGATAGAGATTGTCACCATTCTAAACACAACAACCGCTCGAAAAGTTACAGTACATGTTGTATGTTCTTCTCGAAACGCGGCCTATTTTTAGCAATTATAGTTTCTTTAATGGATAACAACTTGGAACGTGAAGAAACTGCAGAAATTTCTTCAAGAGAGAGGGGTTTCAATAACCGGTTACCTGAAGAAAGAACTGGTTGAACTGTGCAAGTGCGTGGCCAATCTGAAATTGACAACCGACCCGAATCTTTCAAGCCCCAACTTGAAGGAGACTCTTAACAAAAGATTGAAAGACGCTGGCTGCACATTTTCCGACCCATTTAATCTTCCTGGATTCACGAAGGATTTCTCGAATATACCAGATTTCGGACTATACGATGTCTTCAATTATTTGATTTGTATTCGAGCGGATTACGACCCGCGAAAACTTATTCGTATTATACAAAAACAATTTCTGCAAGACCAGTCACTTACGTAAAAACCGATAATGAGACCTTGCTCAACAGAATCTTTCTTCCTCCAACCTTTCACACAAATAAAAAAAGAATGGAAAGACAGATTTTGTTGTTGCCTTTAACCCCCACCCTCCCTACCCCCTAAACGAACATTGACTCACTGCGGCTATTTCCTGAGATGATAAAAAAAATAAGATAAACTGATCATTCCTTGAATTTTGCCTACACACACCGGTTTTTTCTTTCTTGCTATTTTCAAAATTTAAAAAGCATTTCATCTTGTAAAGAACAAGAAGTTCAACCAAAATGAACAATCGGTTAACCCTTTCAGCCCCAATGGCGACTATAGTCGCCCGTGCACTATACCCCCTTCAGCCCCAATGGCGACTAAAGTCGACCGTTAAGTGCTTAGTGTGTGAACAATGTGGTCACCACAGGCTGCATGCCAATAAACAATGCGGGGCTGAAAGGGTTAACCAAGGCCCTGAAACAAAAAGTTCCATCACATTGACTCAAAATCGTAACACAGTCTGCATGTATGATTACGCCCCCTCCCAATAAAAACAAAAACAAAATTGTTCATCTCCACCGCGCTAGATGTCGAAGCTGATATTGGGTCGGTGTAGTCATCTGTTGGCCCATTGCCACCGACGAAATGTTTGGAGCAAATGTAAGTATTGTAAGTTACATTCTCCGCCGAAAAGTCTTTTCTGGAGCATTTTTTTATCCAACGGAGACACTTCTCACGGTTCGACTTCGACTTCGGCTTCGGAAAGGGTAGCCACCAAACGCCATTCATGTGGGGACGGTCCGAAAAGCGCGAGTCGCTGTTGCATGTTCCGTAAGAACAGTGCTTCTTCGCAGGCATTCTCAAGCACTAAATCCCACAAACTTCGTATTTTATGTTAATGTCTAGATTCTAACAATAACCAGTACTAGAGTCTGACAAAATCTGCGTGGAAATTTATCGTTTTAAAGTGACAAGAAACGTATGAATCGCGTACATGTATTTCGATCACGGCAAGTGGACACGTATGCGATATGCATTGACATTGTGTCTGCACGCGCGTATGCGAGAAAGCTTGCCCCGAATCACGTGTCGTGGCAACAATCACTACGCAGAGGGGTCAAAGTACGGGTCACTCGCAAAAGGCTTATTAGACCATAAAGTAAACACATCAAATCAAAAATCATTATTTTTTCTAACATTCCTGTGTCTCTCAAAACATTTGGCGTAACCACCTTCAAATGAAGACATTCAGGTCGTTTTGGAAATGCAAAGTGAACCAACCTGAAGACTGTAACAGATTATAGCAGGGACCAGGAATCAGATACAGCAACGCACAATACACAAATTAAAACTTGCTGTATGTATTTTAAGTACCTTGATCTCAGTTTTCAAGGTTTGCTACTTTACTTCTTTTCGAAGAAGCTGGACCCTAACTCTAGGTGGATCATTTCAAAAACCACCAAGAGTGCTGAAAAGGAAGTCAAAACAAGCAGATGGTTCACCCAAGTTTCATGGCCACGTTTCTCTAGTAAGTTGTTGTCTTTGTTCACGTCAATAAAAAAGCGACCCATGACTATCAACTTGCATAGTTCAGTCTGTTTCTGTGTTTCTTCGTCTATTTCAGTGCTTTTAGCTTTTAGAGTTTTAAGATCATTTAAGTATTTAATTGAGACTTCATCAACAGCATCACAAAATTTAACTGTTGTCAACTTCTCCATATTTGCCTGTTTCAGTATACCAAAGAACTCATCCTGCCACATATGATACGATCCGATTGTGGCTCTATCAGACCTTTCTACACCTCGCTTTCCAGACGTATCTTTCTGAATAGCTTTTGGACCCATGATAGTTGCTGAAGCTGATGGATTCTTGATGGGCGCTTTCTTTAACAATTCTGCTTCGAGATATTCAATTGTGGCAAGCGTGTTTCTTTTGTCTACAGTGTTTGGGTCACTAGCATTTGTGCGAAAAAATATATGTTTTAATACGTTCTCTGTTGCTTCATCCTTGTTTATACCAAAATCTAACTGATGATGCACTTTCGCAAATGTCTCAAATTTGGTATCGATGCATTCTTTGTACTCTTGTCTTGTAAGTCCACATTTGTTAAGGGTTACTGGATATCGAACATGTTGATCTCCGAAAATCTGGCCCATGCTGTGCAAGAGACAAAAACCTGGAATATAGAAACATAAGCCCCAAAGGGCAAAACATTATGAAAGATCTGAAGTGCCAGGAGTGACTGCAAATATCAAATGATTGTGCTTTGATCATCACTCAAAATATCTACAGGTAGTTTATTGACTGTCATGGCAGGATATGTTACAGATTCAGGTTTTGTTTTTGCTTGTTTGTTGTTTTTTTGGTAAGATCCTGAAGAATATGGGTTAAAATCTAGCCTGGGCTGGACAAATCTTCCGCATGAACATGATACTGTACATTTTATTAAAGTTGAGTGGGCCTATGTGCAACAAGAGGGTATATGTCCCTGTTGTTGGTAATGCTTGCTTATATACATGAATTTAAATAAAAAGGTTTTCCTCTCAAGTTTTTATGTCTGGCACCTACAAAAATGGAGGAAAAAACAGCCACCAGGTACTCAGAAGCATGACATAATTAAGACGCCTTCCACCAATCAACAACCTCTTTAAGTACATTTTGATGATTCTGAGGATAAACCCAATCTAATCTACTGATTATTCTTATTACCCTCACTCTAGAGTAGAGACTGGACTGATTGGAGTATGATGCAGGCAGGGGATGATGCTGATCAATAAATAGTGTTGTCAATCCAGGTATCCTGTTACAGAAGAGTATGACGACCCAGTGAGCAAAAACTGGATATGATTTGGCCAGCCAGTCACGTTGATGACTGCATACATGTACCTGCGTGAGATGCAAACATAGAATCATAGAATCACTTTTCCCACAAAGTCAAGACGATAATAATTATTATATAGAAAATGCTTTTCGTATTAAAAGTAAAAAAAAAAAAAAAACAGGAAAGTTACTTTAAAATACTCCGAACATTCCTTTGAGAAAAAAAGTAAGTTTCAAAACATGACTTAAAATATCACAAGCATTTGCAGAACAGAGTGCAGCTTGCACCAGTAGCTTTCCACAAATGGAGGGCACATATATGTACATGTACATGTACATGTATAAGAAAGGTCTGTTACCAGAGGGTGCTCAGCACAAATTATGCCCGCCCTCACAAACACTCAATGGATATGTTTTACTATTGTCATTGGGATGTAGACTAGTGGATCTGAACACTTGTTACCAAGCCTACACAACAGGCAAATATATATCTTTATACTTCCCCAAGTATTGTGAAACAAACCACAAGGAAACTGCCTAGCTAATATGAATAAACCCTCAAAGTGAACAAAGAAAACTGGCAGGATTTGAACCCGTGACCTCCTTAATTTCAATATTGGGGTTTGCCCTTCACCGACGTATTTTATAAACACTGTATACTCAGTGTTGTCATGAGCGATTATTTAAACAAAATCACCAGGACTCGAACCCACGACCTCCTGCTTTCTAGTGCAGACGTCTAAATATTGAATTTACATCACCCGATGCAAATTCCATCTTATGAATAGTTTGGCTGCGGTACCCGCCGCTATATCAGATTCGAACCAGCCAGCTGACTCTGACAAGCTCGATGCAAATTCCATTTTAATTATGAACCTCTGTAATACCGTACTGACGCTCTACCAACTGAGCTATATCTGGCCCTATATGTTGGCAAGTCTCTCATATTGTCAGTGTCTTTGTTTGGAGGGTGTTAATCGGAAGTCATGAACTTCCCCAAGTGGGTACGAGCATTATACAAAGTTAGTAAAAATACTGGTTTTTGCTAGACATATCAGCCTTCAAAATAGGTCTGGAAATTCTCCTTCTCTAAACCTACATGTAATTGTAACCACCACCATCAATGAAACCCTACACTCAACTAGAAATGTCTTAGTGGTTTCACTCTAAGAGCTTAATGCAGGGGTGAATTTATCGAGCTTGACTGAAACCTTTAGATGAGTATTACTGCAGTGCAAACATCATATGGTGGTGTGTACATGTACATCAGTGAGGTATGCACAATAGCTACATTTGTTGGCCAAAATAGACTGTTTCCTTGACTTTACCCCAAGCCTAACAAACTCAAACAGCAGGAGTTCAGATTGGTTCAAGACTGTAGCGCCAATTGGCACCTTTACTTTACATGGAGCTATGATGCCCCAATTTGTCTAAGTCCAAAGGATGTGCCATAGGTATACTACACAGTGTTGGATTTTGACAGGTTAAGGACACTTCCTAGTAAAAGTGCCTAAAAAAATAAAATTAAAGATTGAAGATTTATCTTACCTCAAGTTTCCCAGAATTGTCTGCGTACGTACTGCCTGCATGCACATACATGTACATGTAATGTAGCTGCCTCTTCGGATCCACAATCTCAAATGGTGGAAATGCTAACAGCCACCGGCCACTTCCTTATGGTTTTTCCCCAGTCAACAAAAGTGTCATTGTTGGCTCATTGTACTCGTCATTGAAACTTCTAGAAAGTTTGTGCATACATGTGCAACAGCGCAATGTTTACGTCATGGAAGTTTCCATAGAGAACAACCAATGAGACGTATGCCCTGTGCAAATATCCATATAAGGAATAAATATTCAAGGTTTAATCGAATATTCATGATGCATGACGATGTCATTTTTGTTGTTCCCAAACAGTGCCTTCCAAAATTGATATTACATTAACTCATTGACAAGTAGTATGCCTCAGGCAGTGTTCCCATTGGGCTTTTTTGGGTCAATCTACCGCAACTTTTTTGTAGAATGACAAAATTAAATGGAGACATGCGGTAAACTAACATCCCTGTCAACTTACTGCGACCCTGATGTAAAACTACCAGGCCAAATGCGGTTGCAGAAGATTTCCGCGCAGCCGCGATAAGTCATCAGGGACGATAAGAAGTCCAATGGGAACAGCCCCGTGCTGTAGAACTACCGCGACCATGTTGAAAACCACTTTGTAAACAATGCAACTTCCTGTATTACGTCAAACAGCGATTATCGATTGCGTGTGCGCGAAAATGGTAAGGTACATGTGATTACATGCATTTGCAGCAGAGCGAACTGATCGACGACAATGCGCAAGCATTTCTGGCAGGTTTGATCGATTTTTGTGAGAAGTTTAATGGTTTAGATGAGAGAGGTTTAGATGTCAGTAGAGGATATTTAGTCAGCACAAATGAGAAGAGGATGTATGCACAGTCTCCAAAAGAAACTTCATACCAGCACCCCATCAATAAGTGCCGGATGCATCGGGTTAACAACTTGTACCTCAGCACTGGCAGATTTGAAATTGAAAATAACATTGAAAATAACACTAGGCCTACACTCACACTGACAGGCCTTGTGTCTGATTGCCCGGGACATTCACAAAGTATAGGCTTAGGCTTGGGCTATGGCCATCTGAACAGCCTGACTGATCGTGCATTAAGTATTTGGACATTAACATATTGCCAAGGTCTTTAAAATTTACCTCAAGTGTTTTTTAGCCAACGCTCTATAAGAGGTTAGCGTTCTTCTTCTTCTTCTTCTTCGTCGTCGTCTTCTTCTTCTTCTTCGTCTTCTTCTTCTCAGTCTTCTTCTTCTTGTGCCAAATTAATGTTCGCGTTATGGCTCAGCAGAAGAGGGCGCTACAACATTTACTATGCTTTACTGATTCATAGGTGGACGACGCGGCTCCTGCACAAATTCGTGCTTGTTTATTTCTAAAATGTCATCATTGCAGTATTGAAACACCACGGTATTAAAATGAGAAACTGACTTTGGGTCTCCAAAGGAGTCAATTGGCTTTAGTTGACACATGTCCTGAAAAACAAACGTAGAACTTCGCCATAGCGAAGACCACTATACCAAACATTTGCCTGTTCCGAACATTCTTTTTGGCTCCCTAGCAAATTGATGTATTCAATACATACCATTTATTCACTATAACGAACGACCACTACAGCGAAATTTTTTTGTGAATCCCAGTATCTTTGTTATAGGGACGTTCTATGTAATAAAAGACTTACATTGTGTGGCGTAGGCACACAGTTCAGCCGCAGCATGGAAGGAGCACGGTAACCTGCCTTGAAGCATATCCATCCGCAGCTGGAGGAAGAACTGGTATCGTGTCACCTCCTCCTTCAACTTGCAAGGATTCTCCATGTAGAACTTGACTCCAAAGTACAGGATGAAGGGCGGACCATCTGAAGTCAAGACGAAAGGGTGGAAGAGTATTACAAATGTGACAAACTCAACAAAAACAGTCACAAGTCGCCAGAGTTATAGGCCTTTATACACGACTTATACAGTGAAACTCAATAGGAACTGTCAAGGTTTTCACATAATGTCCATATTCATCAGGATGTCAAACTGAGTGATACATGTATGTATAAATGAAGAGGCAAATAAGAGGCTCTATCTACAATTGTAATACAAGGGAAAACTTCCATTTTGTAGGATCTGCATGGTCATAAATTTACATTCACATTAAGTAGTCTGTTCAACTGATTTTTTTTAGGGCATGTCTTAAAAGTGGGAACAGCGTGGGGGAAAACCGATTCTATCTTAATCTTATCCTTTTTGATATTTCAATTTAATCTTTGAAAGAATTGTTTTTGGGTGATGTTCTTTTGCACTACGAGTGTATAGTTTGCACGGTTAACTGATTTTGAGCATCATTTTTTCAAAAAGCTACAACTTCAAAAGGTTCTAGCTTGGTCTGGAAATAAACTACAGCAGCCCTCAATACCGGTACATCAATATAACCTCTTCTTTCAGGAAATATTATAAATATATATTATTTTTAACCTTTGGTATTTCCAACCATTTTGAAGAGCCAGGACATCACATACTGTAGGTGCACACATAAAATGTGTATGCTCTTCAAAAAGGTGGGGGCGGGGACATAATCCCCCTGCCCCTTGGTAGCCGGCCATTAATTAATTATTGGCCATGAGTGGCCAACATAGGGCAAAAGTATGTATTACCCACATCCCCCCAAAAGCCAGTTGAATACTTACTTTTGATTTGTTTACCGATAGATTTGACTGGGTCCAACCAATGCTGAAATGAAAGAGTAAACAGAGAAAAATAATAACTTAACAATACAAAGGATGCAACCAAATAAAACTTAGGACTTTAAATATTTTAAGGCGTCCGATACAAGGCAAAAAGCCACTCTGTGTAATAGGCTGCCACCAACTAGAGATGGTAGGGTTGTTTACCAAATCATCCAAACAGTTTTCCTGGGCCCAGATATCATAAAAAAGAGGAAAATCTTCAACATGAAGGAGACAGAGAAATTATCTGAATTGAGGTGGGGTAACTTCCGCTGTTGGTGAGACCAAATGTCAATTTTTTTTCCTCTCTCTCTCAGGGCCAAAATAGAGCCAACTTCATGTTTTGTACACTACATATCAAAACCTATCAAGTGACAGGTTGAAAATCACACAAGCTGTGAGAGTTGGTGGGTACATTTTGTATAGGCTTTGATGGTTATAACTACAGGAGTTTTAAAGGAGTTATTACATGTTCGGTTCGGTTGTTTAGATGCATATTACCATGTCTTACAAAAATACAAAAGTTGATCTACGTGTAAATGCTTATTTGTATTGGAAATGAAAAGAAGGTGGTGATTTTTAATTGATCTATCACTGTTCATAAACATTAACCAATCACAGTGCTTGTTGAACATCATGTGACATTCAAAATCTGAGACAAACAAATAACTTGAGACAGTTTCGTTTTTCCATGAATGCTGGTTTTCATTTTGAAAATTCCCCACAATTGACTTTCAAGAACTTTCTTTTTCACTGTCTGACAAATTACTAAGTAATATGGTAATTCAGTTACGTGTACCCGTTTTCCACAATCTAAAACCTGACATAAGTGGTCGGTTACTCAGGTGCCCAGTTTGGGTGCACAGCCCCTAGCGTCAAGTGTATAAAGTCATCCAACAACTCACAAACGGCAATAGGTCAAAATTGAAGTTTCTCAACAATACACGTACAATGCCAACTTCACATTATTGTTCTCAGGAATGTAGAAGAAAAAAAACTTGCTTAGTTTAGGAATGTGGAAATTGTTTGTCCAACACACGTACAGTACCCTACCCGCACTTATCTGAAATGTTAATCCCTTTGAAATATTTTGCCACAAAGGGAGAAATGTTTATTTTTGATGTGGCAATGACAATACTTGCAAATCATTATATCGTGTCTGTAGAGAAAGAATCAATACAATCAACTGTTTTGTCTAAGTTTTCTTTGCAAAAAGTCTGGGGCATCAAGGCATACACAAACCCAGAGTCAAGAAGCTATGATAACAAAAATAAATTCCTCTGCCAACAAAATCCAAGTGGGGTTTAAGGTTATAGCAACAGTGTCCAATCCACATTTCGGTTTTTAACAAGCACTCCCGTGGATGTTTAAAACTTGTTATACATTTCTTGGGATTTGAAGGGCCGCATGACATTTCAAATGGACATGGGTCATTCCATAAATTTGAGGTCCAAAAGGGTGACATTTGTTGGTGTCCCTGTTACACCTGACCTGTGTAATTTCCCATCGAGTATCTTTAAAATTGACTTCACACTACTTTTCTACTTGCTTGGCAGGTACTTTGCTTTAAGTAATCACTCTTAGAGATAGAAGGCATTAAAAACCCTAACAGCCCAAGGCTTTTTACTAGAATCCTTCCCTAACCACACAAACTCCAACACTGTGTAGTAAACCAATGGCACATTCTTTGTACTTAGACAAAATCAGGGCATCAAGACCCATGCAAAGTGATGGTGCCAAGGCTCTACAGTACCCAATCACACAAAATTCAACACAAATGGGGTGTTTGATTTTGGCAGGTTAGGGAAGGTTAGGGTTAAAGAATGTGTCCAGAACTGCAAAATCTAATACATGTCACACTGTAACAGGGACACTAAAAAATGCCACACTTTTGGACGCCAAATTTATGGAATGAACCATAAACAAGATCCTACTGTACCCACCCAACCACTGCTGAAGTGGATGAATCCTATGGTGTTGACAGACTCGAAGAGCCGGAATTATTGCATTTTTATTCTCTTCTTAGATCACAAAAGTGAACAGTTGTTTTATTTGCTTGTTTGTGTTTTTGCGGGTTTCTTTTCTTTATAAAACTATGTCTAAAAATGACTAAGTGATCTGGTACACATACGAACTGAAAAAAATCAAGAGGGAAACGTGATGCAAGGTGTCAAACATGAAACCTTGCTACAAGGTTGAGATGCAAGATCAAGGGTATTGTAAATTGCAGTTGCTAGATTTGATTGACACCTACAATGTAATAGACTGACTATTTATGGACAGGCATTGCTCATGTATACATGTATACATATTGTACGGTAGATTCAATTTAACTCTCCTTGCTACTTTCCACCTGTTTTGTGGGCCAGGTCATAAACGGCTCATCGCGTGCTTTAAACCAAACCAGAACTGGATATGTCTCAAATCGGCATTTAAAAAAAAAAGAGTTTGGAAGTTTGAATTTTCCCCAAAACAATGATCTGCTCCTGCCTGTTTTCTTTGTTCAGATTGAAAAAAAAAATCTTCAGAATTTCTGTAACCAACATTTGGTAACCTTATCATTGGGACTCCGTGTTCCTTTCTAGCCTGGGTGGGTCAAAAGCTAAATGCTGGACACATTTTAGCCCAAAGTAGACAGTTATTTTTCACATTTTGTTTAGCCAGGGGGTGCCCAAACAGTTTAAAACTGGTTTCCATTGGGGCCCTGCATATTATTAGTTAAAACTGAATATTTACACACGTACATGTACATGTATACAAAATATTTAACCAAATACAAGAATGTTTACACAAATAAATCTATTTACGGTTAACTTTTCAACTTTCCAGTAGAAGCCTACATGTACATGTACATGTATTGCTGATTTACCAGATGGTCGAAAAATCCGCGAAATACATGTACAGGTAGGCTACACTATACCCAGTTCTGGTTTTGCCGGTTTCACACTATGCTCTTACCCGGGTAATTGCCGGGTTAACGAAAAATTTAACCTGGCAATTACCCGGGTAATGTGGAGCGTTCACACTACAATTCGCCGGGTTAGAAATTCTCCGGGTTAACTGCCCAAAAACGCCACTTACCCGGGTAATTTCTAACCCTGCTCGCGAGGTGGGTTAACCCACCAATCTCGGGGTTAACGACGACCTTGAGACGATTCTCCGGGTTACCATCAGTAGTGTGAATGCTCGCCGGGTTTTCTTCTACCCGGGTAGGTACGTGGGTGGGTGCGTGCGCTTTGTCGTGTTTTATCGGCCAACTTTGCGAAGGTGACGTAATTTATTAGTACGGCCTCCGTGGCTGGTACTTCGCCTTAAGTTTATTTTTACGTATACTTAATGAAAGGCACCAGTCTTCCGTAGATGATGCCTCGTCTTAATAAGTACATTTTACATACACTTAATGCAAGGCACCAGTCTAGACCGCACAGTTGCAGGATGACTAGACTTGAAATCAAGTCGGTAATTAGTCGGCATTAGTCCGACTGCACCACCCCGCGTATTATTATACTTATTTCGCACTTTGCAGGGGTTACGTGTAGCGAGCGGTATAATAACATGTGGGAACGTTCGTGCAACCTTGGCCCCAAGATGCGTGTGTGTCGACTGTCCAATTACTGACTGGTATGAAGGAAAGAAGACCTGTCAGAACTTCACGAAAGGCGGGCATATTATTGCGTACCGCGCTGGTAAATGTGGCGCCTGCAGACAAAACACGACTGTCTAAACGACTTGTCTTTAAGTCTAAAGGATGACGCGTGCACGCTACATGTACCAATGCTGATCTGATTTTTTTTAAATTTGCATTGCATGCTCTCGCGCCGCTCTCACTTCGCTCTTTTACGTCGACGAAACAATGGCTAGGGCAGAGATCAAGCAATGCACATTCTCTCCGATTTACCATTCGCATAGTGTGAATGCGGCTACAAGTTACCCGGGTGCGCGCTGAAGCGGGTAAGCAGAATTGCAGGGTAAATTTTGTAGTGTGAAACCGATTCTCCGGGTTAGTTTCTACCCGGGTAATTACAACTACCCGGGTAATAAATTACCCGGGTAAGTTCAGTGTAGTGTGAAACCGGTATAAGCTTTCCATTTTTTAGAGCTAATAAACTTTTACGAATATTGCTTTTAGACTTACCGTTTGATCTTGGGAGTCCAGAAATCGCAGACCAAAGTAATCCTTCTCTAAGAGATTCAACTTGGCAAAGACTTTGTCCAACAGTACGCATCCTCGTGTATTTCTCTGCAATGAAATTAAAATAAAACAAGATGTGAATTTTTACCCGAGTAAAACAAACGAGGTGTTTTAAACATGGTCCAGTGGCACGAAGTGGGGGAGGGGGAGCATTAACAGAGAGTCACGGTGACATGATGCCAACAGCGTTCAGGACCGGATCGGGGGGGGGGGGGGGGGGGGGGGGGGGGGAGGGGTTAGTTCTGTGCATCCAAACCGATTGCACAACAGGTTAACCCTAACCTTCCCAAATCCTCCAAAGTCCTCTTTGCCAAATGGAGGAATTTGGAGGATTGAGGGTCTTTGGAAGTTAAAGCATCAGAGGATTTTGCAGGATTTATGAGGGCATCAGAGGATTTTGCCTCTGGAGGAAAATGGAGGATCCGGGTCATCAGGCCCAATCTGATGCTGGTTGATTTCGGAGGATTGAAGTTACTAGGGTGTTTACAAAAAAAAACGGAGGGTTTTGGAGGATTCATGCAGTGGTTCCCATAAGAGGATTTTGGAGGATTCAGGTTACATGCAGCTTGAACACTTTGAAATCAGAGGATGTTGGAGGATTCAGGTTAATTGGAGGAAAAATGGTGGAGGGAGTTAGGGTTAATGCCTATGATGCTTGCGAAAATGCAGTTTCAAACAATATGAACAGCAATTTCTGAGATTTAATTTTTGGGATTGATTTTCTTTAGCGGGTACCCAGGTACCTCTGCTTGTTTTCAATCGGGTACCCGGTTCCCGTAGTACCCATACACTCCTACAAGGGAAGGCGGTGGTATACAGGTAACATCATTATATTCTACTTTTGAATAATCTTTCCAACCGTAGCAATTTTAAGGAAATTTGCTTTTTTTTTGGTAGTCCAATGAGGTGTTCTCTACATGTCCCTTCAAAAACAAATAACCTGGATCTACCCTAGATCCAACCCAAAAAATCCTCAATTTTTACATGGCAATTTCTCAGAATTCTTCAGAATTGTATGGAATAATCTCAGTGGTTGTTATGAAAACACAAATAATTCCAAGATTCTGGCGTTCAAAGGCCATGTGGTGGACACCCGTAAACATATGTTGTTCGTGTGCTTACGTGAATTTGTTCACACTATTCTAAAATAAGAAGTAACGTGGGAGAATCAAATGGTTCATTGCTGCTAAAGGAATAATCAACAATGTGTAAAGGCATGAATAGTGTAAACAGGAACATACCCTGTATGGATTACAATATATATGCAGAAGCAAAAACATTTGTGTGAGGTTAAAGTGCTCAAGACCTTTGTGATTGGCAGCATGTTTTGGCACTATGTAGTCTGTACAATACTCAGATCAATTCCTTCCTATTGATGGCAATATGAATTACAATGTAGCCGGTATCTCAAAGGTTAAAGGTTATTCGGGATAAAATTGCTGACGTAATGTCACGCCATGTTACGCGAACGCCCATTCTGATTGAATTTAGCACGTGCGCGTTGTGCGACCAACTTTTTGCATTCACATGCGCATGTTAGGTCACGCAGGTCAATCGGGATAAAATGTCATTGTGCACATGCACAGTTGAAATACCGAACCGGCTTATTAAAGAGCCCGAAAAGCTTTTTATTTTGGGACAAAGCACGAGATTTGGCTGGCTTGTAGCATTTACTTAGATTAACGCAAAGGAGGCCAACAAATGAACATTTAATCAACATTTGTCCTGCTCTTTACATTGTACCCAGGAAGCTCTTATAGATCTACAATATCAATACACAATATCATAGGTTCAATAGGGTCAGGTCATTAAACCCACAGATTGTGTACATTGTCAAGGTTCTTACATGTAACTAAGCACTCTATGACAAATTTATATTAGACTCTGTACAGTACAGTCATACATGCAGGGTCATCTTTTTAATCAAGTGCCCGAAATTCCAACTAAACAACTTTTTGTGTAATACTCAATATTTAATGTTCTCAATTATTAATGTTAAAACCCTCCCTCTACAGGTGCCACATTAGAGCCAACTACCCTATCGAGTGACAGGTTGAGACACACAAGTTGTGGGAGAGGAGAGGATTTGGTTTTCCGATAGTGGGAGGGTAAACAAATCTGTCAGTTTTAATGAGAATATTTGTATAGACTTTTATTTGTATAGAGGTATTGGAATTGCAGGCCTTCGGGTCACAGATTTTAGGCAAACTGTTTTCTATTCCAGGCATACTGTACATGTATGCATCTGGCTTTTGTCCTTGGTTTTTGTATCTTGTGGTGTAAGTTGCTGTAGTTGTTCTGTGTTTTCTATGCTGAATAAATAAATAATAATAATAATAATATACCTGAAACCTGATAATTCCACGACGTCTATAAATTGCTCTGTTTTGTCTGAAGTGGGGTCAGGGAATCAGACTACAAGAACATTTTTGTTTCTCCCCATTTTCCCAGCATCTATGCACACAAACCTTTAAACATGTCAGTGTTACAGTATTTGCTATCAAATACTAACTCCACACTCATTGATTTCTGAAAATTACAGGAACAGCAAAATGCAAATGTTGTATACTACATTGTACATATACCTTTAAAAAATAAAATGTACAATGTATAGGCCCTATGGGTCATTCCATCAGAGTTGTATTCGAGTCCCTGCAAGTCCTTTTACATGTCCTTTCGCAAGCCCAGTCAGAAGTCCTTTCATAAAGCCAGTCACAAGTAACTGGATGAACAATGACAAAGGAATGCCTTTGTTAAAGCTCATTTGAATAGCTTGCGATTAGGATTAGGACTGGGGGGCTTGTGATGGACTTGCAGGGACTTGTGAAAGGACTTGCAAAGACTCGAATACAACTCTGCATTTCATAAATTTCGTGTCCAAAAGTGTGACATTTTGTGGTGTCCCTGTTACACCTGACCTGTGTAATTTCCATCAAGTATCATTAAAATTGACTTCCCACTATTTTTTACTTGTTTGGCAGGTGCTTTGCATAACCACTCTTGGGATGAAGGCATTAAAGAATGTGTCTGAAATTGCAAAATCTTATACATGTCACTATGTAACAGGGACATCAATGTCACACTTTTGGACCTTAAATTTATGGGATGACCCACTACTACATTGTACATGTACAAAATGTATTTAATTTAGAGTTTTTGATAGGCTGTGCCTCCTATAATTATAACTATCACAGCCTATCAAAAACTCTAAACACCAACTCTCACAGTTTGTGTGTGTTTCAACCTGTCATTTGATAGGTTTTGATCTATACAGGAGCTGGGTCGATTTTGGCCCTGTAATGAGAAAGCAAACCACATCCACAATAATACAGCATAATCCACCAAACGGTTCATGAAACAGTCAAATAACGTTTTCACCCATATTTAATTTCACTGCAGTGCAGGAGCCTTTAGTGTATAGTTGAGGTCTTATATCTTGATGTATGCGTGATCCATTTCACCGTCCATTTGAAAGTAATTCAAGCAGCTGTTGTATGTTTCTGATTGGCTGGCCTTTGCCCTGTCCTATCAGCAGGTGGATTCGCTCCAATTCCGCACAGGTGAACAAAAACTTGAACTGGAGCTGTAGAAGCTTGAAACACGACCATTAAAGGCTGGCTCTCATATTGAACATCGCATACAGATCACATCTTTTCAGGTTACTTTACATTCAACACTGATTGCCGAGTTTAACAATTCAGAAAACATGTCAAATTTTTCTTTTTTTATCTGGAGTTATTTTGTGTAGAAAATGAAAAACAAAGGTCACAGAAGTTTCTGTGTGATGTCAAAATTTGGAGTCGATTCCATGACCATACATGTACGTACCGGTACCTACACTGCACACACAAGGCTGCCTGCAATAACGCACACATCGGTACAACTCTGACTCCAAACTCTCACGTGTCAATGAATGAATTTATTTATTTTCTGCAGTCTGACTTTCAAAATGAAATATGAAAATTTAAACATTACAGTTCACCCTCAAAGTTTAATTTTAATCATTTCAAATATCTGCGGGCTGGGGAATACCCCATGATTTTTCTATCCTACGCCCTGATAAATTGTTTCAGAACCATTTACAGCATTTCGTTTGATTTCTTGGAACCTTGCGGAATGTGTAATACACAACTACTCAGGGACAGCTTTATGAAAGAGCCGTCTGCAATTCCTAAAACAAATATGTGTATCAGCGGGTATTTTGCGCCCCTCAGAATTGACTAAATTTGCAACAGTTTGTGGGGTGAGCGAGTTCAATTGAACATGGCATCAGGTGTCAGTGTATCACTGTGGTTTCTGGGGTATATATTCAGAAGATTTTATTTCTAATAACAACAAACTGTTTTAAATCCCAAACCAAGATTTTAAAATTACATGTACATGGACATGTATGTTCCAAAGTCCTACACTGGTTAAAGGTGTGATACAATGTGCATGTAGCTTTGCAGGGATGTACATTGTACATCACAAGTCCATCACAAGTCCATCACAAGTCCATCACAAGTCCATCACAAGTCCATCACAAGTCCATCACAAGTCCCTGCAAGTCCCTGCAAGTCCATTACAAGCCCTCCAGTCCTAAACCCAATCACAAGCTATTCAAATGAGCTTTGACAAAGGCATTCCTTTGTCATTGTTCATCCAGTTACTTGTGATCGGCTTTAAGAAAGGACTTCTGACTGGACTTGCGAAAGGACTTGTGAAAAGACTTGCAGGGACTCGACTACAACTCTGTAGCTTTGATAATGATTAAAAAAATATGATTAGTTTCAATCCGAAAGCTTACTGCTTAAGTTCCATTACAAATCCTGTAGAGAAATATTTGAAATTTGAAACGCATTCTGTCATCTTAAAGAAAACTATTTTGAAGACCCCAAAAATGCACTGGCTTGGGGGGGGGGGGGGGGCAGGCCCAATTCTCCTCCTTGGTACATGGTCCATGGTTACAAATGTATACTTTTGTGATACAGGAAACTTATCAGAAAGGATACCAGCAGAAATACCAAATAATTGTGCACATTCTTGCCTGTCAGTAGTTTTACATTGGGACATGCTTGGAGCACAATGCAATGCGTTCTGTCAGGGAGTTCAATCTTGTGGGTGCCCCCTTGTCTAACATCTGTCACAGTCAATTTGACATGCCTGGGTACACCAAGCTGAAAGTGTATGGAGATGTCAGTGTTCATTTGCCTGAGGTTTTCAAACTTTCTAAACTTTCTAAACTTTCCAGAATGAAAATGTGCAAGGGGCGATCAGCCACAAAAATCAATGAAAGTCTTTGCACAGGAGAAGATACAAGATTAACCCATAGTTGCACATTTGTGAATCAAAAGGAGAAACATACACAAATGTAAAGTTACTGTAAATGTACAGTGTAGAGTTACTGTAAAGGGGTCTACTTGCTAAGCAAACTGCAGATTCATCCATGCTGTACATGAGTATGGTGTTCAACTGTCAGTCTGTTTGTGTACATTGCAGCAGTGCAAAGCCACAGTCATGGGTACACCTTTTTTTGGTGTCCATGTATGAACAACATTTTGAAAAACAATGATGTAAACATTATTTTAGATTACACATGAATCGGTCATCCAGCTTTATGTCAACTTGGAATAAAAAAGTGCTCTAAGTGTAGCAAATCCTAATTTTTTCAAAGAGCTATTCAGCATTGCTCTGTCGTTCATAATGGTGTCTTTAACAAAAAGTGTACCCATAATTGTGGCTGTGCACAGCAACAAATCATATTTAATGAAATGGAGTGATCTTTTTTAGAAAAGAATGAAGCATACACATGTACATGTACGTGCACATTATTAATACATATACAGTATTACTCTCATATCAAGGTCTACTGAGAATGTGAGCTGGACACACCCCCCACCCCCCCAACAGGATTGTGGACGTGATCGCTGCAAACCTTGAATTATAAGCAGAGAGTAAAATCTGGCTTTCTTCCCCCTCGATGCTCCCAACACAAACCTTAATTACGCTTCACGCCTTGTCAATGCCACCAATTTACCACAATGCCGAAATCCGACATGCGCCAAAGCACGATTCCAATTTCCACAATACAAAGGAAGGACATGTTTTGAAATAGATCAGACGGAACACCTTCACAAAAAAATGTCCAAACAGAACCCTGAAGTTCCTACACACAATTTGTTCTCAACGCTGAACAAACTTTAACAAACTGTCAATGGTATTTTTAACTGCCCTATTGTAATGCGTTTTTAGTTGGTATTTACAACACAAAAATGTCAACCGCGCCAGCACACAGCATTCTGTTCTCAACTATAGTTAGTCCAACTAACTGGATCAACCTAGCCCCGGAGCACTGTTTCTCAGTAGTCAAATTCGCGAGTTACGTCACGGTTTCAAGATGGAGGATGGGTAATTTTTGCAAACGTTTACGATAAACTGTTGGTTTTGTTCAAGGATAATAACTCTTTGCAATAAGATAAGTAATTACTTATTGCACTAAAGTTAAGTAGAGAAAATGCTAGAAATAAATAATAGAAAATATAAATGACGTGCCAACATTTGCTTCGTTAACAACTGGCAGACGACATTCTTTGAAGTTTGTTGTTGCTACACACTAACTGGATCTGACGTAGTCTATCTACGAGAAGCGTTCAAATGAAAAACAGACCACGCAAGCAGGATTTAAATCAAAAATTGATAAAAGGGACTAGGTCAGCAACACCCAAACTTGCCCTAGGTTTAATACCTCCATGGTTGTACTTAACCAAGAATCAGTCACGGAGGCTATTATGCCCTATTGTCTGGCAGCATGAATGTACACATTGTAACCATGTGAATGTTGCATGTGTACACAGTGTGCCACACAGGCAGTGAATTTATTTACCATGTTGGCCCAATACATTGTACATAATGGTACTTCAAAAGTTATAATGGTGGAAATGCAAATTATGAATAAAAATAAATATCCATGAATGTATTACAGAGCAAGTCTAAAAATTTCTGCATAATACAAGTACATACATTCAGTAACCCTCTTAAAATGATTTGAGCTCAGCGTTTCAAATTCTATATGTTGGATGTCTGAAAAGAGAACGCCCACAAGACTTTTATGTTATTATTCCTTGGGATGACTATGTAATTAAAGAAAACATGGTGCGTTATATACAATGCATGGGACTGCAAGGGGACCTTTTCTTGGATAGACACTTGAACATAACAAAAATGTACTTGTAGCATGTCCAAAACCCTACTACATGTACATCAAGACTTGAAAGCCAAGCCTTGGCCATTAATTCACATCTCCCAAATCTCAGGTCCCCTCTGTTCACCAACAGCAAGAGACCCAAACGTTGCTTAAATCTGACCACTAAACTGACCTGATCAAGTCAATGGCCAAATTAAATATACATGTACCAAAAAAACATCAAAGAATGGGACAGTTCACAGCAGGGAAACGTTTGTTTCGTTTTTTGTTTTGTTTTTGTTTGTTTGTTTGTTTGTTTTTTGTTTTTTTCCATTGTGGACTTTACGAGTACAGTAATTGTGACTCACACTTCAATTCTTCTGAAATCAAATGAATGGGACATACATGTATGTAGCAAACACCCCTAATATTAGCCTCCAGCACTTAGCATACACAGACACAAAACGCAGTATACAGCAACAAGGCTTAATTAACCCCTTGAGTACGTTTTTATTTATGGGAGACGTCGGGGTGTCGCGGCGGCTCTGGCAACCAAGCGTAACGGCCACAATGTGTTTGTGCAGTCAAGCGTAACATACACAATAATCCAACAATGGATTGAAACTGCACAAACAGCGGCAAACAGCGGCAAACGGCATCATCCGGCCTGATGGCACTGTTTTTTGGCGGCATATGACGTCTTCCGTACGCAAAAGGTTAACAGGGTGTGTTTACATTCCCCCTTTTTTTGTAAAACTCGATGGTGAATTTTTCCATTTCAAATCCTGTGTGAACAGCCCGGGAAGCTTTCCTCTCCCGTCACTTTCCCGAGTCCATGCTTTTACTGGCCAACCTCTACCTAGTAAAACTGACCAGGTCATTTTAAGGATTTAAGCCCAATTCTTCTCCAACAAAATTATCAACGAGCTTAGTGTACTAAATGTAACTGCTTCATTCTGAAAAAAATGTACATGTATATGTTTTAAATGAAAAGCCAACTCAAAACAAATGAAATGAGACAAAATATATTTTCTCCCTTGGGATTAAGAAAAGCCTAGCCTTGACTTTGCCAGCTGGGCACCTCTAGCTCTCCAGAGACAAGACCTTCACCAGGATGTTATTCTCACAGAGGGGTGTACAACACAACACAGTGGTACCCAGGGGCCCTGTGGCTCTGTAAGAAAACACCTGTAATGGAGCTATGTAAGCACAGGTGCTTCTCCTTTGATACAGTAATAGATAGGTGGTACTGGCCAAGCCAAAGGGTTGCTCACAATCATTTGAATTTGTACACAAATCTATGCATGTACTGCTGTTGTGCCTTTGATGACATCATACTTAGCTCATGAATATGAATTTTGTATTAGCATACAATCCACATTTTTGAAACAAAGGAAGAAGAAATTCAGTAACCCAAAGAATGCTCTCTTACCCCGGTACCTGCGGGTCATTCCATACCTCAAAATTACCTAAAATTCAGAGGTTGTCTGGTGTCTGACTCAGATTTGATAAAACTTTCAGTCAGAAGTTATAAACCTATAATAATGCCGTATAGCCAGGGATTATCACGCCCCAACTTTACGACATGGGAAGTGATATTGTGGGGATCACTCAATGAGGATACAACTTTTTAACTTATAATGTACACGTACATGTACATCGAAAAGACATAAGGGAAACTATCTACATGTAGCTAATTTGAATGTATTTTCAAAGTGACCAAAGCAAACCTGGATTTGAACCTGTGACCTCTGAAATTCCGTACCGGTGCTCTGACAACTCAGCTACATTCTCTTGCTGTAGATTGAAAGCCTTAAACATATTGTGAATTAATAATTAATTAACCAGTCAATAATCTGCCTATAGTACGTTGTACAATTATTGATGTACAAAAAAGTTGCACACCTCATAAGTAAACCAAGATGCTATTTTCTTCAGCATCTCACTCAGCCAGCCTAGTGAAGCTGGAGTGCCCATGCCATAAAGGACTCCAATAAACGAAAACATAAACCTTATGAAAATAAACAGGCACTTTGGGCTGGCCTTAACGTTTGCCCCTGATGACATGGCATGTCCTGTACAAACTGTCACCAAGAATCAACAGTAAGAAAAGTTCAAGGTATAATACAGCTTTAGTAATGGTTCACCCTGCTATTTAAATCCAACAGAGTCCAACAGTGACATATATGAGTTTCCTGCTCAATCCAACGTAGTCCAACGTAGTCCAACGTAGTCCAACACAGTCCAACATGCCAAGTTGTTGGGTAACTAAACATAAAAAATAGCTTTCCTGCTAAATCCAACAGAGTCCAACTGTGACATATTTTTCTGTTGCCTGCTGAATCCAACAGGATTGTAACACTATGAGTTACATGCAGCTGCTCATCAATCCAACAGGGTCCAACGGGAATATGAAATTGTTGGATCCTGTTGGATTCGGCAGGGTCAGGGTTAAAAACACGAGTATTTTCAATCTGAAAGCTTACTGTTTACAAAGATGGTTTCATTACCAATTCTCCTGAGAAATATTTACGTCTGAATTGCTGTCACGTTCGACAGAATTGTACAGTCAACAATTGAAATACATACTATTTTCTCACGACTTGGAAGACAGATTGAGCTCAAATGTTTGGTTTTCTTATTTCTTGAATTACGTGAAGTATTAATGGAAAGAGTTCCATATCCGGACATCACTTATACCTCGTGCACAAAGTCTATGGGCCATGACAGAAAAAGTCAAAGTATTTTCAAAGAATAAGTTGAAAATTTTCCCTCCTAAATTCGTGTTTCTTGTCTGCAATACGTCGTCATCTCTACCAAAGTTTATATCTGAAAACCCTAACCCTGCTGAATCGAACAGGATCCAACTATTTGATATTTCCGTTGGACCCTGTTGGATTGAGCAGCTAACTCATAGTGTTACAATCCTGTTGGATTCAGCATGCAACGGTTGGATTCTGTTGGATTTAGCAGGCAAGTCATTTTTTTATTTTTAGCATGTTGGTCCGTGTTGGATTGAGCAGGAAACTCATATGAGTCACTGTCAGGGTAGTCCTGGGAAACCCTTAGGGAGTTGTTTTCATGGGAAACTGTTTACTGTCGAAACACTGTTTATGACAGCAGGGCAGGAACTTTGTTTCGAGGGGCAAGGCAACTTTTCCTCTGCAACATGACCATGCCATGAAAATGCCTTGTCTGTCTGAAAATCATCGATGGGAATATGTTCAGGGATAAAAGTTTGGTTTGGAAAAATAACAGTAGACCCGTATCTTTGGAAAATACACGTGTACAACCACGGTATAATTAAACGTTCAAGAGCATAATGTGATTACACACATGTACAGTAGTACATATACATTATATACCCTACACAAAATGTACGTTTAAATGCCTAGTGGCACAAAATCATAGAGTTTGCCTCACTGTACAGCACATGTGAATGTGATTCATAGCCATCATTTAACACATGAGTAACCCGTGTCAGAACACGGCATCAACCAAACGGTGCATACATGTACACACACACACAAATGTATGCACTTCAAAGTACAGTCTGCATATAACATATGTAATTTACTCTACAGCCTTTCAATTGGTAGTAAATTAATAAGGCTCTAAGTAATTTAATTTGAATGGCTCTTCAATTTCCTTCCCGAGGCCAATGGTGGATGGGGGCTTGCCCATCATCCCAATTTTCATACTGAATTCTATAAAATATTTTGTCAGTTACTGACGCTACAAATTGTTCAACGGATCTGTGTGGGGTACCACAAGGCCAATGACATAAAAGAAAATCTCTCTTGTGGCCATGCGGTTTTATGCCTATCCATTGTGATTATGTAGTCGTGATTTTTTAGCCACGGTCCATGTCTAACCATAGGAGTTCAGTGAGATTTGTCATTGTGTTTTTCAAAGGTTTCCATGGCTTGAAATCCTTAAAGGTGTACTGTTTATAATACAGATGACTCTAGTACCATCCTCCTGATAATTATTTCCATCTAAAATGCTTTCATCGTCAAGAAAGTTTTACCTAAAAACCCCCAAAGTGCTGTGGGTTATTTGATTGGACATTGTCAAGTCAACATATAAAGCACATAGAACAAGCACAACATCATTGTTTTTTTGTAACTCGGATGACAGATTGAGCTAAAACCCTTACCAGTTTGTCTTAAAATATCCGTTTTTATTGGTCTCTATCCACTTTTACAGGTAAAAACACCTTTGGGACAACACCTCAGGAATTCCAGATGGCAAAAGAGATTCTTTGAAAATTATGAAATCCTGACAAAAAAATCCTGACAAATCTCACCCCTGGTGAACTGTCCCAAAATTTAAAAGCTCTCCTTTACCCACCCCTTGACATTTGCCATAAATACTTTGTCCAGTCCAAAGACATTTGGGGCCACCTGTGATTTTGTCTCTCTCTCCCATCCAATAAGCCAATCCATGACATTAGCCCCCATACTAAACCACTCTACAGAAAAATGTCGTAGATCCTATTCTCAAAATGCTTCAATAGATTTGTTGAACAAACTATACAATTTTGTACGTTTCAAGCTCAGGATTTCTTGTCTGAAGACTACGCGACTCTATGTACATTGTATATCCCACGTGCATCAGCAACTATCCCACTGCAACTCCACCGTTGCACCTCAACCAATTCGCAACTCCACTCAACTGCCACACCACGACTCCGCATCCGTGACTCTACCCATGGAGGAAGGAACACTACTCTACCCATCTCCTCTTACCTTACCAACCACGACACCGCCTCCGCACCTCTGTGCCACACACCATTCCCCAACTCCACTCAGCTAACCGACCTTGACTCTACATACGGAAAGATTTTACTTTAATACCCCCAACCAAAATCAGTCAAGAACAGCAAAATCTTGGAAAATAACCAACCCTTCTTGATTACAACTGTCTAAACATGTGGCACAACCCGTTAGTTCAAGATTTATGTCATCAAAATCTGTAAAAAATGAGGAAGAAATCAACATGTATGTGAACACTTTGAGTGACTTTACATGGTGCCAAGAACTTCTAACACAGAAAACACAAACTTTCTTCCCCTATATATTGCACTAAAATGTCCGAACAAATTCTCAAAATTAAAGGATGTGCCAAGTGTTTATACAATTATGAACACAAATGGATGGTTATTTTCCAAGATTTGCTGTTCCTTACCGATTTTGGTGGGGGGTATTAAAGTAAAATCTTTCCGGCACTACGTCTAATTAATTTGCGCACAACAAGTGTACAAATATAACACGCTTATAATTTTGTCCATTCTCGCCATACAGACTGCCAAGCCTCAACACCCAACCCCCATCAACTCATAACTCACACAATGGAGGAAGGAACACATGCTCACACTGTGAGTGTGAGTCAACAGATGAGGCCCATTTCGAATGAACCCCTGACTCACAGGGGTTCATTCGAAATGGGCCTGCATTCTACAGTAGGCCTACTCCGTTCTTGCAATATTCCGAGTTTCAACTTCAATGACAATTCTAAAAACAAGACCAAATCTGAATTTTCAAAATAACAAAAACAAGAATAAGCGAAGTATGTCCCTCCATGGTCCAAATAAAAAAGAAAAGGCCAGTTGGTTTATAAATTTCAAACACTTTTAAAATAAAATCCAGTTTACAATGTACCTGAACATTCAGATTCAACTCCGTTTCGTCGAGTAAACGAATAGCACAGTACACGTCCTTCACTCCCCGTCCAAAACACTCCATTTCTGTCAAGTCTGTATTCTGCAACAATTCTTCATGAAAACAGTAAACTATCCATCCCATGCGTTGGTGGTCAATAAAGAAGTAGAACCTTTAAATCCTAGTGACTGACTATCAGCCGAACAGATAGACTTTCAACATTGCACTTTTTATTTTTTGTGCACAAACTGCATGCAGCTAGCTGCAAAGGCTGGCCTGTGTAAATACAGCCACGAGAGGGCGCTATTCAGAATTTTGCAAAAAAATGCACTGGTGATGGTTACCGAAAATTTGCCATAAAAAAGTGGGAAAAATACCTCCCAACCCAAACATTCATTTACTACCTTTCACTTTCTGATAAATCTTTGTTTTGTTGTTGGGCAAAACCATGGAATACTGGGCCATCCGAAGGATCAACAGCGCCTCAACGGAGACTTTTAAAAAATTTGGCATCCCGGTTTTCAAATTTGGGCCGCGGTTACAACATGTAGGTATGTTATACTTTAATAGTCGGATCCTGGACAAGTCGAATCCTGCCTTTAAATAAAGCGAGGCAGAAATGACAAATTTCTCCATGGTTTAGTAAAGAAATACCTCATGGCTTATTCATGCTTTATAATGTATTCATGCTTAAATAAAAGTGTTCAAGGGTTTTTAGGGGCGTGGTTAAATCGCAAGACTTCTTGGACAACTTTGAACAAGTTTTAAGCACGAATAAATTGCCATTGCATGCAGTATTAACGACGATTTTTAATGGGGAACAACGACTATCCGGTATAACTAGCTAGCTAGTCACTGCATTTATTATTTGTTGCGGTTAAACTGACAACAAATCGGGATATATTTGGCAATTAGCCTTTTTTGGGATTGGCGGACACAGAGGGCGCTTCTGCTTGTGATGTGTGGCGTGAGGCGCGCGGGGTAATTGGTAATAATCGTTTCGGCAATTTTGACAAAAAAGGCCCATTTTAATACCACATTTGTATTGTGAGGCTAAAATTCATAAGACCGCTATATCCTTTTAAGTTATCAATCTTTATAAATAAGCATTTGGCGCTGTTGAAGTTTATTTGGAGTGAGGACATTTTGAGGAATGTGTTCTTGCAGCAATTTATGTTTAGCGCCCTCTTCTGGCTTTTCAAGGTAAGGCACTGACTGAGGGCCGATTATTATAACGCGCACAGAGAATACTAGGCGAATGTTTTGATTAAAATGCTAACATTGATCAGATTTCATAAATCAAACAGTTGGTAATAAGCCACTTCGGTATTTCAACTGCGCATGTGCACAATGACATTTTATCCTGAATGACGTGCGCGTGTGAACGCAAAAGGTTAAATTCAATCGGAATGGGCGTTCGCGTACATGGCGTGACATTACATCAGCAGTTTTATCCCGAATAACTTTGACCTTTGAGATACCAAAGTTCAGTCATCGATTTATAATGATAAATAAAATTCAAATTATTCATTAGGGGAGGAGCATAATTTAAATCTACTTAATTAATTTTGACTGCACGAGTTTTTGTCAAACTAAAAGCAAAAAAAGCTAATTCCCCCCCCCAAAAAAAAAGTTGGAACAGAATAGCTTCAAATTCCTTTGTCGAATTATGTTCAGATTTAATTGTTTTCCTCTGCGACTTTTTTTGTGGGGGGGGGGGAACTATCATCCTTTCTAGAGAGAAAACCATGAAGTTAATTCAGTACTGATTCAACCACCTCACCATGTCTCAAGCATCCCTAGGTAAAACGCTATACATAAAGCGGTGTGGCAAGATCAGACACGTGCACGACCTGCCATTATGCCAGGTGGGGGTACTACAGGGCGTATCAAAAAAAACGCAACAAAATAATCATGTCGAATTTGGTCAAAATTGTGTTAGGTACATAAAAGTGCCTAGTATCATCTTAAAGCCACATATCTCCTCTTTCCAACGATAGGTCATTTGTTCACAGGCGGCAATGCTTGGCTGAACAGTCATTGTTTTTGCACAATGGGTCAAATTCAGCTTGGGACCAAGTTTTAGTGCAGTAAGCAATGATAAGTGGATGCAGTGCTATTGAAAGAAATTAAGTTAACACAAAACAGACTAAAAGTTAATACTCGCAACGTTTGTCCTCATCTCATTGTGAAGAAATGGGGGCCATGTTGAGGGGCATGGGATGTAATAATTGCTGAATAAACTGCACAATGAGATGAGGACAAACGTTGTGAGTATTAACTTTTAGTCTGTTTTGTGTTAACTTAATTTCTTTCAATAGCACTGCATCCACTTATCATTGCTTACTGCACAAAAAACTTGGTCCCAAGCTGAATTTGACCCATTGTGCAAAAACAATGACTGTTCAGCCAAGCATTGCCGCCTGTGAACAAATGACCTATCGTTGGAAAGAGGAGATATGTGGCTTTAAGATGATACTAGGCACTTTTATGTACCTAACACAATTTTGACCAAATTCGACATGATTATTTTGTTGCGTTTTTTTTGATACGCCCTGTATAACCCCAAGGAGCTTTCGAATTGAAAGCTCCCAACTCAAAAGGCAGGATCCAAAGACAGGTTTGATATTTACTATTATATCGTAAAATTGGGCGTGAATCCCCCTGGCTATACGGTATTATGGGGTTTTTGACTTCTGATGACAAGCGCCACCCGAACAAAGATACTGACAATTTGGAAGACTTCCCACATAGGCAATTAAAGATTGGCAATTTCCTATTAAAGAACAAAATCAACTTTTCAGTTATTGGACTCGGCAAACTAAATTTTGCGACATTAAAAACCAACAGGTTTGTCGTAGATAGAGGGCGGAGTTTTTAGTTTTTTGGGTGGGAAATTTTGGAGTAAAACGAAAATGACAAAACGCAACACAAAAATAAAGATGGCGAAGACCGCAAAACACGTAAGAAAATTGCATTTTCTACCGCAGGAAACTGTTCAAAATTAAAACGAATTATGTCATTAGAATTGAGAGAAGTATACTTTAGGTCGATAAATTCATTTTGGAATGATAAAAACAACCTTGACTCCAAATGGATCAAATATAAAGAGGTGTCCGTAACAACACAATCGCCGACTCAAGTGTTGGGTGACATCGACAGGAGAGGGCGCGACTAATTTTCCAGTGGATGTGCACAAACAATTGGCGAACGTTTGCATTGTTCGCGTGAGTAAAACGCAACCCTGTATAGAATATTAGGCTGCGTCCGAATCGCTTGTCTAGGGCTATTGTCTGGGTGTTCGTCCATTCAACTACGCGTGACGTAGCCGTAGCTGTAGCTCTAGACGCCCATTTCGGACACGGCCTTAATTTAGGTACACGCCGCGTGTTTCCCGCGATGATTCCGGTCATCCATTGGGTGCGTTCGAGTAGCTCACTCGGGTGAAGGCAGACGGATTAGCCACGAGAGCTGGGCTAATAGAACGCTCATACGTAGTTGGCGAACGTTCGCGTTGTTCGCGTGAGTGGAACGCACCCCAGTGCGTTCGATAAGCTTACACCGCGGGGAAGCCACGAAATGAGGCAAATCGAACGCTGCGGTGTATTTGCCTAGGCATACTGGGAACATTAAGGTCAAACGTCGTTTGGGGCGGGAACTTATAAAAGAAATGTTAACACAGGCTCACTGTCGTCTGCTCTACCGGAAAAATCTTGACTATGACGACATAATAATTATAAAATTCACAATTTACACACAGTAAAATACACTCTTTGCTTTCCAATTTGTGTCACAATTTGTACATTTACTCACGTTGAATTCGAGTTCCCCGCCATGTTTACGTTTTCAGCTAGCCGGTGACGTCTTTACACCTGGGCAGCCACGGCCAGAGACCCGCTCGCTGGCATGGCTGTTGGGGTAGGCCTAAGTGGTGGTTGATACCGCGGCAGACACGTCACGTGCTGACTAATCGAACGGTCTCGTGTAAGTTTCACGTGTATTAAGCTAATCGAACGCACCCTAAGCCGATACGCCAAAAACCGAAACGCACACAATGAGCGTTTCCCCAACATTAATGCTGCCCTCTTGTGGTGGTGTTTGCTCATTGCATGCAGTTCAAAATGGCCGCGGACAGGTACAGTCACCGCGCGTGATACGTAAACAATTTTTTGAAATTCATACTAAAAGCAGTTTCCATCAATTTTAGTTTATCGAAAGTGATTGATTGTACGAGTTTCTGTCTTCTTTGTGTTAGGTCGTCGGAGAAGCTGTCCCCTCTGCGGAGTTTAAGCAGCTTTAAATCCGAGATTCCGCTGACAATGGAAGACACAACGACAAGACACAATGCGAAATCGTAAGTCATTTTTATTCGGTCATCAGCACGCAAAACACTATCATTTAAGTATCAACACACCGTCAACCCCTCTAAAGCACGTTCTAAATTGACAAATGTGGTACAAAACGGCAAAGTATGGGCGATTGTGTCTAGACTATGCCGTCCGGAAAGATTTTACTTTAATACCCCCCACAAAAATCAGTCAGGAACAGCAAATCTTGGAAAATAACTTATTAACTATCCATCTGTGTTCCGAATTGTATAAACACTTGGCACAACCTTTAAATTTAAGAATTTTGTTAAGACAGTTGTTATCGGGGAGGGTTGGTTATTTTCTAAGATTTTGCTGTTCTTGATCCATTTTTGTGGGGGGTATTAAACTAGTAAAATCTTTCCGAATATTCTTGGCATCATCTCTGCCAACACAACAGTTCAAGTTCAACAGTCATCTTTCCAAAGGGTAGAAATATTCCTCCAAAAATGTTCAAGAAAAGGAGATATTTCCGGCTCAAAATCGTCTCCACATGACACTGACTTCACAAACAAGAGGAGCAAGCAATAGGCCTACCTTGTGACATCTTGAACGTTCATCAACAGGGGGCGCAATTTACAGGTGGTCCTAAATTGTGCCCTCTGTTGTTGAACATTCAAGACATGTGGACAAGGTATGGTAAAAGAGGGAGTATTTTACCAAATAAGGAAAACATTTTTCCATTTCATTTTAAAATAGGGGGAAGAAACTCAAACTCCAAATGAATAACATAAGTACATGTACCTAATTACCTACATGTATTTCAGAACCTAACCTGCTCAGTAGTGATGGTCACGGAAAGAGTTCCATATCCGGCCATCACTTATTTCCCCTTAATATAACTTAAAAACTACCAAAAAGTGTAAATCTAATGAAGAAACACAAATTTAGGAGGGAAAACATTTCAACTTTTTCTTTGAAAATACTTTGACTTTTTCTGTCATGGCCCATAGACTTTGTGCACGAGGTCTAAGTGATAGCTGGATATGTATGACCTCTGACCTTTTAAATTAGTGGTCACTGTGTGGGAGAATTCGACCTGCATGTGGCAGTTTTCGACCGGGCTGTCAGGAGAATTCGACCAGTGCTGATAATTGTGTCTCAATTTACATATATACAGCCATTGCTTTGCCATTACGTGCACTTTTTACCTTTCTTTACATCTTAAAAATAAATATTACAAGAGAAAATAAGAATTAAACCCCTAAATTGCACAATCTACCCTTAAAATCTTGAAGTGAATCCATTAAATTAGAACTTGAAGCGCGATTGTATTCACCCAACGCACGTGCCGGATATCTCAAATATTTTGCCCATTCCCCTGAGCTTCAAGTTATCGTGATTTTACTGTAGTTTGACTTGAGTAACTTGGACCCTATTTATTGCCTTTTTAACCCCTTGCGTACGGTTGACCCAAATACATGTATGTGCAGATTGAAAATTGCCACCTGGCCGGTTGATGTCTATACATGCCAATTTCTGCATTTTCAATCCATTATTGGGGTATTGTGTATGTTATGCTTGGCTACGCAAGCCTCTTGTTTTCGTTTTTCTTGGCTGCATAACCTTGCCTGGCGCCCCGACGCCCCCATGAAATACCCTGTATGCCCGGGTTCAAGGGGTTAACATTGGGACATGATCTAGCGATCATTGGGACAGGATCTGTAGGCCTGCCATCAACCTTCTTTAAATTAATAAAGTCTGAATATCCAACAATAACATCAGATTTCACACTGCTAACGGCCAGGAAATTACTAGACACGCCGCCTGAGATACAAGTGGAGTTCCAGAATTAAGATAGAGGTACTAAGGTTCACTTGCGATCCGGATGAAAAGTGAAATTTTCTGTCCAAGTCCAAGGGCACCTGTCATGCCCATACCGCCACCCATCGTGTCCATTTCCATCCAATTGTATCTGAAAAACTCTAGAAATATGGCATATTTTGATTTCAACAATTGATGTAAATTTATGAACGTGCACAAAATCAATGTTAAAACAATGTGCAGATTTTCACTATTTTTCTGTGACTCGATGACGGATTGAGCTGAATCTTTCACAGATTTGTTATTTTGTACTGTATTATGTATTTAACCCTCAAGGGGCTGGTGTTTTTCAGGGCACTCAGTTGGGGGAGGGGGGGGGGGGGGGGGAGATGGCCAGATCCCCCAGCCAAACAGCAACAGATTTTTACAAAACTACGGAAATGAGAAAAGTTTACCAAAATATTGTTCCAATACCAACACAGATGAACTTTCACGTTGATGAACTTTCATGTTAATTATGTACACGTACCTGTGCAAAATTTCATTCCATTAAAACCCTCCTGTTCTCAGGGCCAAAAACGACCAAGCTGCTGTACAGATCAAGCCTATCAAATGACAGATTAAAACACACACAAACTGTTGGTGTCTTAATTGGTGTTGAGAGTTTTTGATAGGCTGTGATAGTTATAAGTATAAGAGGGTTAATTAATCAAACGGTTTTGTATTATAACACCTCATCCACAGATTCTGTGTCTTGATTGGCCGAGAGAGAGTCACATGGCATTTTCTAAAAGTACTATAAGTACGGCCAAAAGTACTATACCCGTAGCAACTAAAGTACTATACCATTAGCAACCAAAGTACTATACACATGGCGCGGTATTTGTGTGCAGATGCATGGGGGTGTGCGCGTTGCGCGTAACGCGTATTGTTCCAAAGTGCCAGCGCTACAGAGCTGGGTTCAAACATTTCGTTAAGGAGTGGTTTTGAAAAGAGCAAATAAATTTTGCACGAATTTTGTATTGAAATAGAAGTCCATTTTAACTGTATTTAGATTTAAATAATGTTAACAAGGTGTGATGAAACAAATATTTACTGCTTTTATCTCGTGGTGTGGTAAAACTAGCTTCTCTCGGTGATCCATGGAGCATTCTATTTTCCCTCGGCTTCGCCTCGGGGAAAAATAGAATGCTCAATAGATCACCTCAGGAGGCAAGTTTTACTACACCACTTGAAGCAGTATTTGTATACTACACTGTATATGTACATGTACTTTATAATGCTGTACCTTGTTCTGTGGATGCATGGTTTCTACATGTACATGTACAAGGTCGTGGCTGTTTTCAGCTGTCGGAAAAAGTTGCGTTCCAACACTACCCCCATTTTTATTAATGTTTGTGTCAAAGACAGCTGAAAAAGTCACAAAGGCTCAGTGCAAAATAAAAAGCACTGAGATACCATCACAAACATTTATTCCACAAAAAATGAACACTACATATGCACCAGTGTTTTCAACTCTTACCATGCTACACGTCGATATCATACATGGACCTTTACGTTTTTGGTGTGGTGACATACTTTAATACTGTGTCTAACATTTTCAAATTAATATTTAGGAAATTGCTGGGCCATTTGCTCTGGCACGAAATGGCCAATTTTTCCTGTACAGTACATGTCAGTACATAAACTGTGCAGTGTACTTTTACTTGATCCAGTTGGATAATTTTTATAATGCATACATGTAAAGGTTCAGGAAAATGGAGGTCATGTTGCATTATATGCAAAAAAGAATTTAACAAAAAACAAAAACCTCATTCAGTTTGTAAATCAACCTTGAAGGTTTAAAGTCTCAGACTTAAAATTTGTGACAAGAACAAGGTTACATATATATACATGTACATCCGGGTACGTACACATGTATACATATTTGTAAACGTGGCATATGTCAAACAAATGCCTACATATACAACACCTTCATGTTTAGAATCATGCCTGAATTGAAAAACCAAAAGTAAACAGGGGCCCTAGAGTTTAGTGCCTACCACGTACCAGGAAATAATTTGAGCTCACTGTTATCAAGTTGACTAATACTGCAGCCCAGGGTTGGTCCAACAGAACAAAGTGTTGGCTGCTTCACAGGAGACATTGAATCTCTGAGTTAACGCAGGGTTGATGCTGGGTTAAAGCAGGGTTGAAAACTAATATCTTTTCATGCGCGTCACTTCTCAACCCCGCACCAACCCTGCATCAGCCCCAAGATTGGTTTTAACCAGGTTGAACTCAACCCTTCCTTAGATCAGGGTTGAGATATCTTGGCCTGGGTTAAGATATCTTGGCCTGGGTTATCTTGGCCTGGGTTGAGATATCTTGGCCTGGGTTGAAACTCTCACCTGGTAGAAAACTAAATTAAGTTGTGGTTAGCTGTACTACATGTAGTCGGGCAATAATGATGAAAACAGGTTAAGTTATTGTAGCACTTTAGCGACTATTAAACTAGGGTAAAACTTTGCATAAGCTTTCGTAGCAACAACTACTTCATCAATGGTCGAAAACAGCAGTTTGGTGTGAGTTCACTCTGGGTTTAACTCAAAACAAGTGTGAAATGACGCAGGGTTAAACATAGGATTGAAATACGTGTATATTAACCCTACCTAACCCTCCAGGGTATTTTGGCTAGAAACCCTGCCAGATGCATCAGATTGCATACTTTGTCACATTGACTTGTGTGCAGAGTGCAGCAAAGTGAAGCTGTCACCACAGATGCACTGTGCTGCGTCTGGCAGGGTTAGGGTTAAGATTAAACCCCTGGCATCCGAGGGGTTCTCCCCGGGTTGAGTTCAACCTGGGTTGAGAGGTTCTAGTATTAATTAAAAGGCATTAGTGTTAAAAGGCGTTACGAGTTGGGAGGGTATGGGTAGACTCTTAACTCCTTTCTGAAGGACAGGCACAATCAGCTGGCGTGAGATTTTTATGAGGCATTATCACTGGTACCTTTTTTTTTAATGTAAGTTCGCCCTGAACAAGGCTAAAAGCCACTCAAGGTATGGAGCTACAAAAAGAAAAAGAGTCAAAGATAAAAGAGGTAGGAATTAATATTTCTCTTGAAGCAGGAAAGATCGTAAGATGAAGGGAAACATGCACCAGGCAAAGAATTCCACAGAGATACAGAGCGAGGGAAAAAGCTATTGGCAGAGCTTTTTGTTCTACATCTAGGTACAGCTAGAGTATATTGGTGGGAACAGGTGGAATGCCAAGTTTCACACTCAAACACACTAACTGGAGGAACTGGTGGACAAGCCAGTGGAACATTTACCATCCAAAAATCTGTAGAACAGACTAAAGCCGTGTCCGCACTGGACTTATTTTTCGGAAGGTTTTACCGAGACGATGGTAAAATGAAAAATGGTCAAATGTGACCGCTGTCCGCACTAGGACTTTCGACACGGGAAAATTTTACCGAGACCGTGGGAGAAGTAACCGAGCTGTCAATATAAGGACGCATGAGGGCGCTTTGCGTGACCTTACTACATTGACACGATTGACCCAAATCACGCGTGCCTTTTTATTTTTCCGGCTGATGTGTACATATAGGACTACATCGATTAGCACCAATCAAACTTCTGACTGTATCAATAATAATATCTGCCATGATTGCAGACAAAAAAGGAACAACGCACTGGAATTTGGAAACTTGCCACGTGCACCGCACCGCGGTGAAGCAATGCAAAGCGCATGCGTGGTGTCCCAGTGTAGCATGACCTTGCGCTCGGGCCGGATGTACGCTTTCCTGAGACGCTTTTACCGACTCGCACTGTCCGCACTGGACTTATCGTCTCGGGAAAAGTTACCTGGTCAGTTCTCCTGGGCAGCAGTTGGCCGTTAGAAGTAACCGCTGGACTCAGGAAAAGTAACTGAGAGGAAAACGTCCTAGGCTGTCCGCACTGGACTTAAAATGGGAAAAGTACCCATCGTCTCGGTAAGTTTTCCCATTTTAAGTCCAGTGCGGACAGGGCTAAAGGCTACGTTCAGATGTAGTTTAGTTAAAATGGTAAAAGTTAAAACGGTCATAAAACAGGTGGCTGGTCGTAAAATTTAAACATACCGAGTGTTCAGACACCGTTTTAAGTATAGCGAGTTCAACTCGAAGTGGTTTATCTCCATTCTGGGGTCACATAGAAACTTCCGCTCATTTACACAAAGCGCGCACTAGTTCGTGTAAAATTGCGTGTATGGGATGCATCATGTATATTGTGCGTGCACAGCTTTCAACTGGTTGCCGGCATACGTGCTTCGTAACCATTGATCTCCATTGCATTCATCGCTAGGATTGCGCGTACCACCATTACATGCATTACTGTCAACATGGCGCTGTCACAAGAGTTTCTTGTTGGAATAATTATGAAGTCGAAGCAGGGGCCATGATGCAATGGTAAACAGTTTTGAAAAAAAGTTCAACAGCTGCTTCAAAAAATGTCGGAACAATGAACTAAATGTAAGGGCAAGAGCAGAAAGATGGACGTGAAGGCTTCACACTGTATTTAGCAAAGATGGTGACTGATGGACCACGCTAGCGCGTGCGTGCACATGCTGTGTAGTGTGTAGGACATGCACTGACGTGCAACCACTATTGTTTACACAACAAAAGGCGCACCACAAAAGGGGTTACGTAACACCGGGTCAACTGTGCTGGCTAAAACAGGAATCGTTTTAGCTAAAACCGTTCAGACATCGTTTTAAAAGATAATACTGTTCTAGTTTTAGCTAAACCCTCCCTCCAAGGTGTTTTAAATCACCATTTTAGCGGCGAGATAAACCCGATTCGGTGCAACTTTAAAACCGTTCAGACACCATTTTAACTAAAAATTTAAACCGAATCGAGTTCAACTAGTAATAAGCCAGGAAGTACATTTGCTTCGTCCCTGGTTCGGTGATGGCTATACATCCTTCCCCTGGTGGCAGTAAAGGAAACACTTCAGGAAATTAAATTTGGTCAATACGCCACCGAGTGGTGAATTAATAGAGGACTTGAATTGGTGCAATGGTAATACAGCCTACATCATGTACATTGCGCATAGCCAGTGATGTCTCCAGGGAGCTAGTGCCTTTGGCAATATGAAATGATCATGGCTCAGAACGATGAAAATTGTGCCATTGTTGATTGATGTATTTGCCAGTTTGTTACAGGGACTGAAGTTACATGTAAACACAAAAAGTGCTCGTCCATTGTCAGGTTTTGATCTGCCACGGCATAGCCATAAAACACAATAAACAGCCATAACAAGCCATATTTTGTTACGAGAAATGGTTGGAAATTGTCCGATGTCCGACCGTAAATTCACACTCTGATATACGTGACGGTGACATGGCACATTGGAATGAGCAGAAAGTCGCTCCATGGCGTTCTAAGTTTCAAGCATTCATGTTCCTGTAACAACCATTTTTCCACTTTGGATTTAGAAATGTTTTCCTTCCAAAAACCTATTCTAGAATACATGTATGACAAAGTTTTATAACCAGAAAAAGGGCGCAGGGTGGTTGCTAGGGTAATGTACACTGACTGTATTGCATCATGGTCCACTGACTTTATGCATTTCAGCTTTTCTCATTTACAAAGGTCATGACTCTTTCAACATGTATGTATCATGGACTAGGATAGGAATGAGCAACACACAATACACGTATGTGTACGTATATGTGTGAGTTTGTAATTTGCAAATGACCTCAATTTTCAAATTTTGCTTCATGTATTCTGCTTGAATTGTGGTGCCACGTCACCTACTTTTTAAATGAATAATCTCTTCAAACAAACCCCAAGGGAAACTGACTCAGGTAATTTTTGAATGAATTTTCAAAGTGAACAAATATAACTGATAGGAGCGGGATTTGAACTTGTACCCCCAAACAAAGACACTAACAATTTGGCAGATTTGCCAACATAGGGCAAGATAGCTCCGTTGGTAGAACACTGGTATGGTATACCGGAGGTTGCAGGTTCAAATCCCACTCCTGCCAGTTTTCTTTGTTCACTTTGTGAATAAATAATCAACAGTTTAGTGTGAAACAAAGTTGGTGTCAATTTGAACAAAGAACTGGAAATTTGAAGGATAGTTCCATTAATACCATCTGTTTGGGAACAAACCATTAGCTTTATTAAGTGGTGTGTACATTGTACATTGTGTGTATGATTGTACAGGGTGTCTTCTGTAATACATTGTACAATAACCACATTAATAACATTGCCGCCAGTTTTGTAAGGACCTTTCCCGGTTGCTAGTCAACAGGGTCAGCTGTACGTAAGCCTGCACGATTAATCATTTCTACAAGTTAATCATTTGTGGGCCACGTACATGAATGTAACATGCCCTGACATTTCTGGCACTTGTGTTGCGTTGGGACATTCTGTTGTTTGACCGTTTCTGACCTGCTCACAAAAATTGCTTCATTCGTGCACATACAGTGAATGTAGACGTCATGAACTTGTTGGCAAGTTGTGAAGTGCTTTGTAAAGCAGGGCTCAAAATGACATGAAAATCAAGTCAAACGTATGTCTAAACTACATGTACTCCAAGAAAATCAGGAGAAGTTTCATATATTTGTACAGAAACCTATTAGCCTTTTAGAGGTATGGCGGACACAATAGGAGGGCGCTATTTGATTTGGGTAAAACCTGTGTATTTATACCCAAATCAAATAGCGCCCTCCTATTGTGTCCGCCATACCTCCAAAAGGCTAATGGAGACACTGCTGCCCTGCCTTTGATGGCATCATGGTTTGGCTCATGAATATGGTAATTTTTTATTAGCATAAAACCAAAACGTTGAATTTTCTCCCAAACAAGGGAGGTCAAAATTCCTATGAAGACAAAAAAAGAAAGTTGTCCTACATGAATTCAAGCCAGAAAGATGCTATTTGCATTGTTCCGTTAACTTCTGCATTGTAGTACATTGTAGTGTACATGTACATGTAATGCATTTAAACTACTTTTTAAGATAATAATTTAAAATAAAATGCAGTGAATATTTGTCATATTGCTGTCAATGTTGAGTCCAAAAATTGATGATTCCAGTCAGTCGGACAGGTTGAGACCAGCCCAGCAAACAAAGAACCCAGACACCTACATTGTGCATTTGACAGTTCCTTTCACTAATTGACCCTCTATGATTGAAGAATTGGCATTGGAATGCCTTTCCAAAAAATCGATTACCCCCCCCCCCCCCCCCCCCCCCCCCCCATCTGCAAAAAAAAATGCCAACCTCACCAATACAATATAAATTTGATACACTCTACATGTACCACTGTATAAATTGTTGTCACTGAGGTAGTTTCGGAGACCACGTTTACCATTGTGGCAATATGCAGGTGGTTCAGGGATGAATGGCACCTGGCGATGCGCGGCAAAACTGCCGAAACAAGGAAGCTAAAAAAAAAGGGCCGGCATGTATGTATGTACTTAGGAATCAAACTTGTTCAGCATTTTTCATGAGTGCTTATTAATGCAGCCAGCATACTCGGTGGTGTGCACGTGTCGCCACGACTCAGTGACTAATATTCCAGATTTAATTGCGCTCTCGGCTCCGATGCTGCGTGAGTTTGCACACTGTGGACCGACGCCTTCAAGAATACTCATGTTGGGCTGGTCTCGGTGTAATTGCTGTTTGACATAATGGGCGAGGATTGTACTACATACAGTGCATGGTTCTGTTCATTTGTAACATCATAATTTGGTTGGAATAAGGATTTTAAAAATGGGGAAAACAGTACGGCGGGAAGCAGTTGGAACGTGTAAAAGGTAAGACTTAGTCACATCTCTAAAATGTGGTGTTTTTTTTACAATGTTTTGAACAGTTTTCAGATGGTACCATGTACGCGTACTGTATAGTTGAAAGAAATCAATTATTCTGGTCAGTTTCTTTTTTTCAACATGCATTCACACTGTGCACACTGCACTTGTGTATTTAATATATGGCCTGCACCTGGGGGGGGGGGGGAGGGAGGGAGGGAGGGGTGTGCACCCCAATTTCCCAAAATCTGTGTACAGTGAGTAGGGGTTTCACATTTACGGGTAGTAAAAGAACAGGATACCCGATTGAAAAAAATACGGGTACACAAGTATCCGTTAAAGAAACCGAACCCAAAACTTCCAATCCCGGAAGTTGTAATAATATCTTTCTCTGAGATTCAAAAAGTCTGAATTCAGACAAAATTCTGAAAATCTACAGTCATGCCTGTCCAGTAAACATGGTCACTCCTCCACCTTTGTGTGTGCCGGCACACGCATGCACCGGCATCATCACAAAAGACTTGTCCGGAAGCTTTAGGCCCCCTATACAGTTGTATTTATTGTTGATTGAGGCATGCTATTATGTCTCGTCGAGGCTCTTATCCATACCCAGACTGCAAAAACCACGACCAGTAAATTCCCGTTATTGTCAACTTTCGTGAGCATCAAATCTGTGCTGTTTTTCCCACATAGTCCGGTTTTAATTTTAAAAATTCCTGACAAATAACATTCAAAACCTTTCTTTTTTCATTTTCTGGGAAGTAACTATGCGATAATGTAAAGTTGTACGGGTACTCGATTCCATAATCTGGAACCGGTTTCTGACATGAACGGTCGGGTACCCGGTTCCGATGTGCACCCCTCACAGCGAGTATTATGTTGTGTTTAAACATTGGTTCTGTGTAGACGTACACGTGTACCCTGTATTTAATAGGGGAATAAATATGTGCTGAGCCGAAGGCCTTCGGCTCGGGTCATTATCAAGCGCCCAGGTCCCAAGGCGGTTTTAAACGGACGTTTAAAACCGGCCCAGCACATATTTATTCCTATTCATAAAATACCTTTTTGTATAATTAAGCAAAAACCACCGACAATTATAAATTTCCAATGATTTTGTTCAATTTTTTTGTACCTTGTTTTTTAAAACACCCCTTCAGCTATTTAATGGTTCGTTCCACGCGCGAGTAGTGGTAAACATTTTCTTATATGGAAATTGATGCACCCGCGACGCGCTCGCCAGGTGATGCAGAACCTCTATGTGCAGAACGCAGCAGTGCCGGTGTAGTGTGTGAAATTATGGACTCTAAATACGGACGCATCGGTAGTATTGCGCTTGCGTTATTAGGAGAGTGACTGGTCGCTCGTAGTGTTCAACCAATAAAATGAATCAGATTTTGTAGGACTATACATTTCGTGTGACACCAGAAAAAAATGTTTAAAACCGCGCCGTGTTTAAACAACTTCTAGCCGTATTTAAACAACCGTTTAAACACACCCACGTGACAGGCTCTCGACCAATAGGGGTAGTGAAACTCGCTGAGGCATTTATGAATGCATATTTAATTTAATGTACATGCACCTGCACATTATTAATTTGTGTAACATAAATTGATTTGATTTAAAGAAGAAACATCAGATGTTTATCATCATTCCTTGTGTTATTACCGTATAGGTAAATACGTGCAGTACTCGTACAGAGTGCTTAACCCTAACCCCCCTCAATGTATTTCATGGACCCAGTGAATCCAACAATTTCCAACCAAACTGAAATGAGAAGCCTGCTAAATACAACAAAATCCAACAGGAAATTTGGTTAGACTCTGCAGTGTACCACCGACACACCAGCCTTGGCATTTTGCAGCTACCCTGCTGAATCCAACAAAATCCAACAGGTATAGCTTGCACCCTGCTACAACGTACATGTAAATACGACAAAATCCAATGCACCACGTACATGTAGTTTGTGCTGACTGCTACATGCTAATCCAACAAATTGATAATTACAGCAGCTTTTTACCATTGTTGGATTTTGTTGGATTTAGCAGGGTTTGAGTAACAATGACGACAATTATTCTTGACTCTCCTAACCCTGCCAGACGCAGCACAGTGCATTTGTGCTGACAGCTCCACTTTGCTGCACTCTGCACACAAGTCAATGTGACAAAGTATGCAATCTGATGCGTCTGGCAGGGATCTAGCCAAAATGCCCTGGAGGGTTAGGGTTAAAACCCTCCTATACTTATAACTATCACAGCCTATCAAAATCTCTAAACACCAACTCTGACAGTTTGTGTGTGTTTCAATCTGACATTTGATAGGTTTTGATCTGTACAGCAGCTGGGTCGATTTTGGCCCTGAGAACAGGAGGGTTTTAATGTACATTTTACATGAAAAATCTCAATGTAAACAACAGTAAAACGTAAAAGTAAACCAATTAATCAATTAATTGATCAAGAATAATACCCTTTAAAAAGAAATGTTTAAGCTGCGATGTAAATCAAGTACATTTTGTTTGAAATGTACGTAGCATTTTCTTTGTATGTTACAATATCAATAAGAAGCTCTAATGGCCGATGAAATGACACATTCTCCATGGGAAATAATTCCACCCATCACAACACGGAGTGTTTATCAAACGCACTTTCAATTTACATGTCTTCTGTGTTTTCTCCCTTTCTGCAATATGGATGATGGTGTTTGAATATTAACTTATTAATTCATCCAGGAAGGGAACGTCCGGACTCGTTCTCCCGCTAATCCATCAAACTGGGGGTACATGTACATGTATGAGCAGACAGGTGTTTCAATAATGAATATTCATGATTTCTGGATTTTGTTTTGGCTGAAGAAAACCACGCGTGGGAATTATTTACCCTTTGAATAGATCTACCATACACTGTAAGTTGGAAATGTGGTTTTTTGAATTGGTTTTCAAAAGGTACATGAACAAAATGTACCTACATTGTGTTGAAGAAAGGTGGGCTTCCAGTTTTATATCATGCCTGAATGGATACATGCTGGATTGTTAAAGGGTAATATATATACAACATTTGCAAACATAAAAAAATAAAAGGAAAAAAAGAAAATACCAAATTATTATGAAAGATCTTTCTTGACAGTTAGTACATAATAGTCTTAAGTATCCTGTGAAATCATGGCACCTGGTGTGCTACCTCATTCATTGAAATTTCTTTGTTTTTGCCATTGTGCGACACAGTTTCAAGTATGCACACAAACTAGCGTCCAGTGCTCCATACCAGCAATTTGTTTCCTTTTTCCACTGACAACTTTCAACTTATTGCCCAGCCTTGACCTACATGAAGGCTGTCTACTTTTGATATTGCCAATGTACAGTTACATGTACATCGGCCACACAATTGCTGTCTACATGGGGGGGGGGGGCAAAATTCCTTCATGCTTTAGGCATTATGCAAAATACTGGTACCCCTTAAATGCTTGGTAACCTGCCCATATTAAGCACTGTTTTTCCACTGCCGATGACCAGAAAGGGGTTTGTTTGTCGGCCCGTGATTTTTTTCTGTGCTAAGCCCTCGATAAATTAGTTTATTTAACCTGACTTTATGGTCACTCATAAATGTGGATGGAGGGGTTGGGGTTGTACTGTAGGATGGGTGTTGGGCCGGGGATGGATTCTGCCGGCCATTTTCGATTGATTGATTGATTTGGTTTATTGCTATTTATATACAAAAGTAGTCAATAAAAAATTGCCACGTTTCTCGTGCTCAAAAACATCAAAATACACTAAAAATGTATATTTCAAACATTAAATTGCCACCTAAATTAAATTTAAAACTGACTCTTATAATGATTAAAATTGAAAGGTCTTTAAAATGTATTAAAAAGAAAAAAATATTAAAAGGTTTTAAAAAAAAATAAAACATTTAAAATAAAATCTCATCGGTTACACTGTGAGGTTACTTGAATTCAGTCCTCTGGTTGCAGTAAAATAAAAACACTTCTCCTAAACTTGCTGTATTGCGTTTGATTACTCTGAAACGCTTCCCTGATCTCAACAAAAAAACTCATTTGCCGGATGAAATTCATCATTGATAATAGTAGGAATGGATTTGCATGAAAATAAGTTCGCAAAAATGTATTCAAATTAAACCAAACAGTTTGGATGCATTAGACATGTACAATGTACAAGGTCATTGAAGCAATCACGGTCGGAAAAGAAGTTGCTTTACATGTACATGTAGGTGAGCATTGTACGAATGTTTACAAATTTTGTGTTAAAATGTGCTTAAGACGATAGCTGCAAAAAAATTAGAAAAGCTCACTTTGACACTACTATGAAAAAAGTGGGAGGGGGGGGTATTCCATTCCCCATTTTGTTTTTACAGTTTAACACCAAAATACATCCAAATCTGTATCCAATTGTTTCAGAATCAGTATTATGATTTCTGTGAACTTTTCAGCTTAAAATATTGTGTATACGTTGGGTGCATACTACATACATGTATATTACTGTAGGATAATAACTGTCATTTAAAATTTTACGGCCGATTCCTGTACGGCGTGCATGTATGAACAATAATATTAACAAAACAAATGGAATGTTCAAGTACAGTCAATGTATATATAGCAGTGAACATGTATCCGCTCTGTGCATGGATTGGATGCAATATACCAGCAATTTGTGTTAGAATTTGTTTTATTGGGGCCGCACCGGACCGTATTTTATTGGGAACTTTCTGCACTACATTTATCTGCAAACCAGTGTGTGTACATATGTACGTGTTTGTAGTCTAGGACAGTGCATTTTATTTTAGGGTGGATTCATTGCACCCCAAAAAACATTAGTAACATTTAATTTAGGAGCTTTTTAGTGAGACAATTGAAAAAAAGAAAAATTACCATTTATAAATACATTTTCAACTTAAATGTCAAAGGTCTAATTAAAGGTCAAAAGGTCACCAAACTTCAAATTGCCCCTACATAAAAAAATAATGGCAAATTTGCATTCCTTACACCATTACCTTTCCAAAGATACCAATGTCAACAAATTTGGCTCACTGGTTAGGGAGATATGGTAATTTGAAAAATGGCGGTCATGCCCATTTCGGCCAAAATCGCACGAAAACTGTTAGTCGGACAGGGCTAAAACTTGAAATTTTAGCTTTTTCAGCCAAAATTACCCCATAATATAAAATTAATTTGAAGGGGGTGAGGTTTAACCCATTGGGTGATCTGACACGGAATGACACTGGGATGTTTCTAATTCTCACAGTATTAAAGGTAGTGTACATGATTGGTCATTGTTGCAATTTTTAGAAATGGGCGGATTTGGGGTTTAGTATTTTTTAGGAACTATCGTTTTACTGAACTGTTAAAAGTTTTGCGTTGTTGGATGGCGAAAAAAACGAGAGAAAAACGGCGCTCGTTTTCAACCATCGGGCGGATGATAGCCTTTAGTCAAGGCGCGCGTGGCTACCTGGACGCATGACGTGCCCAAATGCCAGCATGTCCGGGGCGCACCACTCATCCGGGTAGCCACGCGCGCCTTGACTAAAGGCTACAAAGCAAATTTATATCGTTTTCCAACGATTTCCAGCTGGAAATCGTTGAAAAACGATATAAATTTCCCCTTTTCTTGACAACGACAGCACACCTGGTGCCATCATTTCACAGGATGATTGAGACTGCTATATAAACAAATTGGAGGATTACCAATCGTGTACACTACCTTTAATGACTTTAATGTATACTAATCTTTGCACATTGCACATAATAAAAACAATATATTTTAGGACAAAACCAAATAGAGTTAACTTTAGAGAGTAGTAACTGCTTTTTACGTAAAAAAAAAGCAGTTTTTGAAAAAAATATTTCATTAGTAAGTAAAATCCATTAAATTGACATTTTCAGCCTGGGCACAGACATACACGTACAACTGTAGCAGTTTTTAAGCAATACGCTGTTGGTTTTTTCTTGTGGACGGGGATGGAAATGGGGCGGTCAAAATCTTGGTTTTAAATGGCGCCGGTAATTTGGCATGTGTACGTATGTACCCCATCGCCATGGCATTATAAGCAAGCAAGCGTGATTTTTGTCGGTCATTATTGCAATGTGTGGTAATTGCACTGGGGAAGTTGTTTGCGACAAGAAATGCAAAATTGGGAGCGATGCATTTTATTGTAATATAACGGCTAGTTAAGGTAAGGACCACTGAGGCAATTTGTGTTGCTAGGAAACGAACACGCACAGAATATTTATTTTTGTAATAATGTGCATTTTACCTGGTCATTTAGCCATACAATTTATCTCTACACAGTTGAGAGATAATTCCCGCGAACAAATTAATGATTTAATAAAATGGCCATTGTTCAAATTATTTATTTCTGGTGATGAAACCGTTCTGCAAAAGTGCATAATACATGTATGTACTTGTAGGTTAGAAGTCTTAAGAAACCTGTCTAGTGAGAGAAGACAATGAAGAAATGTTAAGTTTTAGAGTCGGGAGGAAAACCCGAGAATGATACTCTGGGGAAACTCATAAATCCGGTAGGGACTGAAAACTCAATCCACAATCAAGATCTGACTCTAAGCTTGGTCACAGTTGAAGTTGAAGAAAGGAACACTATTTAAACTCAATGCCGGGAGCTCAATTTCATAGGATTGCTTAACGGTTAGCAACAAACTTGCTTAAACGTTAGTGTATTTCACCTCCAACTCATACAAGTGTGTAAATGCCTGCAATCGGGGACCTCCTATTGTCCTCCTATTGTTCATACTTTAACTTTTTGGCAAGAGCCCTCATTGGTTTTGTAGACGATTTTCATACGGGGACCTTTCTCAATTGGGGATCGTATTGTCCTCTATTGTTAAAGGTCCCCTATTGTTAAAGGTCCCCTATTGAATGCAAAAACAAACTCATGCTTACACCTGGGAGATTTTTGTTGTTGCATTACTATTTTAAGCAAATTCTGCTTCTGAAATTCATATTTTTCCTGTGCTTACTGCTTACAGTTTCTATGAAATGGACGATGGTTTCATAGTGCATTAGCAGAAAAATGTGTGTTTGGCCTATTGGTAAAGGTTGCCATATGATGAGTCATTATGTGTGGGATTTTTATAATAGAAAAATGACATCGGGGCCAATTTCATGGAGCTCTTAGGCACACAAATTTGCTTAGCACCAAAAAGTCTTGCTTATTAGTTAAAACAGGTTACCAGCCAAAAGGCCATGTGATTCTCATGCTAAGCAAACAACAGCTGAATGCCAGCCACAAGCGATACACTTCACATCCAAATTTGGTTGGTAATCCTGTATTTAACAAGGAAGACTTTTCATGCTAAGCAATTTTTTGTGCTTAGCATCGCCGTGAAATTTGCCCCAGATTGGAATTGATGAAATTGAAACGGACGGATACAAAAAAAAAGCAATGTAGCACAAATTAACCCTTTCTGGCCGGCCGGCTGGTATACCAATATGGGATTGTACAGCCAAGCGTAATGTAAACAATAGGTAAACACTGGATTGAGTACCTGCAAGAATGCACGTTATAGACAACCGGCCAGGTGGTCATTTTTAAAATGGTGGCCATGGCCATCATCTATATTCAAGGATTAATAATCACCTAATCATCATAGACGATAAAAATTGTATAACCAGCACTGGTTCATTTCACAACAGTTCAAATGGGTCAAACACAAAAAGCTATGGCAATAGGTTTTTCCCTCATTCTGTATCTCTCTGGAATTCTTGGCCTGGTGCATGTTTCCCTTCATCTTACGATCTTTCCTGCTTCAAGAGGAATATTAATTCCTACCTCTTGTATCTTTGATTCTTTTTCTTTTTGTAGCTCCGTACCTCGAGTGGCTTTCAACCTTGTTCGAGGTGAACTTTCATAAAAAATACAACAGCACAATCACACTGGCTGTTATTTATATTTAAGACTTAAACAAACTCCAACATTAATTATTATAATGGTTGTTTTATGAGACCCTGAGCTGCACAAAAAATAGGAGTGCGTTCTGTAAATTATACATGTACCACCATTTGGCACGATTTGTGTCAATAATTTATTTCAGTTTATACATGCATAAGCTGCACCAGGTGGTGGGTGGGGGACTGCAAATATGTGGCCTGGTCCACATGAAACAGGTGCGGAGTGGAAACATTTTTAAATAGAGATTATGGTATTTTCTTTTGAAAATATACGCAACAAGCTTTAATTCGATGTATTGTGTGTTGCTGGGGCCCATTCCTGGGTCCTGCTGTAAGCTCATAGTTACACGTACATGAAGTGAACTGTGCACGCAATAACCTGAGTGAAAAAAAACCAAACCCCCCCCCCCTCCAAAAAAAAATATTTTGAGAGTGAATTCATTCTTGTAAAGCCGCATTCGCATTGGACTTAAAATTGTAAAAAGTTATTTTGCGTGTAATTGTTAACATTCCACTGTGGCTATTCTTCCGTGCGTCCGCACTTGGATTACACACTGCTCGTGGAAAGTCATTGGCACGTAAACTTTGCAGTGTTTAAAATGCAATTTTTACATTTACAGTGGCTGTCCGCGCTGGACTTTTAGCGACGTAAAACTGGCCACGTACATTGTAACTCTTCCGCTGCACGGTTGGTCCTGTAAAAGTTCCCGCTGCGGAGGGATAAATGGACAACCGACGATCGACACTTGACAATTTGGACAGTTTACCGACTGTCCTCAATTTGGTAAAGTTTACAGCAGTCTCCGTACGTTTTCCCCAAAAAAGTCCAATGCGGACACGGCTTAAGACATAGGTGTAGCTATGTGAGACAGAATGTGTGAGATTTTTAAAATCTTGTTTTCTGCCCAGATGCCATCAGTACCTTGACCACTTCATCAACAGTATTCCTCTTCACGTCTCCATCCTCATCCTCATCATAGGAAACTGCTTTATAGTCACCGCTGAGTTGCTCTTCTCCTATGACATGATCATGTATGGTAAGAGCATTGAATCTTGATGGACAATGCAGTCCAGACCAAGACGTGTGCTATCCAGCTAACTTTCTTTGGGGGGGGGATTCCACCCGCCCCGCTGGTCTCTACCAAACAGTTATAGATTTTTATGACATTAAATCTGCAAATGAGTATGCCTATTATATGCTGTTTAAAATTTCTCGTTAATTAACTGAAGGGTTTTGTAATGTGAAAAAGAGCACTGCAACACTATCGTGAAAAACCTCGCCGAGGGAATCGCCCCCTGCTCTTTTAGAATGAACCCCTTGTGTCTGGCTGTTATTGACAGGGGTGCTGGTTTGCCAGGAACAGGCTGTTCAGCCAAACATAAATGCAAATAGGCACCACACTAAATAGAGCGGTCCTATTCAATGCACTCGAAGTCCCCCTTTCATGTGAATAATAGCTTTGTTCGAAAAAGCTCCATCTATTCATTACACTCCCATTCAAGAACAATATAGTTGAAACATGTATGGATTGGGTACATGCAGGAATGCACCTATAGATGTCAACCGGCCAGGTGGTCTTTTTCAAACTGTGGCTATGGCTGTTGTCCATATTCAAGGGATTAAAGGTGAACTGAAACGATGTGAAGAATTGAACGAAATATGCAAATGAAGTGTTTTGATGTATTAGTTTCTATTTGCAGAATAGCCCCGCCCACTGACTCTTTGTTTCTTTCCGCAGTTCAAGGCGATGATAGGGCGCTGGTTCTGTTGGCTCTTTCTGGAACTAGCCTGGCCATCCTGTCGTTGTTTATACTTGAGGTTTGTTTTTGTCTCTTTCAGTCCTCCAAAGGCTTGAATACAGTTAAACCTGTGTACAGGGGCCACTCAAAGGATCCCAAAAGCGGCCACGATAGACAAGTGGTCCATTGTGTAGGTTGGGTATGTGTGATGTATGTTTGGTTTGGGACCATCACAGGCTGGCCACATTATGCAGGTTGTATCTGAATCCAGGTAGCCACAATAGCAGGTGTAACAGTTGATCTCATTTTTACAGTGCCTATCATTTAAAAAAAAAAATTTGGGGGGGGGGAGGCTGAAATTCTTTGTACTTTTGAAAAGAAACATATTTTACTGACAACATGGCAGAAAGCCTGTTTAAGAGTTTTACTAGCCCGTATATGCCGTTTGATTTATGTATTTTTTTCCTTTTAGACTAAGTTCTATTTGACTTGACGCACCAGTCATGAAAAACCACAAATAAAACCACACAATGACTCAGTTTATTGCAATCCTGTATTTACATGTATTAATACCAAAAGCATTAATAGCATTTGGAGATCTTTTGGGTAATTTTAAGCCTTACCTCCGGGAGTTGGGGGTGGGGGTAATTGGAGGGCATGCATACTTTTCCTTATATTTTATTGCAACATGTTCATTATACAACACACTTTGCAAGTTATTTGCAAGTACATGTACATGTACATGTTTGGCAAGAAAACGTAACTGAATTCGCTGCATTTGAAAAATGAAAAGTTTTTAGGGTGCTCTAGAACTTAGAAAAGAATCACTACAGTTATTTCAAACAACAATGGACTTTGAAGTACATGTATTCACACCCTGTGAAGCAAATTCATTTAGGAAAAACACCATTTGAGAAAGTCGTTCATCATTTTTGCGGCTAGTGTACTTGACAGTGACTTATTGCATATGGGAAACTCGGAACAATGATAGGGGTTATCCAGTTGGTGCCAAATTGTAAACTTTTTAATTCCGGCCAAACCGACCGAAGAGCAATCACGTGTCCCCCAAACGGAGACAGATAATGAGCTTTTTTTCTCTGACTCTGACAATACTGTCACCGAGTGAGAAATTGGACTGTCTGCGACTTGTTGACCCGGAAAAACACAAACCCCAGGAATCTTTTCGGGATTCCATCCGCAAGAAGGAAATGGAATTTTTTTGCCATTGACAATGGCTACTGTAACAGCGTATCGCATCGTTGCAGCCAGAGAATTGTCTGCTGCATTCTCAGGGCTGCCCATTCCAGGCATGTCGTCCTTTCTTCTTTTACACAGTGGCTGGCATGCCGCATTATTCCCACGTTGGAGTTGATTAACCTGGATCTTACAGCAGGCTTCTGCCGAAAAAAAAATATGCCCTTGACAGTTCAGTGTTTTTTGTCGACCCAAAATGCAGCTGTTGTTATGTGTACATTGTACATCTGAAACCGACAGAGATGTAGTCGAGTCCCTGCAAGTCCTTTCGCAAGTCCAGTCGTAAGTCCAGTCAGAAGTCCTTTCATAAAGCCGGTCACAAGTAACTGGATGAACAATGACAAAGGAATGCCTTTGTCAAAGCTTATTTGAATAGCTTGTGATTAGGATTAGGACTGGAGGGCTTGTGATGGACTTGCAGGGACTTGTGATAGACTTGTATACATCTCTGGAAACCCAATATTTCTTTGTCATCCATGCACCTGTTTCTTCAGCCTTTGCATACAGATGACGCCATATGGCGCCAAAAAACAGTACCACCATGTCGGATGACGCCATTTGCCGCTATTTGTGCAGTTTCAATCCATTGTTGGATTATTGTGTATGTTACGCTTGACTGCACAAACACATTGTGGCCGTTTCGCTTGGCTGCCGCCGCCGCCACGACACCCCGACGTCTCCCGTATAAAACGTACTCAAGGGGTTAAGCTGCGTTTTATGCACTTTTGTGAGGAATCCTTTTTTTTTATTACCAGACAGAATAAATATAGTTAATTCCTCGCATGGTCCCAGAATAATGGTGGGATGTAAATCCGGATTGTTTTTAACATTCAATTTGAATTCCACTTTTCGGTTACGATTTTGGAAACTTTTAAAATATTTAAAAGCCACCTTTAAAAAAATAAGCCTTTTATATTTTTGACAAGGGCTAAAACGACTAAAACATCCTCCAATTTGCTCCATGGTCTCTGATTGTAACTGCATTCACTCGCAGTTGGTCTTCTTTGTATATGAATAGCCTGCCCATCCATTTTTTCAACATTATAGCTCTGGAGTGTTTTTTTGTAAAGGCCCAGTGGTCACTAAAACTATATCCAGTCATTGGGAGGGCTTTTCATGCGGCACCTCACTCGTCACTTTTTGTTGGCATGACTATGAGCCAGATGGGAACTTCTGGTGAAATCAGATAATCGTTATTCGGTGCGAATAAAATTAGAATAACTAGATTTTGAAATCTCTGATTTCTCCCACAGCTATAACCCAGAAACATGTTTAAAAATCAACACTGGCACTTTTATTCTTGCACACGCACGGCGCTGATTAAATAAATCATACTGTGTACAATTTCAGACAATTATGTGCAATTACACGTATCTCATGGATAAAACTGAGAATAACCTTTGACAAGGCTAGCTCAACTTACTTGCTCAGTGCAATGAAAAATACCAACAGCCAAATCATTCTGGAAAATCATAGAAAGCCAAAATCCCCCCCCTAAAAAAAAAAAAAAATTATATAAAAAAATAAAGAAGTAAATACAAAAATTTAATAATAACTTCCTGTTTTGTCAGACAAATTATGCAGGTTTTCTTAAATGTTAAGATTTTTTGGGAAATATCCAAAGTTTCCTTACATGTAAGTTTCAAAAATTGAGGTGCTCTAAGACCAGTTACGATAGTTTTTTTTATAAAAAGTCAAACCCTTCCCTATTATTGTACCTTTGCTGGTCATGATGACTGTACTCTATGTACATTACGTATTTTATAAACTCTATCTATTCTTTCTCCGTGGTGCTTAATGAAACTGTCGTATAATAGAAGCAAAACTAAACTAACGTGGATTATTGTTTGTTCTTGATTTATTCATCTAGGTTGTCATCAGAATTTTCAGTATGGGAACCCATTTCAGAAGGAGAAAACTGGAGGTGAGATTTGGTTTTCATTGAATTTGTAAGGCAAAGATGTAAGCTGCAGTTTCAAGTAAACAGGAAGGAACTACATACCATTAAAAATTAAAAAAAAAATTAAAAAAAATCTAGATTCACCAAAGATCCTGATTTATAAATGCTCAAGGCTGGAACAACCTCAAACTTTCACCCCGAAACTAAAAGCAACAAAAATTCAGATGACCCCCCCCCCCCCCCCCCCCCCCAAAAAAAACAAAAAAAAAACACCCCTTATCAGTGAATAGTTGTTATTCGGGAATGTCTAAAACATTGAAAAAAAAATTTGAAAAGTATTCCCCCCAAAATTGATTTCTTTCGAAAAAGGAAACAATTCGATCCCCACTGCTAAATGAGTTGGTCTACTACCAACAATGTCACAAACGTCTTGCATACATAACTGGATCCCACACAATAAGTCTTAATGACATTTTTCACTGATTAGCTTTTCATATGCATTGTATAGAGCATACATGTACATGTACATACAGAGCTGCAAACTCTCCCTGATTTTACGGAAGATTTCCGTAAAATTTGTCTATTTCTCAACTCTGGACACAACTTAAAAATCTCCCGGATTGTCAATTTTTCATATTTTTCTTAATTTACCTGTATTTTGTAACTGCTATTGCCTAAATACGTATAATAGAAGTCCGCAAAACCAAGGAGAGTTGGCAGCTCTGGTTCGTAGACTCAGCTCTACTTTTTGATATGTTTACTCAGTGTGACATCCTGATGAGTATGGACATTATGTGGGTGAATACATTAACAGTTCATATTTATTTCTGTAGTAAAATATTTGTTAAAGGGCCTATAACTCAAAAATAGCTGTAACTTCCTGTACACCTCAACAAAACCCAAAACCACTTCAGACAGCTTTTAAAACTAAAATCAAAACTAACTTATGCAAACCCTAACACAAAAAGTCAATTCATGCAGGTACATGTAGTCTTACTTTTCCAATACTTCCAAGGACAATGCTTTGTGTTTCCTATTGTTCCTTTTATATAACCCAACCCCAGAGACTAAGCACCTATTTTTTCGATTTCAACAAAAGACCGACTTGCGAGGACTGAAAGGTTCCTTTGTATTTTCTTTCTACTCTTGTCCTCGGACGTATGTACAGAACCTGTACACATATACCAGGAACATATTTGTTTAATAACAACACCTTGTTCTTTCTTTATTCGTGTAGTTTTGAGGCGTGGTTCCAGACTCAACAACGGACTATTGCATGTCCGACAGAAGTCTAGAGTTTAAAAGCAAAGAACTTTGTGTAATAATTGAAACATGTGCTTTGTACACACCCGGTAATTAGTTTCACAAAGCAAGTATGCTACATGCACATGTACCTACCGTAATTTTCGGAATATAGGCCGCGCGGAGTATAAGCCACAGCACGCAAAAATCTGCAAATTAAGATTTAAAGTTGGCGTATTAGCCGCACCGGCGTATAAACCGCAAAAGTCATCGTGCTGCATAGCGCTCGTATGTAAAATGGTTCCACTATCGAAATCACATGCAATCCTAAAGTGTAAGCAGCGCAAGAACGAGTTTGGGTTCAATATCGACGTCATCTTACCTGACTTCAATTTAAGTGTCTGGTTCCCGCTATGATATTCTTATTGAAAACGCAATTATCGAGAGTCGGCAAACAGACAAAGCAATCCTACTGGTGGTATACGAGTATCTGTGGACAGCGCCCTCATTCGACGCGCACGGAGCCCAATAAACTTTCATAAGTCCTCGAAATTACCAATTTTGACGGGCTAGATGAGTGTCCTGGCTGGGTGGGCCGCGCGGCAGTTCTTTTTTTTTTTGACGGGGCGGGGGGAATATAAAAGACAATGACAACTTTAACCACTAATCTGAGCTCAGCAGTCAACAATTGACCAGTGAAATAATAAACAACATGGATTACACAACGATAAAACAGACAAAAACGAACAGACGCACCACACGATTTGTGAGGTGTGAACGGTACTTACGGTACATTGCAAGTCTATTCGGTCCCTCTGGACTGGTTTCCTTTATTTCCAACACGTGAGTAGAGTGAACGTAAACGGCAACCAGGGTTCGAAATTCGTAATTTGGGGGCCAAGGCCATTTTGGCCTTCGTGACGTCAACATTTCCTGGGGCACCAAGGCCACCAATGAAGGCACCAAGGCCAATGACAAAAATTGATAAGGGCACGAAGGCCAGATGAAGGTCTTGCTTGCATACTAGTGTATTTGTACAATTAGTCTCACGGCAGTGAGCGAAACTTTTAGACATGTTGAAGGTGCCAAGAAACAATGAAAACTGAGCTTACGGCTTGCGTATTTGTTTTCTTAACCACTTAGAAATTAAAGAGTAAGAAATGCGAAGCACTGTTCAATACGTTGCTTTAATATCTTCAGCACACCCATCGATCAATATCAATAAAAAATGATTCATATTAATAATAACATTTAGTTTGTCACGGTTTTCTTTTGCTAGTCAATTTTATCACATTGCTAATCAAATGACAATATGATTAGCATAATTTGCTAATCATTTTTGTTTTCTTATTTCCATCACTGCCTGAACTTTTAAGTTGTATAGTCATGGAGGAAACACGGCCCGTGCCGGGCATGCCGCGCGACGGCATGAGTGGTTTTACCGTGTGTTGCCGCTATCTTCACCGGCAACATTGCGTTCACGCCCCGCACGGGCCATTCGGGATATCGCTGGCGGAAAAAGCGTCAACATTGCCGATCTCCTTTTCCAAGTCACCCAGTAAAAATGAGTTTGGTTCCGTGGGGCAGAAATGAGTTTTATCATGATTCATGTCATTCTTGCACTTAAAAGCCGACTTGTCGAGTTCAATTTGTCTCGAACGTTTTAATTAATTAAGCGATGCGACTGCGAGGCATAATTGTCAAATAAATCGCAAACAGAAAACGCTTCGGTTTCCACGTGTCCGAGTCATCGCAGCACACATGCACGATCGTTTGCACGAGGCGAGTTCGTTGTGTTAAGTTGAACAGGCAACGCTACTCCCTCTGGACCATTGCTAAACCGCACACATGGCTTAGCCGGCTTTGGGGGGTTCGGGTTACTGTAGTAAGAGCTACCTGGCTAAAGCTAGCCGCGGATTCGGCCGCGGATTCAGAGCTTGTTTTTAGGCTGTGACTGGTTCCCGCCCCAGTGAGAAAGAAGAAAAATAATGCACGGACGGAAACCAGTCTGCTTGGGGAATCAAGGTTTTGTGAAGGGATTTACATGGGGCGCATGGGCCGTGCGAGCTCTAGCGCGATCGCTCATCACGCGCACGGGCAATTACCAGCGCGATCGAAAAAGCACCGTTTTGTATTGTAGGATCCGGCAACGTTTTGGTACTGAAAAATTGAGCAATTTGAGGGCTTGGTTCGGCAAGAAGGGCACAACGGCCAAAGTATTAATGGAGCACAGCACAATTACATGCCGTGAATAGTGCATTTTTACAAGGGGCATCACGGCAACTAAGCATTAGGGCATCGACGGCACTGGCCGCCGTGGCCGTCGTGAATTTCGAACCTTGTGTGACTGATTTTATTCTTCAAATGTTGCTGTATAAGCCGCCCGGAGTATAAGCCGCAGGGACATTTTTCAGCGTGAGAATCAACGTATAAGCCGCGGCCTATATTCCGAAAATTACGGTACTGTGAAATGCTGTCTATAGCGGAATTTCACATTGGCCCCTTCTGCGCACTTCACGGTTGAATACGAGACTCTCAGTGCTAAACAAACACGGTGCTATTCAACACATTCTTTCATGCATGAATGAATCACGCCATAAATGGCAGCGCAGCGAACGATCAGCGTACTGAGTTGTTTACCTGGCATTGAGATCCTCGCTTTCAAATCAGGAGGTGCGCAGATCGTAAATTGTTTCGTCAATTTGGGATTCCTCTGTTGCATTGGGAAAAAAAATATGGAAACTTGGCTTTTCGAAACGATTCACCAAAGTTCACCCCCAAAGTCACCCCCAAAGTTAGTCTAGCGTGAAAGACACAATGGAAATCAATGGGAACTGTCTGAGTTTCCTCCCCATCAATTATGCATGGACATTTTTTCATAACTTCCTAAAAACGAGTGATTGAATACGACTATAAAAAGTGCAATGACTATGAATGACTTTTTTACCTGTGTAGATCTTATGGTCACTCTGAAGGTTGTTGGTATTGTGGTAACGTTATAAATTTGTAGATGAGGGTGCAGTGTTTTAACCACCCTTATACATAAAAACAATTCCAAACATCAATTGCGGACGTGTCCTGTTTGTCATAGTGCATGTATGTTGCATAATCACTTGCTCTGGAAACCATACCGTCCTAATCTCTCCCCCTCGCCGATTCTGAAGGTGTTTATTGGTCAGAATAACCCAGACACTGTCAATCACAGCCCTAGAGCAGGCCTAGGGAATGATGATTGATCATACATATATTGTACATAGCATGCTTCTAGACACTTAGCACTTAGCCAGACTTGTAAGAATTATCAGTGGCGAATTTTTTGGTGAAAATTTTAAGATCAGTGGAAATACCCTGTCAAAAGTGGCTCTTACTTTCACTGCGTTTACACTAGATCCGGCAAAGGTGGATCGGAATTTGCGGGGTAATAAAACCACAGGGAAGCTTAACCGCAAATAAACAGTCCCGCGTTTACACTAGATCACGATCCTCCTTCGATCCACCATTCACAGCGGAAGGAAGGTCATTGAACGTGCGCAATAGCCGACCTTACGGTCATTTTTTGCGCGCTATTCAGTGTAAAAACATAACGTATGGACATGTTTGTCGTTCGTTTTTGATTTTGTTGCATCATTTGTCATTTTTTGTCGCTCGCAATGCCGAATAACGAGATGGATACTTTCGCTACTGCCTTACTCATGTTGGTGCCCCTGATTTTATCGCACTTTCGGCGTACACATCTGCAGAGAATGGCCGCCATGGAGATGGTACGAGTCGGGAGAATTCGACACTATCGGCGGCAACGTAGGGAGCTCCTGCAGTGGGCACTGGCGGTGAGGAGACGGTACATTATGTTTGCGTTGATGTTGACACGATGTGGACGGAGTACCAGCCCTGCATTTGCAGTGTACATGGACCGCGTGGGAACCAGCGCAGCGTACGCGTCTCCCCAGTAAACATTTTTCGCGGACTTTCGAGCTTCCCACAATCCACTGCTTCACACATACCGGATGTGGTCGCGTCAGATTGCGGGGTCTGATCCACCAATTGCGTTTACACTCAAGAATTGCGGGGTCTGATCCGGATCGAACCTCCGTAGAAATGGGGATCGAGAAAGGTGGATCAGATCCAGATCAGACCCCGATCCACCTCGCGTTTACACTTGTGCGCGACGGGTGGTCGATCCCCCTTTTAATCCAATTGCCGCGTTAGATCCCCCTTTTAAGCCAATTGCCGGATCTAGTGTAAACGTGGTGTAAGCTATTCGGCCATGTCCTAAGAAGGTGTTATTTTTAAATCGATCAATACAGGGGTAATTTAACAAATTTAGAGGAGGGTTGAATCCTGGCCATATGTAAATTGTCACTTTGAATCTTGACTAATTATTTTTGGCTTCTTCCCGTTTTCCGCCTGCAGATATTTGATGCCTTTGTTGTCCTCCTGACATTTGTCTCAGACCTCGTCTTCTTCGTCGCCGGCGATCTTCAGAAGAAGCACCCATTCACCAGGGCATTCTCCTTCCTTATTGCCCTACGCATGTGGCGATGCTGGGGAATTCTCCGCGGTGAGTTTCTCGACCTTCAGTGGGAAATGTTGATTGAATTACCCAGTCGGTTTCCAAAAAAAACATTGTCAGCAGTTACCACATGGCTGCTGCCCAGGCTGTATCATATAATTGGGATGTGATCCTTGGGTAAACGGCACTATGGGTTTAAGACTCCTGACAAGTGCCTACTGAACAGAGATGAATGGATTGACAAGTTGGGAGACCTGTGGGGCAAAGTCGCTCAGTAGGTAGAGCACCATTCTGGTGCTCCAGAGGTGACAGGTTCAAACTCACCTCTTGTGAATTTTCTTTGTTCTAAATTGATTTGAGATAATAATTATCATAATAATAATAATAATAATAATAATAATAATAATTTATTGAATTTATATTGCGCGTTCTCCAGGACCAGCCTGTTCGAAGGCGCATTACATTAAAATTCCTAATTAAAATTATACAATAAAATAAGCATATTTAAAAGCAAAACAACACAATCAGAGCATTTAAATTACATCAATATTCCTAAAAGGTACACACATAAAACTGCACGCAAATACGAAAACTTAAACAGATGAGCTAAAACACAACACTGCAAAATAACAGAATCCTACCATAAGGGAGACATGCTCCTGAATTGGCCAACGCACTTGTACCCTGATTACTTTAAGGGAAAACGTGCCTTGGAGGAAGAAAGAGCGTTCGTTCTAAAATTGATGTGGTTTGAATGATCACTAAAAAGTAGAATAATAATGTATTGACCATTCCTCGAAAAAAATGCTGTTTCTCCGAGCCAAACTTTTGTCTCTGAAAGTATTTTTGTTTATGATTTTCTGACAAATGGCTCATTTTCAAGGGATGCTCGTGTGCGTTATTGTATTATTCTTGTTAATGATCTTTCCAACAATTTTAGGATGGATGCTATTTGTGGCCCAGTCGGGTGCTTGAAGGGCAATATGTAGTCGCACAACGCGCACGTTTTAAATTCAATCAGAATGGGCGTTCGCGTAACATGGCGTGACATTACGTCAGCAATTTTATCCCGAATAACCTTTTGACCTTTGAGAGACCGAACTGGCTTATTGAAGTTTCTGCTGCTTGCCATTTTGCAGGGGAGAAGAAGCGAGTACGAGAGGAGACGGCGTGCGAGTTGGAGATGGAGAAATATGCAAGACGGCAGGCAGAGGCCCAGGCAGACGCACTACAGGCACAGTGTGATCAACAGCTGGTGAGACCACTTACCCTTTTTGCTAGGAACCATCCTCAAGCCTCCAAAATCCTCCGATTGCCCTGCCCCAAAAAATGCATTCATCCTCAATCCTCCAAAATCATCAGCTTGAAACACCATTCATCCTCAATCCTCCAAAATCCTCCAAAACTGCAAGGAGGATTTTGGAGGATTGAGGTGGGTTAGGGTTTTAATGGGGTGCCGGTGTGTCATACAGGCTTGTGCAGCCAAGCGTAGTGGACACAATAGGCAATCAATGGGTTGAATATGTGCAGGAATGTGCATGTAGAGGACAACCAGACAGGTGTTCTTTTTCAAACTGTGTCTGTGGCCTTCATCCATATTCAGTGGGTTAACACCACCTTATCCAAGGGCAATGTTGTTGGCTAATCTCCTTTGTAAAATTAATTAAAGGAAATGCAAAGCATTGTGGGTAACCTTCCCATGACCTTTGCATTCAGCACACTAGTACTGTAGCGCTAGTCAGGATGTCCGATCTGGTCAGCCGGCTATTACCTTGCCTGCAAAATGTCATCGTGTCGCGCGCTACATATTCAGCACCCGGCGTGCGCAGCAAACACGTAAAAATGCCGGCCAAAACATGACACGGGTGATGGTGATTTGAAATTCACATTCCGAGTGCTCAACCCAGGTCTTGAATTTGGTCTTTCCAGAAAGAGATTGCTTATCTGAGAGACTTCCTTCACCAGAATAATCTGGACCCCGACACGACAAAGCTGGACTTTGTGCCTAACTACCGGACTAATGTGTCCATCGCCTCGAGTGCAATTGAATACGAGAAGGCCGACACGCTCCGCGTCAACGGCAAACTCAGCAAGGGTGAGAAAACGCTATACAAACCGGGCTACCATATGTCGCAAATATAAATGCAAACATTAATATAAGTTACAATCCTGAAGAAACTACAGTGAGATTAAATTTTAAAAAGCAAGCAAAATGCAGACAGACAGAAAAGGATGTCGCAGGGCTGCCTATGAGAAGTAACACAAGTGAATCAAAACAGTTTCAATTTGTAAAGATGGTAACAGTACCAATCCTAATGAGAAATATTCATGTGTGAAATGCTGTCATCTTTGAAAAAAATTGTTTCTGAAGATCTCCCAAATGCTGTGGGATATTTCAGATTTAACAGTCAAAATAAGCTCTTATGATTGTACACCAAGTCAATTACAACAGAATGTTTTTTCACTATTTTTTAATGACTCAGATACAAGATTAAGCTCAGCTTTGTTATTTCATGTATATATTGAATCACACAAAGTATGGACACTGTCTGCAACTGTCTTGTCAGCTCTACCAATGCTATATCACACCAACTTGTTATTGTCTATTTGTTAAATGTAGAAGCTTCATTGGATAGCATTGCCTCGTCCACAAAGGACCCAGCACCATCTTTATCCTCGAGCCAGAACATCTACAGTGAACCCCCAACGCTAAGCAGCGAAGTGCTAAGCAGCTCTCCGGGGCTGTCTGACAGCCCGCAGCGCCGGAAAACAAAGGAGCAGTTTGCCTCGCAGGCATCTCGAATGATCGTCCACGACGCCGTGTCCGAGGTCCAGGAGAAGATGACGTCGCCTAGCCGCGAGGGACTCTCGAATCCCGGCTTCACATCGGATGAGGAGGGCTTGTCTACAGGTGGGAGGTGTGATGAGGAAAGAGTGCGGCACAACGGGGCGTCAGAGAAAGGGTCAACAAATTTGGCTTTTGAGGGGGACGTGCCGGAACCGCAAAGCCCAGGGAGCAGCATAAGAACAGGTGAAGAGCATTAAACCATATCAAGAATGTTTAGAATCTTTGCTTGAATTTTGAAGCTTTCAAAAAGTGGAAAAATATGCTCAAGTCTGGACTTGATTTGAGCCCTGGCTCCAGCCAAGACTAGACCCAAGACTATAGGAGATGCTTTTGGTCTCAAAGTCGTGTCTGGACTCGGCAAGTCCCGACTTTCATACTGTGCTGGCCTTGGACTGAAATCCTAACTAGACTACAACACTGCTAGCTTGACAAAAATTGATGGCAGCCATGTTGAATTGTTCTTGTAGTGGCGTTGTTCACAATAAAAGTCGTTATACTTGATTTCTATGATTCTTCCAGCACTGTTCCGCGAGTCAATGAGAATGCTGATAGTGAGTGCAGGTGCTATGGGGTTAAAATGAAGTAATTTTCTCTCTTCTTCAGATTCTGATTGTGACGGCGAAGCTCAGCTCAGAATCGAGTTGGACGAGATAAGAAGACTTTCCGAAGAAGCCCTTCAGTCCGAGCTGGCATCCAATACAACCGAAGTGGTAAATAACAAACATGTACAGTCCAATTCATGAATTCCACTTCACCTTGTTCCTAACAGCCTATGAGGTATGTAACCCTTTCAGAACCGCATTATTTATTGGCTTGTCTTCCCCAAGTAAAACATTATTTGCTCAGTCAAGGATGAACCAATCAATGATTGCTGAATGGTTGTACTTTCAGCAAAAGATTTCACCCTCAAGAGTTGATTGAAAAGGAAAATGTTGTGCGTAAAGTTTGTTCCATGAAAATACTCTTTCGTCAAACAATCCACAAGGGAAACTGACTAGGTAAATTTGAATATATTTTCGAAGTGAACAAAGAAACTGGCAGGAGCGGGATTCGAACCTGCAACCTCCGGGTTACCGTACCGGTGCTCTACCAACTGAGCTATCTTGGCCTATGTTGGCCCACCCGAACAAAGATACTGACATATTGGGAGACCGCCAACATAGGGCAAGATAGCTCAGTTGGTAGAGCACCGGTACGGTAACCTAGAGGTCGCAGGTTCGAATCCCGCTCCTGCCAGTTTCTTTGTTCACTTCAAAAAAATACTCTTTCATATGATTTAAAACTGAGTCATGATTGCTAAAGTTATGGCTGTTTTCAGGTTGTTGAAACATGGTGAATATAATGTTGTTTGCATGCTCTGGTGTAAGGCTTCCTTGTCGAGTAAACTTGAAAATTTGTATTTATAGTTAGATCAAGGAACATTGGGTAATTAGTAACCACTGGTTTATTCATGATGAACCTTACACCTGTGTAATAACATCCAATAAGCCAGTTCGGTATCTCAAAGTTTATTCGGGATAAAAGTGCTGACGTAATGTCACGCGATGTTACGCGAACGCCCATTCTCATTGAATTTAATACGTGCGCGTTGTGCGACCACCTTTTGTGTTTACACGCGCGTTGGGTCACGCGGGTCATTCAGGATAAAATGTCATTGTGCACATGCGCAGTTGAAATACCGAACTGGCTTATTGCAAATGGTGGCTAGTCAAACTATGAAGCCTTTATACGGATCAGTTGAATATTTATGTAGCTTATTAGCCATTTACGGGACAATTTTCACCAAAAAATTTAGTTTATTATTTTTATTTTTTTGCAGGATGGAATTCCCACGACTTCCCTGTGATCACCGTCACCCCTGACAACAGTCACTATTAGCAACCAAAGAAAGTGAATGTGTTCAAGGTATTGTAAAAGAAAAAAAACAGAAAAAACACTGACAGAGTCGGTTTTCATTTGTGCCTGAAGGTTTTTTGTACGAAATATGGAAGCCATTCTTTCAGTATGTACTCCGTGGGTCACGACTGAGTGAATGAACCGCATCAGTACTCGAGGAAATCTTAGTCACAGAATTGGACGAAAGATTCCGGATCTTTTGAGCATTCCAGGTGGAGTTTGAACATTCTGTTTTCCAAGTTTGTATATTCTGGTAGAGCCTTCTGCATTTGACTCTTTGAGGTAATCTTAGTCACAGAATTGGAAGAAAGAGTCGGATCTTCTGAGCATTCCAGGTCTAGTTTGAACATTCTATTTTCCAAGTTTGTACATTCTGGTAGAGCGTTCTGCATTTTAGTGGAATCTCCTCACATTCCTATCGGATGGTTTCGTGTATCCGTGGACGTTCTGCTCGCCGGTAAAATGTTATACATTCCAGTTGACCACGAGAACTTTCCACCTCGCACCGAAAAGCAGCCAATTTCGTCCCATATTACTAATTGAAAGCACATCAGCATTTTTTGATCTTCACATTCCTGTAGAATGCACAGAAACTCAGTAGGTCATTTTAATGTGTTCGTTTGAATAATTCAGCATTTTTGACTGCAGTGTGAGTGGATAGCAGGTATGGCAATGCAGATGGAGTCCCACATTTTTGTTTCATTTACCCCGCAAAATTTGCCTTTTTTGGTCTTTTATTTGTAGTTAACGAAATTGTGTTGGGGTAGCTATGGAAAGGGCAAAATTGTTCAAGACATCCAAAATTGTCTTAATATTCCGGAAATCCGGCCCCCAAGTTAGTAACCACTGAAAAATGTTTCATAACCCCCCCTCCCCCCCCCCCCCTCCCATCTGCCAAATATTTGGTCTAGAACCGTGCTTGGCAATCAGGAACAGATAATGGATATGCTCACAATTCCATCGTCAATGACATCGTGTGTTCTCTGTCTGCAGTAAAATGGCAATATATGTATATCGAGCATCATGGGATGCATGAACGATGTTCCGTATATCCGTCCTTCGGTTTGGTGAATATTGGTATTTAGTGAATGCGACAGGTTAGGAACCAAAATAGATGTTTGTTATAGCCAAATGTTCGGTATAGCAGTGCTATAGTATATCGAAGGTCAACTTTGTTTGGATTGTTTTCAATACCATAAGTAGGCCAAGAATTTAACAGGCAATGTTGAAATAAGCCAGTTGGGTATTCCAACTGCGCATGTGCATACCAAGATTTGACAATTTTTCTTTCGGGAGAAACATTTCATCATATGCGTGCAAAAGCATAGCGGGTACCAGCAAATTTAAAGAGATCGTCCTGTTCTGAAGTAACATTTTTCAAAAAACGTTTTGGACAGCAAAGTGTTTTCAGGTGTCTTGTGTGTCCAAACTTTTGTTTGAACAAAATTTTCCATCGTCTTTTCGATTGCACGAAAAATTGCACAGAATGCAGATTCGGTTACCACGTCCCCCATAGCCTTGTATGCATTTATCTGCCACGTTTTTCCCGAGAGAAAAATTTTCAAATCTTGTTGTGCACATGCGCAGTTTGAATACCGAACTGGCTTATTGGCGAACTTGTATCATGGTGGAGTTGCGTCAACATGGTTTGTGAAATATTATACAAAAATGAGTGTAATGGAAGGAATATTTTCCATGAGGTGAAAGATTGACTGTTCCATTCAACGAGGCATAGCCGAGTTGAATGGAACAGTTAAGCAGTGCCGGGAAAATGGCCCCATGTCAAATTTCATGTAATCTGTAATGCAAGATTCTGCATAATCCTTAGTTATGCATAATGCACACAAGTCCAAATTCCATCTTATGAATAGTTGGCTGCGGTACCCGCCGCTTTATCAGATTCGAACCAGCCAGCTGACTCCGACAAGCTCGGTGGTCGAGTGGTAGGACGTCTGCACTAGAAAGCAGGAGGTCATGGGTTCGAGTCCCACCCAAGTGATTTTTTTCCAAATAATCTCTCGGGACAACACTGAGTATACAGTGTTTATAAAAAACGTCGGTGAAGGGCACAACCCAATATTGAATCCAAAATCCTTGTTAATCCGTGAAATTCGTTAGTCATTAGCACAGAATTTTCTGGTATAGTTAGCGGTGTTCCTCACTTGCGGTAAGCAAAACTATGAAATTGAGCCCTGGTCCTTGCCTTGGGGACCTTCGATAAGTTCCCATAAACAATTTTATTTTCTAATCTGACCTTGCAAAGTAATTCTGTGTTACCCTGAAAGCACAAATTCTTTAGTATCGTGAGTACACATATGGGTCATTCCATAAATTTGGGCTGAGTTCGGGCGGTCTGTTCTTAACACGAGTTCCCTGTTCTTGCGCCTGAACGGCGGGAACGCGACCCGCGAACATTGCACTCGGAACAAGATCACACACCACCTACCAGTCGGGGTTTACAAGAACATGACGTAATTTGACGCGACGTAGAAGACGACCAAAGATGGCGGATGATTTGACGAAGCATGAAAGTCAGCGTAATGTTGCCTAAAATTCCCTTCCAAACGTTTTTAAAAATAAAGCTTTTTCTAAACAAACTAGGGGAAAATGCAGTATAAATATTGTGCTTCCGTTAAATTATTTTGCATCTGAAATTCAGGTTTTTGAAACGAATGCTTGAATAACGTACATGGGCGCAGCCATTACATTTTGCGTGGTTACCAGCGATAGATGGTGCTCTTGGTTATCGGACGTTCCTTGGTGTTCGAGCGGCCGGGACACGAACGAAGACACGAGTTGTTCTTGAGCAAACAAGAACAACTCGCCCGAACTCAGCCTTGGGGTTCAAAAGTGTGACATTTGTTGGGGTCCGTTAGACCTGACCTGTGTAATTTCCATCAAGTATCATTAAAATTGACTTCACACTATTCTTTACTTGTTTGGCAGGTGCTTTGCTTTACATAGTCACTCTTGGAGATAGAAGGCATTAAAGAATTATAAATGTCACTATGTAACAGCACACGAAAAAATGTCACACTTTTTTTACCCCAAATTAATGGAATGATCCACATACCCGAGCCCATACCCGAACTTCTGAAACACCGTTAGCACAGAATTTTCTGCTATAGTGAGCATTGATTTTTTTTCCCGTTACGGATTCCATGAATTTTGTCCCCGGCCTAAACAAGTTGATCGATCGCTTCGTCCTCAGTTATGTCTTCTTTCACTCTCTTTTTTATTAAACCTGACTGAATCGTCATGACAACCAAAGTACACGTATGGGTACTTTGTGGCTACAGTGCATGCTTGAGTGTACGTATACATAGTATTCAAGGTACCAGTTAGCAATTCCGAATCCAGTACTGTTTCAAAAATTACCATGTGTTCTCTAAATATTTGTAAATAGTGCAGGGTGAGCAAAAAATGATAAAACACAATAAGAAAGTTATATTTCATACAGTCTTCATCCACCCCCCCCCCCCCCCCCTTCACAAAAAAGTAATGAAACATCTTAAATGATTACGTACACTTCTGAGTTTTCTTTATTTTCTTTGGAAGAAAATATTTAACAGGGGTGAGATTTGTCAGGATTTTTCCTGATTTCATGATTTTTTTTGTCAGGATTTCTGAATTTTTAAAGAATCTCTTTTGCAATCTGGAATTCCTTGAGGTATTATCCTAAAGGTGTTTTTACCTGTAAAAGTGGATATAGACCAATAAAAATTGATATTTTGAGGGGGTTCCTTTAGGCAAATACAAACTATATGTTGATCTGGGGTCCTCGTCTATTTTTCGTGGATTTTTCATGGATTTCGTGGATTTTTTATTTTTGGCCAATCTCACCCCAGATTTAAGTTCGTATGCAAAAAAATGTCTAACCTTTTTTTTCTGTTCACCTTTGATTATATTATAGTATTCATGATGTTTAACCGAATTGCTTTGTATTAGAAATTGGGCTTTTCTATGATTGGGTGAAAATAGTGAAAAATAATTTATTCTGTCTTCTTTTTTGGGAGTTTTTTTTTTGTTGCTCACCCTGTACATGCTAAAAATGTACGTTTATCCATATAATTTATTAGTAATGTGCCTTAGTGGTTTTCTCAGCTGAAAAAATTCAAAAAAGCAGTGTGTTTACCAAGTAAATTGAGTTTTATTCGTTGTTTTGAACCAGTCAGTGTCCATGCGAAAAAGGAAAAAAATTAGTTTCATTGTACATTCTTAAATTGTGCTTACATTAGATTGGTTGGTTTGTTATTTATTTGTTGGCTAATGTGTGGTTTTTGGGGGTGTGGTAGATGACATGCAGTACTGCTAGTTCTTGCCTTTTAGAGTTATTAATGTTTAAAGTATTGCTTGTTTGCATCCCGTTACCAGCGGCGTAACTGGGTGAAATTTCTGGGGGGAACCTGGGGGTGCATACATTTTTTCAAGGGGGCACTGAAAGTATATAACCTGCAGCTTGTGTTGTATTGTACATTTCAAAATTTCAAATGGGGACACGGAGGGGGGGGGGATGTGCCCCCCGTGTCCCCCAATAGTTACGGTACGCGACTGCCTGTTACCATCCATTCAGAGTGGTGCATTCGGAATAGACATCCGTTTGGTACCGCCCCTTGATATAGCCACCAATCACAGCCATGCGCGCCACATGCACGCCACATGCACGTCACTTTCATCGCACCTTTCATCGGGACTTTGGTTGGACTCTAGTCGCGGCTGTGCTTGGTCAAACTTCAAGGGGTGTGGCTTAATGGATTGGTTTATTGGGGTGTGGCTTAATGGATTGGTTTATTGGGGTGTGGCTTAATGGATTGGTTTATTGGGGTGTGGGGGAGTTATAGGACCTGCCCCAACCCTAACTCTCCCAGATCCTCCAAAAAACACCATGAGGTTTTTGTAGGATTTTCAAGGCTTTTGAAGGATTGAGGACACCAGGGCACAGTCACTGTTACTTTGCATGGGCCTTGGGGTTCGACATAAGTTTGAGGTACAAAGAATGGGCTATAGGGTTACTGCACAGTGGAGGATTTCGGAGGATCAAGAAAGTTCCTGTCGAAAATGTCTGGGGGTTACGGATAAGACTGAACGCTAATATTTAGGTCGTCCTTTAATGTGTTCAGGGCCCTCTGCTGATATTGTTGCACATTATTTTCTGCATAAAATTATATAAAATTGTCATAAAATTGTGTTCAGTTTAGTTGACCATCTGTGCAGAAAATTTATCTCTGCAGTTTATTGATAATTTAATATTAGTAATAATTCCAAAACACAATAGAAATAGCACATGTCTTGTGTGTTTCGTTTTTTTTATATTGAAGTCACTCTTCACAGGGCCAAAAGCCACTCTGGGTCAGGGCCGGCTATGAACAAAGGTGGTGGGGTTGGCCATATTTTGGTTTGCTATAAACCCTACCACCCTTATGGTTTTTTGGGGGGTCCAGATCTGATAAATCTACAACAAAAGCAGATAAATTATCCCAATTTTCAGACCTGTAGACCGGGGCAGGGTAACTTCCACCTTTGGTGAGATCAACTCACCTGTTATTGCTTGTGCTTTGGGGTTATTTACATGGTTAATTTATCAATTAATTCTATTCGGTTCAATTCTAATTCTGTTGGATTACGAATGATTAAACCAGGGAATTAATTTTGTCGGTTTTAATTGATACATTTAAAGTTCTCCGATTTGGGTAATTAGCGGTTTATCACTTGCTAACCTCCAGTTTTATTCGAACCTACTCATGAAATAGCCAGTAATTTCATAAAAATTGAAACAGTTTTTCTCTGAAAGAATCTGGGGATGTTATATTTCATCACGGTGATGTGCCATACTTTAGGGTATTGTACATGTGTGTGCATTAGATTGTCTATTTTTGTTTTGCATTGCGTGTATTATACATTTTTGGGGGGTTTACTCTCTATTCGAAGGAAAACTTACAACTGCAATGCTGCTCAAGGCTTGTTTATCCATTTTAATCAATGATAATTGTACATTTCTTGCGGAATTGAACAAAAAGTGATTGTTATATATTTGTATAAATTTTGGTTGTTTATAACGAACGAATCACCGTAAAATGATAAGCAAATTGATAATTTAAAAATCTATTACTATGGACTATTTAATAAAGCAGAGTTTTATAATTATAGAATTGAAGGAACTTCATAAAAAGAAAAAAAATGTACATGTTAGATGTGGTGTCTGTAACAATGAATAAAATGCGAATGTGCATGCGCGGTAACTGGGAAGTAAAATTGAATAGTTGCACTTAACAGCGGGCGGGTTATTTTATGACCAATCTAAGGCCGTGTCGGAATTTATTGGCTACGGCTTGAAATTACACACAAGTCTATGTGATGTGGCTGCAGCCACTACCATAGACGTGTGTAATTTCAAGCCGCATCAGCCAAGTAATTCGGACACGGCCTAAGATAGCGCGACTGTCTCTGATCCTCTATGCCGTTTCTTTTTTTCGATAAGAGCTGCAATAACTTCCGTAATTTTGTAGAACGAATTGTAAACTTGTATACATGCTTAGAAGTTAAATATTATCTTCTAGTCCAAAAAAGTTTATATTCAAAAATGTACATCAGTTACAGTAAAGGAATAGACCTGAGACCTAATGACGTAATGACTTTGTTTACATCTGTGCTTTCCTATGGGAGCCAGGTCAGGACGCCAGACAATCGTCCCCCCATGGCTCCCATAGGAAAGAGCACATGTAAACAAAACGTGACATCATTACGTCTTGGGTTCTATTCAACTCTTCTTAATTAAGTAGTATACATCATTTGCAAACATCAAAAAACAAAACTACTGAATTATTACGAAATACCGTACTAGACTGTAAGTGAATATCAGTCTCAATCATCCTGTGAAATCATGGCACCTGGTGTGCTGTCGTTTTCAAGAAAAGTGGAAATTTATATCGTTTTCCAACGAATGTCGGCCGACAATCGTTGAAAATAGTCTAGTTCCCCTAGCTGGTAATTCCAGGACTCTATACATCGTTAAGTATGGTCAGGGAACCAGACTACTCGAACAGATTTGTTTCTCTCTTTTCCCAGCATCTATGCACACACAACTTTAAACAGGTCAGTGTTACAGTATTTGCAAGCACGCTACAAAATACTAACCCCCAAATCCATTTATTTCTGAAAATTACAGCAAAAGCAAATGGTGTATACTACGGTACCTTTAATGTGGTTCACTTGAAAATCTTAACCATCAAAAAACACCCCCTCAAAAAAAAAAAAATTAAACAGAAACAGAAATTACAAGATGGCAAAAAAAGCTTCTTTTTCTTAAAGTTTGGGTAAGACGTCTGGGCATTTTATTTGCTGTCTGCGCGTGGCGTTGCTGGTTGGGCTGTGTTCGCGCCTAGCCGTTCGGTCATGCGCAGTCAGTAGTCCGCCATCTTGGCACATGCGGTGTGGAAACGAATTATTTGACAGACGATTTCTGGTCGCTTTGTGGGTTGATGGGCGAAGATTTTCAGGTAAAATGAACCACATTTTGAAACCGGTTGAGTTTCTGTACTGCCTGGTGTTTGGATTTCATAATTCACTGTTAAGGAAGAGGAAAATATTCAACTTCGAAGACTGTATGGATATCGATACCAACTTACAAATTCTTCTTGCTATACATTTTGTACAACTTGCCGAAATACCGCAGATAAACTGTGTAGAGGACCAGAGAGAGTCGGATTAATTCTTATCGAGATATTGCTGTTTCAAAGCAAAAATAATGTATGCACATTATTTGTTAACTTTTCGAGAAGACAAGGTATTGAGAGAGTTCAGATCTTGTATAAGATATTTATTGTTGAAGTGTGGTAAAATGTCCATTTATTTATTTCAACAGTTGCTTTGTGAGATAAAGATTTGGGGCGTATTGTGCTGGCGTCGTGTGAGCGAAACAATAATTAAAGTGCACTCTTCAAGCTGGAATAAAAATTTAAAAGTCAGTTAAAAGCTTTCACAAGATGTCATTCTTAAATTGTGTCCTCCCAACCCCTCTCTAACGAACACGGTGGTTATGTTTGCCTAAATTAAAGCCACCCAGCACACGGTCGAACTTTCTCTTTCTGACCGCAGGGGTGAGATTTTTCCAGATTTTTCCAGATTTCAGGATTTTTGGGGAACCGTCTTCCAGATTTCCGGAAGATGTTTTTGGTCCTTAAATTGTTTTTATCATTCCCAAATGAACCTCTGCAACCTGAAAGTCTTCTTTTAATTCTAATGTAATGACACAATGTTTTGCAATTTTTAACCGTATCTTTTGATAGAAAAATTAATGCAGTTTTCTACTTTTCAGCAATGCCATACATGTCAACTGTCGCTGAATCTTTCGTGGATTGTTCATTTTCCTCAAATTCACCCCTGCCAATGCCTATACTAAATAGTACATAGACTGGGGTAAAGTGTAATCGGTGGTAAAACTCGGAACCACGTGCAGATATTATTCTAAGGAAAGGAAGAGCCAGTCGACTTTTGCATCTTTTGGCAACAGAGGGCGTCCTCCTTAGTTACCGTATTCCGAAAAAGTTGCGGTGCGGCAGGCCCAAGTTTCTTGCACTGACAAAATTACGAGTTTGGAAAGACTTGCAGGGACTGCTTGGTTCTATTTCTGGTCGATTTGGACGAAATTGGACCCAAAAGTTCTATTTTGCAATGGAGTGCGAACCATGGTTAAAAAAAAGAAGTTTGCAGAGAAAGGTATGGTTTGGGATTCAAGACTTCTGTCATTTTTTGGAAGAGATCAGGGTAATATTACGGGAAAATCATATTACCGCCACAGGTTGGACTAAAAGTGAAAGGTGGTATTAAAGTCAAGCTTTGAGCCCGTCTGCGCACTTCAGGGTTGAAAGCGAGGCTCTCGGTGCCAAACGGACAGTGCTATTAAAAAATGCATTCATGGCATGATGAATGAATCACGCCATAAATGGCAGCGCAGTGCACGTTCTGCATAAAGTAGCTGTTTCTTAGAACTGAGATCCACGCTCTCAAACCCGGAAGTGTGAAAATCAGTGCTATTTTTTTCAATTCATAAAATGTGGCAATTCCGTTTAGCATGAAGCCTAGGCCTTATTGGTCATTAGCAGCATCAACCACGAGCTGTAAATACATGTACACGGCGCCCTCAGTTGTTCGTCTCTTGGTAGCTGTAACTGGATCCATGTTCCTTCAGTGCCAGTATGATAGCCTATGCGCGTGCACCACACTAAATAGGCCAAAATGGCTGCGCCAAACTGATTTGCATAAATTGTAAACCCACAACTTTTTTTGAATAATAATTTTTTTGGGGTCATGCAATTGATAGATTATTTAATTATGATCAGCTATCATAACCTGGGGGTTCTGTGCTTCAACTTTTGTGAAGACTTGATACATTTTGGCTTTAAAATTGGTCCTATTTGGCTTGTGAAGTGGAGGGATGTTTTATGAAAAATGGCAGCTAGCCGGTTTGGGAAAAACCACATTTTGGGGGTGGTACTCTCTGGGGACAAATAGCAAAATAATAAACGGCTGACCTGCCAAAAATTGAACAGAATTTGACACATTAATAATCAAACTATAATTTTCAGTTGTGTCACAAAAACTGAGAGACTCCTGGATAAGGGTGTTTTCACTGTGAAGTTGATGGATTTTACACTAAGGTCAATGGGAGTTTATTTAGTGTGGTGCACCCCTATACCCCAGATGAGTCTCCCTCAACTACCAAGCCCAGGGGTGTGGAGGGGGCCAAGTTTTGTTTGTTTAAGTTGGCTGTTTTGTTTTTGTTTAGTTGATAGGTTTAATTACCAGCGGCATGCTTGCACAGATTTTGTTTTCTTGAATTTTGTCTGTCCCGGTCTTGTGTGGTATAGCCACATTTTAACCAACCAACCAACCAAGCAGTGTAAAAATAGAACAAAAGTAAATAATAAAAGCCACAAAAACCAAATAATTGAGTAAATGGATAAATGTAGGCCCTACCCATAAAAATATGACTAAATAAATTGGTTAATAGATAAATAGAATAGATGACATCAATAGATAAATGGAATGATTGAAAAGTATATACAAAAAGATAAAAATAAATAGACATAAAATATGTTGAACATTATTGAGTATACATAGGTATTATATAGGCTAATAAACAAGTACTAGATTTATGATAAATAAGGCGATCAAATTAGCCAGTCAATTTCTTCGACAAAATTATAGATTTGGCAATGATTATTGGTTCCTTGTTCTGAAACAAACAGAAAAACTCTAACAGTGGTGTTTTTTCACGTTAAACATTCACTTCGTAATTCTAAACTTCGCTCCAAGTGACTCTTATTTTGCCAAATTAAATAGAATTTGTACAAATACTTGATATTTGTTGTCAAAACGGCGAGGTGACAAAATGCAGTAGAAATGTCCTCCCAAAATGTGCAAACAAATCAACGATACCATACGGAAAATTTACCACGCTGCTTTCTGTCATTTTTCTTCAGTCTTTTTTCGCCACAATGCTCAATATTTTAAATATAATTCAGGATTAAGAGTGAACGTGGTATTGCTATCTAGCGAAGCATCGGCTCATTTAGTGATCTGGGCTGGCCAATAACCTATGCAGTTATGAAAATTCTTATGACCTTTGATCTTGAGCGTGATCGTACCACAGCAGAGAAGAAAGTGCTTTTGATTGAGCTAGTAGGCCCTGTCTCCAGCTACTTTTGCCGCGGCTGGCTCGCAACCATTAGGCGACCTTCGAACACAATACGGACCCAGCTGCAGAGCCTCAGCTAAATCGCATTACACGCAGATCTTCTTGTGGGATAGATCTCATGCTTCGCTTGTTTTCTGTGGGCTTTTTATTTTAAAAAAGAACCAAATAAGATGAATGTCTTCATGTGAAACAAAAAATTGGAAAGAAAATTTTGTGCGGTCTCTGTGCGCGTGGCAATGGTATTTTGATATCTTTTGCCTGACCTGAGGCACGCCGAGTTTTTCTCTTTTTTAACTCGATGTTTTTCTCAAGGTATAACATTGGCAGAGCTGACAACATAGTTTGCGTGATTCCGTCAACCGAGTGACGAGAACATCGTGAATCACTGTTCTGTTTTAACAGTGCTTTTGTGCAAATTGATATGGGCTTATTTTGATGGTTGAAATCAAAATAAGACAGCATTTTTGGGCGTCTTCAGATGTAATTTTATTGAAGATGACAGCATTTTAGATTGAAATATTTGAAGAGGATTGGGACTGGTACCATCTTAAGACATTAAGCTTTCAGATTGAAACTCGGCAGTTTATTTTTTTATTATTACGGTACCAAAGCTACGCCATACCTTTAGTCTTGTATAATGCCGTTGATGACACTTACAAAAAATCTCCCATGCAAAACCCCATGGGAATTGCATGGTGAATTGGACACCATGGAAATCCCATGGGAGTTTTTTTGTAAGGGGATGTTGCAGTTGATGTTGCTGTTGATGCTGTTTAGTGTTGCTGATGCTGATGTTGGCGTTGTTGCTGTCATTGTCGTCGCAATTGTCCACAGGTTTTCTGTTATACCATTTCTCTCTTATTAACCACTTCTTTTTGTACTGGATTAATCTTTAGTTAAATTGTGAGATTTGATTTTTGGTGTTTATTAAATCTCTTGCAATTTACTTAATTCCTGCAAGAATCATTTTTCAGTAATTATTTTGGCTTAGTCGATGCATTCATTTCTTTTCCCATACACCGCTTTCTCACATTCAGTCAGTTTGTTTTTGTGCAAATTGATGGTCTAATAATAATTATGGTATAATCTGGGTCTTTTTCGTGTGAAATACCTCATAATCTATGGGATGTATGCAGACGCATTTGTTGCTAGATGGGCGTGGACAAGTTTAGAAGTGGGTCTATACTGTTCACATTATGTCATTTTTTCGCCGACTAATTTCGAAAGCGTTTGAAAGCATTACCACGAACATCTTCTATACAGGGTGGATAAAAAAAACGAAACAGAGATATTAATATTAATACAATTAGGAGGGCAGTATAGGGCACGTATTAAGGCAAGGGATATTTCCTGTGATAGACCGGATCTCCTCTTTCAAATGACACCGTGATCACGTCTTAATGGTGTCGGTTGACTGAGAAATTTTATGAAAGGCTCATCAAGTGAGGACGACCTTGCACCACTTTTCATTTTCTGTTTTAAGTGGAGTCATTTGTGACGTAATGATTGCTGATCGATAAACACTTAATAGCCAGGTTGAACAGAACAAAAGAAAGATTTTCTCATGAAATGAAAGGTTTTATTCTGTGTTTACTTATTAACATTTACATCAGTCCCCACGTCCATCAACAAGTCCCCCGTTTTCTCTTACACAAATCTGAGCACGGCGTGGCATTTTAAGACAAAAAAACATTAAGATATGATCAATGTGTCATTTGAAAGAGGAGATCCGGGTCTATCATAGGAAATATCCCTTGTTTTAATACGTGCCCTATTTTAGGTATAAATAACATTAATATCTCGGTTTCTTTTTTATCCACTCTGTATATAAAGGGCTAGGGCGCAATGAATATCGGTAAGTGAATATTTCACGAGTATCCGTCTTACTATAGTTCGAGCAAAATGGAAATGGTACGTGACTTGATATTTTTCATGGTATTTCCAGACATGCGAGGGCGCTGTTGTGGTGCACTCCCGTGATCCAAATCGAGGCCAGAGCTCGATTGCAGAAGTTGATCAGCAGCTAGAATAGCAACAAAAAGACGTGAGTATGGAACAAGAAAGATGCTTTGACCTAATCGAGTTTTGTAATGATCAGACACCGTCTTGAAATGATCAGAGACCCGATAATCAGGATATACCCTTTGCCCCTTTTCAGACGTCACTGCCGTGCTCTTTGTATATATAAATTTACGTCAGCATGCACATTTCGTCCATGCAATGTTTTATCCAAATGTATTAAAACACCAAAAACAAATTGTATTCTAGAAAAATGATGACAGGAGAGACGAATTTCACATTGACGAAAATAGCACTTATCTGCGCACTTCCGGTTTGAAAGCGATGCTCATACTATGTCGCGTTCATTCGTGTACCATTATTTTGTGCACGGTAAAACCTTTTACATTTTCAAAAGTCGCTGAATGAGTCTTCCAAAAACAATGTAATGCAGGTCAGTTTGTTTGAGAATCTTTGTTCTGTGAAATAGTTGAACATCATGTCGACTTGAGAATAAATTGATTTTTTTTGTCGTGATGAACCGCTACCGCTTGACCATATGCTGACTTTGCGCTACGCTGTCATTTGCCATGATTTATACATGTATGAATGATATGTTGAATAGTGCTGTTAAGCATTGAAAGCCTCGCTTTCAACCCGGAAGTGCGAAGACGGGGCTGACGTGAAATTCGTCTGGAGAAACGATGAAGAAATTTTCAGTTTTAGACGTGGAAGGGAACCCCCAGATTTGACCCCTAGATCCGTGCGAAAGCCAACGAATTCAGGTAGGGACTGCAAGACCCATAGTAAAATGCTACTTGCGACGAAGATTGCAGCTCCTCTTTAAAAACGTACAATGATGTACAAAAAACCCACCAGTATCAAGACTTTGATTGGGAGGGAAGCTAGGTATAAGAAAATGTTTTGCCGTGTAGTAGGCCTATTCGAGTCAGCCACGGTGTCAATTTACACCCAGCCATCACCGATCGACCCAGGGTACAGGTCTGAACTTGCGCTTTAGACAAATCAAATAAAGGGTGTCTGGGACCGGGGTAATGTCTAGCAATCGTAGCGGTGGTAGAGCGAGGGGGCACCGGCTCCCTCACACGCGGATCGAAGAGTGGGAGACGGGTCCGCTGGCAGCCGGTTTAGAGTCGAACTATAATGCTGAATAGAACATTATTACTCAAAACATTCTTAATAAAGATCACTTCCGCTTTGTACCGATGAAAGTAATGGGGTATCTACTATCTAGGGTCCAATTTGCAGAGTGTTTATAAAGGAACAGGTTGCCTTGGAGACGGGAAAACCGTTCGTCCGAAGATTTCTGTGAAAGGAAAGATCCGATAAAAAGTCAAGGGGGGGGGGGGTGGGTTCTGGGGTGCTAGGATACGTGGGGCGCTGTTCAAAACATGTATTTCATATAATTATTCACATGATATGTACGCACAACTTACTGTATTTATGTATTACTGTATTACTTAATATCCGGAAATCACCCAAAAAAGTGTCCCCCTCCCCAAAAAACAAAAAACAAATCGGCTTGAAAATTATTTCGAAAAGCCGAGAAGGGGGGTGGGGGGGGGGGGGGTGGGTTCTGGGGTGCTAGGATACGTGGGGCGCTGTTCAAAACATGTATTTCATATAATTATTCACATGATATGTACGCACAACTTACTGTATTTTAAAATTTACACTTTGGCGTTTTTGTTTGGAAATAAGCTTACTTTGTGTTCACTGTATTGAAGTTTCGCGGGGGGGGGGGGGGGGGGGTGATCCTATGGACAGCCCCCAGTCGAAAAGTGGGTTGGGATATATACCCCATCTCCCTGGATTTTGCTGTTAATAGAAGGAATGTTGTTAATAGAAAGAACTTCTTGTCAAGAAAACATAACAGTATTATTCGGTATCTGGGATTTTAAGCAAGAAGAACATTTTCGTGCGAGAACTTTTAAGTCGATGAACATTTTCTCGGGGTGGTGCGACGTGACCGAATGCTTTTGTAATACTGCTGAAATGAAATATCGCCCCAAATCCATCTGGATGAGCGACATGAATTTAGCGATTTGAAAATGGCCTCCATGTTACAACCGCTCAGTGGATGTCTGTATTATAAATCGCCAAGATTCTATATATTCAGAAAAGATAATAAATATTACACGATGTACCTTTTTGAGTGGTCAAAATAGAGTACTGTTTATTGCCTATAGTATCCATTTTCCTTGCAATGTATTCCTAAGAGTATACCCATATAAACGGCTCCTTGGTCGCTTATAGCTGTAGCTTATACCGTACTCATTGAATAAGCCTCAGTATTTTGTTCTTTCCAAGAGAAATTGTGGCTATGAGTGTCCAAGTCTTGCGCGTCTCAGCAGAGAGCAAGGCTGGCCGTTGTGGCTGCTCTCCAAGGAATGGCTTAATCAATCCACGCTTGCCTCCAACTTTGACAGAGCTAGCTAGAGCTGCCTGGACAACGTCCAGGTTTCCCCACACTCGAACAGTGAAAAGTTTACCAAGTACATGTAATCGGGGAGGGCTTACCAAGAGAAACAAAGAGTGATGGATCGTGCAGTGTGGAGGAGGATATGCTTTTGGGTCGTATGGTAGGAAAATTCTGATGAGCTTGTTAAAGCAAAAGGAAGTAGGTCGCGCGTCAAATATGCATTAAAATCTCATAATATGGAGTAGCTTGGCCTAGGGCTCTTGAACGGAGCGCGGTTTTTTTTGCCGGGGCGAGAAGGAGACTTGATCCTCGAGCCCGATCCAACTTTACCGGGGCCCTGACAGCGGGCGTTGAGAAATGATTCACAGGCTTTATCAGTCCCTGCGCCCGTATAACGCTTCTAGGTTGTTGGGGGTGTTCTTTGGTTTGGATCCCCTCTTCGCGAAACTCAAGACCAAATTTCCGCAGGAGTGGCCGGGGCAGCCGTACGGGGCTATCGGGTTGCTCGCTTAGGGTGACTTGCGCACATGTGGTGCGGTGCTGGAGAAAGAGAAGGGGGGCACTATTCGGGGCTCTAATCAATTAGTTCACGCTCATCCGGTAGACGACTCACACGGCCCGAGCAAGCAGCCAGGTTCTTGGCCGTTTAACAAAAATAACAAAACAGCCCGCAGCTGTGGCTCATATCTGGGACATACATGCGGAAATTAATTTGCTCACTGACGACAAGAGGAAAGGAGAAGAAAGACTAACCCACCGCCCCTTCTTTTCAATAAGGAAGAGAAATCGAAATTATGCAAGCAAGACTTGTTTTAATAGCATGTGAGAGTCATGACAATATTTCTCGCGAAGACGTCGGAGCATGTCTCGCGAGAATATTCTATATAGGCCTACTCACAAGGGATCACGTTATTTTGCGAGGCGTCACAATATTAACCATTAGCTTCTGTCATGGATGAAAACCCGAAAGATGAGGGCGTGCTTCGCGAAATTACAGGATGATTTTCAGTTGGCCATCTTTGTTCTGAGGGAGACCAGAGGCATCGGGGCAACATGTACTGACCATATGAAGCACACGCAGCTTAACGTCCCATCCCATCCGAAGGACGTGACCCTTCAGATGAAATATACGCATGCGCCAGACCAATGCACTGATTATTGTCAGGCACGCTATTGCAAGCAATACATGGCGTGGTCTCTCATCTAAGTACTGCTCGCAGTTGCTTCACTTGGATAGGCTAGTGTGCCACTTGCTCTTCTATTGAGTCAACTGTCTTGGACCATGTGCAAGCAGCGTTGTGAAGTATATGCTAAAGATATTTTCCCCTATCAAACCAGGAGCTATATATACACTGACAGATGGCATACGAAAAAAAAATCCAAGGCCAATATTTTCCCGCGCAGAAGAAAATACACGATGTGTGCGCACCAACCAACGCCGCGCTGTCCAAACGTTGACGACAGTTCTTGAAAACGGTTGATTTGGCGTGAATAATGTCCGAAGATGTTGTCCTGTACCCTGTTGGTAGAACGTGGCTGCTGGGGGAATTGGAGCCCAGGGCCCCGCCAGAGTTGGGTCTAGTGTTTGCCAGTGCCGGAGGGGCGCAAAGGCGGGGAATCCAGGGGACAATTGGGGCACGCGTGGCCGGGCTCGGTCGCCGACGATCTTGCCGTCTGTTCCCTGGCTGGACGCTGGTTCGTTTTGGCATTGTAATTTCCCAATCCCACAGCCATCCATATGCCAGGGTATCCACCCAATATGTTTGCCTGAAGACCGCCGGGCGGGTTAATACGTGCTCTTTGTAAAAAAATCACTTTATGCTAATGACCATATAGCTGCGAATCATTAGAATATTATACCTAGGTGCTTGAAGACCTTTTCAATGGTACGTTTTCTGTGTTGGATCGTTTTATCTCGCCTTGTTTAAAAGTTTAACAGTTAAAAGTTTGGTATCTGTCAAATTATTGATATCGTTCCTTGTTTAATTCTCCGGTATGAATCGATCGGGAAATAAGTCAGAGTCGGCCGATCGATCAGAATTTACTCTGTTATCATTTTACATGTTTCTCAAGAGTGTTGCTTAGGCCTATAGTAGTACAAATTAGGCCCTACACTTATTTTATGGACTTGAAGATCTCAAACTCAAAAGAAAATACTCTGTTGTCACAGTGTGAGATTTATTGTGTGAGTTGAGTTGGTACACGTACGGTACATTTACTAAGAAAATCACTCCTCTAATTCAAGAAGGTGCCAAAACCTATTTGAAATTAGACAAAGCTCACAATTTTGATTGCTAAATGTTCTCATTGGGAATTAGGCCAACAGTAACGATCAACGGAAGGTTTTAGGCTAACTAATCTAAAGCGGCACCAGTCTATCGCAGTCCTGACGTAGAGACGGTGACTTGATAATTGTGGCCATTTAGGATTTCTATGACACCAAACTTTGCAAAGCTCAAATACCCCAGAACAGCACTTTCCCAACACTTCAAGAATGCTGCGATACACCTGTCGCTGCTGCGTTGGATTTTGAATCACCAAAAAACGGTTGTCAGAAATAAGTATATAGTGCTAATGCAGCGTTTGGAAAGACACAACCTAGTCCAAAGTTTCAGTTTCAAGCACAAGGAGGTTGTTTTTCTTGAAGTGAATTCTCCGAACTAAATTTATTGCATGGTAGCCAGCCAGTGAGCTAATCGTAATGTAGGCCTACTACCTGCTGAATTTACTAAAATGGGTTCTTTTCTGCAAATGACCAGTAAAAGGATACAGCGAATGCCCTCACGTGAGACCTTTGAAACGCTAGTTATGGGTGCGTAGTTATGAGAACAAAAGTTCGATCAAGGACTGTGGTTAACTATAGTCGACGATTGCTGGACTAAAATTACCCTAACGCCGGCTGGTCGACCACGTTTACTCGACCACGTTTACTCGACCAAATGGAACCAGACTACAGGGCATGGTCGCGCTGGTCATCAATAGCAACATTGCTCGTACTGAACTGTGACAAATGAAGCGGGGACCAGTGACACCATGGTTTGAAGAGCCAAAATTCACACTTGGATGTTATTAACCAGTGTTCCTTGATCTATCTTGCTCTCTGCTGCCAGCAGGGTCTCAAAAGTCTCACATTGACGTCACAAGAACAGTGCCCTCATGTGCCCTCAACTATATCACGACCATTTGAAATTGTTCAAAATGAACACATCGCATTAACACATTCGCGCGCCCGACGGGACTAAAACTGAACACTTCACCTAGGCCCTTATGCATATAGCACTTTACATTTGATAAATCCTTGGTTTTTATCATAGTGAGAATTAAGATAAATAAATAAATATAGCAGGACGTATATTTCATTATTTTCTTTGGGTAAGCGTAATTGGGTTTTTGGAGCATATTCAGACCACGCCCCCGCCGAAGCCCCGCCCTTTCAACTCGTACCACTTCTGAATGTTTGACTGAAGCAAAGTTTGGACACAAGCCTATTATTGCCAACTTTCTCACTTTGGACCTAACATGCCCCGGGGTTTTTAAAGTATTCTTCCCTACCCCAGCAATTCTTTGAATTAACAATGACAGTCTGAATTTTGTATTGTAATTATACACGTACACGGCTATTTTGGGCATGCATATCTTTGTTGGAGTTCACAATGGTGAGGACCCAATGAGATGTGTATACACCGGGCCAAGGCAGGTTGGTCCAGCGGGGGAAACGGCACGATAGCCCCCGTCTCTTTGACACTCAACCACGGCCCAATTCTATTTCAATTAAATTGGGATTACACTTCCGACCAACAAAGGGCAGATGTGTTTGAGGACGTGTTTCGTAGACACGGCCCACAATTCCGGACCACGGGAACGGCACCTCAACACGGAGCGGGCACGCGAGCCCCCTCATCCGTCGAGGAAATTAGCATCTGAAGCCCCGCGCCTCTCACCAACGCGCGGTGCTAAAACGGTCCAACAATAGCGTAGTCAATTACAACCCATATTGACCCACGATGTAGTGTTAGCCAACGGAAAGGCACGTCGATTACAGAGTCATAATCACGGCCGGTGCTCGCTCCTCGCTCTCCAACACTCACTAAGCCAGGGTAAACATTCACCCAGCAAGCCTCGACCCTCCCCTTCAGTACAAGACCATCATCCAATTTCATGGACTTGCTAAGCACAAAAATTTGCTGAGTATACGAAGTCTTGCTATTACAAAAAACACGTTACCAGCCAAACGTCCACGTGATTTTCATGCTAAGCAAATAACAATTGAATAAGCCAGTTCGGTATTCCAACTGCGCATGTGCACAACAAGATTCGACGATTTTTCTCTCGGGACAAACGTGGCAGATAAATGCACACAAGGCTATGGGGGACGTGGTAACCAAATCTGCATTCTGTGCAATTTTTCGTGCAATCGAAAAGACGATGTAAACTTTTGTTCGAACAAAAGTTTGGACACACGAGACACCGGAAAACACTTCGCTGTCCAAACGGTTTTTTTTCTTTAAATTTACTGGTGGCCGCTATGCTTTTGCACGCATACGATCATTGAAATGTTTCTCCCGAAAGAAAAATTGTCAAATCTTTACTGTGCACAAACGCGGATGGAATATTGAACTGGCTTATACCAGTCACAGGCAATCATATGAACATTTGGTTGGTAATCCTGTTTTTATCAAAGAAGACTTTTTCATACTAAGCAAATTTGTGTGGGCTTACCAGCGCTTAATTGTGGAGGTATAACATGTAGGCCTACATTTGCTCACAACCTCAGAAGTACAGGCACTATAGTGGGAGTGTTTCCATTTGTTCGCGTTCGGCATTCAAGACAATCACTGGTATTATCAAAATACTTATTTATCCGAATTGCAAATAATGGGCAAAACAGTGATTGAAAATCATCTGCCGATGCTATTGTTAGGCATGACAGGCGGAAGCGTGGAACATCGATCGATCATCAGAACACTTTGTGTGCACGCAAAAATCTGTCTGAACAATCCAGCGTGCTTTGAAAGAGCCAACCCTTTTTATGCAGTTTCACTTTCACTATATTTGCTTGCTCGGTCCCGAATGTTTTACCATGTGTTTTGATTTGTAATGACAATACGTCAGTGGCATTTCATTCAAAATGGTCTTTGGCTTGTAACAATAAAATGGAAAGTATAGGGCCTACTTAGGGTTACGGAACATCTCCGTTTGCGACTGGATGGCAAGTGTCTTTGAGATCGTATGGGTTTTCTCAGAAATGTCTTGTGGGAATTTTCTTCTGCATTAAAACACAAATTATCATTCCCCAGTCTCCTCTGTGGGCACATTCGTGAATATTTGTAGGCCTATATGGTAATGATTTTGAGTAGGCCTAAATAAAAGAAAATACGCTGTACTAAGATAATAGTGATTTTTTTAAATGAAGGAACAGCCAACCAAGCGATTCAGAACTTTCAATATGAAATGTAGGCCTATTTTTTCGCGCGTGAATCTACCTTATTGAAGAAGCATTATGATTAAATAATTCAAATATCCTCTGAATCAAATGCGTTCGTTCCCCATTCGCTTGCATTACGGTACACTTCCGGAACCAAATGAGTCTCACTTACAAAAAGGATACCGGTCACATGAAGTAGGCCTACAGGTATGGTCTGAGCTGATGGACTTCCTGGGCAGTCCTAAACACCTCACAAAAAGTATCGAAACACTTGAATCAGACCCCATCATTATAAAAGTATAACTGTGTAATAAAAATGAATAGTCCCTTTAAATTCCCAGTTTTGTCCCGAGCATTTTGACACCTTACATGTTATGATCTGACATCAATTACCGGAGTAATGATCATTGAATGATCAGAGGTCGAATTTCAAAAATGAAACTTAATGTGGCGCTTTTGAAAGGAGGTATACAGCATTGACTCTCCGCGAAGAATAAAGGCAGTACTCGGCTGAATAGGCTTAACTGTCACTTTGAAATTCAAATGATCATTCAAATGATCATTACTCCGGTAATAATATTGATGTCAGATCATAACATGTGAGGTGTCAAAATGCTCGGGACAAAACTGGGAATTCAAAGAAACCATTCATTTTTATTAATTACGCAGCTATAATTTTCAAATGATGGGGTCCGGTTCAAGTGTTTCGATACTTTTTGTGAGGTGTTTATTTGAAACAGTCTGAGATAGTCACAAGCCAGTACCTTCAAAATTAATAAGGGAATAAATATGTGCTGGGCTGTTTTTAAACAAGTACGCCGAAGGCGAGGGTCATTATCAGCGTCCAGGCCGTAAGGCAGTTTAAAAGGGGCCTACCGTTATTAAAACCAGCTCAGCACATATTTATTCCCATTCATAAGATACCTTTTGTATAATTCAGCAAAAACCTCCGAAAATTATACATGTGCAATGATTCTGTTCTGTTTTTGTTTTACCTTGTAAAACACCCCTTTAGCTATTTAATGGTTCGTGCCTCACGCGAGTAGTGCTAAAAATGTCCTTATATGAAAATTGACGCGCGCGTGACATGTGGCGTGATGTGGCGCAGAACGCAGCAGTGCCGGTGTAGTGTGAAATTATGGACTCTAGATTACGTACGGACGCAACGGTTGTATTGCGATTGCGTAACTGGGAGAGTGACTGGTCGCGCGAGTGTTCAACCCATGAAGATCAACGGTTCAACCAATAAAATAAACCAGATTTCATAGGAGTCTAAATTTCGTGTGACACCGGAAAAAAGTGTTCAAAACCGGTTGGTGTTTTATCGACCGCTTAAAAGCACCCACGTGACGGGCTTTCGACCAGTAGGAACAGGTTAAACTGTCTTAGGTACGGGGTATTTATGAATGGTCGATAAAATTGATGCAGGTAGCCTTTAAAAAGCACTGGGAAGCTAATGTGTGCAAAATGCTTTCGGAGCATAAAACTGCTTGCATTAGCCCTTAATACGGACTCCGTCTACATGCACGCGCAGAAGAAAGAAAAACCCGGGGTAAAATCGTCAAACCAGGATTGTCTGTCTTTAGTGTAAACGGGATACCTATTGAATTGACATTTTAACTGTATGTTATAACCCTAAAGGTAAGCTAGCTTGTGTTGACATTTTATGTTTAAAGTGTGACCGGATCCTACGAAATGAGTCTTAAGGTTATGTTTCTACTTGTTAGTTTTTACTTGCATTGGATACAGCATAGGCTACTTGGCTCTTCATTCTGATATGTCACTCGGTGATAATTACCGTATATCAGAATATGTGGGTGAAAATCTTTACAGTTCCTATTGATTTCCACAGTGTAAGTCATGTTTAAGGGCCTGTTACTCAAAAGTAACTCAAGCGACGTGTGACTCATTTTGTTGGGTTGGGTCACAAATGTTATACTGATGTTGCTTTTGGTGTTGTTCTGGATGTTATTATTATGCGCTACTTCAAAATGTATAGTTATACTTCATCAGTGTCAATGTCACGCAGTGTTCACAGTGCAGCGATGCTGAAAATGCCACTCACGCTGACAGCATTGTGCTTCTAGTATGCTACACAGGGTTAAACCTATACAGTATTCTTGATGGTTGATAAGCCCCCCTTTCCAACACTGGCCCCGCCCCAGGGAAAGGGAACGTTATACACCGCCAGATGGTAACCGTGGTATTGGTAACCATAGCGATCGCTCGCTCATCGTCAATGTCAATATGGCAACGGGAGATTGCCACAATGGGGGAAAGCAAGCGGAAGAAAGTTGCCGCGCATGGCTGAACGGTGGTGCAAAAAAAGTTTGGTTGTCTCTCGCTGGCCGAGGCATTGGGCTGCAATGGAAAATGTGCATACAGGAAAAGCGCATCAATATTTCAGGAAAATGTCTGCATATCAAGTCGAAAAGAAAGGAACCTCCAGGGTGGATCTGGCCACACTTGCATTATTAATCATCCACATTGTACAAAACCCCACAGTTCCATTATGTGCTGGAGCTGGGATTTTTCCCCCAATCATCTTTGATAGTCTATTCCATACGTCTCTTCTTAAAATGCTTTGTAATTCTAAGTAGAAAAGGTTATAAGATTGGTTTTAGTCAGACTCGATTCAATAGACGGTAAATCTTCAGAATTAAGCTTCGAATCCAGCAGGGGGAGGTTGAGTAAGGCAAGATACTAGTTACCTGTCGGCCATTATTTTTGAGCGAATGGGGCGCTATAACGTCGTCATTTTCAGAGTCGTAGATATAGAGAGTTGCGACATGAGGGATCCATACATTGGACCAAACATGGCGTGGTGCACATGGACAGTTGGTAAACAAAAGCAGCACGCTCCACTGTACCGGCCATCTTTGGGCCAAAGTCAAAAGTTGTCGCAACTCTCTCAATCTACGGCTCTGCCATTTTGTGGTGCAAACAATATATTTAGTGATTTCAACTTGATGGAAGTAAATTTTTATATTTTGGTAACTTAACTTCAATGACCGTGAATCCAGTTCTGTTTGTAACCTCAAGATGACACAATTGAAGCCCCCTCACTCGCTCAAAAAGTGGCCTATTGAGATTTTAACCCTAACCCCCTATACATGTATAGGTTGCATGCAAAACCATTCTAAAATTGGAGGATTTGGGACAATTAGGGTTAATATCTGATTCAGTAGGCATGCTCACACAAAATATAGAACACTTCCCGCATCTGTTTGGTCAGCTCTGCCAATGCTGTGTATATATATACATTTAAAAACATCAATTCTAAAAACGAATATTTTATTTATAAATTCCCTCTTGTCGATAATTCCAGAAGCTCGTTATTGCAGACCATAAGAGCTTAGTAACTAGTCGATTTTTGTAACGCATGCAGGCTTCCAAATGAACTTTGCAAGTGACTTTGTAGAAGCGAAGACAGAGTTTACCAGCACATCATTTTAAATTTATTCCTATTTTTGATGGGTTTTCATTTCTATACATGTATTTGATAGTCTCTGCCATCACAAATAATGAACTTTTGGGGTCTGACACTCAAGACATTTTTATACGTGACGAACCGCTTGTCAGGCAAGTCATTAAACCACATGTCGTTTATTAATGATTCATCCCAATTCATTTGCTGAGGAAAAATTCAATAATATGCCCATTGAGAGATCTTTTTAGCTGGGGCATGGTCATAGTAATCGCAATTATTTCCCATTTATTAAATTACATAAAAGCCTTCTTTCATATTATGTTACATCAGACATGTCGCTCAAGCGCGTCCAACATTTTCCGCCACATGCTATGTGAGACTATCGTTTTCTCTTTAATGAACATGTTCTATATCGAAATAAGAATGTCTGAGATTGTCGAGAACAAAGCGCTAAATTAGGTTTAAAAGACTGCGATGCCGGACTGAATAGTTTAATCAGTGAAAACGATATTTGCCAAATATCACCTTGTTGCTGCTGTTATATTACTTATAAGAGTTCTGTTACGTACATAATAATATCATATTATTAATAACAGTACTGTTATATACATAATCATAGAATATTACATAATTTTATTGCGTGCATCCTTAAGTTTATTTGTGATAGTTGGAAACTTGAAAATTTTCAACATTAATACTATACTTGCTTAAATCTAACTTGGGTGATTTAAGTAACCTTGTTTTATGATTATTTCCAAAACTGGCCATTTCAGCACAGTATACAAACATCCTTCAAGATTGTTGTAAAACACAATTTTGTGGTTCATCGTCGTCACCCGGTACCGAGACCTGCATGGAACGAATTACCAGTCTATCATTGACAGTCCAAAGTGATATACAGTGATCAAAATGTTGGTGTACCAATAATTTTTACCCGAGCTGTATATTTGAGTAAAAAGTACGGTTTTAGACGGACACGTGACATTATGAAGACATTTTCTGTCTTTCTTAAGTCATATTTACCCTTTGTATGATGAGGTTTTGGGGCTTCAAGGTCAGAGTTGTTGGAAATGCTATAAAATTTAGATTTCAAATTCATTTTAATTTGTTTTCAAAATGGACCCGTAAAGTTTTGTGCACAAGTCTATAAGAATGTCTCCCAATATTCTCAGTTACCAAAAATATTATTCTGGTCATTCGTTGTATGATTTGTTATGAAAATATTCACAGTATATATTTTTTATCTAACACAGCCCTACCCATTGGATCAAATGCATAGTGGATCTGAATGAAAGTGTTTACATCGTCATCATTAAACGTCATCGTCACCCAGGGAATCGCAGAACTGTTATTCTTTCCTTTCAAAGGTTAGTAAAAACGAAAAGAACACATTGCATAAAAATATGGCACTTATTCCCATGGGGGAGAGAGTATATACTACCAAAGAATCCTTGCAAAGGCAAGAGTTGCTGACGTAGAAACGCCCCCGAAGGGAACGCTTATGGGATTACCGAGGTACTCGGAGCGGGCGAGCCGGTAGCACGGACCGAGGGAATTGCCAGAAAGCCCCGTGCAGTGCGGGGGGATTTCACGCTGATTAGGGTTAGCTCGGCCGGCGAACGTGATATCCGTATACTGAGCCTATAAGGGGCACGCTTTGGGGGGGAAAAATGGGGAAATTTGCTCTGCTCGTTCTCTGTGGGTCAACTCGTTTGGAGAGTCTTTCCATTCATCATGTTCGTTATACCAAGGGAAAATCGTGATCTAATAATTGTTAAGGTTACAGAGTACGATATGAGGAGAATCGGTGCTGCTCCAATGGAATGTGAAACTTTCCGTCTTGGATTTCCCAAAAAACAAAACATGATCGCATGGGGACACCGACAGCAATAATGCTGTTTGAATTTGCATTATATACACGAAACACGTATTTTAACTGTTAGTTTTCAGTTTTGACCTTTTTAAAGATAAGAGACCACAATTTGGCTACTTTGCGGTACAGAAAATCATTTTACCTGCAATATTAGCCCCAAATAATAAAGTACGCATGGCAGAGCATAAACGACGACGACGACCGACTGAACATAAGCATACAATCCTTGCAAATGTATAAGCCCAACAGACTATTGATCAATTCCAACAAAATAACAACACCCTTCAAAATGTAAGTCATATTTTACATGTAGCTTTACGCTATACGTAAAGAATGGGTTACTGGCACCGTATGTAATGAACCTCGGCCCCGTACATGCACCGGCCATTCGATTCCTCGTCTTTTGTTTTTCGCCCTGGGGACGAGGAAGCGTAATCAATATGGCGGCGCGTCTGAAACGGTGTCGCAAACCAAGGGCCGATCGAACTCGCGGAGGGGAAATACGGGGGGAAGAGCAGCAATGTTTAACAAAATCTGCGCCGAAATGATTGCAGGCTCACGCGAACTCTTGACTTGGAGGGGCCACGGGGGGACCCTAGGGTGCAGAACAAGCCCCTGATTGCAAGGGTATTGCTTTCAGATTGTAATATCTTTTTAGCGCAGGAGTGTAATGTTTGGTTTTTAATTAATCCATCCCTTACGGTGGTGATACGGACTATATACCCCTTCCTTGTTTGTTCTTCCTTCTGTCTATAATAGCAAGTGTTGCAATATGCCGTCTTGATATCAATACTCCTTCGTGGCGGTGAATTTTGTTGGAAGCTGTTTTTCCTTTTTTCTTTGTTTTTTTATAATAAATCTGTTCTGAGTGTATTAAGTCTCTTTTATTGGCGACATCCAATAGGTATTATATAGCCAAATCACATTCATGCCAACGTAACGGTACATTTCAAATCTATATTAATATTGTTTTAAAATCGTACACCGGAAAATCTGGTGTGAAATTAATGTGGTATCTGCATTGAACGAATGGTTCAATGTAAATACCATGTTACGAGAAAGACTGAGATTGCGGGTAACACCATACGAAATAAGGACGGACAGAGCACATTGTCCGAAACGTCGAGTTACACACTCATCCCGGTTCTTTTCAGAACCACACATCTTCCTAGAAGAGATTTATTTCACATGGTGTTACCCGCAATCTCAGTCTTTCTCGTATCGTACCCACCATGCAAAGCTTCAAATCGTATTTATACCATATATGTTCTTAATTAAACACCACAGTTTAACCCTAACAGTCCTGAATCCTCGAATTTCAATATGATTTACCACACACCCTAGGAAGTTAGGGTAAACAAAAAGGACTTTGTAAAGCAATTGCAATTGAACTTTGTTTTGTGGTGGTTATAGTATGGAGAAATAATTCTCCATGGTTGTAGTATTGGTGGTCAGAAGTTGGTTTTTGGTGTTGGTATGGTGGTGATGATGTTGGTGTTGGACCGTATTATGTGGTAGAGTTTTATGCTAGTGTTGGTGATGGAGATGAGGGCCGTGGTGGTGTTAGTGATGAAGGCGGGGTGGGGGTTGTAGTGTGTAGTGTTGTCGGTGGTGGGGATGTTGTGGGGTAGGTTTAGGTGGTGTTGGTGATGGCGCTTTAGGTGGTGTTTGTGTTGGTAAAAAGGTTTGCTTAGCATAAAAATCACATGGAGTTTTGGCTGGTTACCTGATTTTACTAAGCAAGGTTTTTTGTGCTTAAGCAAATTTTGTGCTTAAGCAGCTCTATGAAATTGGCCCCTGGAATTTGAATTCTCAATTATATATAAAAAAATGAAAAATCAATGCCACGCTCTGCAGTATTTTGCCGACTGGATTTTGCAAGAATATTAAATTTGAATGATGCCACTGACGTCACTCGGACTAACACTGCACGTCATGATCTATTAAAAACCGTGGTAGCTACCTGACCTAAGATATAGACGTCAGGGAATCTTCAGGTCAGGGAACGAGACTATTAATAGACAGGACAGTGTTCTCGGGCTGTGGGCCTACGTACAATATTCTGAAAAACTACCATTTTGAAAATTCAGCAAACTTGTCTCTTGCAGACAATAAAACATCCTAGTAATGACGCGCAGTGGAAGCCACTTTACTCAGTAGGCCTACATGTTCTTCAGCACACTCCGCTCTCATCTCCGTCTCCATGCAATGGGATCAGCATCACTATCCCCCTTGTCATCACCCTCGTTCTTTTCCCCCTTCACAACCACAACCATAATTGAAAAACATGTTTGCTCAATATCAGGCAATCAAGGAATAATATTGAGGGGAGCGAGGGACACAAAAAAAAAAGAAGCCCGTGCATTGAACTTGCATTGAATCTGCGAGCGACCGAGAGGGGTATTACAGCGCCGTCTTTCATTACCTCATTGAGGCGCGGGGACGCGGATTGCGAGCCGGCTCGTTCCTTACCGGGCCCGCGTGCCGCTTTCGCCCCGTCTTCTTCTCGTCCCGTCACCGCGGGGTCAGGACACGCGCGCATATCGCGAGCCCACAATATTAATTTGAGTTTGGCCACAAATTAATGTGCCCCCCTTTACAAAAGTAATCAAACTCCTGATCCCAAAGTCCGCGATCGATTACCGTTTCATCAGCGCCCGGCTATCCGGGGAATGAGCAGTTTAATTCGGCACGCTGTATCACCAGCGCGGAGGGGCGACCCGAAGGGGGATAAAGCCTCGGCAAGCCCCGGGGGGAAATGGGAGAGAAACCAATCGAGGTCCGGACTCCGAAGCCCCCAACGCGATTAGATTATCTCGATTACTTTCGGGCTGGGGTTGGGAAACTAGAGAAGAGATGAACCCTAGCGTCTATCTTCCCGCATAGAGAGAGAAGGGGGGAAGAATACAAGAAACGAAAGGACTTAATTTGAGTTACCGGAAACGCAGGCACGATCTCAAGGCAGAGAGGATTGAATTAAAAGAAACCAACCAGTGATATGTGTCCGGTTTCAGCGGCGGGAAAGCGGCAGTTTTGCAGCTAAACAAAATTAGTGCTGATAAAAAACAGTTGCTTGAATTTCCTTCACGCTTTGACGACATGCACACCACCTTCTCCTCACGGCACTGTGGTCCAAAAAAAGATAAGGAGTAAAGTTGAGGATGTGGCCGGGACTAGGAAACCCAAAACCGACAGGGAGGAGAATTTCTCCGGGGGGAAGGTAACAGAAACGTGTACAGGAATACATATTTCTGTTCAGCATGGGTTGATACAGGGGGATACCTCGAATTAAAGGGTCTGCGACCGCATTGACGCGTTTATTGTTCAGGATATCGGAAGTTGCCCACACGGGAACGAGTTCAGTGCAAGTGGCTTTGGTAGACCGTGGCAAACATTTCCACCAAACCTGCGCATTCGTATACTGCAAAAACTGAATGCACCTAATGCATTTCTACGCGAACATGTATTTTCTCAGAAACATGAATACTGAAGGCACATTGAGTGCATGAGGTACCTAAAATTACGAAGCGATCAATCACATAATGTACCTCTTGTGCATGATGTAACAGTTTAATGCGAATTGACAAATCACTTCATGTGCCTCAAGTGCAATGCGTAATCCTGATTGTCACCTGAGGTGTATATGAACATACTAGACCGGGGCACCTCATGCACCCCAGCATGAACCATACACGTACATGAGGTACCGGTAAGCATAGTTGTCTGTGTGTAGTCGTTCTGTGTTCTTAGGACTTGTGTAGCGAGTGTCCATGCCTCATGCACCACATGAGGTAAGCATACTTTTCACAGCGGTACAGTCGTTTCGTATTCTTAGGACTCGAGTAGCGAGTATCCACCAAAATTTCGAGCACCCTGTTTATCTTGTATCTGATTCTAGGGGAGAGGGAATCACTAGGCCTATAGTCACAATTTCCGTTCACGAGCATAAGCCTTAACTTTTAATCTGTGCTGATGTCATAAATGTACAATTTGTCGGTTGTACCACTTAGTGACGGATGTCCGTCTTTTTGGTTTTGCACACATGCCCCATTTGGCGCAAAAAAATGGGCTCACTGCTGATAATCGATATTCAGCCAAGATTTTTAATTTTACTGAAAATAAGATACAATGTCGTCGATCTAAAAAATATAAATTTACGTCGGTAAGTCGCAGGTTTAAATCCCGCTCCTGCCAGTTGTCTTTGTTCACTTTGAAAATCCATTCAAAATTACCTAGTCAGTTATCCTTGTGGTTTGTTTGACGGTAAATAAAATACAAATTGACAGTTATAAATGACCATATTCGCCACACCACGTATATCTTGGTTTGTTTGTGTACAATGATATTAATTAACAGCTACTGGTACATGTTGAAAAGAACAAAACGAAAGAAATAAGACTTTAAGGATTATTTGTATTATGTGATATGTAAGGATGTCTGTAAATGTAAGCGGATGCTGAGCACACATTGACCAACATAGACCGAGCATTCATTTAGATACCAAAACTACAATGCTATTCCTGCCGTGTTTTGCAAGCGAATGCGGAAGCAAATTATGCCAAACCTCGCGGACACTCGAACCGAAATACACAACCAAAAGAAATTTCCTGTCATTAGCCAGAATAGTGGCCCCAAACGGAAGACTAGACGGCGTAGCAATTGAATTTATCTGTGTATCATTGTCTGCGAGGTCGAAAGACATTTATATTTGTACCGCAACATAATTTTCCCGCCAATTTTAAAGTATCCTTGGCGACGCGGGAACCTTACTACAATTGGACAAAAATAGAAGAAAAAAAACATAGCGACGACGCCACCCGTCTGCAAGCGATATTCAGGGTGAATGTTTTTGTGTCCGTCTGGAGTTACTTCGATTGGCAATTAGGGTCTAAATGGCCAAGTGTCAAACAATTTACCATTGTGTGGATGTTACCAGTCGGCCGTGGGGTTTGTTAATGGAGCCGCCCGCTACGCGCGAATTTACATTGATCAGGAGTCGCTAAGAAATCACAGCGACCCGAGTGAAGATGCATTACTCGTCATCGATAGAGGGCGCTTGGAATGCCGTTGGCAAGATTGTGGAAGAGAGACTAGACATTGCTGTTGTATCGTGGAAACGTCTTCAATGAGTTTCATATGCGCTGTTAATAGGCCAGACTAAATTGTTCTGTAATATTGCAGAACATTGTTAGATATAAACTAACACTTGTAAATGGAAACGTAGGATATTTTCTGTTCAAAAACTATGTGCTGTGCCCCATCCATGGTTTAATAGACCTGCGAAGAAATGACGTCACGCTTTGTTTACATGTGTCCTTTGGATATAGGAGCAAGGTGGGCACGCCGTCCCACCAATCCAAAGCGCGCATGTAAACCAAGCATGACGTCATTTCTTCGTCATGACGTCATTTAAATTGATACAGGGTCCATCGGATCCTAACGTTGCCCATTCCTAGCTTGCATCGTATTGTTGTGGCGGGGTGGTTTTGCGGTATTTAGGGCCTAGGCCTATACTTTATGACTGTAGCACCCCTTGAACAAAGGCGCTTATAAGGCATGAGTATTAAAAAAACGGTCGCTCAATTTTTAGAGCGCTGGTATTCCGGAGGTTTCGTATAATAGGTCCAAGTCAACCCTCTTGTTAATTTTTTGTTCACTCTATGCGAGCTGATTGAAATGAAAATTCCACAGAGGGTGGCAAGGAACAATTTGAAGAAAAAAACAAACACCACACCAAAACCATCCCCTAAAATCCCACACATTTACGACAATGCAGTTGTTTTTAATTGTTGAACGAAGAATTTGATTTAGCATGGCTTCAAGCCACTGTGCAGCACATAAAGGTTGTTTTAGTTTGTTTGAAAAGTCGAGCTTACTCGCAATTATTTCTCAAGATTGTTGACGTGAAAAGCTTCTTTGAACAACCAAACAAGCCGAGTGCTCTTTTTCAGTCATCTGATCGTGTAAACCTACCAATAATGCGCGTTGGCTTTGGTAACCTATTTTCTTTGGAGCACATCATAAATCAGTGAACTGTGAGCGCTGTCTACTTCTTTAGTGAAGACCTTTGCTTTCCCCGCGTAAAGCCCATCCTGCCCGCAATTGGCTTAGAAATCACGGCAAATTATAAAGCCTCCCCCGTGTTTATTTGAAAATTAAGATGTCAAACTTTCCTTGCTTCGGCAGCTCTTTCATCTTTCCCCCGTCCCTGCCACTTTCGCCTGGAAATTCCACCGCCATCACCTTTTGACAAACAGAAAAAAATTGAAAGATCAACATGTCGTTATTGATGGCTCTCTCTTCTCTACCTCCCCGTCTTCCCTGGAATGCTAGCGGAGTCAAAAAATGGCTGTGTACATACATTTCCGCGCGGTTTATGGTTTAGGAGTCCATTAAAATTCTCCGGCCATCCGTTTTAAATACGGCGTGTAAACAGGGCTTAATTTCCCCCATCGTCAGCGCTAGGAATTGAATCTCCTGCCTTTTTTTTAGACCTTAATTGTGAAGTGAAGTGGAACATAGAGAAAGTCCCGCGCTTTGTAAAGCGATCGATAATCCGACGTCTCTCCTCTTGCGTCATTTTGTCTTTCTGGCCAGCCTTTTTATATATATATATTTTTTTAATCTTTTCTATTACTATATTTGTCTTCACTTACGATAACGTTAAGCGTAATCATTAAGTTTGTTTATAGGCAATAAGATTCATTCTCTTTATATACCGTCATTAGCCGCAACCCCAACTGAAGCCCATTGATTCCTCGTAAAGTGCATACAAGAATCTGAAATAAATCAATGCAGCTTCAGAACAAAAAGTTAATTTTAAAGGTTTAAGCACATGCATCTGCCTAATGGAGGAAGTACATTTTTAATATGATTCGGAGAAATAAACGACTTATACGATAAGTACCGGTAATGACACAAAAGTGTCCAGAATTTTGTCCCATATGTTGACTTGTGTCATTTTGAGTTTTGAAAAATATACCTGCATCCTAGTAGACTAGGCCCTAATCAAGCCATTTTTATAATCGTAATGCGCACATTCAGAAAGGCACTAGACACAATAAACGCATGTCCCTTATACTTGCACAGACTTTTCTCACAGAAAAACATATAGGTCTGTATAGGCCTATAGGTCTATCCGAGAATTCCACCAAATTCCACCAAAATCGACCAAATGACCCCTTCTGGTCAAAGTGGTCTAGGCCTAAATGTTTAACCGTGTAACAATCCCTGTCGCTAACCATGAGCTTTGTCGGCTGTTATCAGTAAGTCGAGTGAAAACTCGTCAATCCTTCAATTAAACAAATCTTGTAGTGGAAGACGAACCAATGCTCAGTCGCGTAAGATGTATGGACACTAGTAGAAGAACAAAATAGAAGCATGCACAAAAGACGTAGGCCTCTACAGGTATCTGATTAAATCGTAGACTAACATCCACGTAAAAAACGACCCCGGATCAAATCCCGCCTAAACGCCAATCACTACCGGTATTTCTGTACCTTCTTAAAATTGCTTTTTGAATGCCGGAAATGTTTAGAAAGTTTCGAAATCTGCCAAAGTGAAAAAATTCTAGATTTCAAAAATGCCACCTTGCCGTTCCTATAAGTAGATGAATTTGTGCGCAATTATCTGAAACAAATTCTACATTTCCCCAAATTTCCCAAAATGTCCAATTCCGTCCGCTCAAAAAAAATAAAAAATTAAGACTTCAAAAATGACACCGTTGTCGTTATTTTGTGCGCGAATGTCTGAAACAAGTTTCAAAAATTTCCTATAATTTCCCAAAATGTCCAATTTTGTCCCCTCAAAATTTCAAAAATTGAGACGTCAAAACTGACTAAATTTTTAACTGTTTATGCCGTCCCATCGCTTACCCCCTAAAAAGAACGGTTTGAAACAACGTCTTGTATTTCGGTATACCAACCCCACCCTTGCCGCATATTAAGCCGGTACCTAACTTAAGGGGAAAACATCATAATTAATTTCACAATTTAATTATCCCAAAGACAAACCTTTTACAGATTTTTTTCCTCTTCCGATGAGAGACGGCAGGGAACAGACAAACACCACCGAAGGACGACCGTTTCCGGCGAGCTTCCTGCCCGTCAATAGTTGATGCCCATCCGCTGTTCATGGGATTTTTTTATTCTTTCCACAGACGACTAAAAGCATTTTGATTTAATTTGCCATCGCCGGGGACGACAGAGCCAAAAGTGGGTCGCTAAATATAATAATTTCTTTTCGCTGCTTTTCATAGTTCTGAAATACAAAAAAAAGTAAGAAAGCACGTTTTATTGTGGGGTGCTTTGTTTAACAGAGAAAATATTCAGGCAGTATGAGAATGTATGCTGTACTGTTGCTTATTACGTGTACCTTGCTGTCTTTTTGGGATGATTGTCTAGGCTTCGACAGAAGAATCTTAGTTTAAAGGTCACGGAAGTAAAACCACTTATACAATTCAGATAAAAATGTTATATTAACTTTTTGTATTAATATCAGTAACCCTATGCGGAAAGTATGCCTGCTATTCAACATCGCTAAAAATAATGATATTTTGGGGTCATGGGTGAAGCTAACACAAAAATATCCGTATGTATTTTCATTGTACACGTATGTTATCTTGAAATACAAATTTAGGATTCATCTTGCACACTCCTCTTTTTAGCATCGCTGATGAGGATGCCAGGAGAGTTTGCTACTCCCTCGCTTCCTCTCCAAAAAAATGAAGAGGTTGGCTTGCTGAAGGAATTAGTAGTTTCTTCAGTCGCCTTCTTCATGTCTCAAGCCTCTTAGTCTCCGTGTCCCTTCCCATCCCATCCCTCCTCTTTCTTCTTCAGAAACGATGAGCGACCCTCGCATCACTTACGGTTCAACGAAACATCAGATAGAAGAAAAAAAGAACCCTGCAAGATTTGGCAGCCGTTACTATTGAGAGATTCGTGTCATAGAATCCATTTCCCGCGCAAAAAAGGACACCGTCAAAATTGATACGCTGAAAACACGGGGGACAATAACCATCGAAGTCAGAGTCGTGGGGAAGACCCGTGAGAATAAGAAAAAAAAGGAAAAGCTTTCAAAAGCATTTCCGCTGAAGTGTTTCTCCCCTGTTTTTTGATATTTTTTTCCCTTGTTTGGGGGAAAGGATGATCTAACCATTCATAGAAACAGGGCGTCAGGGCGCATTTACGCTGACGCGACTATTTTCGCGGGTAATCCTCGCAGGGGGTTTCGGTTTCCGGGTCACGTGGGGTGGAACTCGAGACCAGGCAAACGACCGGCTGTCCGACCGAATCAGCCGCCAGATAACTTACGATTACGTGGAAATGGACGTGTCGAGCCGCGGTATTATGCCATATCTCTTTCCCGCCCAAATTTCAGGCTCTTTCTTTCTCTCTGGTTAGTATAAGGCGACTCAACACACCAAAATGAGTCTCAAGTCACTAGAGCTACTTTTGACTTACAGGCAATTAAACACGGCTTCTAAAGTGAAAAAATCAATAGGTACGCTTAAGGTTTCTACCCACATAATGTCCACATTGACCAGCTTATCAAAATCAGTGACACATCAACATAAAGAACCAAGTATGCTCTTTCTAATGCAAGCAACAAGACAAGTCACAAATGCCCTTAAGGCTCATTTCGTAGTATCCGGTCACATATGCAGTTGCCTCCATTGATTGATTTACGAGGCTAATGAGGGCTGTTGAAATGTTGTTTTCTAGTATTTCCCGCGCTTTTTGATGGAGGCTGGAGTGAGAGTGTTTTCTAGTCTTTCTGGTGAGGCGCATCCTACACTAACCCTCCCGTATCATCTTTCCCTTTCTCCTTCCATGTCGCTGTTGGACATCCTCTTTTCCATCTACACAGCATCATTCATCTCCCCCGTCGATATTCTGACTCCATCTCCGCTCCTGTCAGTCCGGCCGCGCGGAGATGTATCCGAAATAATTGGCGGGAATCCAGGCCTGAAATGGGATAAAAGCGTCATCAATCTCCCCTCTTTTTTTCCACGGTGTCTGGATGCTCGATGCGGGTATCAATTCTGCATCCTGAAAACTTTCGGAGGGCCCCGATCGTATTTAATGCAGAGCGGATGTAACGTGCCGCGAATCATCTTCAGTTATTGTAAACACGACCCGAGTTTTTCCCGCCAAAATGGCCAGAGGTACTCTACATGTACAAGCACCGAAGCTATAGATGGATACTTCCACTTTTTTGGTCGATGGGTCGCAAAGAGATGCTTTCAAATCATTTCAAAGAGATCATTACGTAAAAAATGAAATAAACGTGTTGTATCTATGCAAGGTCCTGATAAGATTAGGCCTAATAATAAATCGGCCGTGTCTAATTTTACCAACCAAAAATAATAATAGCACACTTTCTCAGTTCGTGCTGACAAACTTAAGTGATACGTTTAATGAGTATATTGTTTTGTAAGTTTGTGTTTTCTTGTTTATATCATTCGTTGTTTGGTAATTTTTCTGTTTGTCTGTCCCATAGGGCCAAGCCTTATTCGTCATCATCGCATTCCCGTAATTTCATTTGCACGTATCTAGGCCTATTTCTTTTTAATAGAGTGATGATTGTAGGCCTACACATTATGAATGGCAACATTGTAACACACGTGTAATGCTAAATAACCAGTGTCGGACCGGTGGCGGTTTGGGGGTCGAACACCCCCCCCCCCCCCGGCGCTGTTTGCCAATTTTTTTAATTAAAAAAAAAAGTGTGGGTTGCTGCTGCTGTTTATGTTTTGCTTGTAGGCCTATACGCCTAAAGTTGCAAATCACAAACTACGCATGACTCCTATTTTGCGTGTATACGGGTGGTATACATGTACTCGGAAGTTAAATAGCGCCTCCAACGTCAAGAAAGAGTAACCACCCCATCCCACCCACCCCGCCCCTTAGAACCGCTCTCTTAGTTTTCAATATTACCATAGTAATATTTGGAAATTAGCGATTGCTATATTGATCAACCATTCGAATATTGTCTTTGTAATTTCCTCTAACAAATCTTACTTTATTTAATCTTGGGGTGCTTTGGCCTACATTTAAATGAATAATAATCCAGTTGTTAATTAATTGTGTTTCACCTTGTGGTTGGGATCAACACGTCAGTTTTATACAGAATGAAAGATCCAAACAAGATATTACAAAAACCTGCGTGTAATACGTGTTGTTTTTCGATTTGATTGGATAGGCTATCTGTTGAAATTGTGTGAGAGAGAAGATGTTTTGAACGCCCCTCACCCATCTGTGCCTGAAAAAGACACGATATTTGCTTTCTATTAAAGAGTTACTAGTTATTTAAGTCTTGACATGGGGACGAAGTGATCAACAAGAAGCTCATTTTATGAGGAAAGATGTTTTGAAAACACAATCCTTGAAGTATTCTAATTATCTTCCTCAAAAGGTCTTACCTTCTGTGATGTAAGTTGGTGCTTAAACGTGAAACTTGAAACTGCTTGATTTTGCTTTACGTTTGCTATCTTCACCTGAATTCTCGTGTTATACAGAAATATACGAAAACAATGGCATTTTTTCACCTTTCCTTCCCACTACCGCAGTTGATTCTCATTACAATTATTACAATTCGCTTTAGTCGAATTGTATCATGTACAATTTTGTACCGTACTCTTGCTCTGAAGGTACCGGTACAAAACGAAGGAGTCACCGGAAAGTGTAATCAAATTGTATACCCCTCCCCTAGTTCACACCGACTTGAATTTAATTTGAAAGTGGGTCGATTTTATTCAACGCCTCTGGCTGCCCTGGTGATGTTGGCGGGAAACTTCAAACCTATGTGACTGTGTGGCTTAATTGTGTGTGTCTGTGAAAGCCTTCTTCCGGACGGAGTGGAATATCGTTTATGTCGTGGAACCATGTTATGTCAACTACAATTTACTTTTCCAACGCGGTAAGACCTTTTAAGCTAGATCTTTTTGTATATCGCCAACTGTGGGATGTGGTGTTGCTTTCATTGGGAGAGAAACTGTGTGTGATTCTTTGTTTGTTTGGTTGGTCGGGTTGGTTGGTTGGTTGGTTGGTTGGTTGTTTGTTTTTTTGTTTGTTGGATTGTTTGTTTGTTTGTTGGTTGATTGGTTAGTTGGGTGGGTACTGGGTAGTTGGTTGGTGGTTTATTTGTCGGTTGGTTGGTTGGTACTTTGGTTGGGTTTTAGTTTGTCCGTTTGCTTGTTGGTTGTTTAGTTGAGTGGTTGGTTGGATAGTGCATGGTCTGTTGGTTGGTCATGGCTGGTCGGCTGGCTGTTACTTTGCATGATGGTTAATGGTTGGTAGTGGTTGGTTGGTTGGTTGGCCAGTGGGTGGTTTGTGAAGTTAGTTGTTGGTTAGTTGGCGGTTGGTTGTTTGGGTTGGTGTTATAGGTCAGTTGGTTAATCTGTCGGTCAGTCTCTCGCTTCCTTGTTGGTTGGTTGGTCGTTGGGCCTGGCAGCCAGTCAGCTGTTGGTATGCCAGTTGGTCTTTCAGTTGGTCGGTGGTTATTCGATAGGTTCAGTGGTTGAATCGTCGGTCAGTCAGTCCGTGGTTGGTCGGTCCGCTGGTGGTTTGTTTGTCTGTCTGTCTGATCACTCAGATCCATTGATCCATCAAAATCATCTCTTCTGTGGTTGAACTTATAACATCTACCTCGTTTGCCTCTGCGAGCCCTAGCTCCATGCTCCTTGTCAGTCCTGTCTCTTTTCATTTCCTTCAATTCAGTGGAATCAAATTTACCCCATGTTCTTTGAATCGAAGTTGCGGCATACTCGATTGTTTTCGAAGACGCGCGCCCAGAATTCGTGATGTCCTCACGCTCCGCAGACTGCCACAGTCAAACGTAGCCGCACTAATTCAAGCACACTTTACAGCACTTCGTCTCCATGGCAACGCCCGGGCGATTTGTCCCCATCTTAATGGATTTTCCTTGTCTGATTCCCCCTGATTCAAGGCCAAACGCTTGTAAAACGCCGCGAAATTGAATTAATAGCGGAGAAGTATCCTTTTGTGAGAGGGCTAAAATTGCTTCAGTTTTGCCGCGATCTTGACAAAGGAGCCTTAAGTGTGTGTCACGCAGAGATAGCTGGTCGGTGGTATAGAGAGCTGGGATGAACGAGCGTATGGGGTGATGCCATCAAATCTTCTTCAAGGGCAAACGTGTTCAAGAGTGATTCTACTTCGTTATTACGCAATGACATCTTCATTTTCCCACGCGTGCGACGATCGTTCGTATAGGCATCCACGAAGATTCTTAGCGTGGGTCCAATTCGAAAACTGGTTAAGCAAGGGCACGCATTAATCTGGGTCAAATTGTGGCAGAAATCAAAGTAGGAAAAATGCTATAAGTGGTTGTGAAACATTGATGAATACACAAAAGTAAATGATTTGAAGTATTTTATGTTTTACTGATCAGATATTGATGAATTGGTAAATGGATCAGTGATAAATCGACCCATTGATCAACCAATCATTTGTTTGGTTGATCTGTCGATCACTTAATTGATCAATAACATCAATAGTTGATCATATGGATTAATTGATAAGTATATTTTTTAATCCAATGATCGATTAATCTATGGATTGATCGATCTTTGTTGAACTTGTTGATCGATTTTTTCTGACACTAAGTGAATTTTGGAAAATAAACAGATGCGGTAATAGAAGTTGCACAGGGCGTTATTGAGGACAGGCACAAGTCTAAAAGTTTTACCACAACACTTTTCTTATAGAGATTCCACAACAAAATAAATACATGGGACTTGTAGGTTTGCATGGTGGATATGAACAAAGTAAAGAGGGTTTGCGGTATCACCATGTGAAATTGATCATTTTTGAGTTGTGTGTTTCTGAGAAGAAGCGGTTGTTTTAACTCGACGTTTCGAAAAGTATGCTCTGTTCGTCATCAGGAGACTGCCGGACTGTAGCTAGTCTAAAATAAATACATTATCAGTATCAAATTTATTGGAATAAACCATCAAGCACACAATCACAAAATATGTGATTCTCGTAAAGATATTTTCTTGTGTACAGCATCAGAGCCTTCTCCTTAAAATATTGTTTTCCTTGCAAAGCCTCAGTCACTCTTGACGATAAAAATCTTAACAGAGCCGATCAGCCCTCCCTTCTTGATCTAGCCATTCCGTGACTCCCGTACACAATTACCGTAAATGTAATTTACTCCTCGCTCTCTGACAAAGAGTGGAGAGAAGCGAAGTTTGGAAGAGTTGGGCCACATTCCTCCCCCTTAATTACCCCCTCCTACTACTCCACTCTGCATTAAGAGCCCGTCACAACTGAACAGCAAACATTCACTTAAACATCCCCCCTAATTGTTTATCAAGTCCATCACTTCAAAATCCGCCTGGCTCATCGGGAACAACAAAAGATGAGTTGCTCCCTTCATGCGCGAAACACCGATCTGTCAGGGTTTGTTGAGACTGCAAGGGGGAAAAGAGGGTCTAATGTGGACATCATTGCGTTCTGATGGCCCTGTATGAAGAGGATAGAACCTACCCTTGTCAAGCCCCATCACTCACAACGGGGAAGATAAAAGCACAAATTCCCATTCGAGTGTCTTCCCTTGGTTTTTTGTTCAATCGATGGCCGCTAGCCATTGTCTTAAGCACACATCGCCTTGACGTTAATGGCGGTTGGTGAGATGGATTGAGCGGGCAATCACAGCACCAAATGCCGCGTGCATCGGAAGGGTTTCACTGAGGCTTGACTTTGATGCTATCGTAAAGTCAACAGCACGGTTAGTTCGTTGCTAATGGCTGGACATCCTTTTAAGGCAAAAGTTGACATCTCCCAGAAGGAGAAAATATGGACATCGGGAAGAAAAATGGGAGAGGGAATACACAAGCTAAAAGGGCATCGATCTGGAATTATTGTAAAACTTTAATCTACACCAACAACCTATCATCCAGTTACCATCACTTTCAATTTTTGTTTTGCATTCTTAAAGTGTGTTATACAACTACTGAAAGAAGAAAAAAATATGGTAGTGAGAAGAAAACTACAAATTGCTGATGCGGAATATAAAAAGAAAGTCTGGCACCACTGTCTTGAAGACAGTTTAAAACGTTAAAAAGAAGGGATTGAGAAGCTTTTTCCAAGAAATTAACATTTCGAAAATGAATATTTAAATCCGCACAGTGCACATGTTTTATCCGAATTGATGTATTAGGCCTATGGATCTTTATTATTATTTTTTAAATTCCATTCTAATGTTAAATTAAATGAGCGGAGCAATGGTGGCATAGTAGACAAATTTTGTGTGTAAAATCATGATGACACCTTGATTTCCCGAGCTTATCAAAAATGAAGAATCAAGTAGGCCTATAGTACCGTACTCTTTCTGTCACGGAAAGAAAAAAAACTAACAAGTCCAAAAATGACCTTAACACTCACAATGATGCAGTCACATTAATCCTCGCAGCGGGAAAACGTTGAAACCATCATCCCATCCCAAGACAACAAACCCAAATCTTAACACAAATAAAGCCGGTCCTCATTCAAAGCAGAATCCCAGCCTAATATCCCCTCCCTTCAGAAAACCAGATCAAAGCCCCTGCGGTTGTTGCTTGTCTGCATTCTCCGGGTCATAACCCCCTCCAATCGCCCCTCTCAACGCGGGGGTCAAAAACTAGATCAACCCGACGACAGACCCCTTCGCCCGGCAAAGCTTCCGCTCACCCCCGCTCCGTGACTCCACCACGCGGGGAAACACTGTCCCCTCGCCCCGTGTAATTTCCACGGCGGCCCGGTTAATTTCCCCGTTGCCGCTCTGTCCCGAACGTGTTATTGTATACTTAGGCTGAGGCTGTGATGTGTTGACGCGGGATTTGGGGTGATGAGGTCTGAATTTTGGTCCCGGCACCTTAATTCTCAATAGGCTGATTACAGGGAAGGCGATCCGGCCGTTGATTTAGCGGGTTTACGGGGGGTCATTTGGCTCTCGCCCGCTCCAATCTGACCCATGTCATGTTCTGAAAGTTAGAGAAAATATTGACAGGGTTTAGGAAAACTTGGTTTTGTTTTTCCTGCATTAACCCAGAATAGGGGATGTCCATACCTAACCACAATGACTGCAACTCGAGCCCCTATAAGTATTGTATGTGCCAGTTTCAAAATGTACGTCTATGAATGATATAATCTGCCTGTTATATACAAGGCACTTCGAAGTTTACGGAGTCCATGCTTTCCGGGTCTGGACCATTGCGAATTCCTATTGGATTAAAACACTTCAGTAAACATGAAAGAGTTAACGCTAGAGGGCGCTGCATAGCAACCTCCTGAAGTTAAAGGGACACATTGCCTTCAAATGTCATGAAATTTTGCTGTTTGGAAATGTTCCCCTTTTTTATAAGAGTTGTTCATGCAAAAAAACACGTATAATGTGTTGTAATTAGTGAGTAGTGATTACAAAACAAAAAATTGGCCTCTGACCCCTGACATCTGACCCGCGAAACATAGCCTTATTTCCAGTAGTAAATACCACCGTCTAAATAATGCGCAAAATACGCTGTAAGAGTCTTTAGGCTGGCGCCGCAGCCAGTGGCCCTGTAAACCTATCAGATGATCGCCAGGTACCATTCTCTACCTCGCGACACATATCGCCAGTGCTGCGCACCGTGCCACAGTACATAAAAATGGATCAACAGAACGTACTTCAACCAGCTGCGACTGGAAATACGACTGGTGAACACGGTCCGCCATTTTGTGGAGTCAAAAATTTGGTTCTACAAAATGGCAGACCGTTATTTGTCACGAAATTTAACAAAAAACACGCAATTTGAAGGGACAGTTATGTGAATCTTTATATTCTACTTAAAAAAAAAAGCTTCCCAACCATATCCATTTCAGTTTTATGGCCCAAATCGCAAAATCCAAAGCAATGTGTCCCTTTAACGTTCTCAGACCACGTGACCAAACCAGGTTTGGTTACTGTGGCTGGACGCTTGACAAGCATATCTATCTCCAGCAAACATCGAGACCCCGAGACAGTGTCACTGTCACCATAGAGCGGTTCTTGCTCCGTGCTGTCATCAATCAAAAATGGAAAACTTCCCCGGTATTCGAAAGTTAGTCCGCGGTGCCTGGGACCGCCCGCCCGGGCCCAAATTGGCTGCTTGTTTAGCAATTTAGCCAGACACTTTCGTAATAGCATGTAATAGCTTCCCCGCCGTGCACTATTGGCGCAGCTCTTAATCGTTTTTTTTAAGCTGCTGATAGCACGCGTGTGCCACTGAAATCCACACAAATTTAGATCTCAACGGGGGCGTGGCGGGGTGTCTGCTCGTTCCTACTTCACAAACGGTTGTCATAAGAGGCGCATTGGACTAGGGCACACTTGCGTGATTTTATAGTTTGATGCTGTGCAATAAAGTTTTGAAACAAAAATACTCAGGTCTCTGTAAAATGCACTCTAACAAATACTCGTTAAATCATAGAGGAAGGAACACTGACCTTGGTTTGGGTTGTTGTTTCATATCTGTTTGACGAAGAATAAAATAAATACAATAATGAGACGAGGGAACAGGATAATAAGCCTATGGATGTACAACTTAAGATCTCCCTTACACTACAGGAGGCACAGCCGATTTTGTGAAGTACTTGAACAAGCCAGCTTATTTTCACATTGGAGCCTTAGTCAAGAAATTGTTTGAAATTGTTTGTACTCCGTACTGTGAAGATACAGCTGTTGTACTTATGATGACATCATGCTTTGGCTCATCAATTTAAACATATTTCATTAACAACCCCCCACCCCCCAAAAAAGTTTGAAATTACCCCATGCATAGTTATTAAATATAAAGGACATGGGACACGAAAATGACGCCGCGTCCTACAAGTATTCGCGTTACAAAAAATCATACAGCATGGGCCCTTTAATTAGCCACACTTGCTCTCCGTGTTTTAAGCAAGCAATACATTGGGACGATTAACTCCTCAAACAAACCGTAAACAAACCAACTCTCTCTCTCGTTGTGTTTTTGAACAACGCCGCAGTGTAAACTCTGGTAATACGACTTCTGTTTGCGAGCATTCGCGGATTGGCGGGCACACGCGATAATCCCTGCCGGACCAGACACGCTGACGACGGTAGGTAAAGTTTGTGCACCCGGATCGGTAAAAAACGAAGGTCGATCCTTCGTTTTTGTGCATCTCTTACGGGTCTATTGGAGCATAGAGCAAGGAATAACGCCCTCTTGTGTACGAACTGTACAGAGTTTAGGATTGAAACCACCGCCTTTGATATGCCGATTCTCCTTACAATGGTTATAACTGTGAACATTTTTTGAACTGCATGGATATTGATTACTAGTTAGTAGTTACTTTAAAGAATGCACCTCTTAAAAAACGAAGATACGCTAATCTTGGGACGGGAAACCACAAGTCGCATCGAAAGAGCTATATGAGCTTTGCATACAGTTTTAATTAAGATCTAATGGGTCTCTTTCAAAATATAATGACTCCCAAATCGGATACCATTTTCCTCGCTTGATGGTTCGCAGTTGGAATCCAAGCCAGGTCGGCTTTCGTCGGCAAATCCCCTTTGTGTTGACGGTGTGGACCAGTGGACAAGGTGTGAACTAGCTGTCCCGTCTAGCTAGCCATGCAATGCCTTCTTACAAAGCAAACAAAAGCAGAGTCACCAGGTAGCTCTAGACGATCAACCCCCGTTGAAAGGCGCGCTCACCCCCGTGAGCACTCCGCCAATCCCCTGCCAATAATTAGTCCGTACTGTTTAAAGAGGAACTAAAACGGCAAAATTTATTTTGACTTTTTTGACTTTTCCGACAGTTTAAATACTCTTTTAACTGATGGAGATTAGTTTGCAAACGAGAGGAATTTTTTTATTTAAAAAAAGGGTTGTTATTCTGAACCATTTATCCTGTTTCGCGAAAGCTCATTATGTATGTTAAATGTATGTACGTGACCCCGTGACGTACACGTGTAGAGTCGGTTGATGCTACAGCCAAACACTATGCATGTACGTACGTGGAGTTGATGCTGCTGAAGAGTTTTTGTCGACCTAACTCCTCCGTTTTCCCGTCTATTTTGTCTAATTTTGATATTATTTCAGTATGAGCATGGTTCTGAGATAATCATTATGCCTCGATCGTGTGTAGTTGGGGGTTGCACGAGGAACAGCGACAAAAACCCTGACCTAACCTTACTGCGATTCCCAGTGCTGAATGGAGCTCAAAGGCGACAGTGGGTCCGCTTTGTAGACAATACAATATCTGATTTTGGGCTGTCGAAATGGTCGAAAATATGTGCAGAACATTTCGCCAAAGACTGTATAGATGATAGTGTTAGTATGAAAACTCAGCTGGGTTTGAAGGCACAATTCCGTTTGAAGGCTGGAGCCATTCCAACTCTAGGCACCGAGCATTCCAATCGTGCCCCGGACTCACGCGCACCACCGCGACGACGTTGCCTGCGGTTGCCGTCTTGAGCAGCCAGAGCCCCGGCCGTCTCCCTGTCCACGCTCGCTTGACTCAACATGCATTGTACACGCACGGCACCATATGCCGCATGACTGCATGCGATTGAGTCTGGTACCTTATAACAGAAATTGTGTGTATGGTTCTGAGAAGGTGCGGGTCCTTATGAGGGCTGCATAAACAAAGTCGCCAGACTAGAGTATAGCATCAGCTCACACACAACTCACCGCGCAGGTTCCAATAAAAGCCGACTGCAAACAAAGGAAAGTATGACTCATAACTAGCTTTTCAGCAAGAACAAGCCTACAACCCCAATTCTAAATGTGTCTCACAAAGATGTCAACACTTTAAAATATGTTTATCGTAGTGTTACTCCTGAATCATGAGCAAAAAGCACAGCAAGTAATACTAGCCTTAGACAAAAAAATACGTACAGACTCTACGTAAAACATTGTCGTATAATACAGTGACGTCATATGTTTCTACACGTATACGTCAATACTCGCGCGATACGGCACGCAGTTGACCTCGGCCTTTTCTGAATCGAGTCAAAGTGGCTCAGAAAGAAAAGGCTCAAAAACATTTTTTTATTTTTCAGAATCATGAAACTTGTTACATTAGTTTTGGGGAGGCATAAACTATCAGATAAGTCAAAAAAGTCAAACAAAAAATTGCCGTTTTAGTTCCTCTTTAATCTTCTTCCAGCACGTCCAACCAACAAAGGCAACCTACAACTTCGGTTTTACTTTAAATACAGTTGCAGGAAGTTTTCTCTCTCTCTCTGTCCCCCTCACAAAAAAAGTCATTGACTTGGTTGATTTAATTTGTCAATCAAACTGTGCTTTTCAAGGGGTTATTGGGCGAGTAATGAGGTTGATAGATTTTTCGAGCCCGGACAATGATACGGGAGAACAGTAGGGTAGCTAAACGAGGGGAGGAGTGAATGGTTTTGGCTTTTGTGTGGCAAAACTTCCAGCAGACTGAAAGTGGGGGAACTGTTTGGTCTTTTCTGGTCCAGCTCGGGTGAATTTGCTTAAGGCTCTACTTTATACTGGATTGGGATTGACATTCAAGCCTCTGTCATGTGGGTTAAGTACTTGCCTAAAACGCGCGGAGTGTTTTTCTTTTTTAAATAAGATATAAATAAACTCACTCTTCTCCTTATAGTGAGGTATCATTTTAAGTCATTATACGACCGAATGCAATAATCGAAGATAGCCGGATCATACCGCTCGAAACGTTGAATAACCCAATAAATATTTCAGAACACGTTCATTCTGACTGTCAGTTTTTCATTGCTGCCCTCTTTAACGATGTACCAGTGAGAGCGCAATTTGGGTGTCACGCGCAAAGTGGGAATCCCATTACTGCGCGGCAAAGTGGGAATACTGATGTACAACTAACGTTTTCATTTAATACAAAATAAAAACTCTCGCTAACCTTTTATCTGTAATTGAAATTTTACAGGCAAGGGTAGTGTTCTTAAACAATAATTATCAACAGGGATCCCACATTACGCTGCAGAAAAACCAGGGCAAAGTGCAGACGAAGGCAGGTGCCTAAAAGTAATCATTTGAGTATTTTCACATTGCGCTACGACCGAACCTGGCAGAGTTGAAATCATTTTTGAAACTACCTTTATGGATGACTGTTTTGAATCCATTCCCACATTGCCGGGCAGTATACCGGTCGTGGATTCATAGTAGCGTATCCAGCTTTAAGTTGTACCAGGGAGGGCAAACAACGTCTGAACCGTCTTAAAACCGTCTTAAAAACACCACTGGTAGCCCTATTTATTGTTTATTTTATGACTCCTCAACTGCCGCCAAGTGTGGATGTGACATTGACCATGGGTAAAGAATTCAGAAAATCACAGTGTGGTTTGTGCTCAGTTCACACCACACAACAGACAAAAAGGGTTTTCACTATTAAGAACAACGAAGCATACCGGTATAGGTCCTTGAACTTTACAGATATTATGTAAGCACACAATTGCTGGCTCTGTTTATTTCACGGAGAGTGAAACAACTACGCAAGGCCCCGACAGAAAAAGCGCAGACTGAAGTACAAGTTGATGAAAAGATAACACGACTAATATGGAAGTAGAAACAACACTGACATGTCGAAAGTTTTCCTTGCCGTGATCAACGACACCACTCCAGCTTCTGGCCGCTGAGTCGCCACGCGAGTAGAAGTAACAAACCCCGGCCTCCCCCGGAGCTGGGGTTACACACATGCCTGGCTGGACCCCGCGTACGGCCCGGGCTGTTACTCATCAAACCCTGGCGGCTCCCGTGCAACGGGCACCGCGCCGGCCCCAGCTAGGCGGGGGCACACCGGCGGGGCGACCCATGGGCCATCTGGTGAGTTTCGGTAGCTGCCGTACCAAAGGTCCGTGACATCTGTCAGATATTGGGAAATGGTGCATGCATCTATCCACCCCGCGCTGCTATACAAAAACTCTGATTTTTGTTCACCATCGAATGTTATCCCACTGCACTAACATTTACAATGTTTCATGTAACTCCACAGTAGAGATGACTTGTTTGTATAAACTGGCCCGCTTTTCACTAATCATGACGGCGTGTTAAGTGAAAAGTCACGTACGGACATTGAACAATACGAAAGAAGCATAGTTCGAGCATTACAAGACTCCCAATGGATTCTTCTACATTTTTGTTGTTTTTAACTTGAATATGCAGCATACGCGTGCTGGGTTGTTTTACGATCAATTTAGCAATCTCTTTAATGTAAATTTCAATATTCATTAGTTTGCCGGCGATGTCATTTTAGGAAACAATTCCATGTCATTGTCAAAGTTGATTCGCGCATAAACTTGTCTTAATTTTGTGATTTCTCCTGTAGGTCAAAGATGTCAAAAAGTCCGTCAGGTTCCTACAGGGCATCATGATATTACCGTGGAGTTGATCCAGTATTAAAGGTACCAGCCTATGACACGTAGGAGGCATTGCCTTTACATGTAGGCCTTTGTATGATAACCTTTGACCTGGCAAAACGATATAACATACAATACAAACAACAGTACGCGTCCAGCATTCATTGGTGTTTTAAAAACCATGCAAAAGGTCTTCTATGTTTGATCCCAAGCCACACCAGACAGACAAAATCGAAAACTGAAGATGACTCGAAAAATGCACAAGTAAACTTGCGGCCGATAATGATTGGGAATTTAAGTTGCACTTTGAACAAAGATTTTTTTTCAGGAAATGTTATTTTCTATTAGGGGAGGTGAGCTAGCGAGGTGACATGTTTGCAGAAATTTTGGGGAAAGAAATTAGACTGAATTTTGGAGAAAAAAAATGATGGTCCCCCAATGTCAAATCCTGGGTGGGTCACTGCCTCCCGCGTCGTTGCACCAATGCCGTAGTAATGGTTATTGTCGATTTTCAAAGTCGCCTGTTTTTGCCAAGGCCGAAGGTACAGCTCTCATTGGTTGAGATTAAGCTATCTGAATCTGGCGCGTTGCCGGCCGTGTGGTCGCGGTTCTATCGATATCTTGTGTCCATATCCATCTGGACCGCGTAAAAATACTCTGAAGCTAACCAGGCTTGATAAAGTAGGCGTGTAGAAATGCAATGTCGCGATCCCTTGAAGACAAGGAGTCTGTTCTGATAAAGTTCAGCGAAGTCGTTGCCCCTTTCAGCCTGCTCAAAGAAAACAGATATACACAACTAGGCCTTATTCTACCGTCAACTGCCAAGTGCTATACAGGCCTCGTTATTATGATATGCTGACTGTTCCCAAAGAGCGTGAAAGTTGACTTCAAAATCCAAGGAGGTATGGTAAAAATTCTCCCGGGCATCGGTATTGAAAGGAGCTAAAACGTGTGATTATTTTGTTTTCTGATGCGCCAAGCTGAGAAACTACAATAACGTGGTTTTTCTGAAGGAATAACAGAGGTATTTTCAATAAATTATTGCAAATTTGATAACCAACACAATGACCTCAACTTGGTTTTGCCGTATTGAAACCAAAACGAGGTTACAGTATGCAAAACAAAGACTCTTTCTCGCCGTTACAATGTACCGGTAGGTTGTTAAAACTATTACGTAAGACCCAAAGACGTAAATCTTTTTTTCGTATAGGAATCAATTGAAACTGGCGATGTCTGCCTGTACAACCTCTCCTTCAACCCCAACCATGCAAGGCCCGGTAGGATCATTCGATGAGAATTAATAGGAAGTTAATGAATTAAATTAAAGCTGTTATATCCGTGCTATGACTGAAAAATTCAGTTGAATGAATTTCCCCCTACCAATGAGTTTATGGAAGAATTTTGCATACCGGTACACTCTGCACTGTAGGCCAATTTGGTTCTCCGTTTAATTTATGTTCTACGCGCGACGATCACACATAAACAATCAGAATTAGGAGCAACTCGCTCTTATTTTTAACTTATAACATCTGTACATACGGTTACTGGTCATGGGCCGACTGTTTGGTATTAAAGATGTCTCACTGTAACTTGTTAGTGCTAAGAAATTGTCAGATTAATTTGAAAATATATTTTACGGGGTGCCACACCCTACATCAGGGACACAGCATCTTTAAAAGTAAGTTCCCGTGTTATCTAATAATATCTGTACCATTCATACCACCATGCTGCATATTTACAATATCTACCAAATCAAACCGCATTCCTCTTCCGTCTTGGTGTTCTGTGTCCCGTGCCAGACCTCGCAAACACGGTCAAGAGAAAAGATTGCCAAAAAACTAGGCCGATTCTACGAGATGACAGGGCTTGTTTGAACCCTAAGGTGTCCGGAGCACAAAAGCCGCGGATTTTAATCTCCAGAAGAAAAAAAAAAGTTGCACTGTACACAAGACCGCGCTCCAAAAAGAATAATAATCTCCCTGCGGCTGTTCGATTATTACCCATAGATCAGACAAAGGGCTGTGCAGGGCTGATCATCGTAAGTTCAACAATGACAAGTTTGTCCCGGGGGAGTTTGGTCGGGAGGTTCCGTAGCTCGGGAAATGGAGGCTCTTGTCTCCTGGTCTGCTCTGGGGTTTGCCCGGGGTTGTTGTACGCCGTCTGGTCTGTTTTCCGCCCGCTTCAGTGACGGAGGGGGAGGGCGGGTCAAGTGGTCTACGTCAAGCATCTTCGCTGTCTGTTTCTTTGTTTTGTGTTGTCGTGTTGGTCTTCTTTCGTAGATTTTGCAAAGAATACAATGTAAGAGTAATTTTCTGATCAGTGGTAAGTTTTAGTTCATTCTCTGTTGCACTATTTATATTCTTCTATATCCACTGCAAATATGACGTCTAAGTTTATCGGGGGTTGTTATATTTGCTCATTGATTTATCGGCTTTTTGATTTATTGATTCATTAGTTCGTTTATTTCTTAAATCATTTATTAATTTATATATTGATATAGGCTAAATGCTAATAATGTATACAAGGGCGAGGTCTATCTGCATTCAAGAGCCTGGAGAGGTTCTATGGGGAGGGGCCCTTTTTGCGTATTTGCTTTAGTGTGTGATTTTGGCGAGAATTTATAAATTTTATGAAAGAAAAATCAGAAAATTCATACATTATCTTCAGGATGTGTAAAAAGTTACTTTCAGAAAAAATACATACCACACACTACTCCTTCCCCGAAAAAATAACCAGCGCAGAACTATTCAATAGAAACAAGAAAATGGTTATTCCACTTTCTGAATTCTGAACGTAATAACTCCGTGATCAACAACGAAAACGAAAACCTCTAGTAAACCCGGCATTAGATAATACTGTGGTACATTAAACTGTGTCTTGATTGCGGAATGACCGCAAATGACCCCGTGCATGCACATGTGTAATGAGTTTGCGAGCTGCCGGTTGAATAATTGATATAGCGTAAAATCATGTACGGGCTGAGTTTCAAAATAACTGGGGGCTTTCGAACGCTATCAACTCGAGATATCGAGCCCGTAGTGCCGGCCGCTGTTGTTAAAGGCATGGCTGGTAACACTTTCAAATTGTCTTTGTTCGCGCTAAATGCTAGAAACAACAGACAACGATTATTGCCAATCATGGGCTGTGTTGCTGCTTCGCGTTGTGGGAAGCTTTTGTTCCGTTGTTTTGGGGTTTAATATCCGGCGAAGATCAATGAATGGGGTTGATGGCCGGGGATAAGCATTTTTTCACCCACGTGACCAAATTGCTTGACACGTAAACAAAACCACCGGGTGTGGACCGCCTTGAAGTGATGATGTACATGCAGATTAAACCACGTGCACACATGCAGCACGCTTGACTAGTTTACTTGACTAAGTCTTCATTAGCATCACTGCATTAAGCGGTCCATGACGACCCGTGAAAAGGGTCTGTGTAATCTTTCAATTATCTGGGGATTGGACATTTTTCAGGGTTGGACAGCTATAGGCCTACACTGCAAAAACCTGCACCAAAATAAGAATGGATTGCCAAGAAACAATCGTCCATGTATACAGACAGCTTAAATTAGTGTTTGTTTTTGTCTGTTTGTTTGTTTGTTTGTTTGTTTACATTCACGTAATCCATATTGCAAGTTCGTGTAAATAATATTTATTAAGATGAAAACTTTATGTATTTATTTATTTATTTATTTATTACATTTCTTTACCCAGGGTGTGCCCAAACAGTTTCAAAACTGGTTGCCATTGGGGCCCTGCTATTTTTAGTGAAAACTTTCATTTATCAATTAGCAAGGGTGGAATTTTGAACCGAAACTTTGAATTTTGTGAGCTGGAATCATGATAAAATACCGGTACTACATCGCGTTCTCACCCATGCGTTCCTTTCAGAAACTAATGTGGAGCTAAAGAGTGAGGGCGGGCTACAACACGACCGCAAAAATAGCAGTCGGTCTTTCCAAGACGCGCCTCTTTCAGCACACATCCTTGAACGCAGTCGCACATCATTTCAGTTGTACACGGTATACAATTTCACCGTTTTCTACAATGGAAACTCAATTTTATCCTAGATTATTATCAAACCCACAATGCGTGGACTTGGTGTAATCATACGAAGAATCAACAGTGTACAAGTATGGGCAGAATACTTCAGATTTCTGTTTGAAGTTCTGAAGTACTGACGTATCATAGCGCCTGGGTAAATGCATGTACTTGCCTGGGCAAGACGGTGTGTACACAGTCTGTGTATTTAAGTACAATTCTTGGCAAAATTTGAGGGAAGATATAAGCTTGTGTAATCGAGAAAAGGGGGAAAACACAACGACAAAATAATAATCAAGCGCAAACACGGTGGGGGCGTTTGGCGGAGCGGCGGTGCTTATCGGGCGGTGATCGCGGCTGGTTTGACAGCGGACTGGGAACAAGTCAACATGGTTCCCGCCGAAACATTGACACAGCGATCGCGAGTTGATAGAATCCGGTGTAGGTGACAAGCTGGAGTGATGTAGTCGCGATAGATAAAAATGTTCAGATTATGATCTGATCAGGTGCTTGATCAGGATGGATTGTAGAGCGGAAATGTAACCAATATCACAATATAATTCTCTTTTCTACTTACGGAGATTTTGTATAGCCTGGGCCCTGGAATGACTTTTGGAAGTTTTCTTATCCCTAAAGATAAGGACTATTGTCCTCATTTTCATGTTGATGTCCAATTTTGAATCCTGTTTTTTACCAGTCATTTTATAGTAGAAAGATACTAATATTACATGTCGTATTTGGGGCCTTATTGGGGTGTAGTAATCTATTTTCAGCCAGGATTTTTACATTTTGACTGAAAAGTCGTCACTTTGCGTTCTTATACCTTTTAAACAGAGAAAAACAATTAAATAGACATTAACATGTTTCTGTTTGGACGACTTCAGTACACCCCGATTCCCCTCCACACTCTATTCCGTGTAATATACGTTTTCCCAGACGATTTCGGAAAATGTGCACATTAATTTGTAAAAGATGCATTCGTTTTCGTGCGAAATAGAATGAACGTTCACTATCCCGTTTTCTATTTAACAATTGATAATTCTATTTCCATAAAGGTGCATTCGGTCGTAAAAAATCAGCGTACGATTTCCCGAATGTGCACTTAATTTAGTATATTGATAATTCGTTTTAGCGCGAATTCGAATGCACACCCGCAATCCTATTTTCCTTTTAATTTAGACCTATCATCAATTTATTTCGCTAAAGGTGCAGCCGATTTCCCGCGCAGTGTTTTTTTTAATGCATGTCTCGTCAAGCATTGGAATTCATTTATTCGTTAACAAAAGTAACATATGGGGGAACTAAACCAGGTGGTCTAGTCTTTTGAAACATACCAACAAATAGAAATCCCTAAGCTGAAGAAAATCGTTCTTTCTTTGCTCAGCATTTGCCACGGTCGCATCATATAGCCAAATTTCACAGTTGACATACCGGTAGGCCTCCTAAAATATCCAATAATGGTGGACAGTCGAACTGATAAAATGAGAGAGAACTTGAAGAAATACAGAAAGACATTAAAATACAATTAAGACAAAGAACCAACAATAAAAAAAGAGCAAACACATTAATGATCAATTAGGTCTACAATACATTGATTAATTAATAAATTAATGAATTAATAAATCAATTAAAGTTGTATCATGGTATGAATGGTATAGGCCATACTTTATATACAATTGAATGCAGAATTTGCGAAATATAAATTGTAACAAATGAAAACGAATATTCAATTTAGGCCGTGCCACAATGACAAATCGATTTGCTGCGAAATAGATTGCACATTCTTAATAATCGGCCACGCATACGTCAAACCGAAAGCTTAATCACGTATTTGTAATCGTTTAAATGAAACGTTATGCACATTAATTTATTTGAATCATACAAAATGAAATCGAATGCTAGTTTTTGCGAAAATGAAACCCGGATATACGTCGTTCTCAAAATCAGCGCGAAATTTAATTCAAGTTTTACAAACATTTATTAACATCTATCGAAATCGTCCAAGAAAACCTTTATTTGTGGATGGGGAGTTACACGTTGGGTTTAAACATTTCACCCTTAAACAAGAATAAGTGGTCGCATTTTCTATGCCATGCTAGGCAAGAAATCATGGAGGGAATTTAAATGCATCCGATGCTAATTCGAACTTGTGAGCCACCCAGTCCATTTCAAATTATGTTCACACTTTCGTGTTCAGTTTTCACTTTAAAGACTGCCCAGACCTTACAAAATACAATTAGGCAACCTTAAGCGAAACGACTGGGCCTACTACAGAAAAATGATATTTTCTGCTTGTTTTTTTTTTAGAATCTCATCAGCGATGCATATCGGCATAACGCACTAGGTCCTGCAATAGGAATTCCTGGTCTTTCACCATAAATCACCCAAACGTGTCCACTTTCCTAGTCACTTTTGTTGTTTGCTAAAGAATGTCTTTGTAATTGTGCACTGTTTGTAGACTCACAAAACGCGGAAATATTTCACGGTAATCAATGTGTTACGCCTAATGCTCGCACTTTCAGATTCCGCTACTTTGGTTTGTCAAAGTAAAATGACATGTTAATATATATGAATGCTGGATAAGGTTGTAGATTGTGTGCGTTGAGAGTGACACTGACTGTCTACCGTAAAATATTTTAAAATAGGAGGTACTATGACAGATTACGAGCCCTCTATTTGTTGTGGTTCCCCATGTATAGTGACTCAAGCACAGAGTATGCGTTTAAGACCACATAGAGTACCGGTATGAAACAAAAATTCTTTGTCAAAAGAGCATAACAGTACACTGCAAAAACTGTGGTGTTAAATTAACACCATGTGGTGTTACCGTGTTTATATTGGGCGAATGGTTCAATATAAACACCACATGGTGTTAATTTAACACCACAGTTTTTTTGCAGTGCAGCGCTAAGATCAATCATCAAAAATAACCCACCAACAAAAAATGTGACAAAAATATTGCCTGCTAATGGAGCCCAGAAGGCTGTTTAACATCAAAATCAGTCAAATATGGAAATACTCCGAGAATTTTTTTATAATTTCTTTTTTGGGGGGGGGGGGGGTATATATTTGCATGGAGACACTGTTTTGCCTTAGATGACATCATGCTTTGGTCATGAATATGGAAATTTCATTCGCATAAAACCCCAAATGTTGGAATGACTTCCGAAATTGCTGCAAGGAGGCGGAAATTCCTGTAACATGCAAGGATAGCTGTTCTACATGTCAAGTTATAACGATTCTATTACACGGTGCCTTTAATAGTTTAAACTGTAGTTTCACCGTAGATCTAAATGCTGTTTGCCGTCTACCACTTGTTCTTGTCCGTGTAGCATCATCCATACAAGAAGGAAGCACGGTTGTACCACACAGAAAGCACAGTAATGCATGGTGCTACACATAAGGCACATGTGCATTTGAGAGACGTGTTTTACGGACACGAGCGGGGCAGCACGACTCGCCGCGTACCGCTCAGCGGGGCTGCACTTCCGCCAGTGACTACCATCCTCGCTGCGGTCAGCCTCGCCGGGCCTGCACTGTACACCACGGACACGTAATTTGACTTTCAGAACACCGCTCCGCCTGAGTCATCGCTTGGCTGCTGTGTGTATCTCCTACTTCATCCCCACACAGACAAACGACCAATGGACGGCCTTTGTTTCTGCTATGAGCCGGGTCACGTGGTGGTTCCTTTGACGCGGTCGGCCAATCAGCGTTGAGTAGATTCCCGGCGGTGGACGTTTCGAAGCTCTCTGCGTGTGTTGTATCAATGTCCCTCATTTCAATGAGTGCTATTCGCTTCGCACGGGTACATACGCTTGTGTACACTCGCCACAGCTCAAGACCACCCATTTGGAGCGCACATAAAACAGTCCACCGGGCTAGTTCGGTACTGCAAAGGTGCAATTTTTAGGGGAATGCTTCTTCTTCAACTATAACATCAATATCGGTTCAGTACATCGGATCATTTTTACAGTGAGTTCCCGCAAAGCATGGAAGTCTCCCAACTCAAGTTTTCCTAGGCCGTTTGCGGTTTTGTTTAGGACACCGGCAGTTAATACCGTTCTTCAGAACATCCAAGGAAGGGAGCCAAGATCCAGCTGTAGTTTTAATCTCTCCGTCTCCCTCACAAGTTGCCAATGCAGAACATTGTCTTTCAAAGTTAAACACAGAACAAATTGCAACCCTGCAAGTTGATGTGTACTCTTTCAGCACCAAAAGTTGTATGCCAGCGTCTTTCAACCCAACCATTGTGACTTTCTATTCGGATATATACTGCAGACTGACTCTGGACTACGCACTTCTTCCTTCGGTTGTGATAGTTCTATCTTTCTGGAAATAGGTATTGGTGGCCCTTGGTCAAGGACCAGACTTTTTGATGATCATGTCGGCTATAACTCTCTCTGTCTACCCGGCTGACCAGCCACCGGAGAAGCGGAGGGTGTCTTGCTGCGTGGGGTGTGGGGGACAGATTCAGGACCAGTATATACTCCGGGTGGCCCCTGACTTAGAGTGGCACGCCGCCTGCCTAAAGTGCGGAGACTGCGACGCCTACTTGGACGAGACGTGTACGTGTTTTGTACGGGATGGGAAACCTTACTGCAAACGAGACTACCTCAGGTAAGGCATGGGACTAGTCAGGGTGTGCACCCTCATCCATGTCATCCCAACTTATCAATTTAGCAAATTTGTCAATGCTCAATCTTGGCAATGCTCAATCTTAGCAATGCTCAATCTTGTAACCACCTTCTCACAAGCAGCAGCAATGATTTTAGACTTGTTAGGAGGTATCCAATGCAAGATCAAACAACTTTTCAATGTCGATAAACTACATTAACAAGACTACCTTCATTTTTAACTGCTAACTGTTCTCGTTTACTATTTTAAGAGATACAGGCCTAATATGACCACATTCGTGACAGTGTGACTAAAGTTCAGTAAAAATGGAAAACTTTACTGAAAAACGATCACCTTCAATAAAACTTCCAATCTGGCCCCAAATTAGGCACGCATGCAAAACCGCCAGTAATTAACTTTGCAATCTTATAAGTGACAGATGAAACTTAAAAGGAAAGTTTAAAAGAATGAACTTGTGAAAAGTGAAATGTACTGCTGGTCAACAGAGCTTCAAGTACTTTCCGCAGCAAGTTTCAACTGGTTTAAACCATGGAGTTAGGCCTATAGAAAACATTTTAGAGCACGTTCCTACACTATAGAACAAAAATTCAACTAACATTTTTCTTGTTCAAGCGTCATAACACTCTTTTCCAACTTTTGTTCTACTCCACTCTAACTTGTGCTTTTGTTCGGTTCGTAAACAATTAAATTAAGTCCATTAGGTCTTTCAATGGTGTGGTACTTAAAAAGCAAACTATCAGTGAAGTGTTTGTATAAGGAAACTCATTTTAAGACTCAAACAAGTTTTGGTGCTTTTAAGAAAATAGATAAACACGTATGTTCAAACGCATTCAAAACTTTGAGCCAAAAATTGAAACTTCGAAATTGTTTTTTTGCTAGCAGACCTACAAGTATCTCAAAAGTTGATCGCTATTATCATGCCATTCAAAGACTTTTATGTTTGCCAATCTGATTTGGTAGTTGTGGCAACAGCATCCGTGTTTGAAGTTTTCTGATATTCACGACCGTAAAATCTGAATGAACGCTATCTCACGTCACCCAGAATACAACCGTCACATCACGCTTGTAATTACCATGCAAAACTTATTTAAACTTTCGAGGGGAAAAAGGTAGTTGGTTGGTTGGTTGAAGTTACAAGAATCCGGTTTGTAATATTGACAGAAATTGAGTCATTTTCTTCTTTTGAAGAAAGGGTTAAAGTGAGTTATAGCTTGACAAAAAAATGCAAACACATCTAAATTCGTCCTTCAGTGACTGTGTTAGAATACATGTAAGTTGACGTTTTAGTTCAACTGATGTTCTACAGGTCTATACTGCCATTAGGGCTCTATACAGTTTACAAACGCCACTGTCCTGCAATTTAGTGCAAACAAATTCCCAGTAAATCCCAAAGCTTTGAACCAAATCCTGATGATTATACATGTATACATAAATGCCCAAAGAAGGACTTTTGAAATATGAGTTTACTGATACTGGCCTACTGAGAATGCAAAGTAGAAACATTGCAAGAAACAACTCCAGGAACAATCGAAGGCACGATTCCAAGTGTATGTAAACTTTCGACTGCAGTATACCCGGTACGCTCGGTTGGTATGGTTTGAGTTTTGCCTTGACTTTCTGGTCACAAGTCTGTGAACGTGGATACAGTGTATTGGGCTATACTATCTCTTGCTGTGTTGCGCGATGTACGCTTAATTGAGCTGGTTACAAACACTTAGAAAGCTGACTAATTGTGCTTTTCATAATCCAACAATGTTGTGACAGCTCAACTTAATCCTGCAACCTGTAATAATGTAAACGTGCTCCACTATTTTTCATAATTTTATGTGAAGACCAACCGTCTAAAAGAAGGACCCTAATCCGAAGTGGTTCCTTTGTTTTCTATTGTCTTCTAATTTCCAAAGTCTCCATTCAGCGGTTTCGCCAAGTGTATTGCGCTGGCCATGTAATTAACAGTCAGTGTTTGGTATATAATGGTACTTGGGATAGCGTTGAGTGAGGGCGTTGTTGAAATAGATCTTTGAAGCTTTTTGCAAGCGGTCTGTCCTCGCGTTGAATAAGTAGGCCTATATTCAGTCCATGTCGCGTATGAAAACGTATTTATCTCAGTTAGAAATCGATTTTATTACCACCGTTGACGTTTTTCTTCAATATTTTGCTCTCTTATTATTGTGCTGATTGAATCTGAGTTTATAGTTATCTTGTATAATTGGAAATCTTAGTGGATTGTCGAACACACAGGCCGGGTGGTCGTCGTTTTCTAAAGAAAATAAGTGGATTAAAGTAGAGCCGCAGTAGAACTGTATTGGAAGATTTGTTCCCAATTTCATAAAGCCATATGTGTACGGTATCGCAAAATTGACACAACAAAGGAAAATATCCCGTCACTATCAAGGCTGAAAAGACATCTGCCGAAGTAAAGACTGAGATGGATTACAGGTATTGTCATATTAAAGTTTCCAAAAGTGCATCAATCTGTGTCGATATTGTAATATTTGGTGCTCAACTTCAGTCTTGATAAGCTTGGTTGCTTCTGTATAATATATAAGAAAACTGCAAAAACTGTGGTGTTAATCTAACACCATGTGGTGTTTATATTGGGCGAGTGGTCCAATATAAACACCACATGGTGTTAATTTAACACCACAGTTTTTGCAGTGTACTTTGATTACAAATAAAGAGTACATAATTATAGGCCTGTCGTATACATATGTACATTTCTGATGTGTGGGCATTTTTCTTCATCCAAATAATAATCGAATCCATTATATTTTTTTTCTGTTTCCCCAGAATAATAATAATGGAATCAATTTTTTGGGCGTTCACCATGAAAGGATACATTGACGGGGGAATTCTTGTACACCTCAGCTCAAACCTCACCGTAATGTTCACAAATAAACAGGTGTCTGAAACACACTCCCTCGCCAACGGGAAACTCGGTGTTTACCATAAAACTTTAATTGTGCAGTTTGTTCAGGGATTGCCAAAAACAGCGAGGCGGTTTCAGCGCGCCCAGCCACAAGATTTTATAGCGATTTTATGGGGGGCTGGCTCAAAACACGCAAGACCCTCTCATTATTACGAAAGCAAGTTCGGTTGGTTCAGGTACATGCAGGTTGTTATATACGGCGCGGTGATTGTGTAGAAGTTGTTTTCAGTCTTGGCGGAATTGTACAGTTTTGTTGTGCAGCGCGCATATGGAATTACTTGTTATGCATTTTGTAGTGATACGTTTTTGGATTTGGTTTGTGTATGTAATGTACCAAGTTGATTGGTTTTCGTCGGTCTCGCTATATACAGTTGTGGTCAAAAGTTTCCTTAATTAATCATTGTTTCCGGAGCTGTTCGCCTTCTTGCAATTGTTCTGTTGTTAATTCTAGGTGTATCAGTGAAGTCATGTTTCAAAGTCCTTCCCCATGCGTGTATAGTCATTCGGATTTGGCTCGCAGCTATGGGATAACATTGAGATTTTGTTTGCAGGACGCTGGTGTTTGTAGAAACGCAACTGCACATAATAGAAAGTTACAAAATATAAAATGAGCGTTTATTGTAAACGGTTTAACGGACATTTTTGAAGTTTTCTTTTATTCTAAACATTGGTTGTAATCACTGAAGGCTCACGAACACTGTACGTAAAGTTCGCAAAGTTTGCTGCGTGCGTTGTGTAAAATCATGCACATGTACACGTACGTACTGTGCCAATGCATGGTGGATTTTTGTGTGTGACCGTGTAACCCTGATTGGCAGTATGGGGGCTGAGCGCTTAATTCCAGGGGCTCGTTGTCGTCCAGTCACGGTCGGCTGAACATGTCCGTACTCCCGTCTCTTGCCCAGCCAGGTGCCTTGTACACCAGGTGCCTTGTACAGCCCTGTTATATATTATGAGTCCGCAATTGGGGATTTAAGCTCCGTATTAAACTTTAGTACTAAACAGAAGAGATGTGCTTGCCTGCATCAGTTGTTCTGTCTGATTTTTTTTACTCGCTTGCCAGTTTTCTATGGAGTCGGCCATGCTCATCCGTTTGCGTACGTTTAGTGTCCTTGAACTATCAGTTAAACAAGATCGTGTACCCAAACTGTCTGTGAGTTTTTTGTGTGTTTCTTGTTCACACACACAGAATAATTTCCTTTGAAGTTTGACTTGCGTAAAACTGACCTGTAATTTCCTTTGCAGCGAGAAAGATTATGCGGTATTGATATAAACACCACAATTTCATCATTGCATTTAAACAAAGTTATAGGCCCGCGCTAAATTTGTATGCCTATGTTTTGACGATTTGGTTTATACACGGAGTCAACCGTCATCAAGTAAAAGTTGTTTTGTAATCAGAAAGATGCTAAGTGGATGTGATTTACATTTCAAAATTCAGTCGTGTTTACAATTCGACTTTCTTTTACTTTTTTCTGATTTATTTTCTCCCAAATTTAAACAGAACTATTCCTCACATTACACAAACGCATTCGATAATTATATATATCCAAACTGTCACTCACTGAGCAATACATACGGTACATATTGAAGATGTATTTTTGTATACGTTGGTCAGCCATAAATATTTAGACATTTTTATCGAAGAGGTTCCCGCCAAATTTACTCTCTGATTAAATTGTGTTGGATGCTACCTGGCTAAAGTACAGCGTTGACTGACGGGTGTGTGGAGTTGTCAGCAGACTGAAATATAGCGAAATATAAAGCCAGACTGTGCCAAAAATTTATCATTTTATGAACTAACGTTGAGAGATTTGTTTTGGCTACGTCAAGGAAGAAAGAGCTGTCCGACTGGTTGCATTAATAGCAATGTTCATTATGAACTGTAACTATAGCCTATTCATTTAGTTTGCATTGGCTATTTCTCAGTAAAAATTACAAATCCAGACTAAAAATCGATAGCGTCCAATATACATGTTGTCCCAATTCCCCAAATTACATGCAAAATTAAAGTGACTCGGATAACAGCGACAATAAAAATAAACGCGTTGAAGTAAAACTTTTCATTTTGTTTAATATGGTGTCACGGATACGTATCAGAATTTTTTTTATATTGCACACACCAGTAAGAACTTCTGTTTTTAATACATTTTGTACGAAAACGTTCTTCACCGGACTCTTTTGAAAAATATCGTTTTACAGTTTCCATTTGAATTTTCAATTTGGTCATTTAAAGCATCTGAATTGCCACAAGAACCGATTTGTTTAGAAAGCGAAGATCCGTGCACTGCTTATACTGACAGTCAAATGAGCAGTACAGACTTTCCCGTTAATTGGCACTCGAGGCGAACGCCATAATTAAAGACACCATTTGTTAAGTTTTATTGCCCGTGTGTCGGCTCATTAATTAAACAAAAAATACCCGCACGCTGGTACCCCCAACTGCACATGTGAATTGCACTACCCTCAATATAACAATGCAGAAAACTAAATCGACATGCTAGGCCTGAAGTTGTGGAGAGCGGACGAGATTGAACAAAAATCACAAAGGGTTTTGTACATAGCTTGTGGTTGTAATGACCATGGTTTTAGATGGTTGAGGTCGGCTTTATTTTGTACGCGGTCTTGCGTGCGCCTTCCCCCAAGCCTCTGTTATCAAAATCACACGCTCCCCGCTCCTCAAAAACCTGCCAGGCCGGTTAAATGTGGCCATTTGGCCCCGAAAAATCATCCTCTCGCCTGGGCATGTTAATCGCATCTGTCGACTCTAGCAGAGTCGGGGGGGGGGGGGGGGGGCATAGGAGAGACGGCTGCCATGCGAAAAAAGACGCACCGCCACACTTCACGCCTGGGACGTGACGAGCTATCCCTGCGATTAATTAGCAATCCATCCCCCGCCCGCGATCCGGCACGATATTCTATTACATTGAGCGATCCCTCTCCAGTAGTCCTTCGAATTATGAATGGAGTTAAGTCTGAAGACGGTTCATTGTGCATCAAGACAATGCATCATTTTGTCATGTAAATTCTGTATGTTTCTATTTTTCTTAACTCTAATGCATTTTCTTATTTCAGCCGAGCAATCTTTAATGACGTCTCCATTTTTATTGAAGCTGTACGTCCGCGCTCTGACTGGCAGTATTTTATCTACTATAACAAGTTGTGAAAGAAAACTACCGAGAACAAGAAATGTACTTAGGCCCTACTAAGTTTCTGCACTGTGAACTCTATTTCGTCTTCCTCAAATGTATTTTTTATGTGCATGCTACGCGAGAAGATGAATATGCATCAATACTGTAGAAATAAGCCAGTTCGGTATTTCAACTGCGCATGTGCAAAATTCCATTTGATCCCGAATGACCCGCGTGACCTAACGCGCGCGTGTGAACGCAAAAGGTGGTCGCACAACGCGCACGTGTTAAATTCAGTCAGAATGGGAGTCCGCGTAACATGGCGTGCCATTACGTCAGCAATTTTATCCCGAATAACCTTTGACCTTTGAGATACCGAACTGGCTTAATTAGGAGCGTCCCGCTCATCATTCCAAATTTGAAACCTTTTTGAACCTGTTACTTATCCTCGGTCGATTTTTGTGTGGAATGTCTCACTGGAAAAGTCAGAACTTAAAGATTCGCAATTCAGTTTGAAAATGTATTTTCAGGGTGATTCGCCAAAGCTCTAAACAGCTGAAACATTGTATACAATCTACATAGCCAAAATGAACAGTTGGTTTTCTTTTAATCGCTGATTTAAAGGTATGATATAGCACTCACTGGCGACACACCGTTGCAGGCAAAGGAAAAAGTGAAAAACTGTTGTTTTAACTAATCAACAGTGATTCTTGCACATTCATATGGGGTTATTTCGATTGCTAAAATTGAAATGGAGGTCTTCACTCTTCACATACAATTGTCTCGACGATGAGAGCATTTCAGACGGAAATAATTCCCATGAGGATAGGTACTGATACCATCTTTATAAAGTTTAAACAGTACGCCTTCAGATTGAAACTCATCAATTTATTTTCTGATCGTTCAAAGCTATATTTCGACCAATTATTGTTTCAGTTCTCGTGGTACTGTCTCGGGAATGTGTCCATGCGTTTAGGCTATACATGTATCATGCATATATGCCAGCACAAATTTACACTTGGCTAAACATGTTCGAGGCACGCGTGCATTATGATATCGTCCAGGGGCTGTTGTAAAGCATTTTTCAAACTCCATTTTCCAACATGTCAATCCTATAGACGGAGCTGGTCTGCCCTGGGGTTATGTCTTTAGGAAACACTTTAAAATTGAATCTGTTGGGGGTTTGTGTATTGGGTGCTCGTGCTTCTCACAATGACCAATTCTGAAAGTTGTTTCTTTTTGTGTGTGTGTGTGTGTGAATTGTGATTCAAGAGCAATTGTTAGGCATCTGTATATGGAAATAGAGCGTTACGTTTGGGCGGTTTTGTATGTCTTTGTCTAGGTAACATGTGCATAGTGATGGAGTTGGGAGTTTAGTATTGAACAAATGCTCAAATTAAGTTCAGTGCTCATGCTCCAAAACATTCATCCTTGAATGTGTGGCCTTTTCATGTTTCCGAAGGTCTCAAAACTAAATAATGATTTCTTACATGTAACTTTGTGTTGATGTTAAAATATTATTGGACCTTGTTTATGATCGATAATGCATGTGATCGATTCCCTAATTATCGACGTGATATAAACCAATCTATCGATTGTCGACCAAACAGGCTCTTCGGGTTTGGGTTAGAGTTTAAGGTATTGTGCTCAATAATGCTTTCTCATAATTATCAACAGGTCTCGAACCTTAACTAAACTTACTTTTACATGCAATTTGTTCGTCCAATATTACTAATCCTTGTTTTTGATCAACAATTTGATTGATTTAGTGAATCAATGTGATATCAACCAATATGTAAATCTATCGACCAAACGGGCCGTTTGGAACTGTATTCTCATAAATGTTTTCAGCAGGTCCCAAAACAATACGTATTTGATTGGTCTGACAATTGGACCATGTTTGTAATCGATAATGCATGTAATCGATTCACCGATCGATAAACCAATATATCAATCTATCGACCAAACAGGCTGTTCGGCACCAAGTGCGCCAAGTGCAGCCAGGGCTTCGACAAGAACGACTTCGTCATGCGGGCCCGCAACAAAATCTACCACATCGAGTGCTTTCGCTGCGTGGCTTGCAGCCGCCAGCTGATCCCTGGGGACGAGTTTGCGCTCCGGGAGGACGGGCTGTTCTGCAAGGCCGACCACGAGATGCTAGAGCGAAGCGGGCTTGGCGGCGCGGGGGACGGCACGGTGGTCGTCAGCAACGGCGGCGGACCCACCAACAACAACAATGGCAACCACCGGAACTACATGAACGGTAGGTTTTTTTGGTGGGGAACGAAAGCTAAGTCAGAGCTCATCAACATCAGAGGTTGATCAGATGGGGAATCAAGTCCCTTTATTTGTACTGGGGAAAACTATGAGTCATTTTTTTTGTCTCGTGCGCTCACCATACATACACTTTGGGCAGTATTCTGTTGACAGGGGTGTGGGTGGCATTACATCTGCCTACTTTAAACATGGAGGTATAGGAAAATTTAAACAAATGTGCGAACATTTAATGAACCATTTACCAAGTGAAAATTTGTGACAGCCTACATGCATATCTCATATCAATCATAATTAATCAGTAACAGCATCATATCATGACGTCATTGATTTTTGTGGGCATTAAAGAATATCACATCACTTCAAATTTCGTGCTGAGATACCAGGGAAACATACCGTACTTTAAGAAAACGTTCTCAAAACTAAATTGTCGACACGTTCATAACCACACCACACGTCATAATAACGGCAAACAGTGTTATGACGTCAAAGAATATCACTTCTAATTAATTTAGTGCTAGGAAACAAGTGAAACAACTATACTGAGAATCGACTAAAAACCAGTATTTTTCTATTCATTTCATTAACCGATTTACCAAATGAGTTTTGCTGACATACCTTCATAATCTTTCTTCACATCAAATTCAAATTCATAGCATACAGTGCCAAGACGCCATATAAACCATTCATTTCTACTTGTCCATAAAGAATATCAAAATAGCACTTCAGAATTTTATATTGTATACCAGGGAACAGAAAAGATGATTGAAAACAAACTATTGAAAGTAGAAAGATTTTGTTACCAAACAACAGAAACAGAATGCATTTAAACTTATTCTCGGCCATTGAGATAATTCATATATACAAATACAGTACCGGTATAGCTATTCCTAATTCCTTAATAAAATGTTCATTTATAATAACGATATAAGAAGACTTACTATTTATAGAGAATGTTTTATAATACATACGACTGTTTATTTATACCATAACGTACACCGTTACTTGATTGTGGCCTTTAATATCGAGAGTCAATATTTTGACTATAGGCTTAGCGCTTTTTCTAACTTGAAGGTGGGCATTAATAAATATTTCACGAGCACAGTGAAGTACTCTTCATGTACGTTGTTAAGCCTGTGCCAGATTACAAATGGGCAACGTGCCCCTTTAATACCAATCCATACCAAAACACACATGATAACAGATCAATGATTAAAATATGAGATTATATTCCACCGATTCCAGACTGCCGCGGGCAAGCGGTTCCGTTCTCTAGGAATCGATACTAATTAACACGCCGACCTTGTAAAAGTTGTATTGCGAGTACATACCGCGCAGTCAATAAACGTTGCGTCAGTTTCGAGAAAATGATATTGTTCAAACCAGTATTCGGTTCGAGTTCTTCGACTTTATTAATGTAGGCCTATTCCAAGCAGTAACTTAGACCATGGAGAAATAAGACACTTAGACCAAATCAAAATGCAGTTCTATTTTATTGCAGACAGCCCCAAACGAATTTTAGGCCCCCCCCCCTCCACAATAGACGCAAGAATCACAAACAATTTGAAATAATAATTTGAACCCTTTTGACAAATCTAATTAAGCAAGTGTAAGTTTGCAGGGTGACTTAAAAAGTGATGCTTAAAAAGTAATGTGATCGTAATGTTGCTTGCAATAAATTAACAGGTTGCCGTTTTATTAAGTGCACTATTTGGATAGTTTGGGGTTGTTTTTTCTTCTGTAATTGTCTACATGGACGGCTGTCATTGTTTGTAGGAAACGAGGAATACCCTCGACCTTCCTGTACGTTTATCAGAAATAAAAAACCCATTTTCTAGTAAAGTAAATTCAGCGGCATTACCGTGTGCGATGAAGCTATAAGCATACAGGATATGTACATTATGTACGTGCCAAGTCCCCGCTGCTCTATCCGTCTCTCTCTCCCTAGCACACAGTGTTATCAAGCTCTTTGTTAGCACCCATAACCAGCCCAATCAAAAATCTGACTATTATTCCAACATCAAACATACACGGGCCCGGTCATCTACAATTTCCAATTCATATACGAGATTTTTTCTTTCTTTTCTCTTGGTCTTTTTATCGGTGGAACGGCTGCCGTGGTGAGCCACCTGAGGCCCGCCTAGCCCGTAGCGTGACACGCTGAATAGGAGCTCAGCTCGCGGTATGAGATTGCCAAACCCTATACCCCGCACCGCGGCCAATATGTCCAGTAATCAGTGCACCGCACGCTCACAAATAAAGGGACAAGGGTACACATATTCATATCCCAAGACCAATCTAGCCTCTCTGTTGTTGTTGTGTTCGAGTTTTTTTGTGGCCTTGCCGTTGTGGATAGAACTCAATCAGGACGATAGGACAGCATATGGGGGATGTATAAACGAAGCCTCAGTCAGCCGGAGTCCTTTGGGAAATGCGCAGCCAATTACAACCCACCGATGTCAATTTAATCGTATTAAACCCATACCGCTTGATCAGAAACATCATAATGTATAAAACTCGCAATTACGGTGACACGCACGTGGACAGTTGGAACAAATATTTGAGGGAAACCAATTTATATTCGTATTTTGTGTTTGGCTGAAATTGTGCCTTTCTCCTATGCAACATACACAAGCATAATATGCTAAATTCACTCTATTTTGTTGCATTGTAAAAGACTGTCCAATCCCTATACAAGGGGTTACTCGATTTAATATGATCCGACTGAACAAATTTTCTATCTTGTATCATGTCAAGTCCTTCAAAGGCTAAAATTACAGACTTATAGGATACGAGATACGGGAATAGGATACGAGTGGACTTTTTGGTCATTTTGATTTGGTGTAAATAATAGTGGTTGGCATCGTTACCAGGTTAAAACCACTTTTCATCTCTAACTATCACTGTCTTGTTTTTGAATGTATATACATTTGTAGACCTTTATTATGGTACAGCCATCTTGTTTTTCTCCTATTAAAATCAATGTAACTAAACCGAGGCTGGAATGAAAAATAGTCTGGCACCTTCATTTAATAATTGGAATCACTATTCATAATTGCTAAGGCATACAGGGGACAAGACAAAGATGGTGACAGCATGATAAAGGTCTATGCACACGATGTAAAACCATTATTACTACATGTCCTTGTTTCAGCCAAACGTTTCACATGATTACACAGCATCCATCATTTTGCCAGCATACAACAAAACTCGGATACCACTTCCCGCCGTTGTGCTAAACCCAACCCTTTGTAAGCTGTTTCACGTAAATCTGGAAAAGAAACGGTCCTAAAATACTGCATACAAAATCCACCATCTGTGATCAAAAGAGATAGAAAAAAACCACCATAGCCAAAACAAAGCGGAACAAAAACGCCTGCACGCGCTCGAATTCTCGATAAGGTACTTTGCGTGTTTTTTTGTGCGCCCGTCGTCTGTCATCACACAACATGCTGTGCGGCCGTTGTGCGACTAACGCATATCATATTTTTGTATACTATAATATTCTTGTACTTTGTGTAGCGGATGATCACTAAAAAAAGAAACGTTTACATCGTTCTGGAGTGTGTAGACATGAGACCACTTCATGACTCCATACTCGGTAAAGGACCAGACGAATTGAGAGAACTGTACTAGGGCTTGAGCCAGACATGATTAGAGGACCTTGTATGTTTGCTTGAGCCGCCTGGTTCCGGGGGAAAAGCGTCCTTTTAAACGCGCAGAGTGGCCTAGCCACCAACCCTTCTCTGGTTGAACTTCCCACGGCTCTCGTTAGCCGCTTGCGAGACAGACTTATTTGAACGAAGGATACCCTTGAATGGTCATCGAGCTATCCTCTCAGGCAAGCGCCACCGCGCAATGCACTGAACTCTGGATCGGTGGGCCTGAATTACTATCTAATCGGGGCAAACTGATAATGAATTTCCTGAAATGGGTTAAATATTTCCTCGTGAGAACGTGACTTGTGGGTTATTACTTATGAAATGAAATCACTTCGAGCGTCATGTTTGAATTCAACTTTAAAACAACAAATTTGGTGCCTTAATTTATTTTATCTTAGTAGTTTGGAAGAGTATTTTTTGTTACAAAAAACAAATCATATTATGCCCCGACAGGGGTAAATGTCATCATCATCATCCCGATCGGAGGTTCCCATGTGACCCCGATCGGGGCACCCCGTCACCATTTCTTCCAATCAGAAGACATGCTGTCTACGGGTTGGTTATGTTGAACATTAAAATATGTTCATAAATTTATGTTTTGTTTGTTTTTCAATCACACTATACCCCGATTGGGGTCATTGTCACAATCACCCCGATCGGACGGGTTTCCACTTGACCCCAATAGGGGCATCCTCATCATTTCACCCGATCGGAGTGCTGTCCACGAGTAGCCCCTATTGTCGCCCCATCCTTCAACTAACAACTGACACCGAGGGGCCTAATTGGCGATCATGAGCAGTTGGGGCGGTGGACTTTATTCCCAATCAGGCCGTTCTCAATTGGTTCTTGACGCACTGGGCTCGCCTGTGTGTCTGGGTTCGTGTGTCGTGCACAGCCCTGGAACACGATAAGGTCTATAGTCAACTTTGCGTGCATGTTGAAAGTTGCACCCCATTATATTAATAGAAGGCATACAGATGACAGTGATTAAAAACATGAAATTATTTCAAAGTCTCTCACTTGTTTGACACAAACTATAAACTGGACAATGTTTATTCATCTTTTGTTTCATATTGAATTTCAAGCTTACCACCAACTATTTAAGATATTCTCCGCTTTAGCACCCCGCATGTTATTTTCAGAGCACCAGAGTGGCCGCTGAAACCCAAACAAAAAACTACAAAATGCGGCCATGTTTTAGAGTCTTGTGCACCCAAAAGCCGTCAGGCCGAAGGCCCACAATCTCAGGCAAAACTTGCTTTTCACATTCTTACAATCCGTCACTTGTACAGTCCTCGAATTTGAGAAATATCGGCATACTTGTGTGATAATCATGGGCGGAAATATTTTCTACACCTTTTATAAAGGCATGCTCCCTGATAACGTTTGGACCAAATAGACGGAATGATTCCTTATTTAGTGCCTATAACTCGTTTCGACGTTCGTGCAACGTATCGTGGATAGTTGCCGCACGCACGCGTCACGAAGTGACGGATCGTCCATTGGTTTTGTACACACGATACGTCAATTCGTGATGCGGCAACTATCCACGATACGTCACTTCGTGGTGCGACTGACGGGTGCACCACACTAATTCCAGCTCCATTGACAACAGTGTAAAATCAACAAAGTTCAGGGCCCAATAACCTGTACCCCAGCATCACTGGGGTCTACACAAACAAATGCCACTTATTGTCTGATCTTTTGTCTGTCCATTTCTTTTCTATTTTTAGGGGGTTAACCAATTACATTTTTAATTATTGACACAAAACAAACCCACCTCCAAAAAAGTCCTATTTCCCAAGCCGATCAACAGCCATTTTTAACATGGCATCCCTCCACTTTCTCGGGCAAATAGGACCCATTTTTCAACAGTAATTTTATCAAGTCTGCACACAGATGGAAGCCCAGAAACCAGGGAGTTGATGCTGGGCTATGTTTACACAATCCCACAATTTTTGGAGGCACAAACTCTCCTTTTTCAAAAAAAGTTGTGGGTATACATTTTATGTTGATGAGCTGGCGCATAAATTCGGACATGAATTAGTGAGTGCACCCTGACGAATTGTTACGGTCGTGTTGTTGACTTTTCATGATTGTGGTTTGTGGTTGATGTGCACTCTGCAATATTTGGCTCGTGAAAATACCTTTCAGTTGTGCGTGTATAATCTCGCGAGGCTCTATTTGCTTTTCCCTGAACATAATAATACATGTACATGTATTTTTGTATCGCTATACATGTGAGGACATTCCTTTGTTTCCCTTTGATATAACCCATCCCCATAGACTAAGCACTAGTTTGCCTGTCCTCACATTTTCCCGAACAAAGAAAAAAAATGTGAGGACAGTTTTGTTCCCTTTGTTATACCCTCTTTTCTGTCCTCACTTTTAATGCGATACCATGACATGTATACACACGCTCATCTTTGTATACACCTGTGTAAAAATAGCGCCCCCAATCCTCACAAGACATCGTCGAATGTTACCGAGTCGGGTCATAAAAAGCCAACTTGTGGTTACATAAGAGTGCATTATTATCTTGTCACAGGACTAGATGTTCTCTGTTTAGACACAAACTCAACTTGCAAAAGCCATGTGGGAATTACTACGCGCTGTTTCCGTGTAATACAACCGCCCACGGAGCTAAAAACAAGAATTAATTGACCCGTTGCCACGGCAACGGAGAGCTTAACACCACCCTTGGGATACCCCCAAGAATAAAATCACAATGTGGCAGTAAACTGGGTCAGTGTTTAATAATATCCTTTTTATTGGGCATACCTCGTCATCTTTCTGCGCAAAACGGTTTCACGGGTCGCACAATGTCTCACCCTGTTCGTTTCATTAAAGATTCATAATACCTGTATTTGTGTTCCGGTGTCATGTCCTCTGAAATATTAAAATCCCGTTGATGGGGCGGACAGAAGCTTGGAAATCCAGGGGCTGGTATTATTCATTGTGTAACGGGGAGGAGGGAGACATGGCCTGACAGAATGAGCGGAACGTCGCACTATGGCATGGTAGAAACAACCATTATTTTTTCACTGGAAAGTTGATTTGAGGATTTTAAAATTTTTCTTACCTGGGAAAACCCCTCTTCTATCTGAACTTCCCAAGGTTTCATAAAAGAATTCCATCTCCTATTGTTTGGGCGTTTTTGTTTTTTTGTGCACTGACTGTATAGTTCATACGGTCCTTTTCAAAACAAGGGGGCATAACTCTTTCACTTACAAAAGGTTGTAGCAGGGCTAGAAATGAGCTGCATCAGACTACCAACACACGTACATCAAATTAAAGCTTATCATCTGTATTTACAGGAAATACGGTACCATAATGTAAGTTTTCAACTATAACTACTTTCAACCCGTTTCGTGGTGCCAGGTCACGGGGGATATATACTGTGTGGTGTTCGTGTTCATCCCGGGAGTCCGTACCTCAGTCGTCACGCATCGCTGGCTACCTCGCGTCGCGGGGACTGTGCCAACATTTCCCCCCCTTGATTGGCTTCGGCGGACGCACGGCAGAACGAGTCCCGACGGACTTCAGAACGAGAGACAGCAAAATCGACAGAGAAAAAAAATATAATAAACTGCGCTTTACAAAGAGCAAGATCAGCACTGAAACAAAACGGAGACGCCATTCGGGCAGATCAAATACCCGCCATAGGTGCTGCTTATAGTGTCTCGCCGCCCGCTGTATAAAGCCGAGAATCAATTCGAATTTAGTAATCAAACGCGCCTGACCGCAGATAAAGGGAAGAATTTATGTCCTAGAAGGGAGATTTATATACGCGATGGCCAATTATGAAAGAAGCGACATTATGGACGACGTGACCTGTGACATTGGCCGTGTCCTCTGTTGATTAATGAGATATCTGATGCCCATGATTAAGCTTATTTAACGGTTAAATAGAATCATGCATTACATCTGTGAACAACTCTCTATTGGAGATGATAGCAAGATAGAAAGTTTTTATTATGCATTCAGAAACCGGTAGAGAACACTAACAATATTTTACACACGTGATGCACATGGTTTGTTTCTGGTATATATCGAGGACAGGGAACAAAAGGATCTTATAAAAGAACATTCGATTGGTAAGCTGTCCTCGGTTGATAATCGTTTCCATACCAATGAAATGAATACTTACCAAAAGTTCAAGTACAATCAAGAAAGGCATCAGAAGGCCAGTAGGCAGTCCTCGATGTACAAACTTTGAAACCCGTTAGTTGATGATCGAATTGTACTTCACAGAACTCTAGTTGTTACAAACAACGGGCGTCTTTTGCCACAAATATATATATTAGAATCCTGTTCTGTGAGATGAGGTATCGTGAGTCTGTGCTCTCTTAAATTGTCCCATTCTATGGGGTCAAATACATTATCACTATATACTGGCCACACGGGTACCCATTTACTCCCCGGTGGAGAGAAGCAATTTGTGACAAAGTGCCTTGCTCAAGGACACACTCGCCGTGACCCCGTTGTGCTGCAAGTTAAGCTGCAAGTTAAAGCACGTCCTTCTAATCAAACCTATACCACCACTGCCCTAATATACGTGATATGTACCCGCCTCATTTACACATTGGTCACAGAAAATATCTTGCTTAAGGACACAACCACCATGACCCGAATTGGACTCGAACCCACAATCTGTATTAGTATCAATCGGATCTTGAGTCATAGACCTGGAGGCCATAACAATACGGGTTGCCTCGTTTGACAGAAGTATGCATCATTTCCTTTCATATTTTTCTTTTCATTTCTTTTATTTCCCCTTTTGCACAGATGATGACCTTCTTATACCCTCGCCCACGGGCCGCCAGCCCCACTCGGAACCCCTGCCCAACCGGACTGTCCGCTCCCACTCCCACAAGCAGGAGAAGCCCACCCGAATCCGGACCGTCTTGAACGAGAAGCAACTCCACACCTTACGGACCTGCTATGCGGCCAACCCGCGGCCGGACGCCTTGATGAAGGAGCAGCTGGTAGAAATGACCAGCCTTAGCCCCCGAGTCATCCGGGTGTGGTTCCAGAACAAGCGCTGCAAGGACAAGAAGAGGAGTATACTGATGAAACAAATGGCGGAGCAGAACGCCAATAAGGTAAGAAAACCTAAGCCCCCAAAAAAAGGACTAACCAAAAACACCCATAGCCACCCCACCCCCCGCCAAAAAAACCAACCCAATGGAATTAAAACTGTTCACCTCCCGACCCACGTATGATTTCCCTACCATTCGCATAAATAGGCGTGTCTAGTTTTTCTTTTCCTAGGATGGCTAAGTGCACTTTAAATAAATGGGCGTGGTTCGTGTTTCCCCTAGGATGGTTAAAGGCGTTTAACATGAATGGGCGTGTCTATTTTTTTCCCTTGTGTGGTAGTGACTCTTGATAATGAATAGCGTGACTATTTTCTCCTCCGATGGTTGAAGCGTTTAACAAATGGCCGTGTCCAGACACATTATTCCATAGGATGATCAGGGGCTCTTGACTTGAATAAAAAGCTTAAACTTTCTAGAAAAAAAAAATTATGACACTGTATTTTTCCCTAAGATCATTCATGGTGCTTCACAAAAATAGGCGTGTAAAGGCTCCTTAACCTTCCTAGAAAAAAATATGCACCCTGACGATGGGATTTGCTTTACAGTTCTACTTAGAAGCTGAAAATTCTTGATTAGCATGTCACGTGATGCCCATATAGCTTATCTCGAGTTTCTTCATGACTTTTGCTCAGGGCATAAATCTTCGGTTTGGCAGCTGTGTTGAATTGATCCCTGCCCACTGCACCATTATCGAGCTATCATGTATCGTCTACTGTACATCAGATAACATCCATCACAGGATTCCTTTAGCCTTTGTGCATGCTGTACCTAGCTCCGCAGCATTGAGATTGAATGTTGCTGCTCGAGATTGTCTTGTGACGTCACGGCGAGAGGAGCCATGTTGGATCGTGTTACATTCTTGACGGAATGATCACGAGATCACTCGGACCAGATTGGATGGCCGTCTTTTATCGTAATTGGGAAACTATATCGCATAGAGGAAGGGATTTCTTGTGTGCGCATGCGCAGCCATGCATGTTAACCTTGTGGAATTAGTAGAATGTGCACTGTATATAAAACCATGGCAAAACAATATATTTTATCATCTTCTTTTAAAAAAATGTGTTGCTATTGCTGTTGCTAGAATCGACTTATCCGTTTTTTATAATGTATATCAATCTAATATTTTTAGAAAGATTTTGAAGTGGTCCACAGTGGTTTCAATTCATTTTGGAAAACATTTTTGGTGAATTGGGCAATTTTGTTTAATCTGTTAATTTTCTCCATCACAATCACTATTTTTTCTTGGACATTTTTCTTGTTTGTTAAGCCTTCTGTACATCAGTCTGTCCGTTTTCTCTCAGTACATCTGCCTGTGTGTCAGCCATTTTGTTTCTAAATCTGGGCGAACATTGTATTCACTGTGTGGACCTGCAAACAAAAGATGTCCACACAATGCAGGATCTCAAGATGTGTGTATTCGTATCCTTTACGACTGAGGACTTGGAACAGAGGGTTACATAAGAGAATAATACAACTGAGGACCTAAGCCCAAGTCCTCAGTTGTTCATGTACAAACCTTATGAGACATGTCAAGAACAAGTTACAAGTCCAAACAATGAGAACATTGGAAGAAAACAGCTTGAGTCCTCAGTAGTATAGTAAAACACGACTGTGTGTGTAATTCCTTTTCTAGATTTAGCCACAGTCGTAATTGCTCCCCCTTTCCAACTGCCTATGGACATTGTGCTTTTTTAATTAGTCCTTTTCATTGAAAATTGCATGTCATTATTCAATTTATCCATTTTCATTTCAGTCTAATTTTGCCATTACTCTTCCTCAGAAATTTGCTCACAATTAGTTTCATTTGTGCTGCAATCCGCTATGAATCATCCGTTTTACCACACCTCTCTAGTCCCATCTTTTAGCCGTGCACGGGGAAACAAAATACATGTAAATCCATCAGCTATGGCCAGGCAATATTATGCTAATAAAATGACCAATTTGTAACCCAGTTACAACAAGCCGGCTCGTTGTGACTTCTCGTGTTGTTTGTAATAGTCTCACGGCCTCCGGCGTGATAGGAAAAAAAGTTAACCTGTAAGTGAGTGCATATTTATGAGGCACTGCAGCATAGGGATGAGTAGCAATCAAGCGTTGGTGGTGTTTTCTTAAAGAAATCTCAAGACAATCGAATGGTGCAGTACGTTGGAAAATCATTAATTTAAATCGATATTCTGAAACTCGTTTCTGTTTTAAAAACCCCAATACGGGATCATCGATACAAGAAACATACTGAATATGTGTTTGTGTTCTTGGGCAAGACACTTTACTACAATTGCCTCTCTCCACCCAGGAGTATAAAAAGGTACCGTACTTGTGAGTGAAGAAAACAGATTGCGCTACTGCATTAATCTTTCATGGCCGCATGAACAGGGGTAACAGTTGTGAATTAATATTATAAGTATTTAATTAATTAACATTTCAAATATATGTAATAATAAATGATTGCAATTTCATGTCGACCTCATAATACGTGGGCACACAGCCAGACCATAAAAACATCTTTACTGACACAATCATCTTGACAGTGTTGTCTCCGACAATCCACCGCTTCATTTGTCTCTCCGTGTTGTCAGCGCCAAGTGGAAAATATCACATTCATACCAAAAACCAATCTCCCAACAGAAAAGCAATTGATCGCTATGTATATGCCCACTCGCTGAGTCAACAAATGACACAATTATACCCGATATATACGGCCGGAGCATAGAGCAGTGGACGCGCTGTCTTATAACACAGGGACAACCCCTCACACAAAAGATCAAACACAAACATTGATGTAATAACAATTGCGATGGAAAAAAATCCAAAAACCACAGTGATAGATAAAGAGAGAAAAGAACTATAATTGGATGCCAGGAACGAATGGAAGTGGGGCAGACGATAATGACATTATCGCAACAGGGGAGAAGGAGAAGGAGGGGAGGAAAAAAACGCGGGAAAAATTGCTTTGAATAATTGAACGAGTTTGATTTGCCATGTGTTGTTTTCGCGCTTGAAATTGACACTGCGTGGGTTCGGCACACACTTCACTTGGAAAAGATGGCATGGCAGGTTATAGGGATTCCTGCGTGAATTCCCAAAAGGAGAGATCGACATTGTACTGTAAAATTAACGAAAGACCATGCTGCTTAACGTTGACTCTCTATTATTAAAAGCAGACCTGTCTTGTAAATGAAATTGATCCTAGTTTTATTGTCGCGCCAGTTCGTTTTTTCTGAGGTGCTTTCTTTGTAATTTTTGCTAGATGTATAGAAACGATTAGAATTTTGGAGATCATTCTGGCATATTCTGGAGTGTATGTCTACTCAGTCAATTTTTGTAACAACCAAGAGAATTGTGTTAGGCCTATGTGTGTACATTTTTCAAGGAAATGTACATCCATGATAAATGGCACAAAGCGCGGTCGTGACCTAAACTAACCGAAGGCTAATATTTTCAGAGTGTTCTAACCCCAAAATTGAAAACTGATTTGCAAATTAATTTCAACACTTTTAAAAATTGTCAGATGAGAAAATGAAATCTCGTATACGTCAGATAATTCAACTCAACCAAATATCCTCATTTGTAGGCCTATAGTGCCACTAATTCCATATTTTAGTTACCAAAATGGGACACATTTTCGGAAGTGATTGACAAAGCAATTATTGATAACAGACATACCAATGTCAGTCCGCGTTGATATTTCAATAAAAACGATGATGATAACCAGTGGTGGCGTGTGTTACAGTGTCCTTGTAGCGGGGCAGGTCTTGATATCACGAAGGCGATCGATCGGCGAGACTTACCGTGTTTATCCCAAGGCCGCCCGCCGTGGACGCGGCGTTTACAACGGCCTCGGATCGGAACGTCTTGGAGTGATCGTTTCATTCAAGAAATACTCTCCGAAAAGATTCCGCACGCAAGACATAACTGAAATCTGTGATTTAAGACACTTAAGATGCTTCATAATGATAAAATCTCATTTTATTCACCTCGAGCGCCTCAAATAGCAGACTTTGGTTACTGTAGGCCTACTTGTTGGAAACATTTTCACAAGTGCACAAGTTGGGCAGTATCACCTTAACCAACAATGGGAGACTTTGGAGACGCTGGTGGCAGCAGACATACCGGTCCTTTTCCATTGTTCTCAACCAGTTGTGCGCATGCTCAGAACTAGCAAAAAGGACCATGTGGGTGTTACAACTGGGCAAGTACGACTGTGGACGATCGACTTTGAAATTACTCATTTAGCCTTTAGCGTATTTAAAAAAAGAAGATTATTTACCTTAATTTCATAATTACGTAAAAAGGATATTTTATTTTGGTCAATTTATGTGACTTGAAATACACATGTACCAAACCTCAAACTTCTCGCAGACGTCTGATAACCGTGAAGCGAATAATCATAATGCAACTTACAGTGGTCTGTTCTTCCTTGACCAATAGGCCTATGTCAGACACCTGTTAGGCCTACTTGTTCAACAATTGTGAATATAACACCTTAAACTACAAATGACTACGCAACCAATGACACGACTGCATTGTACTTGCTAAATGCAAACAAGTTTAAACCTATGATGGTCTTGACACTAAAAGGCTGAAAAAAAGAAGAAAAAAAAGGTAGGCCTATAAAAATGCAGTCACCACACGTTAACAACAGGCCGGTGTCATACGTTGACGCTCTAAATTTAATTGTGTGTATGAAAGGAGTTTGCTAATATCAGTTAGCGAATTTGGTAAAAGTAATATTGTTAAATTAATGGTCGTGGCTGTAAAACTAAAAGCATTTTCCCGATTTAGTAAGTACGTGCCGTTGGCATAGATTTTATCGCGGAAGGTACTAGCAAAAAGCGACGCCCAGACCCCGTGCGATGCATAATACCACAATAGTACTTCGTGGTTGCAAGAGTGGGGCGCCTCCCTTGTGTCCTGGAGCTCTCACGGACGTTATTAAATTTGTCACGTGACATCGTGGCTACCTGAGGTACAAATAGTCATAATCTTTAGGTCTGATACCCAGACTTTTGGGGATAGGCCTATAAACATGTAGGCTACATTGTCATCTTGTCATGGAAGTGGTGGGATTCGAGATTGTGGCAGGACAGGAGGAATTCCTTCCGGTGACGTAATCAAATCACGTGACATCAATTCATTCAATTCAATTCATATTAGCTACATCGGTAGCTCCCTTACTTGTGAATCGTCAGAAACGTCCGGTCTGGTACCCAGACTGGCTTTGTTGGGGGGGGGGGGGGGGGTACATTGCTATGCTGTCATGACAGTGGCGGGAAACACGATTGTAGTAGGATACTGTTTGTGTGTACATTGCGTGCTGCAAAGGACAAGGTCAGTGTGTTCATCTGCTTCGGCTAATAGCGGTTGACATGGAAACAAACTGTAAAATTCATTGAGGATGGCCAACCCTCATTGTTTGATAAGCCGATTTGTGAATATTTCATTACACTTAGACATGTGATGTGTGTTGCATTATAAAATCCCATCGAACGCTGCTTATTGGCTTTGGAAGTAAAATTAAGGCGTCTATTGCAGTTAATATGTTTCTTTTGCCCTGTCCCGACGTAATATATTCGGGACAGGGCAAAAGAGAAAACATCTGTTCTAATTTATATTATACTTAGTTGCTATTCATAATCAGTCTCTTAATGGCTAAACTTATAAGGTTTTGCGTTGAAAACCCCATTTTAAGCTTTGGCAAGAGAGGTTTTATTGCAGCATGTTGGCCTTAAATTGACACATTTTGTTATTCTGCTGTGTGTGTGTGTGTGTGTGTCGATGATATGTGTCTGTGATGGCAAGTCAAATTAATGGCCACGACGTATATTTCATCGAGAAACCGGAGAATATAACGAAGCGAGGAGGAATTTACGAGCCCGGCTCGCGGTCCCAGCGGGGCTGTTTGCAGGGGTTTATAAGCTCGAGTCTCCCCGTCTCCTTCACGCCTCTCCCCGCTGATGCCGAAGCCTCGTTACGCGACGAGTGACAGCCACAGGCAGTCAACGCCTGCATCCACAGGCCGATTCAAAATTGCGGGCATGTACGTTTTCAGGCCAAAGCACGACTTTAGGTCTGTTCATGCAAACATGGGGGTGAATGCAAAGGCCTCTGAACGAGAACCTCACTTGCACCCCTGAAAATAATGGAAAGCCACATTTTTAAATACATTTTTACATAGGCCTACATGTACTTCCCAAAAGTATTCAAGTTTTTTGTGTGTATAAAGTGTGAAATTTGAAGCATAGATTGTAGTGAAATAATGTGCCTTTGGGTTACTGCACAGAATTAAGGCAAAGATTCAATTCCGCATTTTTATATCACGGCATATCAATTTCCTGATAGCCATTTTCGGATTGAAAGCAATAGAGGGCACTTTTTACAGAAGTTCAATAACACATACATGTAGGCTTACAGTTGAAGTTCTTTACTCGCGTAAAAATGTACAGAAATACACTAGAAAGACAAACATGTAAAAATACATACGAAAATAAAGAACAGTACAAAAACAGACAATAATCTAATACACAAAAACTCAACAACAAAAAAGTCATCAGTAAATTCATCCCTGCATGGCGCCTAACCGCATGGGCTGCATATAACATAACTTTTATTATGACCACACAAATAAGACGAAACTCCCCTCTTATATTACTGGCATGATGTCTGACGGTGTGTGTCTGGCCCCCGGACAACGCAGCTAATTGACCCGCGCCGGGTCCGCGCATTAACGCTCCCCCAAGATTACCACGCATTACGGTGAGCTAATTCCCGAGGCCAGACTAGTCCATATAACGCGGGAAATACCCAAATGACAACATCATTAGAGAGGGCGTCAGGCTATATACCCACTATTGCTGCTCATATTCACTTTCTCATCTCAGTTGTGCAATGATGTTTTTAAAAGTGGGAAGTTTCTAATTTGATAAAACTAACAATGCATTCTTTACATTGCGCGTTCTCAGGGTTGTTTATTAATTTCCCGTACCCGTATAAAATAATCACCCTGTTCTAATTTTCTTAAGTACCGCTCAAGGCAATTATCCTCGTGTAAAACCAACCTAAACGAAATGTAGATAATTCTATTCGCATTAAACCCAATATTGAGTTTCCGTTAAAGGGGTCATCCAGTGAGAGATCAAGAGACGACTATGCAGACCAGCATTATTTCCATGTAAACATTACCAAGGAGTGTTACCTGCTCTTTTGACACGGAGTTCCTTCTAGTATCCAACAAAAATAGCGCCCTCTTGCATGACTCAATTTGAAAGATTTTAAAATCATAAAAAAAGACACGCCACCTTTTTTTTTTTATGGAAACAAGCATTTATGTCACGCTCGTGGTTTTGTAAAACAAAGTCATATGTCTAAAAACACATTAAGTTAAACTGGATATTTATTGCATAGGTCCTTTAAAAACTTGTTATTGCAAGAGTACACAGTCAAGTCTGAGCGAAGAATATCAGGTATATTCAATAGGCCTATTGCTCTGAAAATGCAGCAACGCAACGACAAGGGCAATCTTCAAGTGCAATCTTCGTTTCTGAATGACTCTTTTATCATGTTTATTGCATAATGCCTATTGCAATTAACTGGATGAAACCGGCTTCGTTTTGAGCTGTGTGACATGCTAGATATTGGGCGTATAATAACGCACAACGCTACTTTAGAAGTAACAATATTGACAACGCTTTGCAAAAAGTGCACCACCCTGTCACTTGGCGCTTAAAGGCTTTAGTGTTCGGATCTTCTTCTTTTTTTAATCTTAATGAAATGATCTCTCTCCTCAAGGGACCGAGGTGATTGGTCAGTTACTACACAACATCCCTGGTGTACTCGCACTCGAGTACAGAAATGCACCGTGATGTGATGAACATAATGTGGGCGGATTTCCCTCGGTACGTGTACACGGCTGCCGCTTGCAATATTACATGGGGGCATCTCGACAAGGGACGAATGCATTATGGGCGTGAAATCCGCCTTAAGCAAAGCTCACTCGAGTGCCCCCGTCATGAACGTCCTTGGTTGCTGCTTGGTTCGACCGCGGTTCGACTGCGGTTCGACTGCCATTTTTGAAAACTGGCACAATCCTGCTATAACACAATCCTGTTCAAACACATCGTATGGGTTTTTAAAGAAATCATTCCTATGCTTCTTTCAGCGCAAACCATCGTTATTTGACTCGATGCTGTCGGGTCATTTACTTAGCCACACACAGTCGGCCATACCCCAGAAACCCCAGGTGAAACATGTGCCGACACAGCGGGTGTGGGACACCCAGGGGGAGGGTATGGCGGGGACGTATACAGTCAGGTAAATTTAAACGGCATTCATCACGAGTGAAGAACGAGCTCGTGTTTAACGGTGTTTTTCGCCAGCCATTTTCTATTTGAAATGTACTCACTGTGTCTTATTATAGACTCTTATTTTGGGCCACATTGCGGCTGTACTGCAGGTAGGCCTAATGACTTTTTAGTCCAATTTTTATTTTGTACTCATGGACGTGTCTGCACACAATCTGAAACTTGTGTTGTACTTTATTGTATTACTGTATTATTGTATTCACTTGTATAACTTTGGTATCGATTAGTCACAATGACTGCATTCTTTCTCCATAAATCTGGTTACCGCAAAACCAAAAATGCTCATGTTCAGACAGTCTATCTTGGGGACGGTAACATCATTAGGTCTAATGCTGGTTCATATAAATAAATCACATTTTCCTAGGATTAAACCGCATTCATTTAGAAACATGGAAATTGTTCAATCTGCCAACGGCACGTCAGCAGGACACGTCTTCCCTACGTTTCCTTTCACACGGTGGCCATTTTTGTGACATTTCTCAAACATTGAAAGAATCTCGCAGTCATTGCGAGATTTGTGAAAGGGCTTTAACGGCGAACTATCTGAGATCCATTCAACCTGTTAGACAGGTGTAGCGTGAATTCCAGTCACTATGAAATACGGGCTCATTGGTAGTATTGCACATGCATAGGCCTATTATAATCATTAAAGATGATTAGGAGAGTGGCCGGTCACGTGAGGGGGTTTAACCAATAGGGAAAATGAGTCCGATTTTTATAGGAGTCTGATTTTCATATGACACCGGAATTTGTAAACAAGAATTTAAATAAACATTTTCCATGAGTTGTGCGTGTACTCACATACCGGAAACAATGTATGACCACAACGCCCGTAAGAAGCAATTTATCCAGGTGTAATTATCCAGCGCGCCAATAATATTAATAAAAAACCCTGGCTGGTATAATAAGCTTCAGCGCGCTTTACTACGGCATGTACAAAATGTTCTTTGTGAGTCTCATCTGTGGGATCGATATCTGCTTTGCCGTAAGACTGGGCTTGGAAAACCTTGATTGAGTTCTGATTGGTGTTGCATTATGACCGGAGCTGTCCAACCAAGGTTGGCGTGGGACTGTGAGGGATAGTTTGGCGTGCCTGGCTTGCCGAGGCGAATGAAACTGTCAGGGTAATCTCACCGAGGCTCACGCACTTGCCCTCCCGATGACAAATAGGCATTGTCCGCTTTGCAGCTTCGCTCTGCACTCCTAATCCCCGGACTTTTATTTTAGGAACCGTATTAAGCCTGACATCATGCTGTTTTTAATATTATGGAAACCCAATTTTGGCAGAAATGAACACCGGGTGATGTCACAAAAGGGGAAAGGGAAAGTTTCAGTATATTATAGCTGTTTTTTTTTGTTTTTTTCGGGGTCAGTTTTGTACATGTTTCTGCTCTATTTGAGTGCTTAGTAACCAGTCAGTAAATTTAATCTACAAACTTTTACAGTAAGTGAAGTGTTGATTTATTTAATTTTTTTTTTCTACTGTAAGTGCCCGAACTGTACACAGTGAGTACCGGTACCTTGATTGCAATCATAACAACAGCGCCCTCACACGCCAGGAACTTGTTTGAACATTCTGAATAGTGAAAAGGAACACTTTAGTCTACTCCTTATTTCAGGTCTAAAGAGTGAATGCCTTTAAGCTTACACGGTTTAGATGCATTGATATCTGTGCAAAATCGACCTTTAAAGAGCTTGTGTGGACTGAATAAGAAGCCAGTATTTCTTCAAAACTTTGTCTATATGGGTTACCGGTATTTTAAAGGACTGATTCTTATGCTCTTTTGACAAGGAGTTCCTCGTACATGTACTACCAAGCAAAAATATCGCCCTCAGGCATAAACTGATGGCAGTATTTTTTAGTTGTTTTTCCCCTTTAAAAATACAAAATGTAATGGGAACACTATCATTCTAATTGGTTAACCCATATTGGTTGTTTATAACTAAACGTGTTGGCCAACTGGTACGGTAACCAATGCGTTGGTTGTCCTTCAACCAATCTCAATGGCTGGACCAACGGCCAATTAATTATTTTGAACCAGTCTGTATAATATGATCGTTCACTCCCGAGTTTCTTCGGTGTCTTGAGACCGTGCGTGCAGCGCCCGTTCGCTATGCCGCCTAATCAATACCACCCTACCAGATTATGATCCTGCAACTCGCAATCCAAACACGTACTTCATTCACTCGAGCGCAGTGACACAACGCGTACGGCATGCGTCGCTGGCTCGTCGCCCCACCATTGATTCCCGATTCTTGGCCTATTTCATACGGAGCCCGAAGGGGACAAAAAAATCAGTGCTAAATTATGTGCTGTCATCACTGTTGGTTTTGCAGACTTTGTAGTATTACAACCATGATCATTAGTCGGTTGGCTGGCTGTTGCGCTTGAGTATAGCCCTTCGCGCTAAAAAGCAGCATTCGGGTTCTACTCTCCAGGCTGAAATGGTATAAAAATGATTTAAAGGCCTGATGACCAGGGGTAATAATAATGTAACGCCTTGAGTATCACGTTGGTGGATATGTGTTCGATATAAATTCACAGTGTTAATGTGCTGTACAAGTTATTGCAATATACCGTTTTAACAGCAACTTCTACAATAAGTTGGATCCTGACTGTTCAACGCATGGACGTTGCCGCGTACCAGTAACGCATAGAACTTACTGGTAGGATTTCATGTTGGCGCCAGCCAATTGTGACTCGATTGTGTACTTCCGTATCCACTATGACGTCAAACAAGCGGATGTGCTTTTATGGCTTTCTTTCGCTCGCTGATCCAATTCTATTCATCACCAGTCTTAACCCAATTTCAGGGAGCTATACTTTGCGCAAAACGTAAGTCGCACCACGAAGTAACGTATCGTGGATAGTTGCCGCATCACGAACTGACGTATCGTGTGTACAAAACCAATGAACGATCCGTCACTTCGTGGTGCGGCAACTATCCACGATACGTCACTTTGTGGTGCGACTGATATTGCTTAGCAATTTGTTTTACCTTGGCGAATTTCTGTGTTTGGTAGGTCCATGAAATTGGCCACTGGACTGATCCAAATTTTAAGCTAACTACCATTTTCAAAACGTTTGTTTCCGCATGACGCGAGCGACCACCGACTTGTCCTGACGCTAGGGGGCGGCAAGAAGTGCCGTTTTCCCCCACTGGGAGCAAGGCTCGCGCACGCTGGGTCTCGTCGCCCGGAAACCCCGCACCAGACGTTACCCGATCACCGCGAGAGGAAACTCCAATCGATTTATAATGACAGGGCCACGAGCTCCGGCTATTTCTTTCCTCTTTTCCCCCCTTTTCCCGTCCCTCGAAATTCTCCTTGTGTGAACATGCTCGCGTTTGTTTGTCTTCACTTGCGCAGCCATGGGTTCTAAGTGTCCTGAGTACATAGTTACCGGTGGCCCCATCGCACTACTGTATCCGCGCTGGGTCACCTTACTCGCTGAACCAACACGAGACTGTCAGCTCCGACAACAGTATGCGCCGAACCTCTCCGGTCTGGCCTCTCCTTGGAACTGGAGCACTTCCCCCACTGCGTGTTTGGGAAGAGAGGCGGGAATCAGTCGACGTCTTGGAAGTTTTTAGGACAAACATCTCATGTCCATTGTTGTCAACGTCCCGATTACCACTCCTTTCCTACACTGTAAAACCGATTATGTACATCCCACGTGCCTCTGTGGTAAGTCACGTATTTGTCCCCGAATCATGTATACTTTGTGCCTGGGCCTGAGGTATGTAACATTTAGTGCGCGAGGTACCCAAAATCATATTAACCCTTTCAGTACCACATTGTTTGTTGGCGTATCTCCCCCCAGGCCCAATACCACATTCTTTGTTCAGTCATACAAGCATAAAACCGCTTATGCAGAAAAAGCAGCTGACTGCTTGTTGAATGGTTGTATTTTCAACCAAAGATTTCACCCTCAAGAATTGATTGAAAAGAAAAATGTTGTGTGTCAAGTTTGTTCTATGAGAATTACTCTTTCTTATGATGTAATAATGAAAGTCACAATTGCTGAAATAGCAAAGTTACGGCCGTTTTCTCTTCTGACCCCCTTTATCAAACAGGAAACTGATACATGAAAAAATGGCACTCTGTACATTGAAAGGTTGGATAGAGTTTGTCAAAATATTACAATGGTGGCTCATGAAGTTGACAGTACCATTACAAAGATGTGCAAGCTCTTTCTGTTGGTAAGGATCATGTAAGCAGCACTGCCGTAAACTAGCTTCGAATTGAATACAAATCAATACATTTTCATTATTTTCGGGTCGTCTTAAAAGCAAAATACATTCAGAAATACATTAAGCCCCAAATAAGTTGTCTTTTCTCCTCACTTGATTAATCTCCATATTCAAAGATTCACAGAAATTAAAAATGTAAATATTTTTTGGTGTTTTTTGTAATTTATGCATCTAACTCTGCATGCATTACTAAAGCACATCAAAATATTTAGTTCTTATGCATTCATCATTGTTTCAGAACGATTTGAAGCTTTTAGACTTTTCCTGTTAAAACATTTAAAACGTGGCAGACCTTCTTAGCAATTTCCGGCTCTCAAGTTCAAGACAGTAAGTTCAAGATGAGGTAGACGCTCAACAAGAATCATGAAATTAATTCGAAGGACTTCCCAGGCCATGCCTTAGAAATTGAGAGCCCCCCCCCGAAAAAAAAAACCGTCGATAATAAAACACTTGTAGAGGGTACATATTTTTTCCCTCTCTTCACATCTGAGGGGTTGACAACTTCCGAGGAACAGGCCAGATGTGTGTAGAACGTCTTCCCTTCCAACCACCATACATCGCTGGCTCGTCTCCGTCATCGCGTCTGATTAATTCCGCGAATGCCATCCATCACGGAGCGTAATATGCGTGAATTCGTCCCGTGCCGCTACCGCCACTGCACGGGCGCTCGTTCACTCTGTCACGGGGGACAACCCCCCCCCCCCGGTCTGTTTGTCTGTTCACAGTGTTAGTGCCCGTCTGTACTACTCTTTTTCTTTGTGTTGTTGAGGCGGTCACCCGTTGATGTTGAGGTGGATCAGTATTTGTCGAAAACGGAGCCAGTGTGATATGATCTGATTTGAGAGAAAGAAAGCATTTTTCAAGCAGTCAAACTATACGTTTATGAAGAAAAAATTCATATAGTAATTTTTCAATAGAGTGCCTGGTAGACAATGAGAGTTAAGAATTAACGTGCTTGACCATTCTTGTTAATGAATAGTACTGGTCCTCGTTCCTAAGTGAGATGGTTATTCAGTTTCCACTACTTTTTCACTTTGACCTAATACAAAAAAAAATGATTTAATGTAGTGCTGTTTGTTGCACACAGATCCGGATCTCGATCAGTGGTCCGTTCATTAATTCACATACGAGAACCTGCCTAATAGATGCATTCAACGAGCGGTTGGGTCAATGGTCGGAACCGAAAACATGTGAAATGTGTACATTTATCACAGACGGTACCATGGTTTGTTTGTTTGTTTGTTTGTTTAAGATGTTTACTCTAGTTCGTGACTTTATGAGCCCCGTCCTCGACTCTTAATTTCGTGGGCGGTTTCTGTCATTAAGTTTTTCTCTAGAATCTTGTACTGTAAACGTCCTTGACAGTCATGCTTGTACTTCTCTCAATAAGAGCTATTCCGAAGAGCCTATCTGCTATAGTAATACTTCATTATTTTGTAAACTCACTATTTTTACGTATCCCTTCTAATTTTCCAATCATAGCCTTCTTCACTCCCCGCTTTGTTCTTCAATTGATTTCCCTTCCGTAAAACACGCGAAACCAACATGGAGTTGTAATTATGCTATTGTCGAGCTCAGTTTATGCTCACGTTTCGCAATGATTACCCCGTGTCCGCCCGAGCTTACAAGCGGGCAAGGAGGTCCTTTGTCCGCCGGTGACGAACGCATGTAAGCCCGGGTTGGGTTTGCGGTGGCTGCGCGCTGCATGCTGGTGCATGTGTCCTGTCCCTCGTAGCTCCTCATTTTCGCGCACCAATGGTGCGGCAAATCGTGTGCGCGTACATGACAGCTCGTTTCATTAGCAGTGCGTGCAGGCAACCCCCCCACCCCCCTTGCAGCCGTAATCCCATGAAGGTCGAAATCATTGTGTCAAAGAGCGAGGCATCCCTTCCACTGAATTGAGAGCGGCCTTCCATATACCCAACCAATCATCCAAACCCCTTCATACCGCCTGATTTCCATAACTCTGCATAATAATATATTACCGTACCTCGGGCGTTACAATGAAAAATCACAAAAATTAACATTCCATAATTATATCTGAAGCTAAACCGATACTCAAGGCCACACCGTGATTAAAATCTTCGCTATAATTTTCGAGATATTGACTGTTTATCTCATATTCTTTTACAGCTAGCCGCCAGA